>OX451737.1:1687680362-1688280362 GCA_948472305.1 Vicia faba | reverse complement strand
GCTAGCTAGATCAGAATTGCAAGTTGTTATGAACATGTATTGGCCATGGACAAAAGTGAGTTTTTGCCAACTTCAAGCATTCGATTCTCTCTAAACACAAAGGTGTTTGAGGAGTTATTGGATAATTTGGAAAGCTTTGTAATGAAACTTGAAACTCCAAGTGGAACTATGTGAAAAATGGCCAAGAAGATGGGTCAAAATCCTGCCTAGATTAGGGCAAAATTTCTCTAAGTTAAAAGTTTTAGATACCCTTGTTCCAAAAATCATAACTTGAGATAAAAGCTTATTTTGAGAAAACTTTGTGAATCAAAGTTGTATACTTTGTGATGGACTACAACTTTCATGTTTCAAGTTTTGTTTGAATCCATTTTCATCTTGGTGAAAAAGTGGGACAAAGTTAGGAAAAAATAAGAAAATTTCATAACTTAGAAAATTTCTAAGTTATGAATTATTTTTTTCCATTTTAAACCCTAATTTGCATTTTTGGGTTTTTTGATGAACAAGTTTCATAATTTGACATGACTTGATGAAAAATGACCCTTGGCACTTTATTTTGACCAAAAAGTCAAAGTTTGACTTTTTAGTATACAGTCAAATTTTGATCAGTTGACTGGAAAATTCATTTGTCAATCCTATGCATTTGAGATCTTTTGAACTTGTTGAATGGGTCAAGATGATGTCATTGAGTTCTTGAGTCCATATGTGAGCTTGGTTTGCCATTGGTTAGGTCAAACAGTCAAAAATTGCCTTTGTGCAGTCAAAACCCTAAAAATGACCATTTTGCCCTTTTGGTGATCTGATCAAATTTCTTGTGGAATTGTGATCCAAAATTGATCAAATGGTTCATATGAGTTCATAATGTTGATGTGGGTCAAATTTCATGAGGTTTGACTGTCAATTGGTCACAGTTGACTTTTTCCCCAATACAATTGATTTCTAGGTCAACTGTCCAATTGACTGGGCAAAGATTTGAATCAAGGCTTGAAACTTGGTATGGGAAAACTTGTGGGGCCAAAATGAAGTATGAAAGTAACTTTGGGCATTGTAGGTCAAAACATCCCTGTGAAAACTCAAACCCTAATTTAGGTCGACAGTGCAAGAAGGTGTCTTGAGCAGAGCAAACCCTAGTTTTGATCTTGAGTTCCAAGAGTCTTGTGATGAGAAAATGTTGGTGAAATGAGAGGGCAAATTTTGGGGTACAACAGTTGCCCATGTTCAATCTTCTTGAACCTGAAGAGTTAGATTGGCAAGTTTTCCTTTCGTGACTCGAAGGTAAAAGAGGATTGGACACTAGAGTGCCCGTAAATTTGCACTCGTCAAAACATAGATGCGGGAATGGGCTTAAAGATGCCATTTGGAGATGGTAGAATCTTGCTGGAGATGGGATTAAAGATGCCATCCAAGAATCTTTGTTAAATTGCAATGTTGTAGGTCAAAAGAATGAGTATCGAAAGGGTATTCGTGTCCGGAATGCACTTGAATTGTATCTGGAGACTGAATTTGTATGAGCAAAGGAATGGCGTCCGTGTTTGGAGCGTATCTGAGCTGTAACTGTATTTAAACTTCAAATGAATATCAGAATGACTGCCGTGTCTGGAGTGTATCTGTATTGTATCTGAATTTGAGATCTGTATGAGTAACAGAATAACTTCCGTGTCTGGAGTATATCTGAGACTGTAACTGGGATCTAAATAAGTGACATAATGACTTCCGTGGTGATTGCACTGGGGAGAGTCAAGCTGCTGGTGTAAGGGCCAGAGTGGCATCCGTGTCTGGAGCATATCTAAACTTTGAAGTTGATAATTGAATCTGAATGAGAGATAGAATGGTCGTCGTATCTGGAGTGCATCTAGTCTGTATCAGATTGCTGAAATCTGAATGAGTAGTAGAATGACTGCCGTTTCTGGGGTGTATATGTATTGTATTTGACTTGAAACTACGAATGAGTAATATAATGACCGCCGTATCTGGGGTGTATCCATACTGTATCTGAATAACTGTTAATGATAGTCTTTTAATCTTATCCTAAAAAGGATAAAATGTTAGCTAAAACACAAAGTTATGTTGCATGATATGTATGATGCAATGAACTGTATTTCATCAATGTTTATGATATATGAATGTAATGGTTATGCATGTAAGCTGAGTAGTCGTCTTGTTGAGGAAGATAAAATCCGGACAACTGGAGATAACGAAATCTTTGACCGCTGTCGGGGAAAATAAATCCTTGACCGATGCTGAGGATTTGAAGATGAGAAAACCCTTGTTGACTGCTTGGGGAATAAGGGAAACTATGAAAAATCTCTACTGGGGAGTTAAAACCTAGGAGACCTCTGCTGGAGAAATGAGACTGAGAATCTTCAATCTGCTGGGAAATAAATCTGTGGGGAAATGCTCACTATTCTGGCTCCGCCGGGGATAGGATTTTCAGGGTTTTTGGACTCCACTAGGGATCTTGAAACTTGACTCTGATGGGAATTTTGAAATTCAGCTTAGCTGGGGAATCAAGCTTTAGAAAGCAACGGCTCTGTCGAGGATCTTGAAGCTTAACCCCGCTGGGGAAGTATATTCCAAATTTAGCTTTGTTGAGGATCCGAATGATGTATCGTAGGGGATTTCTTCTGAAATGGCATAAAGATATCTTCCTACACCTTCAACCTATCAGTAACTATCTTTTTTCAATTTCGTTTTATTTGTGAGCAGTGATTATTTTCAAATGCATATGCCTATTTAACAAATCATTGGACGTTTTCAAATATAACATAAGTGTAAAAAATAAAAGAAAGGCAAGCAAATTTTTGCACTTTGAAGTGTATTTGTATTAACTTTTGTGAGTATCTTTGTACAAAGGAGACAGACACCCTAGTAAGAGAATGTTGTCGTAAAAATTGGAAAATTTTATACAAAAGAAAGATGGCTATGTGTAACAATTCCATGGGATTCCCATTCTGCTATAGCCTTCACGACTCTGAATACCTTGTCCATTCACTGCTTCATCCGCCAATGACTAGGTTGATCAGAAGCTCGGAGCTTGTTAATGAAGAGATTGTTCTTTAAAGTGATCCGACGAGACACAATCATACGCTTTAATTCCCTAACTTTTGCCTGAATCGCCCTTTCGGGTTTTCGATCCACCGGGAAACCCTTTTTTTCCCAAGTCGCCCTTTCGGGTTTTCAACTTGCCGGGTGTACAGATTTTTTTTGTTTTATCCCTAATTTTTGCCTGAACTGCCCTTTCGGGTTTTCGGTTCACCGGGATGCCCATTTTTGCCCAAGTCACCCTTTCGGGTTTTCAACTTGTTGGGTTGTTTCATGCGTAGTATCTTTTGACTATGTCTGCGTTCGCAGGGTGTGGCAAATCGTCGCCGTCCATGGTGTTCAAAATAATTGCCCCACTAGAAAAGATGCTCTTGATCACAAATGGTCCTTCGTAAGTAGGAGTCCATTTGCCCCTGGGATCACTTTGCGGTAAGATGATCCGCTTGATTACAAGATCTCCGACTTGATATATCTGACGCCTGACTTTCTTGTTGAAAGCCTTGATCATCCGTTTTTGATATGTCTGACCATGGCAAACAGCAATAAGTCGCTTCTCGTCGATCAAATTGAGTTGATCAAGCCGGGTCTGAATCCAATCGTCTTCACTTAAACCAGCGTCCTTCATAATCCTTAAGGAAAGAATCTGAACTTCCATGGGTAGGACGGCCTCCATGCCATACACCAAAGAAAATGGGGTTGCCCCTGTTGAAGTACGTGCCGTGGTACGATATCCATGCAGAGCAAACGGTAACATCTCATGCCAGTCTTTGTAGGTAACTGTCATTTTTTGAATGATCTTCTTGATATTTTTGTTCGCAACTTCAACAACACCGTTCATCTTCGGTCGATAGGGAGATGAATTGTGATGATAAATCTTGAACTGTTCGCATAGGGCGGTGATCATAGTATTGTTCAGATTTGTACCGTTGTCTGTGATGATCTTGTCGGGGATACCAAACCGGCATATGAGGTTTTGCTTGATGAAGTGGGCAACCACATTCTTTGTAACAGAGGTAAAGGAAGCTGCTTCGACCCACTTGGTAAAATAATCAATAGCGACTAAGATGAAGCGATGTCCATTGGACGTCGTGAGCTTGATCTCTCCAATCATGTAAATGCCCCACATTGCGAATGGCCAAGGAGCTGTCAGAACATTGAGAGGAATAGGAGGAATATGTACCTTGTCGGCGTAAACTTGGCATTTGTGGCAAGTACGAGAATATTGGTGACAATCAGCTTCCATGGTAGACCAGTAGTAGCCTGCCCTTAGAATCTTCTTAGCCATCGTATGTCCGCTCAAATGGGTGCCAAATGTACCACTATGTATCTCAGTCATGATCAACTCTGCTTCAGCTTTGTCCATACAACGAAGTAGAACACAATCATGGCTGCGCTTATAAAGGATGCCATTGCTTAGGAAGAACTTGGCAGCAAATCTCCTTAAGAACTTTTTGTCATTGACGGAATCTCCTTCAAGGTATTCTCTAGTATGGAGATACCTTTTGATTTCATGAAACCAGGGTTGTTCCACTACTTCTTCGGTATTAATCTCATGACAGTGCGCAGGTTCGTCCATTTGCTCGATGGTAATTTGGGGAGCCTCGTTATCCCAGTTGAGTTTAAACATGGAAAACATTGTAGCCAGAGCATCTGCTAGCTGATTTTCTTCTCGCGGGAAGTGCTCGAAAGTAATCTGCTCGAAATGAGGAAACAATGTCAGGACATGTTCTTTGTATGGGATAAGATTAGGATGTTTGGTGTCCCACTCTCCTTTGACTTGACTGATAACCAAAGCCGAGTCCCCAAATACGACCAAAGATTTGATCCCCAGGTCTATAGCAGCCTTGAGACCAAAGATGCAAGCTTCGTATTCGGCCATGTTGTTGGTACAGCTGAAACAAAGTTGGGCAGTGAAGGGTGTATGGCAACCCTCTGGAGAAATGAGTATCGCCCCGATACCGTTGCCAAGTGCATTTGAAGCGCCATCAAAGTATAAGGTCCATCGGGATCCTTGCTCATGTCCGTCATACAGTCCGCTACCTTCAATGTTGTCCAATGTCATGATGTCCTCGTCAGGGAAATCGAATCTCATAGATTGGTAATCTTCGACAGCTTGGTGAGCTAGATGGTCAGCTAGTACACTCCCCTTTATAGCTTTTTGAGTAGTATACTGGATGTCATATTCTGTCAGGATCATTTGCCATCTAGCAATTCTTCCAGATAAAGCAGGCTTCTCGAAGATATACTTGATCGGATCCATCTTAGAAATCAGCAAAGTGGTATGAGTCAACATATACTGCCTTAGCCGGCGAGTGTGCATTGTGTTTGTTTTTCATGCATATTTATCTTGGATTAGGTCAAGCTAGTTGTTGATTTTATTTGCATACAAACCCTAGATCTAACATGGCATAATTGAAAGCTTTTAAATGTGCGAGAATTTAAATGCTACACTATTACAACATGATATAGGGAGGGGGGTACAAATTTGAATTAGGAGTATTTGACAAGAAAATAAATTCTAAGTTATTACAACCATATCGAATGTACAAGATACAATATTTAAATGTACAATAATTGAAATAAATACAATAAATAAATGTAAATAAAATGTACTATGCCAAAATGTTTTTAGTATGTAAAAAGTAATTTTTCAATGTGAAAAGTAAAATAAAGAAGATCAATTTTGATTATTTTTTCTATTTAGGGTAAGAAACCCTAATTCTTAATAAGTAAAATTATTTATTAATTATGTGCAATGATATACTAATTTATAAAAAAAAATAAAAGTATATTGTAAAAATGACATTTTTGGTCCAAAATAATAATAAAAATGTAACATGTAATAAAAATGTAACATGTAATATTTTTTGTATTTTTTGTTCTAATTATTTAGTAAAATGTAGTGTATATATATATATATATATATATATATATATATATATATATATATATATATATATATATATATATATATATATATATATATATATATATATATATATATATATATATATATATATATATATATATATATATATATATATATATATATATATATATATATATATATATATATATATATATATATATATATATATATATATATATATATATATATATATATATATATATATATATATATATATATATATATATATATATATATATATATATATATATATATATATATATATATATATATATATATATTAAATGTATTAAATATAATAACTATGTATAATATGTATAAAACAAGATAAATTTTTTTACAAAAAAATAAAATATATTTAAGAAAGTATTTTAGTGTGAATAAAATTAAGAAATAAAAAATAAAAAGTATTATTTGCATTATTTTTAAATTTAAACAAAATAATATAAAAACATATAAAATGTTTTAATGCTAGTAATAATAAAAGTAAATACCAAATAAATGTAAAAAATTATAAAAATATTTTTGGATCATTTTTTATATTTGAAAATAAAACATTAAAGACAGAAAAGAAAATAAAAATGCAAAAAAATATCAAAATATGAGAAAATGGGCCATGGGGTGTGAAACTGAAAGTGGGGGGTGCCAAAAGTAGGAAGTAGTCAGGCCCAGCCCAGCTACTTCATCTTCTTCCTCTGTCCAACAGAACTTGAAAAAACGCGCGCTAGCTACCCCAACCTGTATCTCCTGATTCTTTGATCTTCTGACAAAACTCAAAACATGAAACTTGTAGAGCATCAAATAACGAATCTAACCATATAAAAAACTTGGATTAACTCTCAAAGACCAGAGAGAATTTCTCTGGCCCTAATTTCTAACCTAGTTTTTTCAGAAAGTTCATGAGTGAAATTCTCTCAGCACGATTAATGTAAATGAAAACTAAGCATATGTATGGCTTCAGGGCTATGACTACAACATATTTCATTCACAAACCTAAGCCTAAACATTCCTAGATAGGGAGATAGAAGTCCATGAAATACCTGTTTCAGTTGACTTCTAGCTGGACAATGTAGCAACCTTCAATGGTGTTTGAGCTTCTGTTGAGCTTGCCTGAGGTCCAAGGAAGCTTCTCCAATGCTTGGCTTGCTTTGAAACAACTTGAATCGTGTTGTAGAACTCAACCTGCAGAGCTTTGAAATGAAAATGGCAAAGTGTGTTAGAGGTATTACAGCTTGCAATGGGGGCTTGAGATAGTTCAGGTGAGTTGATTGGAAGGTGTTGGAACTATCTTGGGACAAAACGCACGATGGAATTTTGTTGTGGCTTGCAAAATGCAGAACCTGCCCTATTTTGCAGAAAAATAGTGGTTCTGAGTATGAGGAGGTTTTGGGGGTGAAATGGTCGTGTTTTAGGCTTGTTCGGATGTATGGAACTTGTTCATAAAGTTCTTGTAAGCTTCTATTCACTGATATGAGAGATGCCTTCTGTTTTGCCACTTTTCGTCTACTTGAAGCAAGAGAATGGAAATGATTTTATAGCCCTGTACCAGCCCTCCTATCATGTTGAAACTTTTGTTCTTGGTTACTTGAATTAGTGGACTTGATCTTGCCTCAAAGATCTGGCCCCCATGCCTCAAGGATTTGGTTTTGACATAAAGTGAAATTAGGCAAAAATGGCATTGTTGCTTTTTCCTTTTAAGGCTTAAACTAAAGTATAATGCCCTAATGACCAAGACAATACCTTAATACAATGGATATGCATTAAATTAAGGAGTACAAATTGGTTTTGAGGCCTGTAATGTTGAAACAAGCTAGCTAGATCAAAATTGCAAGTTGTTATGAACATGTATTGGCCATGGACAAAAGTGAGTTTTTGCCAACTTCAAGCATTCGATTCTCTCTAACCACAAGGGTATTTGAGGAGTTATTGGACAATTTGGAAAGCTTGGAACATGTAATACAATCCATCTTTGTAATGCAACTTGAAACTCCAAGTGGAACTATGTGAAAAATGGCCAAGAAGATGGGTCAAAATCCTTCCTAGATTAGGGCAAAATTTCTCTAAGTTAAAAGTTTTAGATACCCTTGTTCCAAAAATCATAACTTGAGATACAAGCTTCTTTTGAGAAAACTTTGTGAATAAAAGATGTATAATTTGTGATGTACTACAACTTTCATGTTTAAAGTTTTGTTTGAATCGATTTGCATCTTGGTGAAAAAGTGGGACAAAGTTAGGAAACAATAAGAAAATTTCATAACTTAGAAAATTTCTAAGTTATGAATTTTTTTTTCCATTTTAAACCCTAATTTGCATTTTTGGGTTTCTTGATGAACAAGTTTCATAATTTGACATGTCTTGATGAAAAATGACCCTTGGCACTTGATTTTGACCAAAAAGTCAAAGTTTGACTTTTCAGTATACAGTCAAATTTTGATCAGTTGTCTGAAAAATTCATCTGTCAATCCTATGCATTTGAGATCTTTTGAACTTGTTGAATGGGTCAAGATGATTTCATTGAGTTCTTGAGTCCATATGTGAGCTTGGTTTGCCATTAGTTAGGTCAAACAATCAAAAATTGCCTTTGTGCAGTCAAAACCCTAAAAATGACCATTTTGCCCTTTTGGTGATCTGATCAAATTTCTTGTGGAATTATGATCCAAACTTGATCAAATGGTTCATATGAGTTCATAATGTTGATGTGGGTCAAATTTCATGAGGTTTGACTGTCAATTGGCCACAATTGACTTTTTCCCCAATACAGCTGATTTCTAGGTCAACTGTCCAATTGACTGGGCAAAGATTTGAATCAAGGCTTGAAACTTGGTATGGGAAAACTTGTGGGTCTAACATGAAGTATGAAAGTCACTTTGGGCATTGTAGGTCAAAACATCCTTGTGCAAACCTAAACCCTAATTTAGGTCAACAGTGCAAGAAGGTGTCTTGAGCAGAGTAAACCCTAGTTTTGATCTTGAGTTCCAAGAGTCTTGTGATCAGAAAATGTTGGTGAAATGAGAGGGCAAATTTTGGGGTACAACAATGTTATATTCATAGCCCTGAAACCATACATGTACTTAGTTTTCATTTATATTAATCGTGCTAGGAGAATTTCATCCATGAACTTTCTGAAAAACTAGGTTAAGAATTAGGGCCAGAGAAATTCTCTTTGGTCTTTGAGAGTTAGCTTAAGTTTTTTTATATGGTTAGATTCGTTGTTTGATTCTCTACAAGTTTCATGTTATGAGTTTTGTCAAAAAAGCACAGAATCAGGAGATAGCATTTTGTACATAGAACGTGCGCGTTTCTGTCTAGAGGAAGAAGATGAAGTTGGTTTTGGGCTGGGCCTGGACAGGCTTGCTTTTGGCACCCCCCACTTTTCTTTTTACACCCCCTGGCCCATTTCTTGTATATTTGTCATTTTTTGTCATTTTTATTTTATTTCTGACTATGATGTTTTATTTTCAAACATAAAAAATGATCCAAAAATATTTTCATAATTTTTTGCATTTATTTGGTATTTATTTTTATTTTTACTAGTATAAAAATGTTTATATGCTTTTATATCATTTTGTTTAAATTAAAAAATAATATAAATAATACTTTTATTTTCATTTATTATTTTTATACACATTTGAAAATATTTTCTTGAAATATATACATTTTGTAAATAATTTATTTTATTTTTATACACACTTAATATATTTAATACATATATATACATATATACTATATTTTATTAAATAATTAGAGCAAAAAACACAAAAATAATACATTTTTATTTTTATTAAAATTTTATACTAAAAATACCTTTTTTTCAATATACTTTTATTTTTTGTACAAATTGATGCATTATTGTATATAAATAATAAATAATACTATTTATTTGAGAAATTAGGGTTTTTTCCCTAAAAACAAAAATAATTAAAATTGACTTTTTATTTATTTACATTTCACATTAAAAATACTTTTTACATACATAAAAGCTTTTTTTTGCATAATACATTTTATTTAATATTTATTTATTATATTTATTTAAATATTGTACATTTAATTGTTATGCCTTACACATTCAATTTGGTTGTAATAATTTAGAATTTAATTTCTTGTCTAAATAATCCCCTATTCAAAATTATACCCCCCTCCCTATATCATGTTGTAATAGTGTAGAATTTAAATTCTCGCACCTTTAAGTTTTCAATTATGCCATGATTAGACTTAGGGTTTGTATGCAAAATCAAATCAACAAATAGTTTGACCTAATCAAAGACAAAATGCATGAAAAACAAGCACAATGCACACTTGCACCCCTAGGGTTTCAATCCACTTGTTGCCTTCAAAAATGGGCCATGATATGCATATCAAGTACTTTGGCAAAACAAAAACAAAACAAAGATCAGAGTCCCTCGATGACGCTATCTGATTTGCCTAAACAAAATGATCAAGTCCCTCAAGAAAATTTGCAAAAATACTTGACACAATTGCTATCATGGTCTATACGATGACCCGCGCCTGTCCCGTTTAACATCCTAACACAAGGTTGTTCACCAAACACAATGGTGAAACAACACTGTTAAAAGGGTTAAAAACATAAGAAAGATCTTTAAGTAAAATAGGGTAGACAACTCTGAGTTACTTGATCAAAACTTGCAAAAACATCCTTGCTATCTTCAAAACACACTTCACAACACAAATTTCAAAACCCTACTTTCAAACATCGGAAACTTTTCAAAAGACAAAAACACCTTTGTATACATTCAAACAAGATTCATTACAAAGGTTGCCACAACGATGACCTCTTTTCAAAACATCTTTCAAAACCACACACAAAGCACCATTTCAAACTATTGAAGAGCACCATTTCAAACTATTGAAAAGCAAAGCAAGTGATCTAAGCAAGTAACTAAGAGCCCATAGATAACCATGGATAGAAAGGGTGCTAATACCTTCCCTTTCTATAATCTACTCCCCGAACCCAAGAAAACATCTCAAAGGTCTTTCATGTGCTTTTTGACCTTTCCTTAGGATAAAATAAAAAGTCGGTGGCGACTCTTGCTAAACCGAAACATTTGCAAACACAAACGCAAAATCCCAAGTCAGTTCTCCCACCGTATCACAATGTCATATAATTGTGTTACCTCAATTGATGCAATTGACTCGGTCCCCCGCCTAATCCCCTTATCTTTTGGAATGGATTTTGTTGGAGTCTAACATTACCATGTAAACAAAATGTAAGTATAATTGCATTAAAAAATTTGAATAGTAAACGATTTTAAGCATACCTCATTATCTATGCAAACGAGACTTGACGTCCATGCAACAAATGATCCTATTGCATCTGCCACAAATGTTGCATTCGCCACATCGTCAGGTAGTTGTAACAATGCACCCCCTCTAAAACGACATCGATCGATACTTTCAAAAATCCATCTGGGAGCGGTCTATGGTGAAGCATTTCTCCCGAAGTATTATACACTTTTCCCTTTTCAACCATCCGATAAGTCTGTGCCGACAAATAGAGTTGACACCGGGAAATGCCCTATAATTTAATAAATATGGTTATATAATTAATAAATATTGTTATATAATTAATAAATATGGTTTTATAATTTATCAAGATGGTATATAATTACCTCGGAAATATTTTTCCCAAAGTTATCATTGATACTACCTTTGTCACTAGTATCTTTAAAGCATGTAGCTTGATCGATTTCCTTTTCCTTTCTCAGCTTATATACTTCTTGTTGTAACTTTTCCAACTTCTCCTGAAGTTCTTTATTGCTTGGAGCTTTTGTGTTTGATTTTTTTTCAAGGATGTTGGAACTTTTTCTCGAAAATAATGTTATACTTACACATCTCTCGAAAATTTGTTGAACTTTTTCTTCAACAACTCCATCCTTACACACACGGGCTTGCTTCCACAAAATGTGTTCCGGAAGAGATGTTTCTGAACTATTCTCCTTTGTTAGCTACACATTAAGCCAAATAACACGATCAAATATAAGCGTGCATATATTATAGATACTTTTCAATTTATAGATACTTACAATAGATTGTTGTAAGCATGCATATCCCATACGGCCTTTTCTGTATGGATATGCTGGACTTGATGCTCGTTGTCGATTTACGACACTTAAACTCTCAAATTTTTGGGTATTTCGTTTGGATTTAAAAGTTTCCCATTCTTCAGCTATAATCAAATTTGCATATTTCTTTGGAAGCTCTGCATCAACAAAAATTTTATCTGCATCCCTAAGAAACTTGTTTGACAAGAAAGCTCTACACCCTGTATGTAGTTTCTCGGCCAATTTAAGAATATAATCTCTCCTGGTATCCTCAATGATGAACGAACTCTACGAAAATCATACACAAAGTGCGTTAGTATAAGTAATTTAGAGACATAATCGTCATTAAACACAATTAACATCACATATAGTACATGTATCTCACTCCATATTTTATCTTTAGCGTCGTCCAACACTCTTGTTCTCCAATCTTCACATGTAATTGGAATTTCTCTCCTTACCACCGAACCGAGATAACTCGTCAACGTTGAATCGTTAGGCTCAATTAGTTGGCCTTCTTGACTCCAATGCACATCATACTTTATGCCTTGGTCTCTATCCAGAATTATTCTCTTCATTATTGTTATTCCTCGTCTATATTCCATTTTAGTTTTACTAACGGCCTTATCTCCATCATGCACAGAATCATCACGTGGGTGATCGTCGTTAGTAGCCATCTAACCTGTAATAAACATAAACATAAACCCAATATAAAATTCCATAGTCATTTAAATATATATAAAATGACAATGCCAAAAATTAACATAAACATAAACTTAAACGTAAACACAAACATAAACATAAACATTTTAATATGCTACCTTTTTCACTAACATCTCTTTCTTTTCTTGGTTGGAAGATGAATTACTTGTTTCTTAACAATGCGGACGGATGGATTTATCCAAATTCCCTCTTTATGACCATTTTTGATATATGATTCATCCGCTATAATATTCTCATCTTGATCATTTATAATATACGACTCATTCCGTCTAATACATGACTCATTCTCATCATCAATATCACCTTGGTCTACACCGTTATCATTAACCACTTTGTTAGATAAAAGCACTATAGACCATTTTGTACTCGCCGGGTCAGTGACATAGAACACTTGTTTAGCTTGAGAGGCTAGAATAAAAGGCTCTTCTTTGTATCCCTTCCTATTAAGATCCACTTGCAAAAATCCTGACATATTCATTCGTATGCCACCACTACTTACCCACTTGCAACCAAAGATACAAATTTGAAACTTCTCGTAATCAAACACCCAAATATGCTCGATAACTCCAAAATATGATAGATTTGCATATTTGGGGTTTAGGTCCTTCATACTAGAAATGTGCATTGCTTCAGCAAGCACGGTGACACCACTATTTTGCATAGTACTTTTATCATCTTGTTCTTTGGTATAAAATGTGTATCCATTAATTGCGCATGCGCTATAGGAAAACAAGTGCAAACTTGGACCATATGCCAAACATCTCAACCTTTCTATTATTGAAGCAGGATCTGAATGAAGCTTTGAAAAAATATGATACTTAAACCATGGTATAAAACTTTGATTGTGCTCCCATACTATCCAATTTTCATTTCTATTCTGATTTGACCCTCGGAGTACATCCTTGTGCATTTCAACATATGGCTCAACCTCACTATCATTGTGCAGAACTTACAGATGCACTTGATCCCGTTCATCTTTTGATACAGTCACAATTTTATTTTCAATTAATCTTTTACCTTCCTTTTTTTCAAAAATATGACTTTTGGGGAGTCCAATGGATTGAACTTTGGACAAATATTCAGTACAAAACTCAACCGCTTCTTCAACAATGTACCGCTCAACAATACAACCCTCTGGGCGAATTCGATTTTTCATGTACCCTTTTAATACTTTCATATAATGTTCAGTAGGGTACATCCATCTCATATAAGCTGGGCCGCAGAACTTTGTCTCTTTCACAAGATGAACAACTAGATGTACCATTATGTCAAAAAATGAGGGAGGAAAATACATTTCAAGCTCACACAAAGTAATAACAATTTCTTTTTGCAATGTTGGGAAGATCTCAGGATCAATCACCTTACTACAAATTGACCTAAAGAAAAAACACAACTTAGTTATCGCGCTCCTTACTTTATCTGGAAAAATAGAACGTATACCTATTGGTAGAAAATGCTCCATTATAACATGGAAATCATCTGTCTTTAAACTCTTTAACTTGAGGTCTTTCATAGACACAAGTATTTTAATATCTGAAGAGTATCCTTCTGGAACTTTAACTTCACGTAGAAACTTACACAATATTTATTTCTCCTTTCTAGATAGAGTAAAAGCAGCAGGTGGTAGATATGTTCGACTTCCTTTCTTCACGGGTCCTAGTTCAGTTCATATTCCCATCTTTAACATGTCCTCCCTTGCTTTAAGGTCATCCTTAGAGTTTCCTTTAATATTGAGTAACATACCAATAACACTTTCAAATACATTTTTTTCAATATGCATAACATCGAGAAAATGTCTCACATACAGAGACTTCCAATATGGCAATTAAAAAAATCGATCTCTTCTTCCACCCACCTTTGACAACCGTATGTGCAAAAGGCTTGCCAAACTGAGTACACACAACTTTCACCTTTTCAAAAATTTGGTCACCTGACAATGCAGGTGGAGCTTTACGTTGTTCGGTGTCTCCTTTGAATGCTTTTCTCCACGCACGGTAGTGATGTTTAAAATGTAAGAATCTATGATGACCGAGAAACACATTCTTCTGACAAAGTTTCAAACGCGTCGTATCGGTTCCATCTTCATAAACAGGACACACACGTTGACCTTTAATGCTATACCCAGATAGATTCCCGTATGCTGGAAAATCATTAATTGTGCCAAACAACATTGCCCTCAAATTGAAACTTTGTTTCCTATATCTATCATAAACCTCCACCCCGTTCTCCCACAAAATCTTTAAATCTTCGATCAAAGGTGTCAAGTATACGTCTATGTCATTCCCTGGTTGTTTAGGCCCAGATATTAACATAGATAACATCATGTACTTACGCTTCATACATAGCCATGGAGGTAGGTTATAAATCATAAGAATCACAGGCCATGTGGTATGTGAGATGCTTTGAAGACCATGAGGGTTCATTCCATCAGTAGATAAAGCCAAGCGAAGGTTTTTTGCTTCTTCTCCAAAATCAGGATAATCATTATCAATTTTCGACCACTGTGGTGAATCTGCCGGATGTCGATACTTTCCATCAATAATTCTTTCATCTGCATGCCAAGTAAGGTGTCTTGCATCGGTTTCACTATGAAACATGCGCCTAAATCTCGGAATTATAGGAAAATACCATAAGACTTTTGTTGGAGCCAATTTTTTTTTGTATCGAGACAAACCGCATCTAGGGCACTCATTTAACGATGCATATTCGTTTCGAAACAAAACACAATAGTTTGGACAAGCATGTATCTTATCCAACACATATAACTTTTATCAATTCCATGCATTAGTAAATGCAATTTCAATCCATCCGCGTTATCCCGACCCACATAACAACAACCCAAGCAAGGACACTTCATTCGACTGGGGTCTTTGGCGTGTTCAACAGCAAACTTAAAGAATTCCAATACCCCATTCTCGTACTCTTATGACAATCGATCGGAAAACATCCATTTTTATCCATTTTTTTTCTACTTATTCAAGTAAACAAAAACACTATAAACGGATTATTCTCTTTTTGTTTGAATTAAACGAATTATTTCTAGAAATTTATTTCTAGAGTTAATAACATGGATTAAAAATAAATATATCTATATAAAAATAATTATGTTTTTTAATTGATCGATACAGATAGAATTTGAACTTGACTTACCAAAGAAAGAAAAGGGGCTATTGGTGTCGACGACAGATGATGCAGCTTTGATGTTCTTCGAATCGGTGATGGTCTTCGACTAACTACACCAATACAAAGGGATCATCAAAAACAATTTGTATATATATAAGTTCAAAATACTAGTAAAAAAATACTAGTTCATGGAAAATATAAATATGATAAACAATTCAGAAACCAATTAAAATAACAAAAAAATCCATCATATATATCATCTTTTTTATTCCAAAACATAGAACCAAAGGAAAATGCAATAATGCTAAATGCTAAAAGTGTTGCTGTTATATATCAAGCCCTACGAAGAACCCGTAAATCAAAATGCATACATATAACTCAGTTTAGATATCAATAGGAGGATAATGTCTTAGATGCTAGCATAGTACATTATCAATAGGAGGATAATTCAGTTTGGACATCAATGGAGATAAATACATTTTCAAGAAAGAACCTACCTTGAGAACCGGCCGGTGTGGGTGGAGGAAAACTGAGAGAGACGGTGGAGGACGGAGGGGGGCTGGTACGATGGCGAAGGATTTACGGTTTCGGTCCAAGGAGGGAAAGGGTTACACTTACTGTTCAAGGAGGGAAATGGTTACGCTTCTGTTTGTGAATCTGTGAATACACTGATTCTATTTTTTTAATTTTCATTTATATGAGTTTAGACAGCGCTTTCTAAAAGCGCTGGCTAATATGGATCTATAGCAGTGCTTTTGAAAAGCGCTGGCTAATAGGGTCCTTTAGCAGTGCTTTTCTGATATTTTTTTAATTTTTTATTTTAGACAATGCTTTCTTAAACCGCTGTCTAAAGTGGACCTTTACCAGCGCTTTTGATAAAGCGCTTTCTAAAGCAATACTTTAGCAACGCTTTTTAAAAGCGCTGTCTAAGGTCATATTTTTAGCAGCGCTTTTACTAATTATTTTATACAGTTTCCGTGTTTTTTTTTAAATTCACTTATAGCATCGCTTTTGTATAAAAGCGTTGTCTAATGTGCGCTGTTAAAAATCACTTTTGGCGTAGTGGATCCGGCGCGACGGTGTTTCGGGGTTGCGGGAGGGTGGTGAACGGTGGTTCAAAGGCTAGCGATTAGGGTTTCCAATCCGGAAACTCTGATTGCCTCTTCTTTTCATCTTGGATGGTAAGGGGGTTCGTTCAAGCTTTCTTCTTTCCGTCTCTGGCTTTTCTTCAGCTTTCGTCCTCCCTCCTTTCTGTCAAGAGCCCGCCTCTCTGTTTCTGTGAAAAAAACCCCTCTCTGTATTTTTCTTCTTCGTATTTATAATAGTTAGTTTTATTTAGGGTTTTTAATTGTTGTTACAATCTTAGCCTTGATTTTAGGGATTAGGAAGAAATTAGGGTTTTTTTTTTGTATATAATCTCTGATTTGTAATGTTATTTTTAGATTTTATGATTTGATTTGGACCCTGAGATTTGATATTAGTTCTGTAGCAAGTTTGTATAGTTTATTTCTGTATTTTGTAAAGATTTGGTGAAGATTGGATTTGTTAATTTTCTTGATTTAGCTTATATAAAGATTTTCTGAGATATGATTTAGTAATTGTAATTGCTTTGGATTTGAATTGGTATCCAGATTTTGCTGAAGATGTGATTAAGTTGTGATTTATTTCCGGAGCTGATGAGATTTGAGTCACTGTTAGATCTATACAGTACCTGTTAATATGTGCAAATTTGTTTTAATCAACACAGTAATTGTTAGTAGAGGACTTGGGCCTTAGCTGTATCTGTATGTATTTTTTACGCCTAACCACTACTGTAACAAAAAACACTACATTGGAAATTACCAAACAGTCCCCCCTTTTTTAATTCCCTTGGGCCCAGTATTTAATTATCATTATTTTGTCCAGTAAACATTATAGCAGCAATAATATTTCTTTTTTTAATCATCCGACCCAATTCCCTTTCAACCAGGTTTTTTTTTAAATAGTTTTTTTTCTTAAAGAAATGATCTTTAAAACTAAATATTTAGTAAATAAGAAAAATTGTTTCAACAATATTTTATTTTGACAAACAGTAAATGACGGACGTTGGTTAAGCCTAATAAATTGGCGTTTTAACAAATCAATCTAACCAAATTTTCTTTAAAATAAGACTCTTAATAAAACTTTTAATAACCAAATATATTTTTGTTTTTATAAAGGATTCTTCATTTTAGTAAATTCCCTATAACAAAAATGTTTTCTTTTTTATTATCAATTTCCTCTAAACAGAAAATAGGCTAAAAAAGAATTTTGATGGGCCTTAATGAAACTCCACACCCTCCTCTCTTTACTAACAACAGTAATTTCTGGATGACTTTAATTTAACTTCAAACAACTTAAACTTAAGTTGACTTTGCAAATTAAGGACTTAATAGTTTAATAACTTAGTAATTATTAATTTTGTAACGAATTTCCATTTTCGAATCTCATAGGCCATAGGCCAACATGCTTCGCGAATAAGCTTATGGGTCTTCCTGATTCAAAGAGCCCCACTTTCCTGAATTAAAATGCACCCCTGATTGACTTAAATATTAAGATGGGCCATCAGATATTGTTGTATCATCTTTAATCAAATATTTCTTCTATTTTAATCTTGAAAAATGAAATCATCGAGGTAGGACAAATTTAGGTTACGACAGTTGGGGAGGTTTTCGTTATTAAAACTCTCATTTAGTTTATGAGCTTAGTCTAGTGTTAAAAGCTCTCAGTTTGTTTTGGAGGTCTTTGTTGTTAAAAGCCAGTGTTTGTTTTGGAAATTAGAAATTTTAAAACTTCAATCCTTGTATAATGAGGTTCGTGGGAATATCCTATCAAAAGCTCGCATTATAGTGGGAACTCTCAAGAAGGAATTCTTTGGGAGAGAAGTAAGTCACTTAATTAGACCGAGTCTCAATGAATCTCTGATACTTTTCTCTCATCCCTTAACTCTTTAGTTTCCAGTTATTTATTTCACATGCATTTCCATTTTCTTATTTCAGATGTTTCTACTCTGTTTGTTTTGCACAAGCTTTTTAAACTCTAATTTTGCAAAAGATTTTTATTCAAAAATGGTTTTTCAAATACACACAATTTATCCCCACCTCTCCTGGGTTTGGAGACACTTGACCGACACTAAACTCCAAAGAAGATGAAAAGATTAATATTTCAAGTCAATAGACTTTTGATGTGGTTATGTCACCGAATAAAAGGGTTAAGGCTCAAAAGAGTTTAACAGCAAATAAATTTATTTCACGGTGGCTTGAAAAGGCTCATTAGGTTTTCAAAAAAAAAATTGCATCAGTGTGTATAACAAATATAACAAATTAACTACTCATAAATAGGGCAAGTTCTAGAAAAAATACCATTTTTGTATACACTCAATAAGAAGAAAAATAGTACAAAGTTGAATATTTGGACATGAACCTCACTAGTTAAGATCTCTAGAAGTTGAGTATACATTAGTTAGATATTATTCCTCTTCTTTGTCTTCTTTGTCTGTCAATCTATATTTAGAACCTCCATAACAATTGAGATTTTTGTTTTCATCCAAGTGTCTAACATGTTTTTGCTCTAGTGGTAATCATTGATAAAGAAAAAATACTCTTAAATTGAAAAGTTCTAGAAAAAACAGTTCACTAATTTTAAGCAATAAACAAATTAATAAAAATAAATAGTTACACATCAAATTGAATCACACAAATTCATTGGTTATCTCCCACACAATGTTTTTTTAAAGGTCATTAGATATACCATTTGATCCTCTAACATAGTTATAGAGCTACTAAAGATAATGGGTTTCATTGCTTGTTCTCCCAAGAAGTCATACTTTAAATGTGGATGAAGCTCTTTCAACTCAAGGACATCATATTTTTTAGTTTTTGATGATGCTAAGACACTTGTTTCATAATCACTCCAATCGTCAATTTTTATTTGTACCTTTCAAGCATGAGATGCTTCTAATTGACACACCCAATCCTCAATGGTGTCATTAGAATTCACAATAACTCATGAAATAGGCAACAAAGGTGTCTCTCTTTGAGACACATCCTCAACTACATCAACCCAATGTCACTGAGAATTTTCATTATGATGACACATCAACTCAAATACATTAAAAGTCACCTTCTCATCTTAAAATCTCACTAACTGTTCATGTAACTCCATATCAACTAAATCTCTCTCTGTTTCCAAGAAAGGTCTTCTAAGAAGTGGAGGGATTTAAGAATATCATCAAAGTCTAAAATAACAAAATCCATGTTGTCCATATTATGATTATGACACCTCCTTAGTAATAACTTAGGCCTTTACCAAACATCATTAAAAGATTCATAGTCATATTTCTCCAAACTTGAAATTTTTACTCTTATTTACATGAACTAAGAATGGGTGAAAAATAGTTCCAAGAACTTGTCTTCTAACTCTTTACAAATTTGAATAGTCCCACTTGATAAACACTACAACCCTTATTTTGCTATTCTAATTAAAGTAAACCCAAATAGTCTCAATTTTATTTAGCTATCAATCACTCCTTTTGGTCTACACATAGAACAAGTCGCATAGAAATGAATAAGTTGTTCCCATGGGTCTCTAATAAAATTCATATCAAATTGATTCTCCCTAAAAAAATTCCTAGAACAATATTATTGATATCAGTAGAAACGAGACTTCTTGATTGAAACCAAATAGAAATTTTACTAACATCATCTCTTCTGCAATAATTCCCCTTAGTATGCCTAGGTTTTGGAATAGCCAGATCTACTCCCTCTTGATCAATCTCGTGGTCTGAGGGTGTTAGTGTTGGCTCTTATCATGATATTTTTTTGCTAATTATGCCAATCAGGCTGCTTCCTGACTTGTCTTTATGTTCTTCTCGATTTCCAAATAAAATAGAAATTTGTTAGATCCATTACCTCGCATAAACAATTAGAAAAATACCTCAATATAACTGCTCAAGTTAATAATAATTATGTGAGATATTGAATCCAACTATATTGGGTTGAAGAGTAGCTTCTGGTTCGACAGGATTTATGTATGTCGTCGAAGTATGTTCACATGCTGGTGTCAAAGACCAATATACTGTAGTCGAAGTGTGTTCTAGTATGTGGGTGTCGAAATACTAGGGTTGTTAATATTTCGAATTGGGCATGTTTGTTATGTCCAATTGTTTAAGTTAGCTTGTAATGGGTATTTGTGAAAAGCTCATTAGTTTAGTATGCTAGGTTTATTATAAATAGCATACTAGTCTCTCATCATTTCATATTGCAAATACAAATTTAGGGTGAGAGAGTTATTTGTTATTCTTGAGCACTTGTAATCTAATTTAAAGAGAAAGTAAAGAATAACAGTTAATAATTGTTGTACCCCAAAATTTCCCCTCCCATTTTCTTCAAGGCATTCTTCTAAGATTCTCAAATACTCAAAGATTCTCAAGAGTTGATCAGACAAACTCACCTCCTAAGCGAGGGTTTTCAACTAGGGTTTTGTGTTTTAAAAGGAAGATTGGGTTGCAAGGGCACCAAATGAATTTTATAGTTCATCACAGGTCCTCAACAATGCTCATGTCAAGTTTCAAGTCTTGCATCACAAGTTTGCTCAATCATTGGCTCATATGACCTAAAATCAACTGCATTGGGTAAAAAGTCAACTATGACCAACATACAGTCAAATTTCAAGATTTTTTTTCAACATCAACATTTTGAGGTGATATTCATCATTTGATCAAGGGTTGACCATGACTCCTCAAGGAAAGCCCTCAAATTATCAAATGTCAAAAATTGCCAAAATTAGGGTTTTGATTGAAGATGACTGATCATTGACTATTGACCTAGTGCATGACCTAATAGCTTGAAGCATGATCTTAAGGACTCAAATACAACCTCTTGACCTAATTACATGGCTCAAGACATTTCCAAAGATAAAAGTGATTGATAGTTGAAAATTTGAATCAATTGATGAAAAGTCAACAGTCACTCAAAAGTCAAACTTTGACTTTTTGGTCAATATTGGAATTCAAAAATCAAGAGTCATCAAGATATTCAAAATTATCTATCTTGATCATCAAGAATAAAAAAGTCAACAAAAGTCAAATTTGGAAAATTTTCTAACACTTAGAAAATTCTAAGTGTTTTTGTTCTTAACAAAAGTCCTAACTTCATAGCCATTTTACACTAAGATCCAAGTTGATTCAAAGAAAATTTTCAACATGAAAGTTGTAGTGATTGATGAATTCAAAAACTTTGTCATTGAGGGTTCATTTCCAAAAAGTGCTTGGATTAAGAGATATAAGCCCATGAAGTTATGATATTTTTATCCAACACTTAGAAAATTTCTAACAAGTTTTGATCAGTTTTTTGTCCCAACTTCATGGTCATTTTTCACCAAGTTCCCATTTAATTTAGCCAAAACTCACAACATGGATATTATAGAAAATGTTTCAAGCTTTCCAAAATGTCATAGAACACAAATTTATCATGCTTGAGCTAGAAGTTTCGAAGAGATGAAGTTGGGTATCTAAGGTTGCATTATAGGTCATTTTTGTGACAAGTTCATAAGCAAATCTCCAAACCATGCTGCATAATCTCACTTTGCAGGCTTGTAACCTCTAAATCTTGCTATAATCAAAATATTACACAAGCTTTTGAGCTATGATCCAAGTGATTAAAGCTTTGTTCAAGTTTGCTTGCCATTTAAGGGAGAAAGGTCACGCTGCCATTTTGATAAATTGACTTTATACACAATGTAAACTCTTCTTGAGCCCATACATTGTTGCTTCTGACTTTAAAACATCTCAGCACCAAGAAGCAACCATCTACAACCTATCAACTACCCTACAAAGCATTGGAACAATGTTTCTTCAAATTTGCTTCAAATCTAAGCAATCAAACCATAACATGCTATCTTTCAAATCTGATCAGCCATTGCCCTCAAACCTTTTCTCTATAAATATAGGGATCATTTACAAGCCAAAGCACAAGTTCACAAGCCCTCAAACACTCTCAAACTCAGAATCACCAAGAAAACTCCATTTTTGCACATTTGAAGCTTCCAACACCCAACTTCAAATCCACTCGTGTGTTTTCCTTTTTTATCATTCAAACATCATCTATACATCATATATAAGCCATCCATACCCATGTTTCATGACTGTAACACATCCACCATCATTTTCCAAACCTCACTTTACACCTCTGTAACTTGAATTCTCTAGAAGAATTGAGGCACTCTCAATCTAAGCTAGGCATTGCAAAAGCTTCATGGGAGTTCAGTGAAGTTATCCAGATCATCTATTACCTCCAGAAGTTCTCTAACTTCAAACTCGATTCTCACTTCAGAGGTAAGTTTTCTAAACTTTGAAATCTATGTACATGCATCATTTTCATTTATTTCTAAAGCAAAAACGTAGATATCATTGCCTTGAAACTAACCATGTCCTTAGTTTTCATTTATGCTGATTGTGTGATGAGAATTTTGGAATTTAAGTTTTTGAAATATTAGGGTTCAGTTTGGTACCCAGCAAAATTCATCCTAACCATTGATATATAGCTTTTGAAAGTTATATGGTTGGATTCGTGGTTAAATTTTAAGCAAGTTTGATGTTTACATTTTTTAAAATGGTTGAGAAATGAGAGTTTTACAAATTTGAACAATGTTGTTGTTGTTGCTGTAAACGCGCGCGAGGAAGAAGATGAAGTCCAAATTTTGAAAACAAGTTTACTTTATATTTATTGCAACATGTTTTATAATCGGATGTAACCGCCACCACCGTGGCAGCGTGCTTGCTCTTAAGTCGTACCTATGCCTGGTTACGGGTTCGAGCCAGGCGTGAGACATTTTTCTTTTTCATATTTGTTGCTTACAGATTCAATACAAACAAGGCAATAACGTGCATGATATACCTCACATCTTGACCATCATATCTCAAGATCATAGATCCAGCGCTCCAGACAGTCAAAACCATGGTTGACTTCCTAAGACCAACCCCACTGGATCACAAACAGGCGATGGGCTCCTCTGTTTTGGGCCAAACAATTTTGCTTCTTTTCACCCCCAATTTTCTTTTTACAACACGAGGCCCATTGAAATTCTTTTTTTTTAATTAATTATTTTCTAATCTTAAAATAATTTTATTTAAAATCAGAAAAATAATAAAAAATGATATAAAAAATTAGATTTAGGTTTTTAATTAGTTAATTTAATTTTTGACAAATAAAAAATAATTTAATTTTATCACCTTGATTTTATTTTATTAATTAATTAGAATTAGGGTTTATACTATAAAATATTTTCTATACACCTAGCATTCTTTAGGTTTTAATTAATTAATTTAATTTTCATAAATAAAATTAATTAATTATACTTTTTTTATTTTAATTAATTAAATTGTAAATTAAATTAGAATTAGGTCTAAATTTTTAATTCATCATTTTAAATATTTTCTAAATAAAGAAACAAATAAATATTTTCTTAAATACTTGAAATTTTTAGGGTTTTTTACATCTTTTCTCTTTCTATCTCCGTGCATTTATTTATTTTTCGCATTAATACCATTATGTAATTGTCAAAAGTTTGTAATACATAATTAGGGTTTATTGCTTTCCTCCCCCATTCATAAACTCGTACCCCCATCCCCGAAGCGTTGTAATAGCGTATGACATTTAATTTCCGCAATTTATTGCTTTCCTTATTATTGTTAGTAATTAGGGTTTGTATTGCAAGACTTAAAACAAACATTCGAAAACCTAATCTCAACACCAAAATAACTGAAATCAAAACATTTCGCACACATGCACCTCTAGGGTAACCTTACTTGTTGCCTCAGATAAAAAATAGTGATTTCCTTCGAACGTGTAATGTTTTAGCAAAGACCCTCGGTTAAAAGATCGTAGTCCCTCGATGAAATTTCGATGTTTCCTTTAGTAAATGATCTTAGTCCCTTACGACAATTGCAAAAGCATTATACAAGTTGCCTTCTATGAATGTACAATGACCCACGCCTGTCCCTCACATCCAATGATAGGGTTTCCTACTAACTAACAGTAGAGTAACACTATCTAAAGGAGGAGGAAAAAAACAAAGATTTTTTGAGTAGGAAGATCGCTCTTAATCGCTTGCTCATAAAATAAAACAATTTCCACACTTCACACTTTAAAAAAAAACTACTTTCAAACGCTTTATAAACACTCTTGAGGACTGATACAAGGGTTATTATAAAGCAAACTGCCTTACATTGGCATCTTCAAAACACTTTTCATAAAACAAAATTTCCTTTCATAAATATTTTCAGAACGAACATTTTGTATACATTCTCAATGATGCGAGAATAATTACAAAATTACCGCACTTAGGCATTTACAAAATATTTTTAAACATACACAAACACAAAGCATTTCAAAAAGTGATCAAGCAATTAAGAGCCCGTAGATAACTACAGATGAAAAGGGTGCTAACACCTTCCCTTTTCATAACCTACCCGCGGAACTCAAGAGAAATTCTCAAAAGGTCTTTCCTATTCTTTTCAACCTTTCCTTTATTGGATAAAAGAAAATTCAGTGGAGAATCTTGTTATCCGCAACATTTGCGATAAAATGCAAAACCAAAAGTCAGTTCTCCCACCATATTACAGAACTGGCGACTCTGTTGGGGAAGTGACACTAAAAGTGGGGTTACCTTTAGAGCTAAATCATCTTCATTGCTTTACTGGTTTGCCTTGTTTGCTTTATATTTTGAGATATGCTTGGCTTTATTTCTTGTATAAATCTTATACCCGAATTTGGGGCATTTTAGGTAAGTAGCAATAGATCATGGAAACTGTACGACATAGACCGATATGGTTGAAGTGATGGCTAAGTTAGTACGATACATTGGTTTGTGCTGGTTTCCCTTGAGTAAATCAAGGAGAATGTCAGGCTGTCGCGTGGTCTCATAAGAACTAACTAACTGTAGAACCTTAGTTCACACAACTTAGCCATTAGAAAGTAGTGAGATAGCTGGATTTGGTGCAGACTGAAGTTGGTTGATACTCGATACTACACTCATTGAGATTAGACTCTCGGGATATTTCAGTCGCAATTTAGATGCTTGTGCCGAAACAATTCCCAGAAGAAAAATCAGTGATATTGAGGCTCCTAGAACCCGGTTACTTCTTTTAGGACATATTGAAACAACTAAAACTTCAATAGGATACTTACCTACAAAATCCATGCAAGCTTAAACCTAAGGCCATCTGTGTTTTGTTTGTGTATGGTTAATTGTTCGAACATGAAATCATGACATGATTACCATATCATTTTCAGTAACCATTTCAAGGACCTAGGGATTTATCTCTATTCTGTTTTGTAGGTTATGGCCTCCGCTCACAGAAATATTATCTGAATCAGTTTCGTGAGGATACCTTCTCAAATTAAAGAGTTAGTCTCAAGAGTTCCTGAAAGCTCTTCATTCATCAAAAGGCATGGTCGACTACTCAGTTTGGGTACCTCGGGTTTTGAAGAAGATATGATGAGTGTTCTGTTCCAGTTCTTTGACCCTATGCATCACTGCTTCACCTTTCCCGATTATCAGTTGGTACCCACTGTTGTACCCCAAAATTTTCCCTCTTTTTTAATCAATACATTTCATAAAGGACCTCCAATGCTCAAGGATTCTCAAGGAATTATCAGACGAAATCACCTCTAAAACATCGAGACCGCAAACTAGGGTTTTGACTAAGAACGACTGATCATTGACTTTTGACCTAATACATGACCTAATATTTGGAAACATGGTCCCAAATATTCAAATGCATCATTTTGACCTAATTGTATATATCAATTCATTTCTCAAGATCATTGGATTGACAGATGAAATCTGGTCAACTGATGGAAAAGTCAAATGTACACTGAATAGTCAAACTTTAACTTTTTGACCAAATTTGAGTTTCAAAGATCAAAATTCATCAAGACATTCAAGAATATCAAGCTTGATCATCAAGAAATCAAGAAAGTCAAAAGTCAATGTGAAAAGTCAAACTTTTCAAGAATTAGAAGTTTTTCTAAGTGTTTTTTATACATGGTAATTTCATTACTTCATGCCATTCTTTCACCAAGATGCAAGATGATTCAAAGAAAACTTTCAACATGAAAGTCGTATATCTTGATGATATCTACAACTTTGCTTTGCTGATCAAGTCCTAGAAGTGCTTGGATTTTGAGTTATAAATTCATGAAGTTATGGCATTTTTGTATAAACACTTAGAGAAATTTTCAGCAGGTTTGGTCAGGTTTTTATCCAAATTTCTTGGCTAATTTTCATCAAGTTCCAATTGGATTCTTCAAAAATAGAAAATATGAAGGTTGTAGAGGATGTTACAAGCTTTCCAAAATGTCAAAAAACTCATTGATATCATGCTTGAGCTAAGAGAATCAAAGCCATGAAGTTAAGGTGTCATTCTTGAATTACAAGGCAGATTTTGTGATGAACAAGAACCAAATCCATAGCCATGCTGCATAATCTTCACTTTGTAGGCCTCAAAATTATATATCACTCCTTAATTAAATGCTTACACAACTGATTAAACTATGATCCAAGTGTTTCATCCTTTGTCCAATTGATCATACCATTTTTGGAAGAAAGTAACATATCCATTCTTGAAAAGTTCACTTTAATCACAAAGTCAATTTCTTGAGCCTCTAACTTATTGTTCTGATCACACTCAACTTCTACAAGTCAGAACAAACATGTTTAAAGTGATCAACCACTTTAGATAGCTGGGTACAAACATTGGAAACATGTTCTTCATGCTTGCTTCAAAAATAAGCAAGATAGCCATAACATGTGATTTCAAAATCTGAGTTGTTTCAAGTCTCAAACCTTCTCTATAAGTAGAGAGGCCATTAGCAAGATAAAAGGGCAGAAATTTTTGTGTGTAGACATGGAAATTTTGTTGTTGTGTAGACAGGTCAGAAGTTTTGTTGTGTAGATAAGCCCTCAAAATCTCATACTCTAAAAAAGCCATAACTTTCCACTAAGCCTTCACTCTTGAGTTTTGAAGTCAAAAACTTTAAACCTCTCACACCTTGCAAAGTTATGTCCAAACAAACCATCCAAACACTCCACATACATATTATAGGAGTTGTTCAAACATAAGAAAAACTTTTTTAACATCACTATAACCATTTCCTAAGCTCAAGAACAGCCAACACAACAATTAAAACTCAAAATACAAATTTCAGCTCCAAGGTAAGTTTCTTGACTTTGAACTCTTCATATAAAGCATCATTAATGGTTCATTTGTGAAGATAAAATATAGATATATTTTTCATTGAAGCTAATCACATGCTTACTGTTTATTTTTTTATCAATTATATGTTGAGAACTAACTTGTACAGACAATAGAACGATGTAAGAACTAAAAAATTGCAGCATGAGTTGACACATACTCACATGAGTCGACACATTTTAGTTACAGAACCAGGCATGAGTCGACACAAGACATTATGAGTCAATACATATTGTTATCGAAACCCAAAAAGAGAAAGACAAAAGGTGCATGAGTTAACACAAAACATGAATGTGTTGACACATACAAGAAATGAGTCGACACATAACATTATGTATCGACTCATACTGAGTTGATTTTGGTTTTACAAGCCATACAGAAACCCTAATTTTTCAAGATCCTTGATCACATGTTAAATTTACTGGTTAGTGATGTATGAGGTGTTAATTGACCTAAGGTATGCATGAGAAGCGCAAAATGCATAAGCCAGATAAAAGTAAAAAAGGTAGGACAAATTTGGGGTATTACATCGGGTCCAGGCTTTAGTAACTTAAAACTGATATTAACTGTTATCTGGTCGGGTCCAGGTTTCAGCAATTGATAAAGTTAAACTATTATCTGGTCGAGTCCAGGCTTTAGTAACTTAAAACTGAAATTAACTGTTATCTGGTTGGGTCCAGTTTCAGAAACTCAAACTGTTATCTGGTCGGGTCCAGGTTTCAGCAATTGATAAAGTCAAACTGTTATCTGGTCGGGTCTAGGCTTTAGTAACTTAAAACTGAGATTAATTGTTATCTGGTCGGGTCCAGGTTTCAGAAACTCAAACTGTTATCTGGTCGGGTCCAGGTTTCAGCAATTGATAAAGTCAAACTATTATATGGTCGGGTCCAGGCTTTAGTAACTTAAAATTGATATTAACTGTTATCTGGTCGGGTCCAGGTTTCAGAAACTCAAACTGTTATCTGGTCGGGTCCAGGTTTCATAAATTGATAAAGTCAAACTATTATCTGGTCGGGTCCAGGCTTTAGTAACTTAAAATTGATATTAATTGTTATCTGGTCGGGTCCAGGTTTCAGAAACTCAAACTACTATCTGGTCGGGTCCAGGTTTCACAATGACTTGATTAGAGAGATAAAGTTGAATTGATATCTGGTCGGGTCCAGGTTTCACAGTAACTTGCTAAATTAACTATTATCTGGTCGGGTCCAGGCTTCATAGTAACTGAAAATTATACTATTATCTGGTCGGGAGCCAGGCTTCATAATATCTGAAAAGCTACATTATTATCTGGTCGGGTCCAGGCTTCCTAGTGACTGAAAGTTGTACTATCATCTGGTCGGGTCCAGGCTTCACAGTAATTTGCTTGAAAAATGAAGTTGAACTGATATCTGGTCGGGTCCAGGCTTCACGACAATTTATTGAAAGGATGAAGTCAAACTGATATCTGGTCGGGTCCAGGCTTCACAACAACTTACTGAATTTATATGCTATCTGGTCGACTTCCAGGCTTCACGGTAACTTACTGAATTTGATTATTATCTGGTTGGATTCCAGGCTTCATAACAAATTCTTGAAAGGATGAAGTTGAACTGTTATCTGGTCGGGTCCAGGCTTCACAGCAACTTACTGAAGTTAACTGTTACCTGGTCGGTTTCCAGGCTTCACAGTAACTTACTGAATTTGATTATTATCTGGTCAAATTCTAGGCTTCATAACAAATTCTTGAAAGGATGAAGTTGAACTGACATCTGGTCGGGTCCAGGCTTCACAACAACTTACTGAAGTTAACTGTTATCTGGTCGGGTTCCAGGCTTTACGGTAACTTACTGAAGTTAACTGTTATCTGGTCGGTTTCCAGGCTTCACAGTAACTTACTAAATTTGGTTATTATCTGGTCGGATTATAGGCTTCATAACAAATTCTTGAAAGGATGAAGTTGAACTGATATCTGATCGGGTCCAGGCTTCATAACAACTTACTGAAGTTAACTGTTATCTGGTCGAGTCCAGGCTTCATAGTAATTTGCTGGGGATTGTAGAGTAGTCTACTGGGGAAGAGGAGTTGTGGTCCTCTGATTTGTAGTAGTCGGAGAGGCAAACTCAAGTTGGGGAATCCTGCTGTTTTTTGGGGAAATAAACCATATTGCCAGTCTGTTGGAGAGGTGGCGACTTCACTGAGGAAAATCCTCGAGGATTCTTGAGGTCGACTCAGTTGGTGAGAAGTTTTCAGAGATTGAAACTCTGGCTGGGAGTCATCCTATGAGAAGGATTTTGGGGATATTTCCCACTGCACCTGGTAGCAGGTGTTTGTGGCACTGCCAGAAAATGTTTGACTGTACGTAACTATTTGTCGGGATTCGCATTCAATGCCCCAAGTGATTTAGAGGGAGACTTGCCCCTGGTTATTCATCATTTCTTGAGATATTTCTTGGAATCTTGACTGGACTGCCCTAGGTGTGCTGGATAGTGACATGTCATGCCCCCTGTTGATAGCAGATTTGTCATTGGAAGTGCCATCCCACTTGAAGTGATTTTGTTCATTGAGAGAGCTTTCGTTCATCGAATATTCGTTGTGTGAGTTTCTATACTGTCAAATAAATATCCATATGCAAACAGCGATATTTAAATAATGCAAAGCTTATGCTTGTCTTGAAATTTTGAAAATGCGTATTTAGCAAATAAAGAAATTTTGTAAGAAAATTCATCTCAGGATTTAGAGTAAAGCCTTATAGGAGTCAGGATACCTTTTGTAACAGTATGCTTTTGAACTAACCCATGCTTCAATTAGGACTTTTGAAGGGTTGTGTTGTACCCCAAAATTTTCCCTCCCATATTTCTCAAAATATTTCAAGAAAGATCCCCAAGTTGCTCAAGCTAGTCCAAGGGTTGGCCATACAAGCTCTCTCCTAAGGCAGTCTACTTCAAATTAGGGTTTCATGTTGCATCAAGATCCTTGAGTCCAAGTGCTCACAAATGCTCAAAATTGTCCTAATATATCCTTAAGATCATCCATGTCAAGTTTCAAGCCTTGTAGAGAAAGTTTGCTCAGTCAATTGCTCAAAGGTCCAAAAATTGACTGTGCTAAGGCAAAAGTCAACTGTGACCCACATACAGTCAAACTTTAAGATTTTTGGTCAACATCCTCATTTTGAAGTATATTTCATCATTTGATCAAGGGTTGATCATGATTCACCAAGGATTGCTCATAATTCATCAAGACTCAAAAGTTGCTAAATTAGGGTTTTGCAAGAAAAGTCAACTCAACTTTGACCAAGCATAACTTTCTCATACTTTATGAGAAATGACCCATCCAAAGCTCATTTTGAATAGGATGCAATTCCCTACAATCCATATTCATATCCCAAGATCAAAATATGCACTCACAAGAAGTTATGAATTTGGACATTATAGGTCATTTTGAAAAGTCAACAAAAACACCTTTTTTGTCAAAGCTTCATACATGAGCATGGAATATCCAATTGAGATGAGACAAAAAGGGTTGCTTATAGGACATCTCAAGATTTCTAAAAAGTCCAAAAACACCTCCAAAGAGTCAAAATTGAGGAAGTTATGCATTGTTGAAGTTGGACTTTTTTGCAAAATTGCCAAAAGTCAACTATCCCCAAAACTTCAAATTTTGCCAAACGGGCCCATTATTTTTCACTTGTTTTGAGTTGGCATCATAGCCCACGTGCTCTAGCCTTTTCCACTTGTCCATATCCTATTTTTATTCTTTATTTTGTTTTTTATTTGAATTATTTCAAATTAAATCAAAACAAATCAAATAAAATCTAAAATATTGAAAACCAAGGATTTTATGATGATTTCAGGTCTTAAATCAGAGCTAGCCATCATCAAACTCGTATCAAGGCATAAGTGTACAAAGAGATTGGATTTGTACCAATTTTGGAAAGATCTTCAAAGCAAATCAAATCAATATCAAAATCATTGATGGAGAGGGATTTGGACTGAATAAACAACCCCAATGCATTGTGAAATACATAAGGAGGCGAGGCATATAAAAAACGAGGTTGGAGATCAGGCATAGAGCAAGAACAGAATTTGCAAAAACAAGCAAAAAGTGTGAGATCGAAACAGAGATTAGAGGCATCCTTAAGGCCTGTTACTTGTCTCAATCGCTTCCTGGCAATCTCCACAACCTAAAGCAATCGAGACCAATCGTTTTCAAGCCCTCTAGCACACTTTAAGGCAGTCACGGTATCAATCTTTTCTTGAATTCAATTAGCTTTATTCTTGCATCCATTGTGTAAAATCATGGCATATTCTTGATCACCATATCATTTGCAAGATATTTCCAATAGCCAATTTCATTTATATGACCTATATCGTGAATCACCATTGTTAGGTTTTCTTGGAGTTTTTTAGGGTTTTTGTTTTCAGGAATAATTGGCCCTAGTAATGGGTATGGTTGTGATCAGAAGAAGGAGACGAGTCTAACCATGGTATTAGAATTCATTTACATGGCCTGTACGAGATTTTTAGGGTGGACAGGGGTATAGCTACGGACAATGTCTGTGGGTATAGATCTTTGTACTTTTAGCCACGGTGCAGAGGAAGGAGATGATGAAGTGTCATCCCCTTACTGACTTGTTCAAACATTGGCGCGTTTTTCTGATTCTTGTCCACTTGCATTTGTTTTATTATATTATGATTATTTTGTAATATGTTAACAAATAGAAACAAGCAGCCTAGTGGTGACCACGTCAGCGCATAAGGATTCAGAGGCTGGAGGTCAGGGGTTCGATCCCTGCCTCCAGCATTTGCCATTTTCTTAATTGTTTTCAGGTAATTCAGTACAAGCAAGGCCAGGAGTTCCATCATACACTCACACTATCCAACGCACCAGATGGCCAGATCTGGTGACCACTATTGAAGGTGCACCAAAAGGCCAGTCAAACGCACATGCACTGGATTACAAAAAGTCAAACGGACCTCACAAATGGGCCAGAAAAAACTGCTATTCACACACCCTAAATCAGGCCCATTTCTCATCTCTTTTTATTTTTATTATTCTATTTTAATTATTTTTATTTATTCACTAACCAATAAATTAATTTCTTTTTATCAAAAAATCACAAAAAAATATTTTATGTCCAATTAAATTTCAAAACTTTATTTTTCATTAATAAATATTAATTAATTTAATTAGGTAGATTAATTAGGTAACTTTAATTTATTTTGCAAATATTAAAAATCAATTAGAATAATTAGGTTTCAACATTAATTTAATTATTTTATTTTCTTTCCTAAAATAACAAAAACTCCAAAAATATGTCATTTAATATTTTTCATAAATTAATTTATTTAATAATTAATTTAGCATTTAATTTTAGGATTTAATTTCTTTTCTTTAAAAATAAAAACAACAAAAAAACATTTTTTAATTAGGAGGGTCAAAACCCTAGTTTCGCATTTGATCCAATTTTCTCACGCGATTTATTTTTCTTTATTCAATTATTGTATCTGCTCCCGGTTTGTAACATTTAATTATGACATTTACTTTTACCGCTTTTATTTTATTTTCAAAGGGTTGTTTTTGGCGATGTAAATACCTGACGCCTTGTAATAATTTAGTTTAATTTCTGCACCTTTAATTTCTGCAAATATTCAACTGTTAGATGTTTGATAATAGGGTTTGCATGACAAGAATGAATGTCTGAATTTAAAACGGTTAGATCATCCTTAATTGTGCAAAGATAAAAATAACTGAAATCAACACATTCGCACATGCTCACTCCTAGGGTACATACTCCACTTGGTTGCCTTCGTAAACGGTCATTGAGTATAGGTTGTTTTAGAGGTCGTCCTCTTGTCTAAAAGATCATAGTTGCCTCGGAAAGGTTGCTTTGGATATCGTTGCCTCGAATAAATGATCTAAGACATTAGGGTTACCACTAAGACGTCTTAACGTTGCTTTAGTGACCGTATGTCCCTCATTCGAATTGACCCTCAAACTCCCGACGGTGCTACCCACTCACTAATAGTGGGATAGAATTATCTAAAGGAAATCAACATAGAACGATTCCTTTTTCGAGTAGGTAGATTAGTTCTTAGATACTTGCTCATCCAAAACAAAACTTTTTCACACTTACACTCCTTTTACGAACAAGTTTTCAAAAACACTTCATTACACTCTTGAAGACAGAAGCAAGAGTTAAATCGAAGTTAAAACAAAAACTTTTCAAAGCCCACAAGCACAAAGAAAACAATTTTGAAAATGATGAGCAAGTACCTAAGAGCCCGTAGATAACTACGGATAGAAAGGGTGCTAATACCTTCCCTTTCTATAATCTACCCCCCGTACTCGGAAATATCTCGAAAAAAGGAATTTTTCTGTGCTTTTTTCCTTTCCTTGTTAGATAAAATAAAAGTCGGTGGCAACTCTTACTTACCGCGAAAGTTTGTGAAAACAAACGCAAAACGCAAACCAGCATTCCAAAAACAGTCAGTTCTTCCCATTGTATCACAGAACTGGCGACTCTGCTGGGGATTTTATAAGTGGGGTGTACCTTAGGAATAGTTCATATTGTTTTCAATTGTTTGATCTATATGCTTTATCTTTGTGGGTTTGAATCGGAGTTACGATAGATCCTAACCCGGATCTGGGGATACCTTTTAGGTAAGTAGCAATAGACTGTGAGGGAACTGTACGGTGTAGACCGATACGGTTGAAGCAATAGCTACGTTCTGTGGCACTTTAGTTTATACCAATATCCCTTGTGGTTGAACAAGGAGAATATGGGGCTGCTAAGGGGTCATTAAGCACCAACTGACCTTAGAACCTATAATTGACCAACTTGGACATAGAAATGTAGCAGTATGCTACACTCATTGAGACCAAACTCTCGCGATGATTCTGGCCGTAAGAAAAGGTTGCTAAACTGGAATTATGACCGATCGAGGGTGGTCAGTGATATTGAGATCCTCTAGAACCCAGTTACTATTACTAGGACAGGTTGAACCAACTAAACTGAAAGAGGGTAATACCTAAACCCCATGCCAGCCTGAAATCTAAGGGCTACTGTGTGACTTGTTTTCCCTTACCATGTTTTCTATCTGTGAATACTTGTGGTGTGTTTCTATCATGAAATCATGCATCATGACATTGCATGCATATTTCATTAGACTAAACCATTTCAAAGACCAATGGGATTCATCTTTGTTCTGTTTTGTAGATCATGGCATCTATGCATAGAAACACTATTCGGATCAGCTTTGTACAGATTCCTACTCAGCTTAGAGATTTGGTTTTCAAGGTTCCTGAAACTTCCTCTTTTGATAGAAGACATGGTCACCTCCTCAGTCTAGTCACTTCCAAGCTGGATGAATAAATGATGAGTGTCTTATTCCAGTTCTTTGACCCATTGTACCACCGCTTCACCTTCCCGGACTATCAGTTGGTCCCTACTTTGGAGGAGTTCTCTAATCTACTTGGTATTTCTATTCTAGAACAGACACCATTTACAGGTTGGGAGATAGCTCTTAGGCCAGAGGATGTTGCCACAGCCCTACATCTGACAAAGGCTAAGGTAATTGAAGAAGTGAAAAACACAAGAAGGGGGGTTGAATTGTAAAACTTAAGATCAAATGCAGACAACACGTTATTTTTATCCTGGTTCGTTTGATCTCAAACTACTCCAGTCCACCCGTCAAGGTGATTTCGCCTCTCTCCAACGAGGTCTTAATCCACTATATTCAACTGAATACACAACTGCTTTAACAACTGTTAAAGCCTTCTTGAGTCTAACCACAGACCGGTTTATCTCAAGGAATTTCTCTTACAGATAAATGAACAAATGTGTGTTTGATGTTTTCTAGAAAAACTATATATCACAACTGTGATAATACACAATATGAAGCTTAGATGAAACTAGATTGCTAGAGCTATAGAGTAAGCGTGGTTTAAAGCTTTAGCAAAAATGAGAGCGTGCTTGAGGATGATTAGCTTAGGCGTGTATATGCGTGTAGAGTATTAGCCATTTCTTTTCTCACTGACTTGTTTAAGTAGCCTAGGAATAGATACGTTGCTGTCCATAAATCCATTTCAATGCTCATAACGTTCTTTCCTTTTTGATAAGATCTTTGTCTTGGAATAAAGTCGTTGGTAATTAATCTGTCTTGAATGCATAGTAACGTTAACACTTTAGAGTGTTCTGCTAATGATGATCAGAGTGTTCTTGGCTTTAGCTTATTCTGACGCTTCTGAGTGTTGATGACATGGTTAGGATCTTGATCAGAGTCAGAGTATGTTATGCGCAGATTTTGTTCATCAGGCTTCAGCGTATAGCAAATGTTGTTTGATCTTCTGATGTTGACATATCTTCTGATGTTGATGTTGATACTGATATTCTGATGCTGATTCCATCAGAGTTTCTGTAAATACAAAACATAATTTTAAGTAGCATATATGTCTTATAAATCTTACAATTTATTTAATCTCGTATTTTGTTATCATCAAAACTCTAACTGAGGGTTGTAGAATCAAACAATGTTCTAACAATCTCCCCCTTTTTGATGATGACAAAAACCGTATTTTTTTCAATTAAAATAAAATGATGAAAGGTATCAGAGTTTAAGGATAGAGAGGAAACGATATCAGAGATAGTCAAATAACGAATAAAAAGTATCAGAGATAAGAAGATAAGGAATAAAAAGTATCAGAGTAATGAAGAGAAAAACTCCCCCTGAGTTGATTACTTCCCTTTAATTCCATGAGACCTTGAGCATCAGAACTTTATTGAACTTTCTCAGAATTCATCAGATTCTTGTACCTGTAAGCTTTTTCAGAAAAGAAAGGTTCAAATAGATCAGAATGTTAGAATGTTTGAGACTTTTGTCTCAGTAATCCGTTATTGAAAAATATCATTCTTTCTCCCCCTTTTTGTCAGTTATCAAAAAGCACAAATAATCAGAGTTAAAATGATCAGAGCAAACAATGTTTGTATTAAAAACAGAAGCAATGATAGTTTAGAACAGGTAAAAATATTACAGACAAACATGTAAAGAAAACAAGGAAAACACAAGAAAATTCTAAGAAGAAGGTGGAAGACGTGTGAATAGAGCTTGAAAGGTTTTCTTGAGAAAGTAAGAACACAGAAAACAGAAATATTGAGAGAAAACGAAAGTAAGGGTAAAAAGTTTGAATGGTGTGAAGTGTTTAAATAGATTTCTAAAAAGTTTTTGAAGACATAAACGTTTAAGAGAGAGAAATAAATAATGATTATTAGCATTTAATGATAGCTGATTTTAGGGGATTCAGAAAGATACTTAAACGGTTACCCATGACATGTGTCTCAATGCATCCAATCAGCGCTTTGCCTTTTCAGAAACGTGAACGCGTGTTCAGCCTCAGAAAACAGCTGATGACTGGATGACACTTGTTTGCTTGAGTGAAAAACACTTCTATCCTTGAACTGAAGCGCTCAGATATTCATGGATAGATTCTGATACAATCTGCATTTCTAAAATTCTGAAAGAGGATTGATCAGAAGTTCACAGAGAAATAAACACAGTTCTGAAGGTTAATATATAAAATTAAAATAGTTTTATTCTGGACAGAGCTTCATGCTGAGATGTTTCAGAATGAAGTTAAACCTATCTTCAGAAAGTGGTTTTGTGAAAATATCAGCCCATTGATGGTCTGTGTCAATAAATTTTAAATTTTAAATCCCTTTCTGAATATAGTCCCTAATAAAATGATGTTTTATTTCTATACGCTTAGCCCTAGAATGCAAAATTTGATTTTTACTTAAGCAAATAGCAAAGGTGTTGTCACAGAGGATATGAATGTTACTCACAAATATCTGGAAGTCCTCAAGTTGACTTTTCATCCAAAGCATTTGTGTGCTGCATCCAGCTGCTGCTATGTATTCAACTTCTGTTGTTGATAGAGCAATTGTGGATTGTCTTTTGCTGGACCATGAGATCAGATTTTCTCCCAGAAACTGGCAGCTTCCAGAAGTGCTTTTACGCTCTACTCTATCTCCAGCAAAGTCAGCATCACAGTATCCTACTAAGCTGTAATCACTTGATTTTCTATAAAACAGACCCAGATTAGTAGTACCTTTCAGATACTTGAAAATTCGCTTAATAGCTGTTAAGTGAGATTCTCTAGGATCTGATTGGAATCTTGCACAAATGCATACACTGAATAGAATATTAGGCCTTTAAGCTGTCAGATAAAGAAGAGAACCAATCATACCTCTGTAGACCTTCTGTTCTACCTTTTTGCTTACCTCTTCTTTTTCCAGAATGCACGTGGGATGCATTGGAATCTTTGATGGTTTACATTCTGAGAGATAAAATTTCTTCAGAAGTTCTCTGACATATTTTCTCTGATGAATTTAAGTTCCTTCTGGGGTTTGATTGATCTGAATGCCCAGAAAGAATTTTAGTTCCCCCATTAGGATCATCTCAAATTCTGCCTGCATACACTTAGCAAACTTTCTTCCCAGAGAGGGTTTAGTAGATCCAAAAATGATATCATCAACATAAATCTGGCATAATAAGATGTCATTCTTAACTGTCTTACAGAATAAGGTTGTGTCCACTTTCCCTCTGGTGAGTTCCTTTTCTAACAGGAAGTTACTCAGTCTTTCATACCAAGCTCTGGGAGCTTGTTTCAGACCATATAGTGACTTCTTTAGTTTGAAAACATATTATGGATTTTTTGAACTTTCAAAACCAGGGGGTTGGTGCACATGTACCTCTTCTTCTATATAGCCATTTAAGAATGCACTTTTAACATCTATCTGATATAGAGTGATGCCTTTATTTACAGCAAATGAAATTAAAAGTCTGATAGATTCTAACCTGGCGACTGGAGCAAAGGTTTTTGTATAGTCTATCTCCTCTTGCTAACTATAACCTTGTGCTACCAATCGTGCCTTGTTTCTGATGACTTCACCTTGTTCATCCAGTTTGTTTTTGAACACCCATTTTTGTTCCAATGACGTTGAATCCTTTTGGTTTAGGAACTAGATCCCATACGTCATTCCTTGTGAATTGATTCAGCTCTTCTTGCATTGCTAGAATCTAGTCATTGTCCAGAAGTGCTTCATCAATTGATGATGGTTCAATTAGAGAAACAAGTCCCATGAGGGATTCTTCAGAGTTTCTGAAGCTGGCTCTTGTTCTGATTGGATCTTCCTTTCTTCCTAAGATTGTTTCTTCTGGATGATCCATGCTGCTTCTGGATGGTCTTTTCTGAAGTTGATCAACAGAAGGTGCTGGATTGCTTGTAGTGCCTCTTTCTGATGTTGAAGGAGTGTCTCTGTTAAGAGCTTTTGATGACTTGTCTTCAGTACCTGTGAATTCAACTTCCATACCTGCAAGTAGTTCATTCTTCTTTGACTTTTGAGAGTCAAGCTTATCATCAAAACGAACACTTATTGATTCTTCAACACTCTGTGTTTCTGTATTGTATACTCTGTACCCTCTTGAGCGTTCAGAGTATCCTAACATAATACACTTTTGTGCTTTAGAGTCAAACTTGTTCAAATAATTTTTAGTATTCAAAATAAAACAAGTACATCCAAATGGATGAAAATAAGAAATGTTGGGCTTTCTGTTCTTCCACAATTCATATGGAGTCTTTTCCAGAATAGGTCTTATAGAGATTCTATTCTGAATGTAGCACGCTGTGTTTATTGCCTCTGCCCAAAAGATCTTAGCAACGTTAGTCTCGTTGATCATGGTTCTGGCCATTTCTTGCAATGTTCTGTTCTTTCGTTCTACAACTCCATTTTGCTGGGGAGTTCTAGGATACGAAAAATCATGCATAATGCCTTTGTCATTAAAAAATGATTCAAAATCTTTGTTTTCAAACTCTCCACCATGATCACTTCTGACTTTGACGATTCTAAGATCCTTTTCATTCTGAACTTGGTTGCAGAAGGTGACAAACACAGTGTGACTCGTCCTTGTGTCTTAAGAACTTTACCCATGTCCATCTGCTATAGTCATCTACGATTACTAACCCATACTTCTTACCACTGACTGAGGCAGTTTTAAATGGTCCAAATAAGTCGATGTGCAGAAGTTCTAATGGCTTAGAGGTGGAAACAACGTTTTTAGATTTGAAAGCTGGTTTTGCAAACTTACCTTTCTGACATGCTTCACACAGAGCATCTGAATTGAACTTCAGGTTAGGAAGTCCTTTGACCAGATTGAGTTTGTTAATCTGAGATATTCTTCTCATACTAACATGCACCAATCTTCTGTGCCAGATCCATTGCTTGTTATTAACAGACAGAAGACACTTTACATTCTGAATTTTCAGTTCATAAAGTTTTATTTTATAAATGTTGTTTCTCCTCTTTCCATTAAATAGGATAGTCCCATCTTTCTGACTAACAGCTTTGCATGAATTTTGGTTAAAGATTATATTATAACCGTTATCACTTAATTGACTTATGGATAACAGATTATGCATTAATCCATCTACTAATAAAACATTACTTATAGAGGGAAGATTTCTATTACCTACTATTCCAGAGCCGATGATCTTTCCCCTCTGATTGCCTCCAAAGCCTACGTGGCCTTCAGGCTTAAGTTCTGGGATTTGGAACATATGCTTTCTTCCCATCATGTGTCGTGAGCAGCCATAGTCCAGGTACCATGACTGGTGTTTCTGCTTTGCTGCTAAAGATATCTGCAACATGTATTATTTTATCCTTAGGTACCCATATTTTCTTGGGTCTTGATTTTTTAGTTTTACCAAAACTCTGGTTGAATTTTGGTTTGACAGAATAATTAGTACTAGTATATTTGATGACGTGTGTGTGCCCATATACAAAGTGAGAATCAAGTGAAGTGTGTTTTATCACTAAATCATGGCATTCTTTGGTGTAGGTACCTTACCTTGGTATCCTATTCCTTTTCTTCCATTTCTGCTAACTCCATAGATCATTGAAGCCATCTTGCTTCTATCTATGTTTTTAGCTAGAAACTTCTGAAAGCTGTGATCATACTCCTTGATGATCTCATCAGCACTGCTGGGAGTTTCAGGGATTGTTTCCTTCTGAGAGTTTTGCAATAGATTTTATAATTTTGAAACTTTATCTTTCAACTCAGAATTCTCCAATTTGAGACTCTCAGTTTTATCAGAGTCAGAAGCAAGATTCCTTTTCAGGTTTCTGAATTTGACTATGATCTGCTGATATCTTTCCAGAATTTCATTAAGGCTTTCAGCTACTTCAGCCTTAGTAAAGTTAATAGCAAAGTCAGGAAATACATCTTCTGTGTCTGATTCAGAGTCTGATTCAGAAGCTTCACTGTATTTTTTTATGTTTGCCATGAGAGCTATGTTTGCTCTCTCATCATCTGATTCTGAGTCAGCTTCAGATGTGTCAGAGTCATCCCATGTAGCCATGAGACTTTTCTTCTTTTCCTTGCCAAACTTCTTTTTGGGCTTTTCCCTCTGAAGCTTTGGGCAATCACTCTTGTAGTGTCCTTTCTCATTACATTCATAGAAGATGATGTCTTTATTGTTTGGCTTTCTGCTTCCTGAAGAGCCTTTAGATCTTCTGTGTCCTGAGGAGGACTCTGACCTTCTGTATCTGGAGGAAGATTCATTCTGATTTTCTGATCTTCTGGGATTCCTGAACTTTCTTTGCCTCTGCTTCCATAGTTGTTTCACCCTTCTGGAGAGGAGAGATAGTTCATCTTCTTTTGATGAGGACCCATCAGAGGTTTCTTCAACAACCTGCAAAACTTTGGAGTCAGATTTTCTATTAGATTTTAAAGCTAATGTATTACCTTGCTTTTGAGGTTCATCTGCTTCTAGCTCTATCTCGTGACTTCTGAGGGAGCTGACAAGTTCCTCCAGAGAGATTTTGTTGAGATCCTTAGCTAGCTTCAGCGCTGTGACCATTGGCCTCCACTATTTTGGCAAGCTTCTGGTGATCTTCTTAACATGATCAGCAATAGAATACCCTTTGTCCAGAACTTTGAGACCAGCAACCAGAATTTGAAATATTGAGAACATCATTTCAATTGATTCACTTTCTTCCATCTTGAATGCCTCATACTTCTGAATGAGCGTAAGAGCTTTAGTCTCTTTAACTTGAATGTTGCCTTCATGCGTCATTCTCAGAGAGTCAAACATATTCTTTGCAGTGTCTCTGTTTGATATCTTTTCATATTCAGAGTAAGAGATGGCGCTGAGAAGAATTGTTCTGGCTTTGTGATGATTTCTGAAATCTCGCTTTTGTTGATCAGACATTGCTTTCCTGTCAATCTTCTGACCACTTGCATTCACTGGGTGCGTGTATCCACCAGTCACCATATCCCACAAATCAGCATCGTGGGCCAGAAAGAAGCTTTCAATTCTGTCTTTCCAGTAATCAAAGTTCTCTCCATCAAAGACTGGAGGTTTTCCACTGAATCTGTCTCTTTCTTCATTGTTGTCATTGCTGATGTTTTGATGTGGTCCTGCAATTGTGTTTTTCTAACGCTGGATCTTGTACTGACACGGTTAAGTGTTATAAGCTCAGAACCAGGTGCTCTGATACCAATTGAAGAAGTGAAAAACACAAGAAGGGGGGTTGAATTGTAAAACTTAAGATCAAATGCAGACAACACGTTATTTTTATCCTGGTTCGTTTGATCTCAAACTACTCCAGTCCACCCGTCAAGGTGATTTCGCCTCTCTCTAACGAGGTCTTAATCCACTATATTCAACTGAATACACAACTGCTTTAACAACTGTTAAAGCCTTCTTGAGTCTAACCACAGACCGGTTTATCTCAAGGAATTTCTCTTACAGATAAATGAACAAATGTGTGTTTGATGTTTTCTAGAAAAACTCTATATCACAACTGTGATAATACACAATATGAAGCTTAGATGAAACTAGATTGCTAGAGCTATAGAGTAAGCGTGGTTGAAAGCTTTAGCAAAAATGAGAGTGTTCTTGAGGATGATTAGCTTAGGCGTGTATATGCATGTAGAGTATTAGCCATTTCTTTTCTCACTGACTTGTTTAAGTAGCCTAGGAATAGATACATTGTTGTCCATAAATCCATTTCAATGCTCATAACGTTCTTTCCTTTTTGATAAGATCTTTGTCTTGGAATAAAGCCGTTGGTAATTAATCTGTCTTGAATGCATAGTAACGTTGACACTTCAGAGTGTTCTGCTAATGATGATCAGAGTGTTCTTGGCTTTAGCTTATTCTGACGCTTCTGAGTGCTGATGACATGGTTAGGATCTTGATCAGAGTCAGAGTATGTTATGCGCAGATTTTGTTCATCAGACTTCAGCGTATAGCAAATGTTGTTTGATCTTCTGATGCTGACATATCTTCTGATGCTGATGTTGATACTGATATTCTGATGCTGATTCCATCAGAGTTTCTGTAAATACAAAACATAATTTTAAGTAGCATATATGTCTTATAAATCTTACAATTTATTTAATCTCGTATTTTGTTATCATCAAAACTCTAACTGAGGGTTGTAGAATCAAACTATGTTCTAACAGTAATGTCTAATTGGGAGACTCGGAGTGGGACAAAAGGCTTCTTGGCTAAGTTCTTGTTTGATCAGGCTCAACAATTTTGCGACAGTTTGGATATTCAAGCATTCAAGGATATCCTGGCTCTTCTCATATATGGTCTGGTGCTGTTCCCTAATTCAGATTCTTTTGTCGACGTGAACGCGGTGAAGATTTTCATGTCCCGTAATCCAGTGCCCACTCTCTTAGGTGATATTTTGCATGCTCTTTATGCCCGTACTGCTCGGAAACGGGGAACCCTTATGTGTTATGCACCATTGCTGGCGAGGTGGTTTATTTCTCAACTCCCCAAATCTGTTTTGAAGAACAAGGAAGGCATGGGTTGGGCCTACAAAATTATGTCCCTTTCTCACACGGACATCATCTGGAGCACTAAATACATGGAAGAAGTAGAGGTCATTGATCGGTGCGGAGAATACCCCAATGTTCCACTGCTCGGAATTAGGGGGGGTTGCCTATAATCCTTGTTTGGCCTTACGACGGTTTGGGCGAGCTAGGAGGGACGGACCTCATGAGTTGTTGATTCCAAGCATTGTCTTTGACTTCCAAGGGGATGTTGAGGAACATCGCCGCATATTCATACGAGCTTGGAACAGGGAGCACAGGTCTGATCCGCACGAGTTAGGAATGAAGACCTCTCTTCCAATGGAACCATATCTCCGGTGGGTTCGAGCCCGTGCTCAAAAACTGGGGATGCCATACGAAGTTGTCTTACCGGTAATTGTTGAGAGTACTGATGAAGAAGGGGTTCCTCATACTGTCCTCCATCCATACATGCCTATTGACATTGGGGAATTAAAGAGGTCTTGGATCCAGTAGAGAGAAAAACAAGATACTTACAGAGAGAAGTATCATGAACAAGAACAGAAGATCCTGAAGCTTACAAGGCAGCTGGAGAATGAGAAGGTCCTCAATGACTATGTCAGCACCAACGGAAAACGACCATGGGAGCGCTGATGTCTTTAGTTATTTCTAGTTTTGATTTACTTTTCAGTTTTTCTCGTTGTAACGCCTTAAAGGCATTTGTTAAACATTGTTTCAAGTTTTTAATCCTATAAAAGTGTGTTTCATTTTGGTTTACAAATTTGAATCCCTAAAGTCTTTGAAATCATATCATATGCATTCCATTCCCATGCACTTCATTACAGGTACCCTTACAGGTCTCTTATCTTCTTCGCTGTTTATTTCAGCATCATGTCTTCTGAAACATCCACTTATCAAGCTATTAAGGCTCTTCAAGCTCAGAACGCTCAGTTCCAGGAAATGTTCAAGAACCTGGCCAAGGGGCAGAAAGATCTGAAGACTCTTATCTTGAAGGATAAGAAGAAGAAGAAGATGGTCCTCCTGAATATAGGTCACAGGTTTGGAAACAGGTTGCGGGAAGAAGTTGATTTGTCCCACTAATATGGAGGGGGAGAACTAAAAAGAGAGGAGGGCTCCTAGCCCCGTGGTTTCTGACAATGAGACTGACTTTGACGAAGACCAGTATCCTCCTACTGAGTATAGGTATAAGAAACTCAAAGACCGGTTGAGCGCGATGGAGATCCAGAAGATACCTGGGCTGGATTTTGGAGATTTGGGTTTGGCATCTGGGGTGGTGATTCCCCACAAGTTTAAAGCACCAGTCTTTACTAAGCACGACGAGGTCTCCTGCCCAAAGCTACACCTCCGCTCGTACGTTAGAAAGATTCAACCATATATTGCTGACAAGAACCTCTGGATCCATTTCTTTCAAGATAGTCTTTCAGGGACTCAACTTGAATGGTTCTACCAACTGGAAGGAGCTAATGTCCGTAACTGGGAGGACCTTGCTGCTGCTTTCTAAAAGCAGTACCAGTACAATGTCGACCTCGCTCCTACGCGTACCCAACTTCAAGGTATGTCTACGGGTGCGAGCGAAGGTTTTAAGGACTACGCTCAGAAATGGAGGGACCTTGATGGAAGAGTACAACCCCCTTTGGCTGATAGGGAGTTAGTGGATATGTTTTTGGGGACCTTGTCTGGTCCGTATTTTAATCATCTGATTAGGAGTTCATCGTCTTGTTTCACCAAGTTGATAATGACTAGGGAGAGAGTCGAAGCCGGTATCAAGAGAGGTAACATACAGAAAGGTGCTTCGTCAAGTACCGAGAAGAAGCCCTTCAAGAAGGAGTCTAGTGCAGTTTACATCTTAAAAAGCCAGAACCGACCTGAGCGCCGCCAAGCGGTTAATGCAGTGGTTATATCAAGGCCTACTGTTGCCCCACAACACAATAATCAAACAAGAACAGAGAGGCCGCAAAGACAGTTTACTCGGCTCAACATGACTTTATCTCAAATTCTACCGCAGTTGCTAAAGACCAAGTTGGTGATTCCGAGGGAGGCCTCAAAGAATCCCAACACCATATCACCGCTATATAATCCAAATGCCCACTGTGCTTATCACTCTGATAGCCCAGGGCATGATACCAATAATTGTTGGGCTTTGAAGAGTAAAGTGTAAGATCTTATTGATCCTAAGGAGATTGAGTTCGAAGCGCCGGAAAAGCCTAGTGTCATAACGACACCTATACCCAAACATGATGCGGGAGTGAATGCGATTGAAGACGATGATGAAGAGTTTGATATTGACAGTTGGATTTACCCGACTTCCAATGGTGGATTAAGCAATTGGACAACAAAGGATTCTATGCCCGTTTCTTTTATTACCCAGTAATGAGACTTTTGTTTTAAGCTTGTAACAAACAATTTTAAACTTTACGGCCCAGTGTCTTACCCGAGGCACCGTGGCTTTGTTTGTGAGGGCTTTATATTTGTCATCTCCATATATCATTAATAAAAGCATTGGACGTTTTTGCATTACAAATTTTGCGCTCCTTGTTATTTTTCTTCTTTTCTATCTTACAAAACAGCTATTTTACACACACTCACATATACAGGTCCACATCCACTCTGGATCCCACTGATAACGACTCTGCTACTTCCAGTTATGACTTCAAAAGTCTGATCAACCAAGCCGAGGACGAAGGTGAGGATGATTGCGAAGTGCCTGGGGAACTTGCTAGACTGTTACTTCAGGAAGAGAGGGCCATACAGCCGCATGAAGAGCTAGTGGAAACAGTGAATCTGGGTACAGAGGCAGATAAGAAAGAGGTCAAGATCGGTGCAAATCTAGAGCCTAATGTTAAACAACGGTTAATTCAGATACTGTGTGACTATGTTGAGATCTTTGCCTGGTCTTATGAAGATATGCCTGGTTTGGATACTGATATCGTGGTTCACCGCCTGCCTACCAAGGAAGACTGTCCTCCAGTGAAACAGAAAGTTCGCCGAATGCACCCAGAGTTGTCTGAGAAAATCAAGGCTGAGGTTATGAAACAGTTTGACGCCGGTTTTCTAGCAGTTACTTCTTACCCGCAGTGGGTTGCCAATGTGTTTTCGGTGCCGAAGAAGGATGGTAAGGTTCGAATGTGTGTTGACTATAGGGATCTAAACAGGGCAAGCCCCAAAGATGATTTCCCTCTGCCTCATATCGACATTCTGGTTGACAACACCGCACAACACAAGGTCTTCTCCTTTATGGATGGTTTCTCCGGTTATAATCAGATTAAAATGGCTCCCGAAGATATCGAGAAGACAACCTTTGTTACTCAATGGGGTACCTTTTGCTACAAGGTCATGCCTTTTGGGTTAAAGAATGCTGGGGCAACGTATCAGCGCGCCATGGTCACTCTGTTCCACGACATGATCCATCATGAGATTGAGGTATATGTTGACGACATGATTGCAAGGTCCCAGACTGAAGAAGAACACCTTGACCATCTTCAGAAGCTATTTGATAGGTTGAAGTTGTACAGACTGAGGTTAAACCCGAACAAGTTCACCTTCAGGGTGAGATCTGATAAGCTGTTGGGTTTCGTCATAAGTGATAAAGGTATTCAAGTGGATCCTGCAAAGGTGAAGGCTATATAGGAAATGCCAGCTCTCCAAACAGAAAAAGAAGTCAGAGGCTTTCTGGGACTTCTGAACTACATTGCCCGATTCATCTCACACGTGACTGTTACTTGTGAGCCAATCTTCAAGCTGCTGAAGAAAGATCAAGTGGTAAGATGGAACGATGAATGTCAGGCCGCTTTCGAAAGGATCAAAGTATATCTCTAAGAGCCACCTATTTTGATGCCTCCAGTTGAAGGGAGACCTCTGATCCTATACTTGATAGTACTCGATAATTCAATGGGGTGTGTGTTGGGTCAACATGACGAGTTTGGCCGAAAAGAGTATGCTATTTATTACCTTAGCAAAAAGTTTACCGACTGCGAGACCCGATACTCGTTGCTTGAGAAAACTTGCTGCACTTTGGCATAGGCTTCTCGCCGACTGAGACAGTATATGCTGACTCACACTACTCTGTTAATATCAAAAATGGATCCAATCAAGTATATCTTCGAAAAGCCTACCTTGTCCGGAAGAATAGCAAGATGGAAGATGATCTTGACTGAGTATGACATCCAATACATGACTCAAAAAACAATCAAGGGAAGTGTGTTGGCAGATCATCTGGCACATCAGGCGGTAGACGATTACCAGTCTATGAACTTTGAATTCCCAGATGAGAATATCATGATAGTGACTGACTGTGAGACACTTGGACCGGATGAAGGACCTGAGGAGGGATCCCGATGGTCTATGTACTTTGATGGAGCTTCAAACGCTTTGGGTAATAGCATTGGCGCCATGATCATATCTCCTGAAGGCTCTCATACTCCGTTCACCGCCCGACTATGTTTCAACTGCACCAACAACATGGCGGAGTATGTAGCGTGCATTATGGGTCTTCGAGCAGCAATTGACCTAAGGATTAAGTACTTAAGTGTATTCGGAGATTCCGCTCTCGTGATCAGTCAGATCAAAGGCGAGTGGGATACGAAACACCCAAATCGTATTCCTTACAGAGAGTATGTGTTGAATTTGCTTCCTCACTTCGAGGAGATAACCTTTGAACACTTCCCTAGAGAGGAGAATCAGTTGGCGGACACGCTAGCTATGATGTCTTCTATGTTCAAGGTCAGATGGGACAATGAAGCTCCCCAGATTACCATTGAAAGGTTGGACGAACCTGCACATTGCTGCGACATTGAGACTGAAGAGGTAGCAGATAAACCCTGGTTTCATGAGGTGAAGAGTTATCTTGAGACTCAGGAATACCCCGAGGGTGCATCTGTTAATGATAAGAAGTTTCTGAGGAGGTTCGCGGTGAAGTTCTTCATCAGTAATAATATTCTTTACAAGCGTAATCATGATTCAACCTTACTGCGTTGTGTGAATAAGAACGAAGCAGAAAGGATTATGGTAGAGTTACATGAAGGTACTTTCGGAACTCATTCTAGTGGACACACCATGGCGAAGAAAATCCTACGGGCAGGATATTATTAGTCCACAATGGAAGCCGACTGTTATAAGCATTCTCGGACCTGTCATAAGTGCCGAGTCTATGCTGATAAGGTGCATATACCTCAAGTTCCTCTGAACGTCTTGATAGCTCCGTGGCCTTTTGCAATGTGAGGCATCGACATGATTGGTGAGATCAGACCTACGGCATCTAACGGGCATCGATTCATCCTGTTAGCGATTGATTACTTTACGAAGTGGGTTGAAGCAACTTCCTTTGCTACCGTAACCAAGAACATCGTGGCACAGTTTATTCGACACAATCTGATTTGTCAATATGGTGTACCAGAGAGGATCATTACGGACAATGGTACAAATCTCAATAATAAGATGATTACCGAGCTCTGCAAGCAGTTCAAGATACAACATTACAACTCTTCTCCTTACCGGCTTAAGATGAATGGGGCTGTAGAAGCGGCTAATAAGAACATTAAGAAGATTGTGCAGAAGATGACGGTGACGTACAAAGATTGGCACGAGATGTTACTTTTTGCTCTTCATGGATACCGTACCTCGGCATGGACGTCAACAGGGGCAACACCCTATTCCTTGGTTTATGGCATGGAGGCCGTCTTACCCATTGAAGTTGAGATACCCTCTCTTCGAATTTTGAAGGACGCAAGTTTGAGCGAAGATGAATGGATTCAGACCCGGCTTGATCAGCTGAACTTAATCGACGAAAAGAGACTTACTACTATTTGTCATGGTCAAACGTATCAAAAGCGGATGATCAAGGCGTTTAACAAGAAAGTTAGACAACAAGAGTATCAAGTTGGGGATCTGGTGATCAACTGCATCATATTACCTCAAGGTGATCCCAGGGGGAAATGGACCTACGTACGGAGGGCCATTTGTGGTTAAGAACATTTTCTCAAGAGGAGCTATGATTTTAACCACCATGGATGGTGACGACCTTCCTCGCCCCGTCAATGCAGATATAGTGAAGAAATACTACGCATAATCAAAGACCCGCTAGGTTGACTGGCCTAGGCAAAAATAAGGGCTTCCCGGCGAACCAAAAGGGTTCGGGAAAAAATAAGGGATGGAAATAAAAAAATCTGTACACCCGGCAAGTCGAAAACCTGAAAAGGCGGCTTGGGAAAAAAAGGGTATCCTGGTGGACTGAAAATCCGAAAGGGCGGTCCAGGAAAAAATGAGGGATCAAAGCGTAACACTATGTCTCATTGGATCACCTGGTAACCAGACTTCAGTATCGACTATCAAGCTCAGACGACGCTAATCAATCTGATCTACCTTCAACCAAGTAGCAAAGGGATGAGATTCTCGAGGACATAAAGGCAATAGCAGAGTTGGAACCCAGTGGGATTATTCACATAGCTGTTTTTCTTTGTTTTTTTCACAAATTGTATAAACTCTATTGATTCGGCGGCGTTCCCTTACTAGGACGTCAGCCTCTTGTACAAAAACGCCTATTTACAGGCCAAACTTCAAAATCAATACAATTCATTTTCACAAGTAAATTTTTCTTTTTCTGTTTTGTTTTGCAAGAACGTCCAATGTTCAATTTTGATATATGCATTTGACATTAATTGATGCTCATGAATATTTACATGCGAAACAAAAGACGATTACTCGTAATATTAGAAACAGGGGAAAACGAGAAATGTCCAAGCCATACAATTGCTCTGTCCACCAGGTATAGGGATAGACCTAGTTGGAGGAAACGATTGAAAGTACATTCATTCCCCACAGAGTAACAGAAAGATAGTGGTGTTAGCTCTCCCCAACTGAGACTCGCAACTGTGAATGAATCGGTAATATTCTCCCCAAGCAGAGTTTATCTACCATCCGCACTAAAAAGTCTTAATATCCCCAGTGGAGTATAAAAAATATCCCCAGTGGAGTTGGAAGATTGTCCCCAGTAGAGTCTAAAAGGTTGATCCCTAGTGAAGTCGCAACTGGAAAATCATCCCCAGCGGAGTTCATTCCTTTCACAAACAGAAAACCAATCCCCAACAAGTATCATTATCACCAGCAACGGTAATTTATCCCCAGTTAAATTTGTCAGCGGAATCCTCAGCAGATCATCTCTTCCCCACAAAGTAATCTCCTCATCAGTTTATTCCCCAGCAAAGTTATCCTCTCCTGCAGGTTTATTCTCACAAACATCTTCATTCGCTATACCCAGCGGAAATGGAGAATTCAATTCTGTTCTCCAGCAGCAATCCAGAATTTATTTTCCCCAGCTAAAGACATCACATTTCCATACATCATGACACGTGCATATATGCATCATACAACACAATCTCATTTATTTTGAGAACATCATTGCTTGATACATATCATGCATTACATACAGCTAACCTTTACCTTTCTGGAAAGATTCTCACAAAATTCAAGCTATGAAGCTTTCACCTCAGTCGAATAATGGGCAGGCTCCTAAATCTCAAGAAGGTTGTTTCTCAAGTTGAATTACGGACGGGCTCCTAAATCTCAACAAGGTTGTTTCTCAAGTTGAATTACGGGAAAGCTCCTAAATCTCAACAAAGTTGTTTCTTAGTTGAATTACGGACAGGCTCCTAAATCTCAACAAAGTTGTTTCTCAGTTGAATTACGGACAAGTTCCTAAATCTCAGCAAAGTTGTTGAATTACGGACGAGCTCCTAAATCTCAACAGATATTTTCCCAGTTGAATAACGGACAAGTTCCTAAATCTCAATAGAGATATTACCTCAGTTGAATTACGGATGAGCTCCTAAGTCTCAACAAAATTTGTTTCTCAAGTTGAATTACAGACGAGTTCCTAAATCTCGACAAAGATATTACTTCAGTTGAATTACGGACAAGTTCCTAAATCTCAACAAAGTTGTTTTCCTCAGTTGAATTATGGACGAGTTCCTAAATCTCAGCAGAGATGTTTCCTCGGTTGAATTACGGACGAGTTCCTAAATCTTGACAGAGATGTTTCCTCAGTTGAATTACGGACGAGCTCCTAAATCTCAGCATAGATGTTTCCTCGGTTGAATTACGGATGAGTTCCTAAATCTTGACAGAGATGTTTACTCAGTTGAATTACGGACGAGTTCCTAAATCTCAGCAGAGTTGATTCCTCGGTTGAATTATGGACGAGTTCCTAAATCTTGACAGATATGTTCCTCGGTTGAATTACGGACGAGTTCCTAAATCTCAACAGAGATGTTCCCTCAGTCGAATTACGAACAAGTTCCTAAATCTTAACAGAGATGTTTCCTCAGTTGAATTACAGACGAGTTCCTAAATCTCAGCAGAGATGTTTCCTCAGTTGAATTACGGACAATTTCCTAAATCTCAGCAGAGATGTTACCTCAGTTGAATTACGGACGAGCTCCTAAATCTCAACAAAAGATGTTTCCCCAGTTGAATTACGGACGATCTCCTAAATCTCAGAAAAAATATTTCCTCAGTTGAGTACGGACGATTGAAGTTCCTAAATATCAACGGAGATGACTCCTCAGTTGAGTACGGACGACCAAAGTTCCTAAATATCAACAGAGACGACTCACCAGCAGAATGACGGATGACGAAGCTCCTAAATTCTACGTCTCTCAACAAAGATCAGACTTCCCCAGCGGAATCTTCCTCAACAACAGGTATACAAGCTCTCTCTAAGGAATCTCTTATACGATCGACACTTCTCAAAATGGCATCTATAAGCCCATTCCCGGCATCACAAGACAATTATCACTTCATGCGAGTGCAAATTTCTGGGCACTCTAGTGTTCAATCATCTTCCACCTTCGGATCACGAAAGGTACGAAAGCCAATCTACATCCTCAGGTTTAAGAGGATTGAAAGGGGCATCTGTTGTACCCCAAAATTTTCCCTCCCATATTTCTCAAAATGTTTCAAGAAAGATCCCCAAGTTGCTCAAGGTAGTCCAAGGGTTGGCCATACAAGCTCTCTCTTAAGGCAGTCTACTTAAAATTAGGGTTTCATGTTGCATCAAGATCCTTGAGTCCAAGTGGTCCCAAATTCTCAACATTGTCCTAATATGTCCTCAAGATCATCCATGTCAAGTTTCAAGCCTTGCAGAGAAAGTTTGCTCAGTCAATTGCTCAAAGGTCCAAAAATCGACTGTGCTAGGGAAAAAGTCAACTGTGACCCACATACAGTCAAACTTCAAGATTTTTGGTCAACATACTCATTTTGAAGTATATTTCATCATTTGATCAAGGGTTGATCATGATTCACCAAGGATTGCTCATAATTCATCAAGACTCAAAAGTTGCTAAATTAGGGTTTTGCAGGAAAAGTCAACTCAACTTTGACCAAGCATAACTTTATCATACTTTATGAGAAATGACCCATCCAAAGATGATTTTGAAGAGGATTCAATTACCTACAATACATCTTCAGATCCCAAGATCAAAATATGCACTCACAAGAAGTTATGAATTTGGACATTATAGGTTATTTTGAAAAGTCAACAAAAACACCTTTTTTGTCAAAGCTTCATACATGAGAATGGAATATCAAATTAAGATGATACAAAAAGGATAGCTTATAGGACATCTCAAGCTTTCTAAAAAGTCCAATAACACCTCCAAAGAGTCAAAATTGAGGAAGTTATGCATTGTTGAAGTTGGACTTTTTGCAAAATTGCCAAAAGTCAACTATCCCCAAAACGTCAAATTTTGCCAAATGGGCCCATTTTTTTTCACTTGTTTTGAGTTGGCATCATAGCCCACGTGCTCTAGCCTTTTCCACTTGTCCATATCCTATTTTTATTATTTATTTTGTTTTTTATTTGAATTATTTCAAATTAAATCAAAACAAATCAAATAAAATCAAAAATATTGAAAACCAAGGATTTTGTGATGATTTCAGGTCTTAAATCATAGCTAGTCATCATCAAACTCGTATCAAGGCATAAGTGTACAAAGAGATTGTATTTGGACCAATTTTGGAAAGATCTTCAAAGCAAATCAAATCAATATCAAAATCATTGATGGAGAGGGATTTGGACTGAATAAACAACCCTAATGCATTGTGCAATACATAAGGAGGTGAGGCATATCAAAAACGAGGTTGGAGATCAGGCATAGAGCAAGAACAGAATTTGCAAAAACAAGCAAAAAGTGTAAGATCGAAACAGAGGTTAGAGGCATCCTCAAGGCCTGTTACTTGTCTCAATCACTTTCTGGCAATCTCCACAACCTAAAACAATCGAGACCAATCGTTTTCAAGCCCTCTAGTGCGCTGTAAGTCTGTCACGGTATCACTCTTTTCTTGAATTTGATTAGCTTTATTCTTGCATCCATTGTGTAAAATAATGGCATATTCTTGATCACCATATCATTTGCAAGCTTTTGCCAATAGCCAATTTCATTTATATGACCTAATCGTGAATCACCATTGTTAGGTTTTCTTGGAGTTTTTTAGGGTTTTTGTTTTAAGGAATAATTGGCCCTAGTAATGGGTATGGTTGTGATCAGAAGAAGGAGACGAGTCTAACCATGGTGTTAGAATTCATTTACATGGCTTGTACGAGATTTTTAGGGTGGACAGGGGTATAGCTACGGACAACGTCCGTGGGTATAGATCTTTGTACTTTTAGCCACGGTGCAGAGGAAAGAGATGATGAAGTTTCATCCCCTTACTGGCTTGTTCAAACATTGGCGCGTTTTTCTGATTCTAGTCCACTTACATTTGTTTTATTATATTATGATTATTTTGTAATATGTTAATAAATAAAAACAAGCAGCCTAGTGGTGACCACGTCAGCGCATAAGGATTCAGAGGCTGGAGGTCAGGGGTTCGATCCCTGCCTCCAGCATTTGCCATTTTCTTGATTGTTTTCAGGTAATTCAGTACAAGCCAGGCCAGGAGTTCCATTATACACTCTCACTATCCAACACACCAGATGGCCAGATCTGGTGGCCACTATTGAAGGTGCACCTTAAGGCCAGTCAAACGCACATGCACTGGATTACAAAAAGTCAAACGGACCTCACAAATGGGCCAGAAAAAACTGCTATTCACACACCCTAAATCAGGCCCATTTCTCATCTCTTTTTATTTTTATTATTCTATTTTAATTATTTTTATTTATTCACTAACCAATAAATTAATTTCTTTTTATCAAAAAATCACAAAAAAATATTTTATGTCCAATTAAATTTCAGAACTTTATTTTTCATTAATAAATATTAATTAATTTAATTAGGTAGATTAATTAGGTAACTTTAATTTATTTTGCAAATATTAAAAATCAATTAGAATAATTAGGTTTCAACATTAATTTAATTATTTTATTTTCTTTCCTAAAATAACAAAAACTCCAAAAATATGTCATTTAATATTTTTCATAAATTAATTTATTTAATAATTAATTTAGCATTTAATTTTAGGATTTAATTTCTTTTCTTTAAATATAAAAACGACAAAAAAACATTTTTTAATTAGGAGGGTCTAAACCCTAGTTTCGCATTTGATCCAATTTTCTCGCGCGATTTATTTTTCTTTATTCAATTATTGTATCTGCTCCCGGTTTGTAACATTTAATTATGACATTTACTTTTACCGCTTTTATTTTATTTTCAAAGGGTTGTTTTTGGCGATGTAAATACCCGACGCCTTGTAATAATTTAGTTTAATTTCCGCACATTTAATTTCTGCAAATATTCAACTGTTAGATGTTTGATAATAGGGTTTGCATGACAAGAATGAATGTCTGAATTTAAAACGATTAGATCACCCTTAATTGTGCAAAGATAAAAATAACTGAAATCAACACATTCGCACATGCGCACTCCTAGGGTACACACTCCACTTGGTTGCCTTTGTAAACGGTCATTGAGTATAGGTTATTTTAGAGGTCGTCCTCTTGTCTAAAAGATCATAGTTGCCTCGGAAAGGTTGCCTCGGATATTGTTGCCTCGAATAAATGATCTAAGACATTAGGGTTACCGGTAAGACGTCCTAACGTTGCTTTAGTGACTGTATGTCCCTCTTTCGAATTGACCCTCAAACTCCAATGACGGTGCTACCCACTCACTAATAGTGGGATAACATTATCTAAAGGAAATCAGCATAGAAGGATTCCTTTTTCGAGTAGGTAGATTAGTTCTTAGATACTTGCTCATCCAAAACAAAACTTTTTCACACTTACACTCCTTTTACGAACAAGTTTTCAAAAACACTTCATTACACTCTTGAAGACAGAAGCAAGAGTTAAATCGAAGTTAAAATAAAAACTTTTCAAAGCCCACAAGCACAAAGAAAACAATTTTGAAAATGATGAGCAAGTACCTAAGAGCCCGTAGATAACTACGGATAGAAAGGGTGCTAATACCTTCCCTTTCTATAATCTACCCCCCGTACTCGGAAATATCTCGAAAAAAGGAATTTTTCTGTGCTTTTTTCCTTTCCTTGTTGGATAAAATAAAAGTCGGTGGAGACTCTTTCTTACCGCGACATTTTGAGAAAACAAACGCAAAATGAAAACCAGCATTCCAAAAACAGTCAGTTCTTCCCACTGTATCACAAGTTGTAGCGTGGCTTGGTTCACAGTTTAAGAAACAAAGGATAAAGGCTCAAAGTGTATTTGTACCCACCCGCTCTTTGTAATGTTGTTCAGTCCTAAACTCAACTAATTGTGCGTTTGAACTCCAATTGAGTCTGGAATGACATTTTGGTGATGGTTCAGACAAGTTTAGTTTATCGGAAGGCAGTCATTTTTTGTAACATTTTTCATGTTATTGAGGATTTGTAGTGACCTCTTTTTTTTGTTATCCCTGATTTTTGCCTGACTGTTCTTGTTTTGAGATTACAGTCAGCGGGACACCCCAGTTTTCTTAAGTCTCCTTTGTAGGTTTTGACTTAGTGGGCTTTTCTTTTGGAGAGATAATGACTGCCTATTTAGTAGGGAACCATCACTGTCTTTTGATTCCAGAGGAATGGTTTTGATGTCATTTGTTGTATGAAAGTTTGCGGCTGAACACGCATTTGAATTAACTGAGAGACTACTCTGCCCTAGGTTTTGATTAAAGGTTTCAATTTGTGTAAAAAAAGAAAACTTCTACTTCTTTGGTTCAAAGGGGTTGACTAGGGATTATCTTCCTTATAACTCCAGTGTTTAGGATTTGAAAGAACGCCTGTACATCATCAGCAAGGTCTGTTCAAAAGCATACTGTATGAGATTATGGCATTGTTTTTGTCATCCTCCCTCTAAAGGCTTATAACTTTTAGCAAGAGTTGAATGTCATAAGGAGAGTAAAAAGCATAGTTTAAATATAATGAAAACGAATGGATCAATTCAAGACAAACATATGCAATGCATTAATGAAACAAAGTTTAACAATAATAGATAATTGTTTGAATAAATCAAAAGAGAAATTACAACTTGAAAATTCAAATGAACAGAAGCCTCTTTGTCTGAACTTGTCACTTCAGGTGGTGAGCCTTTGAGGGGTGATAGAAAAGCTCCAGTTGACCGTCTTGTGTGAACTCCAACGCTCCTCCATTGATCAAGTTTTGAATCTTGTACTTCAGCGCCCAACAATCGTTTGTATCATGTCTAGGACTGTCGGAATGATAAGCACACCTGGCATCGGGATTGTAGTTAGGAGAAGAAGTTTTGGGGTTTTGATGAGGTCTTATCAATGTAATCAGATTCATCCTTAACATGTGTTACAATGCTTGAGAGAGTGGCATATTGATGTTAGTAAAATATCTCCCGGGTTTGTTTTTCCTTTGCTGATTTTCCCGTTGATATTGACGAGTTCGTTATTGGGCCCGTGACGTGGAAGCAATTTGGAAAGATCCAATCTTCATCGGAGGCTGATTAATGACTCGATCTCCAATTCTGGCTGTTTTCCCCATTTGGTTGCATCTGTCTTGATGAAGCCTGTTGACAAGGGCTCCCAACTCTTCCTGTCCTTGAGCCATGTTTTGGATAAGAGCCATCTGGCGCACCAGTTGTCCCTTCATCTGGACTTTTATCATTGCCATTTCAGTTTGTAGTCGTTCCAACTGATCATCTTTGGTGCCCTCCGGATTCCCCATGACCATGCCCCTTGTGAGGAGAGCTTTCACTTCTTCTTGCCCGTTGGATAGGTTCAGGAACATTTCTTGAAGTTGAGCATTTTGAGCCCGGGTGTCCTTGATAGTCTTCTCTAGAGCCATCTCTACTGAAGTAAACAATCGGAAGATAAGGAGACCTGTATAGGAGAAACCTGTCATGATATGATGTATGATATGTGGATGCATGTTTTCAAAGATCTCGTGGGGTAAACACAAGAAAATGTTAGAAGTTGAACTTTGATCAACAACTTTGATTGGAGAACTTTGTATCGGTGGATGTCCTTCCACGAGAATTAAGCTCACCATGTGAAGTGGGTTGTAGCCCTTGACTCAAGTTTGTTATACTTGATCTTTGAAGGTGTTTGGTTAGAGGAAAATAAATCCTCTTGCCCCATGATAGACGTCTGGTTCAATGTGACCATGCATCATAGATCCTTGAGATCCTTGAAATGGTTATTGAAAATGCTATGGTATGATGTCATGATGTTATGTACAAGTATTCAAAGCAAGCAAGTACAAATAATCATATTCACACAAAGCAGACAAGTCCTTAGGTTTAGGATTTCATGGAGTTTGTAGGTAAGTACCCTCTTGAAGTTTAGTTGGCTCAAACCTGTCCTAGAAATAGTAATCGGGTTCTAAGGGATCTCAATATCACTGATTTATCTTCTCGGGCATTGTTTCAGCACAAGCCTCTTTCACGGTGACCGAAATATCCCGAAAATCAAATCTCAATGAGTGTAGTATCGAGTATCTACCAACTTCGGACTGCACCAAAGTCGGTCATCGCACTACGTCCTAATGGCCAAGTTGGTCAAGTAAAGGTTCTAAAAGTCAATTAGTTCTTCATGACATCACTCAGCAGCCCCGTATTCTCCTTGACTACTCAAGGGCTTCCGGTACCCACAAATATGTCACACTAACGTAGCTATTGCTTAGACCATGTCGGTATACCCCGCACAGTTTCCACAATGTATTTCTACTTACTTAGAAGGTATCCCAAATCTGGATGGAGGATTTAAGCCCAAACAAAGAACAAAAATGTAAAGCATACAAGTCAAACAAAGAAAGCAAGTAAAGGTGATCTAGCCCTAAGGTAACCCCACTTTTAAGTTAATCCCCATCAGAGTCGCCAGTTCTGTGATACAGTGAGGAAACTGACTTGGGTGTTTTGCGTTTGATCGTAAATGTTGAGGATAGTAAGAGTTTCCACCGACTTTTCTTTTATCCAAAAGGAAAGGCTGAAAAGAACAGGAAAGACCTTTAGAGATGTTTTCTTGGTTCGGGGGGTAGATTATGAAAAGGGAAGGTGTTAGCACCCTTTTCATCCATAGTTATCTATGGGCTCTTAGTTGCTTGCTAGATCACTTGCTTTTGTTTGAAAATATGCTTTGTGTGGTTTTTGAAAGTATTTTGAAAAGTCGCCATCGTTTAGGAAAACTTTGTAATAGTTCTTGTTCATAAGAACATATACAAAGTGTTGATCTTTTGAAAATGTTTCAAGTTTCGGAAGTATTTTGAAAGTGTTTTTGAGAGTGTTGGTGTTTGTTTTGAAAATAAGCAAGAGCGCTTGATTTGAAATTGAGCAAGCAACTAGGAACAATCTACCTACTCAAAAGTCTTATTTCATTTCTTCCTTTCCTTTGATATTGCTATCTTACCATAGATTTGGTAAGAATCCCTATCTTTGGATGTAAAGTGACGGGCGTGGGTCATCGTATAGTCATAGAAGGAAACCTATGGGATGTTTTAGCAATATCGTTTAGGGACTAGATCGTTTACCGAAGGCAACATCGAGGGTCATCGAGGGACTACGGTCTTTTATCGAGGGTCTTTGCTAAAACGCCCATATTCGAGGGACATGACTATTTTTCCGATGCAACAAGTGAGATTACCCTAAGGGTGCATGTGTGAAAAGTGTGTTTGATTGCATGCATTTGTCTTTGATTTTTAGGTTGTCTACATGTTGGTTTTTATCTTACCATACACACCTAATTACTAGCATTTGTACAAAAGTAATAAAAAGTGCAAAAAATAAATCCTACACTATTACAACTATATTGAAGTGCATAAAAAATATAAAGGCAAAAATAAGATAAAAGCAAGAAAATGAGGGTCTTTCGATCTAGGTTGGATCATTCTTTGATTTTCATTTCTTGGCCTTCTTCGATTGGGGCCTGGAGTCAGCAAAGTCATGTCTTTCGATTGGGCAGGCACCAGCAGGGTCATGTCTTTCGATTGGGGGCTGACACCAGTGAGGTCCTGTCCTTCGATTAGCCTGGAAGTTAGTGTATGGCGAAGCCCTAGGTTCCTCTTTTCTGTCTTATCTCCTTCTTTGATTAGGTTGGAGACAGTGAGGGAGTGCCTTTCGTCTAGGCTTGCAGGTCAGTGTATTTCTATCAAGTGTGTGTGTGTGTGCTGAACATGTTTGTATCGAAGCATGTGTATGCATCAAAGCAAGTATATCTAAGCATGCATATTTTGTATTCCAACATTTTTAGGGGACTGTACAGATTAGTTCTTAAAGGAAAACACAAAAGATTAACATCGAAGGCCATGATTATTACATGTTGGTTTAGCAGATGAATCAATAAAGATGTTTGAAATGAAAGAGTTAAAGTCAGAAAGACTTACCTCAAAGCTGGTGTGTGGGCTTCGAACTTGAACTGCTACCTGGATGTTTCTGGAATTCTAAGAGTAGTCACAGGGGGTTTGCTTTTGGTTCGAAGAGTTGTCACAAAAGGTTGTCTTTGAGTTTGAACAAACTTCTATGTGTGGGGTATTCTTCAGAATCGAAGAGGTGAGTGTTTGGGATTCTGGATTTGCTTTTACAAGTGTTTAAGAACTTGAGAGTTTTGTTGTGTTTGAGAAAATTTTGGAGATTCGTTCCTCTGGTCCAAAGATCCTGCCAGCCTTTGCAAAGAATTCCTCTATTTATAGAGAAAAAGTGGACATGTTATCCAAAGCCAGCCTTGCAAAGAATAATAAAATAATGTAACGTGAAAGTACAAGTGGGGGGCCTTTTGGCAGTTGGAGTGCAGAAGATGTGACTTATGCTTCTTGCCCTCTGATTATACAAAGATTTGGAAGCAACATAGCCTGTCAAGTAGGGAAAGGATATGAGATTTCCTCAAATTTGCTTCAAACAAAACCTGCTTCGAATGGCTCAGCTTGGATTCGTAGTAAGTTGATTCGAAGGGGATACACATTCCAATAGAATCTTTGCATGCAAGTACTTTTGTCCAATCGAAAGGTTTACTTTCCCATGGTCATATGTGGCCAAACAAAAGAGTGTACGTGGGGGGTCCTTGTCTTGTGACTATTTAGCATGAGGGAAGTTAAATGCCCAAATGAAAGGTTTGACCTTGTGTTGAAGGATTCACGCCCAAACGAAACAAGCACGCATGCAGTAAACTTTCCCAATTAAAGCAAGCATGCAGACAACATACTTGTCCAATCGAAGCAAGCATGCAGACAGTATGTTCCCAATCGAAGCAGGCTTACAGGCAGCTATTTTTGAGCAATCAAAAGAGGTGCAAAGTCCAATCGAAGGGTTTGTCTTGCAGAGGGCACATATGGCCAACAAACTTGGTATTCGAAATAAGCAATGTAGGCAGCAAAAGACACAAACGAAGCTTGCAACAAGAAGTCACATGCCCAGGCGAAAGAGGCACGCTAGCAGCCATTTTGAGCAATCGAAGGAGGCCAAGAGTCTATCGAAGGGTACTGAATCGAAAGAGACCTATTTTCCTCCAAATTTGTCAAAATGTTGTTTTTATCTGTTTTCTCCCTTTTTGATAGTTTCCTTTTAATTTTGGAACTGAGAAAACCCAATGCACTTGTGCAAGCTTAAATCCTAAGAATCTTTGTGAGAAAAGCCTTGAGAATTGAGAGAGTAAATTTTGGGGTACAACGGGTAATTACAGAAATTTTCAAAGTTGTAAATGGCAATGATAATGATAATTGCCACTGTTGTTCCCTAATATCCTTTTAATGGCTCTTATCTCCTTTGCTTCTGAGTTGTATGATTCAAATCCATCTCTCCCTTCGTGGTTTGTAGTCGTAGTTCTTAGATTGCAGTCTTTTTGTTCTTTATTTCTTTGTATGAAATCCCTAATTTTTGCCTGGATTTCCCTTTCAGGTTTTCAATCCACCGGGATAGTTTTTTTTTGTTTATATGCCCCTAATTTTTGCTTGGATCTCCCTTTAGGGTTTTCGATCCACCGGGACGCTCCTTTTTTCCTAAGTCGTCTGTTTAAGGTTCGAGCTTAGCGAGTTTTTTATACATAGTATTTTTTTGACTGCGTCTGAGTTTACCGGATGAGGTAGTACTTTCCCATCCATTGTTGTGAGGATGAGGCCACCACTGGAGAATGCTGTTTTGAATACGTATGGGCCTTCGTAGTTAGGTGTCCATTTACCACGTGGATCGAGGCAAGGTAGCAGAATCTTCTTGAGCACTAAATCCCCTTCTTTGAATGTTCTAGGACAAAATTTATTTTCGAAGGCTCTTTTCATTCGCTTATGATGAAATTGACTGTGATATAAAGCTGTCAAGCGTTTCTCTTCGATGAGGATTTCGAGGCTAGCTTCCGTAGAGTTCGTTTGTCAATTCTAGAGGCATTTTCTAGATATTCTTGCTTTTCAAGGTACTTCTTGATGTCGTAAATCCAAGGCTTGGTGTTCGACCCTTCTTCAATAGCAAGGCAATGTGTGCCTATTCAAAGTGTCTGTTCGTGATGCGTGGTTCATGGTTTGGACAGGTTACTTTGAACATAGCTGATAGAGTTGCTAGGGCGTCTGCCATTTGATTTTATTCTCGTGGGATGTGACTGAAAATGATCTCCGTGAATTCTGTAGCCAACTTTAAAACATGATCCCGATATGGAATCAGTTTTGGATGTTTAGTATCCCATTTGATGTTGAATTGGTATATGACTAATGCGGGTTCCCAAAATACTTCGAAATGCTTTATTCGCAGATCAATGGCAGCTTCCAGTCCTAGTATACATGCTTCATACTCGACGATGTTGTTAGTATAGTTAAAACACAACCTTGCAGTATAGGTCTTGTGATAATTTCTTGGAGATGTCAAAAATGCGCCTATACCGTGCCCTAGTGCTTTTGAAGCCTCATTAAACATGAGTGTCCAACGTGCCTCTGGCTTGATTTCTTTCGTTAGGCCCTGACATTTTGTAGTCACCTATAACCATGACATCTTCGTTTGGAAAGTTGAACTTCATAGGTTGATATTCTGGAAGTGGTTGGTGAGCTAGATAGTAGCTTGATCGGCCTTTCTTTGACGCTCTGCTCTAACATTTCCCCTAGCTTGATTTCTTTCAAATCTTCCTTTATGCCTAGATTAATAGTTTCAATAGCCTCTTGATATGGTTGTATGTTGTCAGCCTTTCACTCTATTTCCATTTCCATTTCCTCAGAGAGTTCAATATCTTCATCACCTTCCTCTTCAGCTTGGTTGACGGGAGCATCAAAATTATATCGGGTTACAACAGTAACATTATCGGTGGTTTTGGGCATGGATCTACACCTTTATCATGTTTTGGTGCAGATTTTAGTATATGAACTTTGAAAATGCATATGCAGAGAAAGTATTGCCATTTTTAATTTTAAGAGATAAATGCAAAAGAAAGACAAGGATCTTAATTAAAAACAAATTATAACTTTTATTAATTATAAATATTGTCTGAAACAAAATGGGGAGAACCCTTACAAGAAACCCCTATGCCTCGGGCTTGACATAGGTTCTTTCAAAAACAAGAAAAATTACTTAAGAAAGAAAAAGATCTCGGGAATCTCCACGACAGTCCATCTTTTGAGTTCTCCTCCTGGGACGCATTCTCGGATGAAGTCAGTTTCCCTTTTGGTGCTGACTTTGTTGGATAACATTTCCACCTGTCCGCCATGCTCTATTCCCTTGTTGACAAAGGTCTCTTGGATTGGATGAAATAGTGCTTTACCCTTCAAGGTAGCTATATATTTTTCTTCAGGGTATGGTCTGAATTGGACTATCCCCTGGTCCACTAGCTTTTGTAGCGTCCTTTCAAAGGCTTCCTTATGTTCCAACAGGAACCCACATTCGAATAAATATTCCTTCAGTAAGTTGATTGGGGTCTTTGCATGTCTAGTTTCCCTAGAGTTAGTGACTACTTCAATCGCATTTATTGTCGGTCCATCGTGCAGAGGCATAAGGTTTGATTTGATGTTAGGTTTCTCGAATGTGATGTCTTGAGATTCTAATAGATCTTGGACCTTATGCTTGAATGGACAACATTTCCATATGGTATGTCCAGGAGAATTAGCATGATACTCACATCTGGCATTAGCATTGTACTTTCACGGGAGTGGCCCGAATGGGAAAGCCAGAGGCTTGAGTTCCACTAAGGATTCCCTGAATAGGTGTTGTAATAACTAACTGGGTGGCATCGGAAGTGGATCAAAATTTCTTTGCGGCCTTCTGCCTTGTTGTTGTCCTTGTGGGATCATTAACGGTTGTGGTGCCCTTGGTTGTGAGGCTACGACATTAATTTCTCCCTTTTTTCCTTTGGGGAAGTTTGAAGTAGGCCTTTTTGAATTGTAGGGGGCATTTGATGGTCCCCCTGGTATCTTCCCACTTTTTATTCCAGTCTCGATTCTTTCTCTGATAGTCACTAGATCTGAGAACCCCGAAGAGATACTTCCAACCATCTTCTCATAATACAACCCTTGTAAAGTTCCCATGAACATGTCTACTAACTCCTTTTCCAGTAGCGGGGGTTGCACACGGGATGTCATCTCTCTCCATCTCTGAGCATACTCTTTGAAGGACTCTTCCTTCTTCGGGACATATTCTAGAGTTGCATGTGGATGGGCGCCATGTCCAGGTTATATTTGTAATGCTTTAAGAAAGCATTTGAAAGATCTTCCTATGTTCGAATGTGTACTCACTCCAATTGCATATACCAATCTAGAGATGCCCCGCTTAAGCTATCTTGAAAACAATGAACCATTAGCTTTTGATCACGGGCATGGGCATGCATCTTCCTGCAATACATACGAAGATGATTTCTTGGACAAGTGAGTCCCTTGTATTTCCCAAAGTCAGGCCCTTTGAACTTTGGTAGAATTACCACATCAGGAACTAGGCCCATCTCGAGAGCGTCTACTTCGAAGGCATCAAAACCCTATACAAATTTTAACCTTTCCTCTAGAGCTTTATACTGATTCATTACTAGCGGATTGTCAATAGCATGAGTACTGGTCGTCTTTAAGGGTGCCTGGTTGGGATCCTTTGGGTCGTGGTCTCTGTATTGTAGATCCAAGTAGTTGTCCGCATTGTTGATTGGAATTTGTAGGGTGTGAGATGCCCCTGCTTTTGATGGCGGTGGGACAAACCCTTCTGTTTTAGCTTCTCTGGTTTCTTGTTGGGCCATGACGGATTTTTGGGGTCCCACTTCTGGATCTTTTCTCAGTTGGTGACCGCTTGACGCACCAATTGTCTGGGCTACTTCTTCAAAAGTTACCCTGGAAATTTGATCTTGTCTGTCGATGATGTTCTTTAAACTAGGAGAACTTGACTCAAATCTCCTTTCATCGAACTCACATCACATTTGACTTGGTCTAGATCCTCCTTGAATAGCCTGGTTTTCCTCAATCTGTTCCATTGTTCTTTGTTGATAGGCCCTTTTTTGATATGGTGCCCAAGGAGGTGGCGATCTTCTTCTACCAATTGTTTAACTAGAGAGATTTTTTTGAAAAAATGAGTTTTTATATGATATGCAGGTGTTTATGAATGCATGCATGCGAATGAATATGTATGAATATGAGAGAGGTTGAGTGTCTTATTCACTTGGGTACACATTTATCTTTTGCTTATTATATTCGGTAACCAGCTTAAAAATATATACGCAAATGAGATGTGGAAACAAAATGCCTTTATTGAAGGTAACATGATTCAGATGTTGAAATATATTATACTCTTAAACCAAGAATTGTTTGCATGAAATTAAGCCAAGGGAAATAAGTCTTCTAGGTGCGCTTGTGGATGTCTGCTTTGAAACCATCCACCATTGCTCGGAAAAGCTTGAGAAAGTCTTCAGTACATTATTTCCCTTTTGTGGCTTTGATTTCAAACATGTTTGGCGCATTGACGTGGACAAGTTGTTTCCTTTGGTATCCCTTTTTAAAGTCAGTCACCAAGATCTTGATTTTATTGCTTTTGTTTTTTACCCTTCGAATACGACAAATAACAGGGACAAATTATGATAATATGAAATGTATGAATGCATGGATGTAGGGTTGAGTGATGGGATTTTGTGATAGTTACCCTTATAAGGTAGAGATGTATGGTTTAGTGATGGGATTTTGTGATAAGTGGCCTTAGAAGGTAGGCTCTTTAATTTTGACCTACGGTTAATCTACCCTCCCAAAAGGTGGCTTCCTTAAGGGTATCATGAATAACACCAGAGGGAAAAGGCACAAGGACCTCCCTTAGGTGGAGCCTCTTTACGGACCTAAACTTTTGTCTCAAAGTCGTGAAAGGTCTTGTCTTGAGATTTTGGGTTAAGGTCGTTACAAAGAGTCATGGGTGGCATTCCAAAGTCCTACTCGTCAAGAGGATATCTCTCGATAAGTATTCCTTTTTCGGAATTCCACCAACTCTAGGCCAAGTCGTCACATAAACTCGCAGGGATGATGTATCCTCTAAGCTAATAGACAAACCTTCTTTCTAAGGGTTTATTTGAGAATATTTTTGAGATAACAGTCCCGTCGCGCAGTAAATATATAATGATAAGAAATATTGACAATAAATATTGACAATAAATAAATAAATGCAATAAAATAGATAAATGCAATAAATAAATAAAGAAAATAAAAAACACAAAGTAAAACCTAAAACCTAGGGTTAAGGATTCCCCAGTAGAGTCGCCAGCTGTTGCGACTGGTTTTATATACAGAGTCGTCACTATTAGTTTTTATCCTAGGGAAGGGTATCTAATAGGAAATCCTAATTTGCAAAGACAGAGATCCTAGGTTCGAACTTCATTAGATGAAAGGAATGTGTTAGGCACCTTACATCTACCTTGTTCGCACAGATACTAGGTTTTAGGTTTAGGTTCGGGTGAAATAGGCTTTTAAACTTTAATAGGGGAACTCGCCACGATTTTTGATCGTATGTCTACGTATCCTCTTATGAGGAATCAGAGTCCCAATTCGTAGTTCGTATGGGGTCGGTGTTTTTTATGTGTTGCAAATGTATTTTGAATCACCTCGCATTTTGATCGGGAGTAGTGATTGCGGAGATTTTGGCTAAATGCACGATTAGTCAAAATCCGTTTGAAACCCTTTTGCAAAAAACAATTGTTTAGATTAGTTTGTTGCGAAAAATAGTTTACGATTTGTTAGTATTTTTTAATCTTATTAATTGCAAAAATATTAATTAATGCATGACTAAAATAATACTTTTAATGCAAATAATGTAGAAAATAATATGTACATGAGTTTTAAATAAAAATAATTGATTTACATGATATAATAAATAATAATATAATAAATAATAATTATATTAATAATAATAATAATAATAGTTATTAAAAAACAATAAATAACAAAAGGGAAAATAGAATTAAAAATAAGAATTATAAAAAAAAATCAAATAATTTAATTCCTGGGTGGGTGTAGTTCTAGTTGTGAAGTAAAATAGAGGGGTGCTAAAAGGAGTGTTGGGCTAGGTCCAAATATAGTTCTGGATAGGGGGTATGAAGTGTTTTACGTTTTAGTAATATAGTAAAAGGGGGTGTTAAAATTAATTGGGCTTAGGCCCACTACGTTTGGAGAGGAGGGCCGGCATAATCGAGTGTTGCGAGGGAGTATGTCTTACCATGAAACTTGACCTAATAGCCGTTTGATCATTATCACGCGGACAAGATTGAGGGAATATAATAACTAATACATATGTGGTGTACAGGATCAGAAAGGATAACACAATTGTTTTAATTCATTTTTACATTATTGTTTGGTTTTACAGTTATCATCTCTTCCTCTCTCTCACTCTCCAACACCCAAACACTCTCCTTATTCCCCTTCTAACCCTAAATTCCGCGGCGGCTCAACCGATTACCCCTTCACCTAACCAAACCCCAAATACAAAAACAAACAATAGAGAAAGCTAAGATGATTTTACCCCTTTTGCTTATTATTTCGATTTTTGAGCTTTTTCCTTATTCAGTTTTTAACCCCTTCTTCCTCTTCATTGTGTAGGTCGCGGTAGTGGTGTTAGTTGAGTGATTGGAGATGATGGTGTATGATTTCTAGAGGCAGGGAGGGCAGTTCACATGGTTAGGGTTTCATAGATTGAAACCCCAACCGTTCTCCTTCAATCTTCAACAACGAGTCGTTCGCCATTCTCTTGGTTCTTTTTCGCGGCTTCGAGCTTGGTATCTCGACCTCCTCTTCTTGTTTTTCTTCCCAGTTCTTCAACATAATTCCCCCTTCTTTTCTACTGTTAGTTTCGTTATTTATAGGGCTTTTGATTTTAGGGGTTTTTAGAATCAATTGTTGTTACAGATTGGCATAGATTAGGGGTTAGATGTAGAAATTGGGGATTTTAGGATTATAGTTGATTGACTTTTGTAATTTATTGGAGATATTGCAATTGATTTGCTTTACTGTCAATTCAGATTTGGATTATAGAAAGATTTCTACAGTAAGCGTTTATGTCCCAAAACATGTGCTAAATCCTGGATAATTGATACAGTGTGTGTTTAGGTAATTTGGGCCTTGCGCGTTATTGTTGTTAAATTGGGCCTGTTTTTTTATTATGTTCAACCCAGCTTATATTATTTTCATTAATACATCAAAAGTCTTTTTCTTTTTAAACTAGGCCCAATTGGCCTTCAGCCCAATGCTGCTAAAAAGCTTTTAATAAATAAACAAGTTTTATTTAAGGACTAATGAAAACATTGTTGTAAAAAAGAATTTAACAGCAAAAGGAACATGTCACGTTTTCTTCAATAATAATAAATAGTTTTTTCTTTAATAATAGCAATATTTATTTATTTTCAAAAACAACAGATGGGCCCTAAAGAAACTTAATGGGCTTGCAAATTGCACACCACACCCCCTTTTTACTAACAACAACAAATACTTAAACGAGTTTAATTAATATATTTAACTTTAACTAAAAATAACTTAAATTTAAGTTGGATTTATGGATTAAGGAATTAATAATCACTTGAATAATTTTTCATTTTCGAATCCCATGGGCCTTTGGCCAACATGCCTCGTGAATGGATTTATGAGTCTTTCAGATTTAGAAAGCCCCATTTTCTTGAATTAAAATACAACACATAGTCTTGGAAAAAGAGGGGCCATTAGATACCGTTGTACCATCTCTAATTAAATATTTCTTCTATTTTAAATCTTGAAAAAATAAAATCATCGAGGTAGGGCATATTTGGGGTATGACAGGAGTAAACAGTACGAGGATGAACCTGTGCATTTATCACGACCTAGGGGATAAAAGGAAACATGGATAGGCTTATGTTATTCATTATGACCTAGGGGATGAATACTATAAACTTAAAAATTTGCATACCTATCACAACCTAGGGGATAAATATTTGAAGAATTTGTGTGTTTACCACGACCTAGGGGCTAAACGGCACAAAGATAGATTCACGTATTCATTAGAACCTAGGGAATGAATAATATGAATCTGGAAATTCGTACACCTACCACAACCTAGGGGGTAGATGATTAAAAAGTGTTTTGGTAATCGAATCTTAGATAACTAGATCAAAGATGAGATTAGAGTTTTACCAATTGTGTCTGTACTCAACCAAGGTAATTGTTTAGCATGAAGAAAAGAACCCCAAATTCACTGATGATGTCGGTTGTCTATTCTATCAACCAAGACTATCAACATGAAGAAATGAACCCCAAAGTTTCACTGATGATGTTGGTTGTGTCTGTTCTCAACCAAGACTCAATCAACATAAAATGAACCCCAAATTTTCACTGATGATGTCAGTTATGTATATTCTTAACTGAGGCTTGATCAACATTATAACCAAATGAAGTTGAATGTTTTGAAAGGTTTGAACTTAAAAAGTTTTAATTTGATAATTCCACGTGTAATGCCCGGAGGCTGGTAATGACTAGACTTTGGATATGAATCATAGGTAAGCTGCATAGTGAAATTTGTTAGTGATACCTCTAACGGTTGTGTCTATTCTCAACTGAGGTAGCTATAGTGATAGCAAGATGAATCTATAGTGGTGATCTTGGATTTGAATTTGAGTTCATCTTAGCTAGTAGTCATGCCTTGAGATTTTTCCGCAATTTTCATGGGCGTATAAGATTGAACGTAATGCATGCATGCATGTGTTATATGATTATGCTTTATGTATGCATGATGCATGGTATGTATGCTTAATATGGTAATATTATGAATTAGAATGATGCAATGATTAATAAATGCAATACCCGTTTTATTTGAATTGTGGAATATGTGCCTAAGGCAGGCTACCAGCCAAGAACTGGTGATAAAGATTAGCTTCCAAATAGAAACTGGAACACTTCTAGATGAGAACTAGACTTTACACAAATGTATGTAGGGCTACTATAATAATATCAACTTGGTGGCTTCGAATGCTGGAATAGATGGCAGATTTGCTACCATTAGTAAGGTCATCGGGAGTCGTTGATCAGGTGATTGGAAAGTGTGAGTCTGCTCACAACTTTGATGGTTATACATAAGGCATCTTGGATGGTTGTACCTAAGGTTGCTTACGTATGAATGGATGATGAATGCATGAGGTTTCTCATGCTTCGTATGGTTGCCTACGACTTAACAAAGGAATGAGGTTGTGTGAGGCTACTCATGTCTTGGATGGTTGTAAGCAAGGCTGCTTACGATTTAGTTTGACGAAGAATGCTTGTATCATAGACTCACTGAGAGGGATAGTCAGAGAGATGTTACTGACTTAGTTGGACATTGTACTTGGATTGAGAATAATGACTCCCCTGGAAATTGACTTTGGTTTTTTTAAGCGAGGTCCTAAGTTCTGGTTTATGATATGTCATGTATGCATGCATATGTAGGCGTTAATGCATAGAACAACTGACTAATGCATGTAATGCATAACTCGGATATATATCAATGGATGTTAGAATTTTGATGTGCCAATGAGAATTGGGCTCTTTGTTAGATCCATGTTGTCGAAAGTCATCGGTCGAATGAGATGATAAGTATAGCTTGGTTCTGGATCAAAGTGACCTAATGAATACATGACAATGAATTCTGCATACTCGTATGCTTTTGACTGATGCCCCTATAATGGGTCGTGGATGATTACAGCGTAGAGGTGTTACTTGCGTAACAAGGCCGCTTGTCACATGGTGGTTGAATGTTATGCTATCATAATTTCCCGATACTCGATTTGAACTCGAAGATTGCTTATGCAGGAGAAAGATCCGCTGGAGATTATGAAAGTACGCAGAGAGATTTCCCCCATGTGGAATATGTTGGGTATTTGAAGCTATTCTCATTGATATAAGCTTAGAAATAGTTTGATCATAATATGAATGGGCCCTCTATCTTGAACTATACCCCTAATTAAAATACTCTTGAAAATGCTTGGCTTTGATGAACCATTTTGAATCAACTCATTTTGATCGAGACTCGTAGTGGTTTTCCCCAACATTCAAACTTTGAAAGGTATGCTCTTTAATCTCCAAGATCTGGAGGAAGTACCCTCAGAAAGAACTTAGACCTCACCATGAACTTGACATAGATTTCCCCAAGTATTCGAAGATTGAAAAGTTTTGTTCTTGAAGTTGTTTAAGAGGGACTTGGACCCTACATGCAGTAGGATGAACTTGATACGTACTCCCCCAACAATTGAATCTTGGAAGCTTTCCCATGATTATCAAGGCCTTGAGAAGTTTGTTAAAACGAGGAAACCGAGTCATACCTTGTTGTGATATGACTTGATTAAGGAATGCTCCTTCGAAAGGTATGTCCCTAATTAAATGGCGCTTTGAAACTTGATCCAAGTTGATTGAATCTCGGAATGATCACCCCTTGTTAGTAGTATCTTCATGTGATATACCCCTAAGATCATTAGTTTTTCCTATGACCATAGGGTTCCTTCTTAGATGTTTCCCCCCATAGTTGGGAGCATTTTGAAATGGATGGCTTTTGATTAAACCAATTCTTGAGATCTTCTTTGATACTAAGTGTCTATTTGTATATAAAATTGTACATTTTTGAAAAGTAATTCTGTTTGATGCATATGCAAGTTTTGAAATCGAAGTTTGAATAGAAATGGATGATTAGAGATGGAAATTCAAAGAGGCGAAGTGGTTAGCAATAATTCTAACAAACATAGGAGTCAGTTTAACACAAATTTTACCGAGTATGCTTTCATAGTTAACCTTGCTTCAATTAGGACTTTTGAAGTTTGTAAGATGGCCTTGGTTTGTGGTTTTAAGAAATAAAGGATATCAGGCTTAAAATTTATTTATCCCACCCCATTCTCCTTGATTTTATCCAATCCTAAATCCAATTAATGCAACAAATGTGTTTAATATCTAAGAGAACTTTCATAGTCGCGCACATGATGAGAAGCGTAGATAAAGATCCAAGTACCGATGAAAAGCATTGATAAGATCCCAGCACTAATGAGAAGCCCTAAATATTCTTAAGGTGGTAGTATTAAGATTGTTCTCCATTTTGTTTTCAATCCCTTATTTTTGCATGGACCGGTTCTTTTGAATTTTGGTCCATCGATATACCCTAACTTTTTCCTAAGTCAATTTTTTTTACGTGACTTAGCGGGCTTTCTCCTTTTGAATTTATTTTTGCTTTTTGATTTTGAACATTTTTTACTACCATGTTCTTTTTCATAAGCTTTGTCTTTATTGTTTCCTCGATTTTGAATGATGCACTGAGGAAGAAGATGTTGTGAACTTTGTCTTTATTGATTGTTTCCTCAATCTTTGTTGATGTGCACGAGGAAGATGACGTGGTCGAACCTTTTCTTAGATCGCTTCCTAAATTATGTATCGAGGAAGGATATATGCTTGAACCTTTGCTTAGATGGCCCGATTCTCTTGGGATTTGAATGCATCGTTGAAGTAATTGAAATCTACCCTGCCCCTGGTTGAAATTAATGTTTTTTTAGAAAATTGAGCAAAACTCCAACTCCTGGCTCGAGGGGGTTAACTATGGATTAACTTTCTTATATCTCCACTATTTGGGAAGTGAAACAATGCCTTACATCTTCATCCCGATCTTACCATTGAAAGCATATTTCAGCGCAATTTATTTAATTAGTTTTCATCATTCTCCCTCAAAGTTTACTAAAGTGGTGAAATGGAAGATGGAAGTGAACAATTGATATTTATAGAAAGTGATAGAAGAGTGAATATGAATGTGTGATCGGTGGAAATAGAACTGACTGTTTTGAAATGCTGGTTCGCGAAATGTCGCGGTAAGCAAGAGTCGCCACCGTCTTTTATTTTCTCCAACAAAGAAAGGACAAAAGCACAGCAAAATTCCTTTTCGAGATGTTTCTCGGTTCGGGAGGTAGATTATAGAAAGGGAAGGTGTTAGCACCCTTTCTATCCGTGGTTATCCACGGGCTCTTAGGTACTTTCTCACTATGTTTTCAAAAATTGTTTGCTTTTCTTGTGTTTGTGGGTTTTGAAAAAGTTTAGTTTGAAAACTTCTAGGTAACTCTTGTATTAGTCCTCAAGAGTGTATGAAGTGTTTGTTTGAAAACTTTTTGAAAGTGTAGGTGTGAAAAGTTGTTTTTTGTTTTGAAAGAGCAAGTACCCAGGAGAAATCTACCTACTCTAAGGAATTAAGCTGTGTAAGAGTCCTTTAGACAATACTATCCCACTATTGAGAAGTAGGTAGCACCGTCGTTAGAGTTATTCGGGTCAATTCGATTATAGGGACATGTGTGGTCACCAAAGCAATAGTAGGACGCTTTAGCGGTAACCCTAATGTCTTAGATCGTTTTATCCGAGGCAATCGTTTCGAGGCAACTTTGATCTTTTAGACAGGAGGGCGACCTCTAAAACACCCTATACTTGATGACCACGTCGAGGCAACCAAGTGAGGCGTACCCTAGAAGTGGCATGTGCGAGTGTGTCAAGTTTCATATTAAGTTATCTTTGTACATGTATTATGGTGAGCTACGAGTTGATTTTATTTTTCAGGCAAGTCTTGTCATGCATAGTTAACAGTTAATAATTGTGCAGGAAGTAAATTGTGGAAAGTAAATCTACGCTATTACAAGGCGTCGGGTATTTACATCGCCAAAAACATAACCCTTTGGAAAATAAATGCGAGAAAATAAAGAAAAGCGATAAAAGTCCTAATTATCTATTACATCCTTGGAGCAGATACATAAATATGATCAAAAATTAATATACGCGCAAAGAAATTGAATCGGAAAAAGTTTTAGGGTTTTGACCCTTTTTGAGAAAGAATGAATTTTGGTCCTTTTTTATATTTAATTAATATTAAACCTAATTTACTAATTAATTAAATAATTACAAGAAAAAAGTATTTTTGAGTTTTTTAGGTTTTTAATGAAAATAAAATATAAAAAATTAAAAGTTGTAAGTTAACCCTAATTCTAAATTTATTTTATTTGTTATGAAATAATTAAAGTTAACCTAATTAAAACAACTAAATTAATTAATTACATTTATTTACAAAATAATAATTAAAGTGAAATTAATAATAATAATAATAAAAATATTTACATTTTTTAGTTGTCTGAATTTATTATAAAAAATAATTAATTTGAGTTAATTAAATAATAATAATAATAATTACTAAAAAGATTAAATGAAAAAATATAAAAGAAAAATAATTAACCAGGGGGGTGTTGGGCCCAGATGGAGGTGAACTTGGAAATTTCTGGCCCATTAATGTACAGGCCTGTTTGACTTTGGAGATCCCCCATGCGCATGGTTGACTGGGAACATGGTGTTCTTCATCTCCTAGCCATTGGATCTAAGCTTGTGGCCACATGGCACGTGGGATGTGAGAGTGTATGGTGGAATTCATTTGGAAATCTGCACATAACCATGTTAAGAAAAATATTATAGAGTTTTGGGTGGACCTGGGAATCGAACCCAGGTCCCAATGGATATCAGCCAGTGCACCATCCACTGAACCACTTGCCTGGGTTTGATATAATGATAATAAACAAATATAATATATGCAAACAATTAATATGCTGGAAATTATGAAAAAGCGCGCGTTCCTTTTGAATGGACCAACCACATATCACCACCTCATCATCGTCTTCGTTGAAACTGTAAAAAGCAAGGTTAGATAGCGGGGGTTTTTAACCCCCACAAACTGCAACCACAAAAAATAGCGAATAGCTCTGTGTCGAATATAAAAATTTCGTGAGGGTGGCGTTGCAATCGTCTGAGTCTCCTGAATTCAACCATATGAATTATGAACCCTAATTATTCCTGGATTGTAAAGCCCTAATTTGGGAGCTTACGAACCCTAAAATTTTTTCATGGCATCTTTGGATTTAGGACGTTTTAATCCAATTAACCTATGCCAAAAGCTTCGTATGGTCCCTATTAACACAAAACAACCAATAAAATATGTCAAATGCACATGAATAATGAGTTGCAATTCTGGAAAAGATGTTCAAACCGTGAAACCGTTTCCTTGGATTCCTTGAGCTTTAGCGTGTGAATTTAATGGCTACGCGTTCCTGGGAACCCCTGCAAGGTGTTAGAAACAATTAAAAGCTTTGAATTGGACTGGAACAAGGAAAACAGTTTTGAGTTTTTTTCTTGAATTTTTTCAATGTGATTATGGCTTTCTTGCAGCAAATTCTCGTCCAATGCATTAGGGTTCACTTGTGTACTTATAGTAGAAGGGAATTAGGTCACAATCTTGCAAGGAAATCCATGAAATTGATGATTCAATATTTGATTAAAAATAAAATATTTTTGAATCTTTTTGATTGAAGAAAGTTTCTAAATTTGGAGATTCTTGTCCCTTTGATTGGCACACGAAATTCTCAGCATATCTTAAGCTTGTTTGCTTCACCAAAAGATTGAAAACTCAAATCTTTGTATTTCCTACATTTTAAATTAATTAAATGAATTAAAATCAATTAAAAATACAATTAATTAATAAAAAATAAGAAAATAAATTCAAATAATCTCAATGGGTCGTGCATAGGCCTTGGATAAAGTTTCAAGAAGCAATTTGAGGCCCATTAGCAAAAACAAAGTGTTTTGAGCAAAGTTGACTTTTGCAAATTCACAAAAATTTCCCAACTTCTCCAATGCATATCTTGCTCAATTTTGATCATATGACCATGTTCTTTTACATTTTGGAAAGGTCTTGAAGTCCTCTAACCAATGCCTTTGGTCCCATGTCATTTGGATTTACCAATCACAAGTTATGGTCTTTGACTTAAGGTGCCTTTTTGTTGACTTTTGAAATTGACCTATAATGTAGAAATTGATAACTTTTTGTGAGAGCATTTCTTGGACTTGGAATGTGAATATGAGTTGTAGGAAATGTCATCCCCTTCAAAATGAGCATTGGATGGCATTTTTCTGATGAACCATGAAAAAGTTATGCCTTGGTCAAGATACAGTTGACTTTTCTACTGTCCAAAAATAGTAACTTTTTGCATCTTGATGATTTCTGAGCCATGCTTGTGGAATCATGATCAAGACTTGATCAAATGATGATTGTGGACTCAAAATAAGATGTTGACCAAAAATTCTGACTTTTGACTGTAAAATGACCATTTTACCCCTGCAGTTGATTGTGAAGCAAATGAAGCTTTTGACTGTGCAAACTGGCATTGTGAGTCTTCAGACTTGGCATGTAGATGCTTGAGGATGTTTATAGGTATATGAGACTTGATTGAACCATTGAAAACCTCAAATTCCTTGGAAGAAACAAAACCCTAATTTTGACTGGCTTAGGAGGCATTTGAACTGTGCAATCCTTGAGGAATCTTGAACCATTTGAAGATGATCCTTGACAAACCTTGAAGAATATGGGAGGGAAAATTTTGGGGTACAACAGAATGGATTAATTTCAAAACATGCATGCTCATTTTATTAGTAATCAAAAGATACAAATTTATACCAAATACAACTTAACAACTTGGAAATTACAAATTGAAATTGATAAAGTCTAATGATCCTAGAGATGAGCTTTATTGTTGATCCACTGACTTTAGGAGATGCTTCGTAGTTCTTAGACTTGTCAGAGCATGGGGGTGACTGTTCTACCCCAAACTTTTCCCTCTAATTTTTTAATATAGTTTATTCAAGACACCTCCTCATGCTCCTAGGGTTCTCAATTGCTCAAGAATACTCAAGGGTTTGAACATACAAGCATCTCTCCTGAGCAATAACCTACAATTAGGGTTTTGTGTTTCTCAAAGAAAATTGAGTTTATAATGCATCAAGTGAGTCTCATGGTTCCTCATATGCTTTAAGGTACCCTCATGACAAGTTTCAAGTCTTGCATTAAAAGTTTGCTCAATCAATTGCTCAGATGAGTGAAAATCAACTGTATTAGACAAAAAGTCAAATGTGGTCAACATACAGTCAAACTTCAAGATTTTTGGTCAACATTAATATTTTGAGTTCACATTCATCATGTGATCAAGGGTTGATCATAATTCATTAAGAAAACTCAAGATTCATCAAAAGTCAAAAATTGCTAAATTAGGGTTTTCTTTAGGAGAAGTCGACTAAACTTTGACCAAGCATAAATTTCACATGCTTCATCAGAAAATTCTCAACCAAAGCCAATTTTGATGGAAATTCAATTCTCTACAACTTTTTCTCTCTAATCTCAAGTCCAAAAAATTCTTCATTTGAGATATATGAGCCAAAACATTACAGGTCATTTTGAAAGTCAACAAAAAGACATCTTTTGTCAAAGCAATTTACATCAAGTTAAGGACTTCAAATGAAACATTTTCCAACATGATAGTTGTATGGGACATCTTGAGCTTTCCAAAAAGTACAAGATCACCTTCATATGACAAAAATTGATTGAGATATGATTGGTGCAAGTTGAGAAAGTTTTGAGAATGCATGAAACCTCAATTGAGCAATTTTGAAATTTTGGACTAGTGGACCTATCTTCTAAGGTATAAACATGTTCATGACCTTATAGAGGACTCCTAAACTCAATAATACCTTACCGTGATTTTTTTTATATACTTATTTTGATTTTTATTCAATTAAATAAAAAATAAATAAAATAAAATAACAAATAATGGACCAAGGCATGTGGGGTCTGGGTATTACTCGGGGCAGAATGCTCCAAAACTCCATTTTTGTCTCTTTCAGCCTCTAAACCCCCATTTTTACCCATTTCAAGCCTCCATTAAAACCCACTCAAGTCCATAAGTTTCTCATTTATCCACCATCCTACTAACCATTCCAACTTCCATTTTCAAAATCCTCCATTAAAATCAACTAAAACCCATTTTCTTCACCACTCTATAAAACCCATTTTCACTTTCTTTCTTCAACCTCAAAGAGAAACAATGGAGTATGATGGCTACATTCTTCGCGAAGTTAAACCCGGAGAAAGGCAGCAGAAGATCCTCGAGAGATTGCACGGACGAGACATTGTCTCAACCAAGTATGTTGACGAGGATTGTCTGTATAATCTAGGATTATACCATAGTATTTTTCACATGTTAGATATTTTAGGTATGCATGATATATTTTCTAGGAAAGAGCCTACCTTTGAGAGGTTGACACGGGAATTTTTAAGTTCCTTGATCTACATTATAAATCCTAACACTGCCAGCACAGTCGGTAGGTGAATTTTTGAATGTTTAATATTCAATATGAATACACCACCGATGAACTAGCAGATATGTTAGGAATACCTCATGGTGATGGCACTATTTGTGAAGCACCAACTGATTCCGATTGGTCGATTGAGGCATTTTCCTTCTGGCATAGATTGTCAAATTCTACAAGTACTTCTTTTGAAGGAATTCTTGCTTCAACGATCCATAACCCGACCATTCGTGTTTTTCGTTATATGTTGGTGTGATACGGTGGTAGAACCGACTGTTTAATACTGGTTTGGTTTTTGCATTTTGTGTTTGCAAAATGTCGCGGTAAGCAAGAGTCGCCACCGACTTTTATTTCATCCAATCATGGAAAAGGAAAAAGAACAGAAAAAACCTTTTTCGAGATATTTCTGGGTACGGGGGGTAGATTATAGAAAGGTAAGGTGTTAGAACCCTTTCTATCCATGGTTTTCCATGGGCTCTTAGGTACTTGCTCATCTTTTTTAAAATTGCTTGTATGTGTGCATGCTTTGAAAATATTCTACTTCGCGATAACCTTTGTATCAGTCCTCAAGGGTGTGACGAATTTGTTTTGAAAACTGTTTTGAAAAGTGTTTGTGTGAAAAAGTTTTATTTTGAGCAAGTACCTACTAGCATCTACCTACTCGAAAAAAATATTGTTTCTGTTCTATTTCCTTTAGACAGCGCTATCCTACTATTAAGGAGTAGGTAGCACCATCGTTGGAGTTTGTAAGGGACGTTCGAAAGGGACGAATACAATCACTAAAGCAATAGTTAGAAAATTTTAGTAGTAACCCTAGTGTCTTAAGATCTTTTCGAGGCAACGTTTCCGAGGTAACATTTCCGAGGCGACATTCGAATGGGACAATTTGATCTCTTTAGACTGGAGGGCAACCACTAAAATCTCCTATGCTTAATGATTGTTTACCGAAGGCAACCGAAGTGAGGTAAACCCTAGGAGTGAACATGTGCGAGTGATTCATTTCAGTTATTTTAATCTTTGCACATTAGGGTTTTCTAACTGTTTTAATTTTTCATGCATTCTTGCCATGCAATCCTATTAATCATACATCTAGACAGTTAATAATTTGCTGAATAGTAAAAGCGGAAATAAACCTAGTTATTACATGGCTTTGACAGTTACACAATTTCCTTGACGTGAAATAAAAAATGCAGAATTTAAAATCCTAATTAAACTATTACAACCTTGAAACAATTACACTAATTTGAATTAAAAGAGAGTCAAGGCGCGCGCGACGAATTACGTACGAGAATAAAATCTGAGTCCTAAAAAAATCTAATCAATTAAAGAGGAAATATTTTTTGTATTTTATTGTTGCGAAAAATATTTGAAATTTTAGCCTAATTTGTCTAATTAATTTTAATTATAAAAAAATTTTGAATTAATCTAATTAAGCTAATTAATTAATTGCAATTAAATATTTTTATGAAAAAAAACTAAAATCTAATTTTTTAGTGATTTTCTGATTTTATGATTAAAAAAATTATTTTTGTTGTGAAAATAATTAAAAATAACCAATAAAAAAGAATTAAAAAAAGAGAGAAAGATTTGGGCCTGGATTGATGAAGCAAACTGGGGGTGTATGTTGAACTTCTGAAACCCAGAAGGATGTCCCAGAGTCTGGCGCCTGATCCAATGAGACCATCTTCTGGGGACTCATGGTGGACCTGCGTATGCTGGCGTTGGATCTGGCTGGAGATGGATCTAGAGGATGAGATCAGAGGGCGCGTGATGATCCTCAAAAGGTGAGGTGTGATGGATCCAGAGGATGAGATCAGATGGCGCGTGATGATCCTCAGAAGATGAGGTGTGTTGTATATGGTGAAAATAATGGAGAAAATGCCAAAAGCTCACACTTGGGATCGAACCCAGGACATGATCTTCATACTTCCTTCCTCTGACCAACTGTGTTGGATGTCTCAATTGTTAATATAATAACAAACATATAATATATTGGAAAACAAGTCAGTGGCCAGAAAATGCGCACCTAAATTCAAATGGACCAACCACGCCGTGACACGCATCATCTTCTTCCTGCAACCGTCATCTTAGGCATGAAGCTTTTACCTACGGTTCATGGTTGTAACTAAACCATGCGTATTTCAAAAATCTACCACTAGAAACATAAATATAATTTAAAGCCACAGATCTACTCGTCTTGACCTCACGAGTGTGATGGTACTCCTTTCTTGGCCCAATTTTCCCTGTACTGAAAAGCCCCAAAGTGTACCTTAAAACCCTAACAATGGCAATCGCTCGTACCTGCACTTAAACTCCAATCAAACAATCCAGAAACGTGGCAAACATGATGATAAATGCAAATATATGCTTAGAACATGTTTATGATGAGTAAATTGTTAGAATCAAGTTTAAGATTTTGTGCAAACCATGACGGTTATAGGATGAGATTTTGGACGTTTGGAAGCCTGCAAATGAATGGTGTAGCTCCAGAAAGTGTCTAGGAGTGGATTGCTGGCCTCAAATCCCCTTGAGAGTGGCTCTAAGATGGAATTCGATTTCATACTTTTTGTTCAAATTTTCAGTTTTGTTCTGGCAGCTTGCATGTCCAAAAACCTTATGCCATGCTTTGTTCTTGTCCATTATATATCTAGAAATGAATTAGGGTTACAAATTTGGACTGAATCTTTGCAATTATAATAAATTTGATTTGATTTTTAAGCTTATGTAAACTTGCTATTTTGAGCCAAATCTTCCCTTTCTTGTACCAATTATGCTTGATTCGTTTTGGCCTTGATAATTCAGCATATTTTGATTGCCAACCTATCCAAAAACCAAATCAAATCATATCTTTGCTATTATTCATCAATTATTTGATTTTATTCACTTTTTAATTAATAAAAAATCAAAATAAATTTGAAAAATGAAGCAAATAATGTGTGGGTGAATGTTTTACTCGTGCACCACATTATAAGCGAGGTGCAAGCATAAAAAGTTAGGCCCATTTAGCAAAAAATGCATTTTTGAGCACATCTGACTTTTGGCAATTTTGCAAAAAAGGTCGACTTTGACAAGGCATATCTCCTCCAATTTTAACCCTAGAGAGGTGTTCTTGGAATTTTTAGAAAGCTTAGGATGTCCCCTAAGCAACCCTTTTGGTATCATCTCAATTGAGTCTTCCATGTTCATGTATGAAGCTTTGACCCAAAAGGTATTTTTGTTGACTTTTCAAAAGGACCTATAATGTCGAAATTCATATCTTTTTGTGAGTGCATATTTTGAACTTGTGGGATGAAGATGAATTGTAGGTAATTGCATCCTCTTCAAAATGAGATTTGTATGGAAAATTTCTGATAAAGCATGTGGATGTTATGCTTGGTCAAAGTTTGGTTGACTTTTACTAAGAAACCCTAATTTAGCAACGTTTGGGTTTTGATGAATTTGGAGCATTCCTTGGGGAATCATGATCAACCCTTTATCAAATGATGTAAGTCACTTCAAAAATTTCATGTTGGCCAAAAATCTTGAGGTTTGACTGTATGTGGGCCACAGTTGACTTTTGACCTAGTATAGTCGATTTCCCGAGCATTTGAGCAGTTGATTGAGAAAACTTCTTATGCAAGGCCTGAAACTTAGCATGGATGATCTTGGGAACATATTAATACCATGGAGAGAAATTAGGGCTTTTGTGGCTCATTCAACTTGATAAAAATAGAAACCCTAATTTGGGGTACACTGCCTTAGGAGAGAGTTTGTCTGGTCAACTCTTGGGCAACCTTGAGCAACTTGGCGACCTCACTTGACATTTGTTGAGTAAAATGAGAGGTCAAATTTTGGGCTACAACAGCTTTCTTGTACCATTTTTGGCCTGGAGAATCCGAACAAAGTGAATGCAAAAGAACTTCTGTTTTTGCATAGGTGCCTCACAAATAGGAGGATTAATTCAGTTCCTTTTATGCTTGCTCACATGGCTATTGTTCTAAAGAAAACAGGGACCATTGATTTTGGAGGTTTGATTACGCCTATTTCTAGAGCTCTGAATCTTGACACTGAGATAACTACCTTGAAACCTCTACCTCTCCGCATAATAAACTTAAAATTTCTGAAAGACATGAAATTATGCAAAGTAAGGAGAGAGTGAGGTTTTGATCTCATGGTTCATGGAATAACTATCCCATATGTTATTTTTCCATGCACTAGGCGTACTGATGTATGAGAAGATAGAAACTGTACTTACGATTTAAATGCTCCACCTCTTACAGGTCCAGTGCCTCCTAATGTTCCTTTTTGGGACGGGCACGAGACTGAAGAAGAATATGACCAACAAAACCAGTCCCCTGATCATCCTATATCCCTACACCATGTTTCACCTGCACACACAACACCATCTTCTTCTCACTTTCCTTTAGGTACAACTTCTGGTTTCCATTTCACTGAGGAAATGTGGCGAGAGCATCAACCTCGAGAAGAATGGCGAGATGGCCTTATTTTAGCTATGCATCAGCAGATGGCCGATGGCATGGAGTTCATGCATATATCACAACAGCGGACCGATCGCTCTATCCAGACTATCATGGAATCCCAGGCCTCCATCTCTGATGAGCAGCAGCGTCAGCGAGCTTACTTCCAGAGACACTTTACCTTAATAGAAGCCACTCAAGGCTCTATGCTAGGTCATTTTTGGCAGCTGCAGAGTGATAATGGTCGTCACCGCAATAGATCCCATTATCCTAGGCATTCAAACCAGGGAGGAGAGGGTACCAGTCGTCATCCATAGTTTATCCAAGTTACTCTTTCCTTATCTTATTTTGAAACATTGAGGATAATGTTCGATTTAAGTGTGAGAGGAGATTTTATTGCTTTCTTTTTCTTCATTTTTACCTTTTTTGTCTCTTGCTTTCTAGTTTATTTATCTTGTTTTATTAGTTAGATTTTAATAAATTCATGTGTGTTGTACCCCAAAATTTTCCCTCTCATTTCTCTAAGGATCATCTTGGACCCTCCGGTTTACTTCCATCCAATTTCAAGCCTTGAATTACAAATTTTCCAAGAAAGTCATTCACAAGGGAAAAATGGTCATTAGCACACTGAAAAGTCAAACTTTGAATTTTAGATCAAAATCAAGTTTCAAGAATCATATTTCATTAAGGCATGAAGTTTGTCAGAAGTCAAGATTTATGTTGAAAAAGTCAAAATTCTAAATAACAGAAATTTTTCCAAGTGTTTAAGAAATATGATAAACTCAGAATTTCTGGCCAGATTATCACCATGATGCAAGCTGATTCTGAAAGAACTTATAACACAAGAGTTGTAGATCTCAATGAGATCTCAAACATTACAGAACAAAACTTCTCCTAGAAATGCTGGGATTTCAAGCCACAAATCCTTGAAGACACATCAATGAAACTGAAGCTTTCAGCAAATTCTGGACCTTTCCAAAATAGGATTTGGTTAGAACTTCTGGGCCAGTTTTCATGTAGGTCCAGTCATAATTAGCAAGAGAAATTCAAAGAGGATTTACAAAGCGTGTTACAAGATTTTGGGAAAGTCTGAGAACTCGCTCAGAACATGTTAGAGCAAAGAGATTAAAGGATCAAAAGTTGGATGTTGGTTATATGTTGCGCTGATGTTGAACTTCTGATCCAGAATTAAGCTATGATGCATAATCTCATATTGCAGGATTTCTTGTTTGATATATCTCATCATCATTTAATGCTCACAACCACTTTTGAGTTTTTATCCAAAGGATTTCCCCACGTGTGACATAGAAGTACATTGTCGTCCTTAAAAAAGAAAACTCTTGTACAAAAGTATGCTGGGCCCATGCTTTTCTTTTGCCTCTGAGGGTACTTTTCCTTAATTCATGCTTACAAATCTAGCTTAGGCACGACTAAAAGCTGCTAACCACCATACTTTTTTTTATCTTGCTTCAAGAACAAGCCAGCACGCTAGCATGATGTTGTTACTTTTGACTTCTCCAAGCTACAAAGTTCTTGCCTATAAATTAAACTTCATTTTGAAACTGCGGAGGAGGCCGGGGGGAAAATTGAAAAGAAAAATCCTTGAAACCTTGCTAAAATTTCCAGGAATCCGAAACTGCAAACACAAATACAAAACCTGTTAGTTTTTTATTCTTGCATTCAAACTCCAATTTCCCTCAAGTGTTTATTGGCCAAATCATCCATACACCATTCATAACCCAAGTTAAAGGTTGTTCCAGCCTGCTGAGTACGTGAGGAAGCTGATCAAAACATTACAAGCAGTCAGAACCAGGCTCTAGCTCACAGAACATTTTCCAGCTGCAAGGTAAGCTTCCGCTGACCCTCATCATATTACTTAGACATTGTTATATTTACATGTTCCAAATACAATGTAGACATCCTAATTATGATGTTGTACATATTCTGAGGTTTCATGCATTTGCCTGCATAAATAGGGAGAACATCAGTTCAGAACTTCTTAAGGAAACTAGGATTAGCAAATACATGCTTGTTTCTGATTTATAGTCTTGACATTTTTTATGCTTCTGAAACCATGATGGAAAACTTCCATAATTGCTATGTTTGTGTTTTTTGTTTTGTTGAGAAATGACCAAGTTGCAGATGTTCTGATTAGCATGAAGAAAGAGGTGGAGTTTATCATCAGAACTTACTTTATGTTACATATTTATGCTTTTTCTTCTGATACCGGATGTACAACCACCCCAGTGGTAGAAAGCGTGTGCATAAGACAATAGAGCTAAGGGTCCTGGGTTCTAGCCCCAGAAGCATCTTTTTAGGTTTATCTATTGACATTTTTACCCATTTATCTGTCAGACGATACTCCTAGATCAGAACTTCTAGATATCCTCACCTAATAGCATAATCACTTCACTATCTCAAACAACCAGAATTTCTGACTTGCTAGTGATATATGAACTTCTAGGTTCCCAGCTAGACTATAGCTTCTGAACCCCTTCAGCAATCAGAACTTCTAGGTTTTCCTTTATTCCCAGCAACTTCAGAACTTGGTGTACCCAGGCCCAGAACTTCTGACATTCTACTTTCCTACTAACATTTTCTCTCTTGCAGCGTATCAGAGTCAGAACTTCTGTTCCTTCTCGTTTCAGCAATATGTTGATCTTGACTCCCTTTTCTCTCATTTATTTTATTTTAGCTTTTAAATAACCAAAAAACACCAAAAATATTTCATATTCACATGTTTTATTTTATTTCTTTTAGAACAAAAAGATCAAAATATTTTCTTAAGCCGATTTATTTCTTTTCTTAACAAAAACAAAACAAGTCCATTTCAATTCGTGTACACTATTTAAATATGGTTGTAATAGATAATTAGGAGTTTAATTTCTTGCAATCCCCATTTGTAAATTTGCACACCCCATCCCCTTAATGATTATAATAGCATAGAATTTTTACTTTCCGAACTTTTATTGCTTTCATATATTGTTAGTAATTAGGGTGTGTATGTAAAGACATGAAATCGACAAATAGACAACCCAAAAATTAAAGACTAAATGCATGCAATCAAACACACTATTCACACATGCACCCTTAGGGTAATCTCACTTGTTTCCTTTCGGAAAATAGTCATGTCCCTCGAACATGGGCGTTTTAGCAAAGACCCTCGATAAGAGATCGAAGTCCCTCGATGACCCTCGATGTTGCCTTCGGTAAACGATCTAGTCCCTAAATGACATTGCTAAAACGTCCCATGAGTTGCCTTCTATGACTATACAAATGTACCGCGCCCGTCCCTTCATATCCAACGATGGGGCTTCTTATCAATCAATGGTAAGATAGCAACATCTAAAGGAGGAAGAAAAGAACATTTAAGACCTTTTGAGTAGGTAGATTTGCTCCTAGTTGCTTACTTGCTCACAACAAAAACATTTTATACACAAACACCTTATTTGAAACATTTTTAAAAGACAACACTTTGTACGCGTTCTTATAGAAACGATGGCCATTACAAAGAAAACACCTTTTCAAAATCACTTTCAAAAAACACATTCCACAAACACCTCTTTGAACTATTTTTGAAACAACACTTTGTACGCGTTCTTATAGAAACGAGAACCATTACAAAGATATTTTCAAAAACCCACACCACAAGCACACATTCAAACAAAAAGCAAGTGATCTAGCAAACAACTAAGATCCCGTATATAACTACAGATGAAAAGGGTTTTAATACCTTCCCTTTTCATAATCTACCCCCCCGAACTCAAGAAAACATCTCTAAAGGTCTTTCCTGTTCTTTTCAGCCTTTCCTTATTGGATAAAATAAAAGTCGATGGCGACTCTTGCTAACCGCAACATTTGCGATAAAATGCAAAACAACCAAGTCAGTTCTCCCACCGTATCACAATGTGCTTGACGAGTCATCTGTGAGGTGTATCTTTACTTCCCCATTTCTTTAGCCTTACCAAAAATTTCTTTGACAAAAGAAAACAATATGTTTTGAAAATGTTGGGCTTTAAAGCAAGTTTGGGGTATGTAATATGGTGGGAGAACTGACTTGGGTGTTTTTGCGTTTGTTGTACCCCAAAATTTTCCATCTCATTTCTCCAGGAATCACCCTGGATCCTCAAGTTTACTTCCATCCAATTCCAAGCCTTGAAGTGCAATTTTTCAAGAAAGTCATCCGCAAGGGCAAAATGGTCATTTGCACACTGAAAGGTCAAACTTTGACTTTTGGATCAAAACCAAGTTTCAAGAATCATATTTCATCAAGATATGTTGGAATGTGAGATTTGTTTCGTCAAGAAATTCAAAAGTCAAAACTACTTTGGGAAAAGTCAAAATTCTAAATACTTAGAACTTTTCTAAGTGTTTAAGAAACATGACAAGCTCAGAACTTCTGACTTGCTTTTCACCATGACGCAAGCCGATTCTAGATCAACTTCTGACACAAGAATTTTAGATCTCAACAAGATCTGAAACATTACATAACAGAACTCTTCCTAGAAATGCTGGGATTTCAAGTTATAACTTCTCAAAGACATGTCCTTCAAACTGAAATACTCAGCAAATTCTGGACACTCTCAAAACAGAGTTTTGTCAGAACTTCTCAACCAGTTTTCACAAAGGCTCAGTCAGAGCTTGCAAGAGCAATTCAAAGAAGGTTTACAAAGCGTGTTACAAACTTCCTGGAGAGCCTGGAAACTCCTTCAGAACATGTTGGAGCCAGAAGATACAAAGATCAGAGGTTGGATGCTACGCTGAAGCAGAACTTCTGATCCAGAACTAAGCCTTGGTATAGAATCTCACGTTTCAAGATTTATGGTTGTGATAAGTCTCATCGTCATTTAATGCTCACAACCACTTTTTGAGTCTTTATCCAAAGGATTTTCACCACGTGTACCTCTACTGTCTTGGGATAGCAAACTTTGGTACTAGGCCCATGCTTTGTTTTGCTTTTCCTTAAATCCCGTTGACAACTCCAGCTTAAGCATGGTTAAAAGCTGCTAATCAGCAGCTAGTTCAGCCTACGCCTGCATCCCATAATTGTACCAAACTAGCATATGAAAACAGTGATGAAAAAGAAAAGGAGTAGGATGCCAAATTGATTTAAAATCCAATTTGTATTTCCCCTCAAAATCACAACAAATTCCCCTATAAAAACTTTGCTCCATCACACGTTCAAGGGGCTGGGCTTTGAGGGAGGGGTTGGCTTTTGAAGGGAGAGAATCATAAAAAGAAAGAAAAGGAAGTAGTGAAACCTTAATAAAAATCCAGACATCCCAAACAGAAAACCAAACCTTTGTTCTTCCTTTTGAATTAAAGAACTTGGCATTCTCCTCTTCTGTTACTCTTGCTGATTCCAGAACGTCCAAAGTCAGCAGTTCAAACCAAGCGCACGCTCCAGGTTCAAGGTAAGTCCTTCTGACTTTGCATTCTTTCATTCAGAACATCATTAAACATATAAATATCATAGTATTCATTTTGTCTATATCATTGAATGAATAGAAAAACTATGGGTCAGAACTTCTTGATTAAGGCTAGGCTCAGGATCAGGATTAGAAATTCTGTATACTGTTGTGTTTTTTATCCTTTTGATTTTCTGTTTGTTGAAAACTGAATAGATTACTGATGTGCTGATTGAGAGTTGAAATATAGCATAAAACTTCTGATGTTCATCCATAGTCTTAACATACAGAACTTCTAGGATTTTCTCACTGTTTAAGCACGTAGAACTTCTGAGTTCTCTTCATTGTTTTAACACACATGACTTCTATGATTTTCCTCACTGTTAACACACACTGAACTTCTGATGCTTACATGCTGATAACGCACTGGACTGTTGATGTTCACTCACTGGCTTATCATAAATACAGAACTTCTGATGTTTCCATTCACTGTTTTCAAACACTCAGAGTTTCTGATTTTCACATGCTGACAATACACTGAACTTCTAAAGTTTACTCACTATTTTAGTGTAATACAGAACTTCTGACTTATGGCCCACTATCTGAATACCATCCAGAATTTCTGTTTTTTTCCCTCTAACGTTTCTTGCATGACCTCAGAGTGTACGAATCCAGAACTTCTGATTCCATTGACGTTCCTTTCTGAGTCATCACGCGCCTGGCTTCAGAACTTCTGATCCTTGTTTATTTTGCTTGCAGTAGCACGTTGTTTTTGTCTTTCATTTATTTCCCTTTTCATCATTTTTAATATTAAAATAAAAGTACATAAAAATATTTTCTTTTATTAACTAATTTATTTCTTTTTTTAAGACAAAAAAACATTTTCTAAACAAGTCCATTTCTTTCTTATATTGTACATTTCAATATGGTTGTAATAGTAACTTAGGACTTATTTTTACTTGCAACCCCCATTCATAAATATGTACCCCCATCCCCTAAATATTGTAATAGCGTAGGACTTTACATTTCTGCAACTTATCACTTTCAATATATGCTAGTAATTAGGGTGTGTATGGCAAGATATGAAAATCAACAAATAGATCACCCTAATCAAGACTAAAATGCATGCAATCAAATACATGTGCACACTAGCACCCCTAGGGTTATTCCACTTGTTTCCTTACAAAAATGGCCATGTTATGCATGTGGGATGTCTTAGCACGAACAAATCAAAAATACAAGATCATAGTCCCTCGATGACGCTATCAAAGTTGCCTTTCGAAATGATCTTAGTCCCTAAAGAAAAAATGGTAAGTCATCTCACAACATTGCTATCATGGTTATATGATGACCCACTCCCGTCCCTTCACATCCAACGATGGGGCTTCTTACCAAAACAATGGTAAGATAGCAACGTCTAAAGGAGAAGGAAAAAGAACACCTAAGACCTTTTGAGTAGGTAGATTGATCCTAGTTACTTGCTCAATTTCAAAACAAACATCCTTTCTATTTTCAAAAACAATCACATACACTTTCAAAACACTTTCAAAACACTTTCCAAACGTGAAATATTTTCAAAAGCTCAACACTTTTGTATACATTCTTACAAATGAGAATCATTACAAAAGTTTTCCTAAACGATGGCGCCTTTTCAAAATACTTTCAAAAACCACACAAAGCATATGTTTCAAACAAAAAGCAAGTGATCTAGCAAGTAACTAAGAGCCCATGGAAAACCATGGATGAAAAGGATGCTAACACCTTCCCTTTTCATAATCTACCCCCCGAACTCAAGAAAACATCTCTAAAGGTCTTTCCTGTTCTTTTTCACCTTTCCTTTTGGATAAAAGAAAAGTCGGTGGCGACTCTTGCTAAACCGCAACATTTGCAAACATAAATGAAAACCAATCAAGTTAGTTCTCCCACCGTATCACAGAACTGGCGACTCTGTTGGGGAAAGTCTTAAAGTGGGGTTACCTTAGGGTTAGATCACATTTATTTTCTTACATTGTTTGATTTGTATGCTTTACATTTTGGTTCCTTGTTTGGGTTTGTTTTAAATCCTACACCCGGATTTGGGGATACCTTTTAGGTAAGTAGCAATAAACTGTGAGGGAACTGTGCGGGGTACACCGACACGGTTGAAGCAGTAGCTACGTTGATGTGGCACTTTGGTTGGTACCGGTAACTCTTGAGTCGAATCAAGGAGAGTACGGGGCCGCCGCGTGGTGTCGTGAAGTATCAACTGACCTAAGAACCTTACTTGACCAACTTGGCCATTAGGAAGTAGTGAGATAGTCGGTTTCGGTGTAAAGCTGAAAATTGGTTGATACTTGATGCTACACTCATTGAGACTTGACTCCTGAGTTTTGTTTGGTTGTGAGTCAATTGCCTATCGAACGAAGCTTGTGGGAAAGGTCAGTGATATTGAGATTCCTTAGAACCCGATAACTATTAACTAGGACAGGTTGAGCCAACTAAACTTCAAGAGGGTACTTATCTACAAACTCCATGCAAGCCTAAGCCTAAGGACTTGTCTGCTTTGTGTGAATACAATTATTTGTATATAAGCTTGTTTATTTTGCATACTTGGGCATAACATCATAACATCATATCATAGAATTTTCATTATCCGTTTCAAGGATCTCGAGGGCCTATGATACAGGATTACGTTGAACCAGACGTCTATCAAGGGGCAAGAGTATTTATTTTCCTCTAACCAAACACCGTCAAAAACAAGTACAACAAACTTGAGTCAACGGCTATGACCCACTTGATATGGTGAGCTTAATTCTCGTGGAAAGACATCCACCGATACAAAGTTCTTCAATCAAAACTGTAAGTAACTACTTACCCCGCGAGATCCTTGAAAACATGCATCCACATATCATGCATCATATCATGACAGGTTTCTCCCATACAGGTATCCTTATCTTCCTACTGTTTATTTCATTAAGATGGATATGGAACAAATAGTGAAAGATCTCCAAGCTCAAAACGCTCAATTCCAACAAATGTTCCTGGCTATGGCTAAGGGGAAAGAGGACCCGAAAAGTCTCCTTCTCAAAGACAAGAGGAAGAAGTCCAAGAAGTCAGTAGGTGTCTTGAACTCGAGAAGAATACCTGGAGGACCAGTCAAGAGAGCTCTAGATCTTTTAACTCCGTCCAAAACGGGGAATAGTCTCGAAGAAGACCAGAATTTGGAGATTGATGAAGTTGAAGCTGACTACTCCGAGGAACAATATCCTCCCACTGATGACAAGTACAAACAATTGGAGGATCGCCTCAGTGCTATGGAGATTCAACAGATACCTAGCTTGGATTTAGGAGACATGGGTTTGGTTTCTGGAGTATTCATCCCGCCAAAGTTCAAAATCCCTACCTTTGCCCTGTACGATGGAGTCTCTTGCCCTAAGATGCACTTAAAGTCTTATGTTCGCAAGATTCAACCATACACAACTGATCCAAAGCTTTGGATCCATTTCTTCCAAGAGATCCTAATAGGGACTCAACTCGAATGGTTCTATCAATTGGAGAGTTCTCGCATCCACAACTGGGAGGATTTAGCTACTGCTTTTGATAAGCAGTATCAGTAGAATGCTGATCTTGCATCAACTCGTGTGCAATTGCAGAACATGACCATGGGTTCCAATGAGAGCTTCAAAGGGTAAGCCCAAAAGTGGAGAGATCTGGCTAGTAGGGTGCATCCCTCTTTAACTGACAGGGAGTTGATTGACATCTTTATGGGAACTTTGACAAGGCCTTTCTTCAAACACTTGATCGGAAGCTCCTCAGTCGGGTTCACCGAGCTAATAATGACCAACGAAAGGGTCTAAGCTGGCATCAAAAGTGGAAAGATCCAAGGAGCTACACCTTCTGATGCTCAGAAAAAGCCATACAATGGGAAGAAAGAGTCCAATGCTGTGTATGGTCAAAAGAGTCGTCATGATCAACATGCAGGGGCAATCCTGATCTCTAATCCCACGTTTGTTCAACAAAGACAGAGCAATATGCGTAGGGTAAGATATCATGAAAGTCAGTACACTAACATCAACATGCCTTTGTCTCAAGCGTTACAACATTTGCTGAAGTTGAAACTGATCACGCTAAAGGATCCTCCTCAAAATCCCGACACCTCCTCTTATAAGTACAATCCGAGCGTAAGATGTGCCTATAATTCTGACAGTCCCGGACATGACACCGACGGTTGTTGGACTTTGAAGAACAAGATTCACGACTTGATTGATGCCATGGAGATCGAGTCTGACCCTCCGGAGACTCCAAACGTGATCACTGCTCCTATGACAAATCATTGAGAACGTCTTTTTCATTTTTGAAATTTTTGTTTGTAATTTCTCTTGCTATTCAAACAATCATCTATTAATGTCAAACTCTGTTTCATTAATGCGTTGCATATGTTTGTTTGATTTGATCCACTCATTTTCATTACATTTTGAACTATGCTTTTTACTCACTTTATGACATTCAACTCTTGTTAAAAGTTACGAGCCTTTAGAGGGAGGATGACGAAAACGATGCCATAATCTCATACAATATGCTTTTGGACAGAACTTGCTGATGATGTACAGGCATTCTTTCAAATCCTAAACGCTGGAGTTATAAAGAAGATAATACCTAGTCAACTCCTTCGAGCCAAAGAAGTAGAAGTTTTTCTTTTTCACAAAATTAAAACCTTTAAACAAAACCTGGGGCAGGGTAGTCTCTAAGTTAATTCAAACGCGCGTTTAGCCGCAAACTCTCATCTCGTAATACAACGATTGGCGTCAAGAAACATTCCTCTAGAATCAAAAGACGGTGATGGTTCCCTATCACATAGGAAGTCATTATCTCTCAAAAAGAAAAGCCCACTAAGTCAAAACCTACAAAGGAGACTTAAGAAAACTGGGGCATCCCGCTGACTGTAATCTCAAAACAGGAACAATCAGGCAAACTTAGGGATAACAAATCAAATAAAAAGAGGTCACTGCAAATCCTCAACAACATGAAAAAATATTCCAAGAATGACTGCCTTCCGACAAACTTAACTTGTCTGAACCATCACCAATATGTCATTCCAGACCCAATTGGAGTTCGAATGTACAATTAACTGAGATTAGGACTGAAGAACATCACGAAGAACGGGCGGGTACAAATACACTTTGAGCCTTTATCCTTTATTTCTTAAACCGTGAACCAAGCCACGTTACAACCCTTCTAAAGTCCTAACTGAAGCATGGGTTAGTTCGAAAGCATACTATTACAAAAGGTATCCTGACTCCTGTAAGGCTTTACTCAAAATCTAGAGTTGAATTACAAACTTCTTTACTTGCTAAAAATGCATTTTTTAAAACTTCAAGACAAACATAAACTTTACATTACTTGAATATCACTGTTTGCATATGGCTATTTATTTGACAGCGGAGAAATTCACAATGAATATCCAGTGAAAGAAAGCTCTCTCAATAAACAAAATCAATTCAAGAAAGATGACACGTCCATTGTCAAAACTCCTATCAACAGGGGGGAATGACATGTCACTATCCAGCACACCTGGGGTAGTCCAGTCAAGATTCCAGGAAACCTCTCAAGAAGTGCAGAGTAACTAGGGGCTGATCTCCATCTCTGTCACTTGGGGCATTGAGCGTCAATCTCAGTAAAGGGTTACGTACAATCAAACATTTTTGACAATACCACAAACATTTGCTGCTAGGGGAAATGACGAGTCTCCCCAAAGTCCCTCTCATAGGATAATTTCCCAACAAGAGTTTAATCTCTAAAAAAATTTCCCCAAGTCGAGACAACCTCAAGAATCCTCGAGGACTTTCCCCAATGAAGTCGTCACCTCTCAAGCAGACCAACAACAAGGTTTATTTCCCCAACAAACGGTAGGATTCCCCAACTTGAGTTTGCCTCTCTGACTACTACAAATCAAAGGACCACAACACCTCTTCCCCAGTAGACTACTCTATAATCCCCGACAAGTTACTGTGAAGCCTGGACCCAACCAGACATTAGTTCAACTTCGAATCGCCAGTAGAGCAACGAACAACCGAGACTCCTGAACTTGTTCCCTAAGAATGAATCAACACTCTCCACAGAGTTTTCAACTTTCCCCAACGGAGTTCTCCTCAACAAAATAGGGATCCTCAGTGGAAACATTCTAAGAAAAGTTTTAAGACATACCTACTCTTTAACAACAATTTGGGATTTAATAACTCCCCAACACTTGTCAATAATTTATTCTCCAAGACAAAATTACATTTCAACAACATTCATAGCATATGCATACAAAATACATAAAACACAAATCTCATTTATTTTGAGAACATCATTACACAATGCATACATCATGACATTGCATAGAACTAACTCTTTACCTTTTTAGGAAAGATCGATCAACAAATAAAGGTCATCGTCCTGCTGAGGTAGTAATCATTCAAGATTTCTTCATCGTCCTGCTGAGGTAGTAATCATTCAAGATTCCTTCATCGTCCTGCTGAGGTAGTGATCATTTGATTCCTTCATCGTCTGTTGAGGTAGTAATCATTTCAGATTCCTTCATCATCCGCTGAGGTAGTAATCATTCAAGATTCCTTCATCGTCCTACTGAGGTAGTAATCGTTCAAGATTCCTTCATCGTCCTGTTGAGGTAGTAATCATCCAAGATTCCTTCATCATCTGTTTGGAGTAGCAGTCTTCCAAGATTCCTTCATCATCCTGTTGAGTTAGTAATCATCCAAAATTCCTTCATCATCCTGTTGAGGTAGTAATCGTCTAAGATTCCTTCATCATCCTGTTGAGGTAGTAATCGTCCAAGATTCCTTCATCATCTGTTTGGAGTAGCAGTCGTCCAAGATTCTTCATCATCCTGTTGAGGTAGTAATCGTCAAAGATTCCTTCATCATCCTGTTGAGGTAGTAATTGTCCAAGATTCCTTCATCATCCTGCTAAGGTAGCAGTCGTCCAAGATTCCTTCATCATCTGTTTGGAGTAGCAGTCGTCTAAGATTCCTTCACCATCCTATTAAGGTAGTAATCGTCCAAGATTCCTTCATCATCCTGTTGAGGTAGTAATCGTCCAAGATTCCTTCATCATCCTACTGAGGTAGTAATCATCCAAGATTCCTTCATCATCCTATTGAGATAGCATTCGTCCAAGATTCCTTCATCATCTGTTTAGAGTAGCAGTCATCCAAGATTCCTTCATCATCCTGTTGAGGTAGTAATCGTCCAATATTACTTCATCATCTTTTTGGAGTAGCATTCGTCCAAGATTCCTTCATCATCCTGTTGAGGTAGTAATCGTCAAAGATTCCTTCATCATCCTACTGAGGTAGTAGTCGTCTCAAGATTCCTTCATCATCCTGCTGAGGTAGTAATCGTCCAAAATTCCTTCATCACCCTGCTGAGGTAGTAATCGTCCAAGATTCCTTCATCACCCTACTGAGGTAGTAATCGTCCAAGATTCCTTCATCACCCTGCTGAGGTAGTAATCGTCCAAGATTCCTTTATCATTCTGCTGAGGTAGTAATCGTCCAAGATTCCTTCATCATCCTGCTGAGGTAGTAATCGCCCAAGATTCCTTCATCATCCTGCTGAGGTAGTAATCGTCCAAGATTCCTTCATCATCCTTTTGAGGTAGTAATCATCCAGATTCCTTCATCATTCTGCTGAGGTAGTAATCGTCCAAGATTCCTTCATCATCCTGCTGAGGTAGTAATCAACCAAGATTCCCTCATCATCTGTTTGGAGTAGCAATCGTCCAAGATTCCTTCATCATCCTGCTGAGGTAGTAATCGTCCAAGATTCCTTCATCATTCTATTGAGGTAGTAATCATCCAAGATTCCTTCATCTTTATGCTGAGGTAGTAATCATCCAAGATTCCTTCATCATCCTGCTGAGGTAGTAGTCGTCTCAAGATTCCTTCATCACCCTGCTGAGGTAGTAATCGTCCAAGATTCCTTCATCATCCTGCTGAGTTTTTAGATACAGTTCAAATACGCTCCAGACACGGATGCCATCCTGATACTCATTCAGATTCAACTCTCATATACGAGTTAGATACAATCCATTTATGGATATTATCCTAATACTCAATCTAACACATCCACTATTCCAGCATAAATCAACCAGAGATTTATTCTGACACTTCTTTTATTCCTACCATCAATCATTTCTGGATGGCATCTTTAATCCCATCTCCAACAACTATCCATTATCTCTCCAAGTGGAATCTTTAAGCCCATTCCTTACATAATCAACTAACACATCATCGAGTGCAAATTTCTGGGCACTCTAGTGTTCAATCATCTTTCACCTTCAAGTCACGAATGGAAGAATTACCAATCTAATTCTTCAGGTGTAAGAAGATTGAACAGGGGCAGCTGTTGTACCCTAAAATTTGCCCTCTCATTTCTCAAGGAATCACCCTGGATCCTCAAGTTTGCTTCCATCCAATTCCAAGCCTTGAACTGCAATTTTTCAAGAAAGTCATCTGCAAGGGCAAAATGGTCATTTGCACACTGAAAGGTCAAACTTTGACTTTTGGATCAAAACCAAGTTTCAAGAATCATATTTCATCAAGACATATTGGAATGTGAGATTTGTTTCATCAAGAAATTCAAAAGTCAAAACAACTTTGGGAAAAGTCAAAATTCTAAATACTTAGAACTTTTCTAAGTGTTTAAGAAACATGACAAGCTCATAACTTCTGATCATATTTTCACCATGACGCAAGCTGATTCTGGATCAACTTCTGACACAAGAATTTTAGATCTCAACAAGATCTGAAACATTGCAGAACAGAACTCTTCCTAGAAATGCTGGGATTTCAAGTTATAACTTCTCAAAGACATGTCCTTGAAACTGAAATACTCAGCAAATTCTGGACACTCTCAAAACAGAGTTTGGTCAGAACTTCTGGATCAGTTTTCACAAAAGCTCAGTCTGTTACAAACTTCCTGGAGTGCCTGGAAACTCCTTCAGAACATACTGGAGCCAGAAGATACAAAGATTAGTGGTTGGATGCTACGCTAAAACAGAACTTCTGATCCATAACTAAGCCTTGGTGTAGAATCTCACGTTGCAAGATTTCTGGTTGTGATAAGTCTCATCGTCATTTAATGCTCACAACCACTTTCCGAGTCTTTATCCAAATGATTTTCACCACGTGTACCTCTACTGTCTTGGGATAGCAAACTTTGGTACTAGGCCCATGCTTTGTTTTGCTTTTCCTTAAATCCTGCTGACAACTCCAGCTTAAGCATGGTTCAAAGCTACTAATCAGCAGCTAGTTCAGCCTACGCCTGCATCCCATAATTGCACCAAACTAGCATACGAAAACAGTGATAAAAAAGCAAGGGAGCAGGATGCAAAATTTATTTAAAATCCCATTTGTCTTTCCCCCCAAAATCACAATAAATTCACCTATAAATACTTTTCTCCATCACACGTTCAAGGGGATGGGCTTTGAGGGAGGGGCTGGCTTTTGAAGGGAGAGAATCATAAAAAGAGAGAAAAGGAAGTAGTGAAACCTTCATAGAAATCCAGAAATCCCAAACAGAAAACCAAACCTTTGTTCTTCCTATTGAATCAAAGAACTTGGCATTCTCCTCTTCCGTTACTCTTGTTGATTCCAGAACGTCCAAAGGCAGCAGTTCAAACCAAGCACATGCTCCAGGTTCAAGGTAAGTCCTTCTGACTTTTCATTCTTTCATTCAGAGCATCATTAAACATGTAAATATCATATTATTGATTTTGTCCATATCATTGCATGAATAGAAAAACCATGGGTCAGAACTTCTTGATTAAGACTAGGCTCAGGATCAGGATTAGAACTTCTATAAACTGTTTTGTTTTTTATCCTTCTGATTTGCTGTTTGTTGAAAACTGAATAGATTACTGATGTGTTGATTGCAAGTTGAAATATAGCATAAAACTTATGATGTTCATCCATAGTCTTAACATACAAAACTTCTAGGATTTTCTCACTGTTTAAGCACGCAGAACTTATTAGTTCTCTTCAATGTTTTAACACATAGAACTTCTATGATTTTCCTCACTGTTAACACACACTGAACTTCTGATGCTTACATGATGATAACGCACTGGACTATTGATGTTCACTCATTGGCTTAGCATAAATACAGAACTTATGATGTTTCCATTTGTTGTTTTCAAACACTCAGAGTTTCTGATTTTCACATGCTGATAATACACTGAACTTCTGAAGTTTACTCACTGTTTTAGTGTAATACAAAACTTCTGACTTATGGCCCACTGTCTGAATACCACCCATAATTTCTGTGTTTTCCCTCTAACGTTTCTTGCAGGACCTCAGAGTGTACGAATCCAGAACTTCTGATTTCATTGACGTTCCTTTCTGAGTCATCACGCGCCTGGCTTCAGAACTTCTGATCCTTGTTTATTTTTCTTGCAGTAGCACGCTGTTTCTGTCTTTCATTTATTTCCCTTTTTATCATTTTTAATATTAACATAAAAAGACATAAAAATATTTTATTTTATTAACTAATTTATTTCTTTTTTTTAAGACAAAAAAAATTTCCTAAACAAGTCCATTTCTTTCTTATATTGTACATTTCAATATGGTTGTAATAGTAACTTAGGACTTATTTTTACTTGCAACCCCCATTCATAAATATGTACCCCCATCCCCTAAATATTGTAATAGCGTAGGACTTTACACTTCTTCAACTTATCACTTTCAATATATGCTAGTAATTAGGGTGTGTATGGCAAGATATGAAAATCAATAAATAGATCACCCTAATCAAGACTAAAATGCATGCAATCAAATACACTTGCACACTAGCACCTCTAGGGTTATTCCACTTGTTTCCTTAAAAAAATGGTCATGTTATGCATGTGGGATGTCTTAGCACGAACAAATCAAAAATACAAGAACATAGTCTCTCGATGACGCTATCAAAGTTTCCTTTCGAAATGATCTTAGTCCCTAAAGAAAAAATGCTAAGTCATCTCACAACATTGCTATCATGGTTATACGATGACCCGCACCCGTCCCTTCACATCCAACGATGGGGCTTCTTACCAAAACAATGGTAAGATATCAACGTCTAAAGGAGGAGGAAAAAGAACACCTAAGACCTTTTGAGTAGGTAGATTGCTCCTAGTTGCTTGCTAAATTTCAAAACAAACATCCTTTCTATTTTCAAAAACAATCACATACACTTTCAAAACACTTTTAAAACACTTTCCAAACGTGAAATATTTTCAAAAGCTCAACACTTTTCTATACATTCTTACGAACGAGAATCATTACAAAAGTTTGTCTAAACGATGACGCCTTTTCAAAATACTTTCAAAAATCACACAAAGCATATTTTTCAAACAAAAAGCAAGTGATCTAGCAAGTAACTAAGAGCCCATGGAAAACCATGGATGAAAAGGGTGCTAACACCTTCCCTTTTCATAATCTACCCCAGGAACTCAAGAAGAAATCTCTAAAGGTCTTTCTTGTGCTTTTTCACCTTTCCTTTTGGATAAAAGAAAAGTCGATGGAGACTCTTTCTAAACTGCAACATTTGCAAACACAAATGCAAAACAGTCAAGTTAGTTCTCCCACCGTATCACAACATTTGATCACAATTGTTGCGGATAGCAAGAGTCACCATCAACTTTTCTTTTATCCAATAAGGAAAGGGTGAAAAGAATAGGAAAGACCTTTGAGATATTTTCTTGAGTTCGGGGGATAGGTTATGAAAAGGGAAGGTGTTAGCACCCTTTCCATCTGTAGTTATCTATGGGCTCTTAGTTGCTTGCTATCTCACTTTTGAAATTTCTTTGTTTGAAATGTGTTTGTGGTGGGTTTTGAAAGTATTTTGAAAAGCGCATTCGTTTAGGAAAACTTTGTAATGATTTTCGTCTCTATAAGAATGCATACAAAGTGTTGAATTTTGAAAATATTTCATTTTGAAAGTGTTGGTGTGTTTTGAATTATGTTTTGAAGATGGTTGTAATCAAGCAACTATGAACATTTTACCTACTCAAAAAGTCTTAGTTCTTTTCCTCCTCCTTTAGATATTGCTATCTTACCATTGATTGATAAGAAGCCCTATCTTTGGATGTAAAGGGACGGGCGTGGGTCATTGTATAGTCATAAAATGCAATGTTATGAGATACCTTAGCATTTTTCTTAAGTGTCTAAGATCATTTTGAAGGCAACATACGAAGCGTCATCGAGGGACTATGATCTTGTATTTTTTATTGTTTTTGCTAAGATGTCTCACATGCATAACATGACCTTTTTCTCAAGGCAGCAAAGTCGAGTTAACCCTAGAGGTGCAAGTGTGCAAGTGTTTTGTATTTCATGCTTGATTTATCTTGAATTAGGGTTTTCTAAGTATTGATTTTATCTTTCCATACAAACCCTAATTAACTAGAATTTATATTTGAAAGCGGTAAATTGCGGAAAGTAAATATCCTACGTTATTACATCATTAGGGGATTGGGTATACAAATTTACAAACGGGGATTGCAAAAAATTAAATCCTAATTATCTATTACAACCATATTGAATTTGAATAAATGTACAAGAAATTAAATGAATATAATATACAAGTATAAATGGATGAAGAATGGATTTTTGTTTGGATTTTTGTTAAGAAAGATAGTTTTGACCTAATTAACTTAAAAGAAAATAATTAACTAAAATAAGAATGAAATTCTGGCTGCAGATACTCAATGTCACGTCCAATGTTATGACACCGTATCTGACTTACTATATGACAGTAAATACAAAAGCAGTAAATAACACAGTCAATTGTTTACCCAGTTCAGTGTGCAACAACACCTACTCTGGGGGCTACCAAGCCAGGGAGAGAATCCACTATAAGAGATGTTAATTCAGGAATAAACCAACCAGTTTATCTCCTTCACTTAAGACCTACCCAATGCAATTCTAATCTAAGTACAACTTAAACCTGAGTTCCTACTCACTCCCCCTCAATCACAGCAGTGATACATAAACCAATTTGACTTAAGAATTGATGAAGACACTCTTCAAAACACACACTTGATTAAGCTTCAAAGCTTTTTAATCAAGTAACACATTCACTCGTGCTTCACAGCTTTGAGTGATGTACACAACTAACTTGACTCTGCTTCACAGCTTTAGTCAAGTGACATTCAAACACTCTTGCTTTAAAGCTTTGAGTGCTACACAACCCTTACAATTGAAACCTATTCCAAGGCACTTATCACAATGATAATTGCTTGGAGTACAATAAACAAATCTATACAGATTACAAAATTGATCTTCTGATCAATCAGCAGGGATATCTTGAAAAACCGCAGCTCTGTTGAATATATAGCAGCTGCAACTTCAGTTAGGGTTTCCAAAAACCTAGGGTTGATTCCGTTTGACCTAAAGACCAGGTCACAGTACTTTATTGATCAGGTTAGGATTGAGCTAGGTTACTCCTCAGAAAACGCAGGATTCTGTTCAAAAAGGACTGAGTTATTTCCTGAAAAAACTCAGACTTATCCAATCCTGCAATCCTGTTAGTTCAGAACAGGATGTCATAACATCTGTTATGACATCTGAGAAAACCTGTCTACTGATTTAGCAAAATGTGATCATTTTGCAAACATGCTCAGATACACACTTAAAAACATCAGTATTTGAATTACAATATTTTTCTGCACATGTACCTAATGAGTTAGTACAACCTGAACTAGAATGTTATGACATCAGTCATGACATTCACACATACACTTGGGATTTACCAAAAATGCAAGCCAATACCTAAACACCTACAAACTCCCCCTTTGGCAGATTTTTGGCTAAAGTCCCTAAACAATCAGAGATAGATAGATAGCAGCAGAAATAAGTGACAGCAGAAAAATATAATGTCAAGCAAGTACCAAAATATTCTCCCCCTCTTTAGCCACAAATGGGCCAAAGATACATGTTCATAAAGTTATACAGTTATCCAAAACAAAAATAATGAGATCAGTATCTGACAACAGCAGAACACACTTCCAAACTCCACCAGCAACACCACCAAGCATCAACCTTCAAGCACTGTCATCAGACTCAGAGGAGCCAGTTTCTTCAATGTTGAGCTGTCCTTCAGTTTCTATACCTTCTTCCCTTCTGCTTTCTTCAGCTTCCTCCTTTTCTAGCCTGGCAATTAGAGCTTCTAGGGTCCTTTTTCTAGCATCCAGATCTTTGCAAGTTTCTTTTAAAACAGCTATGACATCTGATGTCTTGGACTGGGTCTTTGCAGACGATGTCTCAGCTGATGTCATGACAATGTCTGGAGCATGGGATCCCTGAAACAATTTGTAGTGCAGGCCAAGGGCAGGAGCTCTTTTGCAGACTGTATCTCTTGCTATAAGGATGTCAGGGTATTGTGCAAGGATGATTCCACAAAGGAGGGAGGGAAAAGCAATTGGTCCTTTGACAGCATAGCTGCCAGCATGCTTCAAAGTTTGTTCAAAGATGTACCTTCCATAGTCAAAGGCAGTCTTGGTTCCTACAGCATAGATAAATCTCCCCAATCCTGTGGAGATGGTTGATTTGTGGTTTGTAGGCACCCAGTTTGCTGCACCTATTTTATGCAAGATGGCAAATTTCATGCTGAGTTTACTAGCATTCAGCTTCCCTTTCAATGGCCAGCACTTTACTTGCCTGGCAGTGATGGTTAAACACACTTCATTGTCAGTTGCCTCTAGATCAGGACAGTCCTTATTTGTTCTTCCAAGAAACTTGTTGATTTCTGATGGAGAGAACTTGACCCTTCTTCCTCTAACAAACACACTCTCAAAGTCAGCTGACCTCCCATCAGCACAATCATTGGACAAGTTCACTACAAACTCTTTAACCAGATTTTCATAACATTTGTTAAACTTCACCACTGTCTTCATTAGCCCAGCATTCCTGATCAGATCCATGATGTCCTTGCACTCCAAGGCATCATTGTTGAGTTCTCTCTCCAAGGCTATTCTCTTCAAGCAGACATACTTCCATCTGTTTGCATTGTCAGGATGATGAAAGGAGATGTTGTCTGTTGGCACTTCAGGCACTCTAGCAATCTTGCTGGAGGGGAGCTTCCTTCTGATGGGAGTATCTTCAATATCAATCTCAAATTCTGATTCATCATCAGAATCAGAAGTTTCAGGTTCTTTACTTTTCTTAGAGATTGGTTGTCTAGCAGTCTGCACCTGTGCCTTCTTTCCTTTTGTCTGAATTTTCTCAACCATCCCTTCAGCCTTGGATTTCTTAGCATCAGGTTTAACATTCTGACTACTCTTTCTTTTCATCAATCTCCTAGCAATGCTAGGGTTCACATTAGCAATCAGTTCATTATCTGAGTAATCTTCATCCACATTAATGATAGGTGGATCAGCAGCCTTTTCAGAGGTGTTCTGAATGTTGTCTTTTGGTGTCACAACATCCTCAGTGACATCTACATTTTCAGCACCTTCCACATTTGGACTTTCTGATTGATTCAAAGGGATGGAAATCCCCGGTACAGATTGGTTGCCACTCAGAATGCTAGTAACCAGCCTAGCAATAGCTTGGTGTACTTGAACTGATCCTTCTCTATTAGGTATAGAAGACGAAGGATGAGAAGAATTACCAGAGACTGTAGCTTGAGCTCTTCCTGCATGTCTGGTTCTGAGCTTTTTGACTCTGGCTGGGTCAGTTGCCATCTCCCTGAGAGGAGTGACCTCAAGAACTTCAGATTCTATGCATGTAGTGATTGCCCTAGAATCTTGATCAGATGATGACGATGATGAGGGAGATGAAGCCGCCATGGTGGAAGACGATGTCTGAGACATTTTGTTTAACTTTGTGTAATAGTAGCAGTTTGAGAAAACTCTTTGATTGGGAGAAGGAAACCGGTTGCAAGAATGAGAGAGGTAGGGAGTAAAAGGGAGTCTCTTCAACTTCTTAAGACTTTTGAAGGAATTGTGAATGAATATGATTAACCCACTAAATATAGACTTAATAAAATTAATCCCTTCAACCCTTGTTTTCAGCAAAACTAATTGCTATAATTTCTCATGTTGGTGAATACCCAATTTGCCCCTCAAATTTTCAAGTTTATTTCCAACAAGCGCCTTGGTAGAAGAATCAGTCAGCTGAAGCTTAGAGAAACTATGTTTCAGTTCAAATGACTTCTTCTCTTCAAAGTCAGTAGGGTTCAAGGAAATGTTGAATGTTTTCAGATTATCACACCACAATGTCACAACATCTTGTGTAACATTGTACTCAGGTAGCATCTGTTTTGACCAGATGTTTTGAGAACAGAATTTATGAGACTTATTCTTTCCAACATCCTTGTCAAGATGACTTAAGGTTCTGACAACACATTCTTTTTCAAGTTTATTTGCCACATCACATATATTATCAGCCTGTAGTTTTGGAGTTCTTCTGACAGCTTCCATAGGAATAGCTCGTTTCATTCTTCCAAGCTTATGCTGCCACTGTTTCATCTCTTTTTCTTCTTTGATGATTTGACTCATAGTGGAGATATCAGTGTTCTCAGGCTGCCACACATAACAGTTATCTTTGGATTTGATTCCTCTCATTACAACATCTAGTTTTTCATTAAATACTAGACATTCAGATCTTGAGAAGTTGACCATGAATCCTAGATCACATAATTGACTGATGCTAATGAGATTAGTGGTCAACCCTTTTACCAGCAGTACCTTATCCAGACTTGGAACTCCAGGGTAGTCCAAATTACCAACTCCTTTGACTTCTCCTTTAGCACCATCTCCAAAGGTCACAAAACTGGTGGTGTGAGGCATAATATTATTGAGGAGATTTTTGAATCCAGTCATGTGTCTGGAACATCCACTGTCAAGGTACCAATCTTCCTTTGCAGAGATCTTCAGGGAAGTGTGAGCTATCAGTGCAGTAGCCTTTTTCTTCCATTGAGGAGCGTGTGGTACCTTTTTAGACTTAGGTTTGACATCTGAGTTCTGATTAGGATATCCATGTAATCTGAAGCAGAAGGGCTTTATGTGACCATATTTCCCACAATGATGACATCTCCATCTTTGGTACCTCTTCTTCATATGTCTCTGTCCCTGATGTTGAGAGTAATGTTGAGACATCCGTTTTGACATTTGCTTCCCGGTACCAAATTTCTTTGTTTCCACAAATCCTAGGCCAGATTTATTTCCCATATTTTGTCCAGCCTGAAGGATCTCTTCCAATTTGTCTGTTCCATTGGTCAACATCTTGACAGATTTGGTCATTTGATTCAGTTGTGAGTTCAGCAGTTGAACTTCTCCTTCTAAATGACTTATAGTTTCAAGATTTGCCCTCTTTTCAGCCTCCAGCTTTACAATGAGTTTTGATTGTTTCTCATTTTGCACACATACTTCACCACTTCTGATACACAATTTCTTGTAGGTATCAGCCAGTTCTTCAAATGTCACTTCTTCATCACTGGTGTCACTTTCAGAAGTACAAACACTAGTTAGGGCAGTAACTAGTTTGGCAGATTCTTCTTCAGAATTGCTTTCTGAATCATAGTCAGACCAAGTAACAGTCATTCCTTTCTTTTGCTTCTTAAGAAAGGTAGGACATTCAGCTCGAATATGTCCATATCCTTCACATTCATGGCATTGAATACCTCTGCCTTGGTTTCCCTTATCTTCTGACCTTGGTCTTCTGCTGGAACTGTCAATGTCAGAAGGAATGTTATGAACATTAGACCTTGACTTTGGGTCCATTCTTTTGATGAGCCTGTTGAACTGTCTTCCAAGCATGGCAATGGCTTCTGATATGTTTTCTTCTTCATCCTCCTTGTATTCAACATCAGTGTTGGATACAAGTGCTATGCTTTTGTTCTTCTTGTCACCATTATCAGTGATCCCCATCTCAAAAGTCTGAAGAGACCCAATAAGTTCATCCACTTTTAACTTGCTAATGTCCTGGGCTTCCTCTATGGCAGTTACCTTCATTGCAAATCTTTTAGGCAAGGATCTGAGAATCTTCCTCACCAGTTTTTCTTCTGACATTTTTTCTCCCAGTGCTCCTGAGGTGTTGGCAATCTCCAAGATGTTCATGTGAAACTCATGAATGGTTTCATCTTCCATCATTTTTAGATTCTCAAACTTAGTGGTCAACATCTGAAGCCTTGACATTTTTACTTTGGAAGTGCCCTCATGAGTAGTTTTGAGAGTGTCCCAAACTTCCTTGGCCAGTTCATATTGATGTACTAGTCTGAAGATGTTTCTATCAATTCCATTGAACAAGGCATTTAAAGCTTTTGAATTTCCCAGAGCTAACTCATCTTCTTCTTTACTCCAATCTTCCTCAGGCTTCAGACTGATTGTCCCATCTCTTTCAGTTATGGTGGGATGAATCCATCCTTTGTCAGCAGCTCTCCAAGCCTTTTTGTCCAGAGATTTTAGGAAGGCAATCATACGAGGTTTCCAGTAGTCATAATTGGTTCCATCCAGAATGGGTGGTCTATTTCCAAAAACTCCTTCTTTGTCCATAGTGCCAGAAAGTGATATCCCTAGATCTCACCCAGTAATACAGGCAGGGTGCCTGCTCTGATGCCAATTGAAATTCTGGCTGCAGATACTCAATGTCACGTCCAATGTTATGACACCGTATCTGACTTACTATATGATAGTAAATACAAAAGCAGTAAATAACACAGTCAATTGTTTACCCAGTTCAGTGTGCAACAACACCTACTCTGGGGGCTACCAAGCCAGGGAGAGAATCCACTATAAGAGATGTTAATTCAGGAATAAACCAACCAATTTATCTCCTTCACTTAAGACCTACCCAATGCAATTCTAATCTAAGTACAACTTAAACCTGAGTTCCTACTCACTCCCCCTCAATCACAGCAGTGATACATAAACCAATTTGACTTAAGAATTGATGAAGACACTCTTCAAAACACACACTTGATTAAGCTTCACAGCTTTTTAATCAAGTAACACATTCACTCGTGCTTCACAGCTTTGAGTGATGTACACAACTAACTTGACTCTGCTTCACAGCTTTAGTCAAGTGACATTCAAACACTCTTGCTTCAAAGCTTTGAGTGCTACACAACCCTTACAATTGAAACCTATTCCAAGGCACTTATCACAATGATAATTGCTTGGAGTACAATAAACAAATCTATACAGATTACAAAATTGATCTTTTGATCAATCAGCAGGGATATCTTGAAAAACCGCAGCTCTGTTGAATATATAGCAGCTGCAACTTCAGTTAGGGTTTCCAAAAACCTAGGGTTGATTCCGTTTGACCTAAAGACCAGGTCACAGTACTTTATTGATCAGGTTAGGATTGAGCTAGGTTACTCCTCAGAAAACGCAGGATTCTGTTAAAAAAGGACTGAGTTATTTCCTGAAAAAACTCAGACTTATCCAATCCTGCAATCCTGTTAGTTCAGAACAGGATGTCATAACATCTGTTATGACATCTGAGAAAACCTGTCTACTGATTTAGCAAAATGTGATCATTTTGCAAACATGCTCAGATACACACTTAAAAACATCAGTATTTGAATTACAATATTTTTCTACACATGTACCTAATGAGTTAGTACAACCTGAACTAGAATGTTATGACATCAGTCATGACATTCACACATACACTTGGGATTTACCAAAAATGCAAGCCAATACCTAAACACCTACAAAGAAAATTAAAATTAAATTAGTAAAAGAAATTAATTTATTAAAGAAAACAAGCTTTTTTTTAGGGTTTTGTTTGTGAAAAAGTTTTAATTAAACTAAGTTAGTATAAAAATCAATTAAAAAAATCTAAATTCTAAGTTAATTTTTAATTAGAAAATAAACTAAGCCTACGTCTATTTAATTGATTAAAAAAGGAATTAAATTTGTAGTAAAAATATTTTTGATATTTTTTTGGTCTTGAAAAATAAAATAAGTATATAGTATAAATAAAATAAAATATTTTTTGTCCATTTTTATTAATAATAATAATAATAATAATAATAATAACAAAGAAAATAAGAATGAAAAATAAAATAAAGAAAATAAGTCAGGAGGGAGGTAAAAGTTGAACTTGAGGTGTTTTTGTGTAAAAAACAGTTTTTGTTTGGTCTGGCCCAATAACCATTTAATCAGAAAACTAAGAAAAATAAAAATGGGCTGCATTGCTAAAGAAAACTGGGGGGTCAGAAAAAATAAAAATGTCAAGGGTCGGCCAATGGAGGCCCATACGTGCTTCCTGCAAACAAAGAAAAAAGTGAAAAAAATATGGAAAAATGACAAAAGGTCTCGATGGGGCTCGAACCCAGAACCTTCTACATGGAAAGGCTTTAACGCGCGAAGTTTGTACCACTTGGGTGGTCTGTTTCATCCGTTAGTAATACAAGTTGCAATAAACTTAAAATAAAACAAATCCTATGACCAGCTTCATCTTCAACCTCGCGCCATAACCAGTCATGGATTTGAACCTTGTAACTTCTTCATCTCTCAACCATTTGCAAAAATGTAAAAATCAAACTTGTTCCAAATTTCATCACGATTCCAAAAATGTAAATAACTAAAACTATAAATCAAAGATGAATGAGAATTTTATTGGCCCTATTCTGAACCCTAACTTTTCTACAAATTTCAAATTCAAAATTCTCTAAACACAGGCAATATAAATGAAAACTATGGACATGGTTAGCTTCAGGACAATGATGTCTACATTTTGTCTTTGAAATTGGAAACCTAACAATGCCTGTGTGAAGAATTTTAAAACCATAAAACTTACCTTGCAAGTAGGGATCATGTTTTGAGTTAGAGCAACTTTCAAGGTGTTGTGATGATCTGTTTAGCTTTCCTAGACCCCCCTGAGTGTATTGCAATCCTTACTTTGCCTTGTGGATGGTTTAAACTCTCTACTCAAGTCAAGTTGCAGGCTTGAGTTTTAAAAATGGTGAATGGTGCAAATGGAGTTACAGTCTAGAAACAAGGGCCTGGATCACTTTGATATGATGTATATTAAGTGTTTGGATGGTTAAAACTTAATACGCACGAGTGGATTTGGAGATGGCTATCTGAAGCTCAAAACTGTCAAGTTATGGCAGATTTTAAGTTGTAGAGTGCTTGGGAGTGTTTTAGGGTGCTTGAGCTCGTGTCTTATGCTGCAATAGACTTGTGTATATGTATGGAAAAGGTTAGAGATCAATTTCACTCAAGGTTTTTGAGTTCTAGCCTTTTGGCTTTATAACTTACTTTTGAAGAAAAGTGAGAAGACAAGTCTCAAAGTGTTGTACAAGCATGGTATGAATTGGTGAAGGCCTTAGACATGTTACTTTTAGTTTTGACTTTTCTTGTGTGCAGAGAAAACAATTGAGAGGCTCAAGGAGTTGACAATTCCAAAAACTTGCTTTTCTAAAATGGAAGTGGTACCTTTCTTCCTAAAATGGATTAATAACTTGGACAATGGCTTAAATGCCTGGACCAAATCTATAACAATTGTGTAAACATTTAATTATGGAGTGAAACACAAGTTTGAGGTCTGCAAAGTGAGATTTGTACAGCATGCTTGAAGATTGGATAATTGTTCATCACAAAATCTGCCTTGCAAAACAAGAATGAAACCCTAACTTCATGGCTTCGATTCTCTTAGATCAAACATGATCTCAATGAGTTTTTGGACATTTTTGATGAATCAAATTGGAACCATGTGAAATTTGTCCAAGAAGTTAGGTCAAAAATCTGCTTAAGTTAGGTCAAAATTTCACTAAGTGTTTTTGTTTCATGTACATGTCTTCATGAATTTATAAATCAAAATCCAAACATTTCTAGAAAAAGTACTTCCCTACAATTTTTTAGATCTTATTGAGACCTACAACTTTCATGTTTGATGTTTTTCTTGAATCATTTAGCATCATGGTGAAAATTTGGCACTAAGTTATGAAAAAAAGTAAAATTTCCAACACAAAAAAATTTCTAAGTCTTAGAAATTTTGACTTTTCAAAGTTAATTTGAATTTTTTATTTCTTGATGATCAAGTCTCAAATTTTGATATGTCTTGATGAAATGTGATCTTTGAAACTTGATTTTGGTTAAAAAGTAAACGTTTTACTTTTCAGTGTACAATTGACTTTTTCAGCAGTTGACCAAATTTCAATTATCAATAAATTGATCTTGAGAAATGTTTTTGAACCATACAATTAGGTAAATATGATTCATTTGAATCCTTGATATCATGTCTCAAACCAATAAGTCACGTATTTGGTCAAAAGTCAAAAATCAAGCCTTCTCAATCAAAACCCTAATTTTGACCATTTTGCCCTTTTGGTGTAAACTCAGACCCTAATTTGAGTCATTAGTGTTGAGGAAGTGTCTTTAGCTATCAATCCTTGTGAAATTTTGATCAGTTGAAAATCTTATGAGAAAGTTCTTGAGAAATGAGAGGGAAAACTTTGGGGTACAACAACTGCCCCTGTTCAATCTTCTTAAGCCTGGAGAGTTAGATTGGTGGATCCGCCATTCGTGACCTGAAGGCGAAAGATGATTGAACACTAGAGTGCCCAGAAATTTGCACTCGATGATGCGGTTGATTATATCGGGAATGGGCTTAATGATGTCATTTGGTATGTTTATTGGTTGGGACTGGATAGAGTATAGGAACAAATCTTTGGTTGATTTATACTGAAACTATAGATGTCTTTTTCCTGTCTTTAACTGTGAGAGATAAATCTGATCCAGAAGAGAACTTGACTAATGATTGATTTCTTCCTGCAAGGAAGGGGAGTTAGTTGTATGCAGATGTATGAATGGTGTAATGATGTTCTCAAAATAAATGATATTATGCTATATGCATTTGTTATATATGTGACATGATATATGAATGCGACACATTATAGTTCATCTTTGTATGGAAAATAAATCCTTGACAAATTGATGGGGAGTTTTGGGAAATTAAATCCCGGACCGCTGCTGGAGATGAAGAGTATGCGTATCTTCAAACTTTTTTCAGAGTGCTTTCTGTTGGGAATTTCTGATTTTGAGGAGAACTTTGTTGAGCAATAATGATTTTGGCTCTTTGCTTTAAGGAAACTCTGCGGGAAATGTTGATTTTCTGTTTACGGAATAGAGTTCAGGAGTTGCTGCTCTACTGGGGAGTTATCTAGAGGAAGAAATTTAGTTGTTATCTGGTTGGATCCTAGGCTTCACAACAACTTTTTAGGGGTAATAAAGTTAACTGTTATTTGGTTGTATTCCAGGCATCATAGAAACTCACTAGGGAATATGAAATTAAATGTTATCTGGTCAGGTTCCAGGTTTCAGCAATTTGAACTTGGGGTTAGCTGCTATCTGATCGGGTCCAAGTTTCATCAATTCAAACTGTTATCTGGTCGAATCCAGGCTTCACAGTAATTGGAGAAGTTAAACTATTATCTGGCCGGGTCCAGGATTTAGTAACTTGAAATTGAGATCAATTGTTTTCTGGTCGGGTCCAGGTTTTACGGTAACTCAAACTGTTATCTGGTTGGGTCCTGGTTTCAACAATGATTTGAGGAAGTTAAACTGCTATTTGGTCGGGTCCAGGCTTCAGTAGCTTAAAATTGAGATTAATTGTTATCTGGTCAGGTCCAGGTTTCAGCAACTCGAACTGTTATCTGGTCGGATCCAGGCTTCGCAATGATTGAAGAAGTTAAACTATTATCTGGTCGGATTCCAGGCTTTGCAGTAACTTTCTAGAGGGATGAAGTTGAACTGTTATCTGGTCGGATTCCAGGCTTTGCAGTAACTCGTTTAAATTTGAACTAGTATCTGGTCGGATCCAGGCTTTGTAGTAACTTGTTAGGATAGTAATGACTTCGTTGGGGATTGAGGGGTTTCGCCCATTGACCTGTAATAGTCTGAGAAGCAAACTCAAGCTGGGGAATTTGAAGTTTTTTGGGGAAATAAACCCTGTTGAGAATAAAATTTGACGACCTACTTGGTGAAATAAATTCTTTAGGAAGAACTTCAACATGCTTCTTCTTTTAAAACCAAACTCAATTGGGGAGAGGGTTTTCCAGAGATTGAAACTCTGGGTGGAGATTGCATGAATCCAAGTATGTGGGTATAGCTATATGGGGATAATTCAAATCCTTAAGGAGATACTTATTATTGTTTTTCATGTATTTGTTAAAAGTTAATCATGTTCATATACATATGTTCATTCAAATTTTAGCCATTGGACGCTTTTGTACTCAAAACATAAAAATAAAAAAGTTTGCACTTCAAAATATACTTGTATTGATGTTTTACCCATAAGTAGGTGTTTTTGTACAAAGAGATAGATATCCTAGTAAGAGGAAATCTTCGAAATAAATTAAAAGATTACAAAGCCAAAATAATATCCATGTAGAAGTGATCTCATTGTATTCCAACTCCGCTATTGCCCATATGTCTTCGGACATCATCCTTTACCGTCGAAAGAAATTAATTGAATTGATATTGTACCATTGAACTTGGTTCTAGGTAATAAACTAGTTGCAGGGATACAACGGGACATAGTCATACGTTTTAATCCTTAACTTTTGCATGAACTGCCCTTTCGGGTTTTCAGCCCACCAGGATACCCATTTTTGCCCAAGCCGCCCTTTCAGGTTTTCGACTTGTCAGGTGTACAATATTTTGCATATATCCCTAATTTTCCCTGAACCTCTTTGGTTCGCCAGGATGCCCTTATTTTTTCCTAGGCATGTCAACCTAGCGGGTCGCTTTATGCGTAGTATTTTTTAACTATGTCCATGTTCACAAGATGTGGGAAATCTTCACCATCCATAGTAGTCAGCATCATGACTCCACCCGAGAAAACTTTCTTTACAACAAATGGTCCTTCGTAAGTGGGAGTCTATTTTCCCCTGGAGTCGCCTTAGGGAAAAATAATGTGCTTTATTACTAAGTCACCAGTATGATATACTCGAGGCTTGATATTTTTGTTGAAAGCCTTGATCATACGTTTTTGATACATTTGACCATGACAAACATGAGCCAGTCTCTTCTAACCAATCAAGTTTAACTGATCTAACCTAGTCTGAATCCATTCGTCTTTGCCAAAGCCTGCTTCCTTCATAATCCTTAGAGAAGAGATTTGAACTTCGATAGGTAGGACAAGTTCCATGCCACATACCAAGGAGAACGGGGTTGTCCCAGTTGATGTTCGAGCCGAAGTACGGTAGCCATGGAGAGAAAACCGTAACATCTTGTGCCAATCTTTATATGTTACCACCATCTTTTGCATAATCTTCTTGATATTTTTATTGGTAGCTTCCATTGCGCCATTCATCTTGGGTCTATACGGAGAAGAGTTGTGATGCTTGATTTTGAACTGAGTATAAAGTTCCGTAATCATAGCATTATTGAGGTTGGTTCCATTGTCAGTGGTGATACTTTTGGGGATACCATAACGGCAGATGGGGTTATGCTTGATAAATTTGGCTACAACGTTCTTGGTAACTGAGGCATATGAGGCAGCTTCAACCCACTTGGTAAAATAGTCAACGGAAACAAGGATGAAATGGTGTCTATTGGAAGCAGTAGGTTTGACCTCTCCAATCATTTCAATGCCCTACATTGCAAACGGCCACAGAGCGGTCATTGTAACACCCCTTCTAAATACCCCAATTAAAGGTAAAGATTAAAATCAGAGAAATAAAATTGCACGGAAGGGATGCCACAACACACATCACATTCCAAAGTTTTTAAAGAAAAACTGACAGGGTATGTTTGAAAGTATAAGCATTCCAACACAAAACAAACATACAATAAATATTTACTTCACTCTCTCGTGCAAACGCAACGGATTTTCATAATTTCACTTCATCTCCATTTATGGAGGAATCAAAACATAATTCAAGGAATCAAGCCATCATGATTCACATAAGCATATGTTATCAAGTCTCACATATACAAAACATCATATACACGAATAAGGATTATATACATCATAATCCAAATACAAAATAATCGAGTTCGACACTAAATAAATTCCCCCCCCATGTGTTACTACCAGAGCATCGCCTCGACTCTAATCAAAATAAAACAGATTTCAATCCAATGCATCTGTTAGCTAGCGCCTCGCGCTACCGTCCTCGGTACCTGCACAATGCCATCAAAAGCATTGTCCAACAGAAGGGTAAGAATTCCAGTAATCATATAACATGTAATTTTAAGTAAATGAAATGGCAATAAATAAAGCAATACATAATGATCATGTTCATTTTATCACCTGTAGTATCCTTACTCAAGGAATCCATTTCCAACACATTAACCATGTAAACCGATTATCCGAATACTCACATCCTTGGCACATAACCATAATTCAAACAACAACAATATTGGGACATAATCAAACACATCAACACACATACATAACATGCACAAATATACATGTGACTCACAACACGACTCAACGTATGCGAATGCGGTACCGACTCGTGGACCCAAGGTTCCACCACCGATGTTTCCCTTCCGGATCAAGGTCACTACGTCTTTTCCCACAATAGGGTCACCGTCTAGATATTGTGGACCCAATTCCACCACCTATATTTCCCTTCCGGATCAAGGTCACTACGTCTTTTCCCACAATAGGGTCACCGTCTAGATATTGTGGACCCAATGTTCCACCACCTATGTTTCCCTTCCGGATCAAGGTCACTACGTCTATTCCCACACTAGGGTCACCGTCTATAAAATCATGTGAACCCACAGTTTCACCGTCTCTGTTTCAAGACCCATCATGCCATACAATGTACAATATAACCAATGCATGCAATTAATATTCACAATAATCTTAACATACACATACCATCAAATCCAACCAATGGAACATCAACTATCGTACATGCATGCATACATATAATTTAACAATCACAACGTCAAGTAAAATGTATACAAACAAGTTACTTACTCAACCAAAACATAAACCATCAACTATCAAACAATTCCAAATCGGAAAATCGGAACACAATCGGGTTCCAAAGGAAGTGCGAAAAATCAGAATTTTGGAGGCTACAGAAGCATCAACACGGGCACCCGTGTGCATCAACACGGCCCGTGTTGAAAAGTCACCAGAACATACAAAAATGCCAAAGTCAGAGCATCAACACGGGCACCCGTGTTAATCAACACGGCCGTGTTGAAGGGCCTGCGTGAAAACTTCATTCTTTTGAGTTTTTCTCATTCTACTACCATGGTTTTCTTTCCCATTTCAATACTCTTAATTTCTACAAGCTAGCACCTAATACACCCATAAACCATACTCCTAATCCAACTTTTCTAAATCATTCCAAAAATCAACCAACAAAACCCTATAAATCAACTATCAATTTTACCCCCAAATCCAAAATATATATATCAAAATCTAACAATATGAGATGGAGAATCAAACCCCTTACCTTGGTGTGGGTTTTCTTGAAACAAGATGATGATGATGTTGCAACTCCAAACCTAGCTTCCTTTCTTCTCTTCTCCTCTTTCTCTCTTCTTTTCTTTCTTCTTTCTATTTCCCCCCCTTACCAACTATCCTACTTTCTATCTTATAAAACCAATTTCACTACTACTTACTTTCCTCCCCCTAACTTTCTAAAATTCTAATTTGGCCCAATCTATTTAATTCAAATTATATCATATAATTCTATTAAAACCATATTACATTTAATTAATATTTATTCCATAAAAACTAGATTATACCGATAAATCAAACGAAGCCAAATACACACCAAAAAAAAATATTACTTAAAATAGTATTTTATCATAATGAATATTTTTATTTCAAATAACCAAATTAACATTTTAATTGATATCAAATAAATATATTTCTTAAAATAGATTTAATTTGATAATTTCGAAAAAAAATAACTTAAATAACATTTAATCAAAAAACGGGGTGTTACAACTCTCCCCCACTTACAAGATTTTCGGCCTCGAAAATTACCTCTAAACGAACAACTCGGGATAGGAATCCCGCATCCGACTTTCAAGCTCCCACGTCACATTACCATTCGCCGAACCACCCCATGCAACTTTAACCAAAGCAATCTCTCTTCCTCTTAGTTGTTTCACCTTTCTATCTTCAATCCTCACCGGTAAAACCTCAACCGTCAAATTGTCTCTTACTTCCAAATCATCCGCTTGAATAACATGAGACGGATCCGCAATATACTTTCGTAATTGCGAAACGTGAAACACATCATGCAAATTTGAAAGTGATGGCGGCAATGCAATCCGATAAGCCATACTTCCAATCCGCTCTGAAATCTGATAAGGACCAATAAACCGAGGTGTTAACTTCCGCGATTTAAGCGCCCTTCCAACACCCGTAGTTGTATTCACCTTCAAAAACACATGTTCATCCTTCTTGAACTTAAGAGGTTTCCTCCTCTTGTCATAGTAACTCTTTTGGCGATTCTGAGACACTTTCATCTTCTCTCTTATCAATCTGATCTTATCCGTAGCCTCTTGAACCAATTCCGGACCAACTATAGCACTTTCTCCCGTCTCGTACCAACACAAAGGTGTCCTACACTGTCTTCCATACAATGCCTCAAAAGGAGCCATGTCAATGCTAGAATGAAAACTATTATTATAAGTAAACTCAATCAAAGGCAAATGACTCTCCCATGAACCTCCTTGATCCAAAACACAAGCACGCAACAAATCCTCAAGTGACTGAATTGTTCTCTCCGTTTGACCATCCGTCTGAGGATGATAAGCGGAACTCAATCTCAGCTTAGTACCCAAGGCTCTTTGTAAACCTTCCCAAAATCTTGAAGTGAAACGCGGATCTCTATCTGAAACAATACATGTAGGAATACCATGTAAACAAACAATCCGTTCCACATACAACTTAGCAAGCTTCTCCATAGTGTAATCCATCCTAATCGGAATAAAGTGTGCAGATTTAGTCAATCTATCCACTATGAACCAAATAGCCTCATGGTTACTCGGAGTCCTCGGCAAACCAGAAACAAAATCCATCGAGATACTATCCCACTTCCACTCGGGAATAGACAACGGTTGCAACAAATCCGAAGGCTTCTGGTGCTCAATCTTAGACTTTTGCAAACCAAACAAGAATATACAAACTCAGCAATTTCCTTTTTCATGCTTGGCCACCAAAACAACTTTCTTAAGTCTTGGTACATTTTCGTAGCACCCGGATGAATACTCAATCCGCTTCGGTGTCCTTCCTCTAGAATCCTCTTTTTCACATCCCCCACATCGGGAACGCAAATTCTATCATGACATCTCAAAATTCCATTCTCATCAATTCTGAACTCTCCACCTTGACCTTGATTCACCAAAGTAAACTTGTCAACCAAAACCAAATCTGACTTTTTCCCATCTCTAATCTCTTCCGAGACACCACTAGTAAGCCTCATCATACCAAGCTTCACGCCAAAATAAGTCTCTTCACACACCAAACTCAAATCTCGAAATTGCTCCAACAATTCCCATTCTTTAACCATCAACATAGACATGTGTAAAGACTTTCTGCTCAAAGCATCTGCAACCACGTTTGCCTTACCAGGATGATAATTCAAACTGAAGTCATAATCTTTAAGAAACTCTAGCCACCTTCTTTGCCTCATATTCAACTCTTTTTGATCAAACAGATATTTCAAACTCTTATGATCGCTAAAGACGTCGAATCTCGACCCAAACAAATAATGCCTCCACATCTTTAACACAAAAACCACCGCTGCCAACTCCAAGTCATGAGTTGGATAATTCCTATCATGCACCTTGAGTTGCCTCGAAGCATACGCCACAACCTGCCCATTTTGCATTAACACACCTCCTAAACCCATCAAGGAAGCATCGCAATAGACCGTAAACGGTTCAGATGGTTTAGGCAAAATCAAAACTGGCGCAGTTGTTAACCTTCTCTTCAACTCTTGGAAATTATCTTCACACTGCGGAGTCCACACGAACGCTTGACTCTTCCTAGTCAATTGTGTCAACGGTAAAGCTAGCTTGGAAAAGCCTTCGATGAACTTACGGTAATAACCCGCTAAACCAAGAAAGCTTCGAATCTCAAAAACTGACTTTGGAGATTCTCATTCTGACACGGCTTCTATCTTCGAAGGATCCACAGCAATACCTCCACGAGATATCACGTGACCAAGGAAACTCACTTGTTCTAACCAGAATTCTCACTTCGAAAGTTTATCAAACAAATGATTTTCCTTCAAAATTGACAAAACAATTCTCAAGTGTTCGGCATGCTCTGCTTCACTCTTGGAATAAATCAAAATGTCATCGATGAACACCACCAAAAACTTATCCAGAAACTCATGAAAGATTCTGTTCATATACTCCATGAACACACCAGGTGCATTCGTAACACCAAAAGGCATCACCGAATACTCATAGTGTCCATAACGAGTTCTGAACGCAGTTTTCTGAATATCACCCACTTTCACGCGAATCTGATGATAGCCTGACCTCAAGTCGATCTTGCTAAACACACACGCACCCACCAGCTGATCCATTAAATCATCAATCCTTGGCAAATGATACTTGTTCTTAATGGTCACTTTGTTTAGCTGCCTATAATCCACACAAAGTCTCATTGTTCCTTCTTTCTTCTTCACAAGTAAAACTGGAGCACCCCACGGACTCACACTAGGACGAATAAACCTTTTGTCAAGCAACTCTTCCAGCTAACTCTTCAGTTCCACTAGTTCTGACGGTGACATCCTATAAGGAGCCATCGAAACAGGACTAGTACCAGGAATTAAGTCGATGGAAAACTCTACCTCGCGCTCAGGAGGTAAATCCGTAATCTCTTCAGGAAACACTTCAGGAAATTCGCATACCACAGGATAATCCTTTCTTACTCTACCATCTTCCAAAACCATACTCGCCATAAGCATAAACAACCCATCTCCATTCTTCACACTCTTCTCAACTTGCTGTGTAGACAAGAAAACCACACCATCTTTCTCGGACTCGAGAAAAAGAACAGCCTTAGCAAAACAGTTGATATAGACATGGTTGGCTTTCAACCAGTCCATACCCAGAATCACATCTATCTGATGCAAAGGAAGACACACGAGATCAACTTTGAAATCTCTTCCGCACATGCGCAAAGGACATTTCAAACAAACAACCGAAGTAGAAACTGAACCCATCGCAGGTGTACCTACCTCCATACTTCGATCCAAAGTAGACAAGACAAGGCCCAATCTCTTGGCACAATCTAAAGCAACAAACGAATGCGTCGCACCCGTATCAATAATAGCAACCAAAGACACATTAGAGATAAAGCATGTACCTCTGATTAGACGTTCCTCAGCAGAAGTCTCTGCTCCAGATAAAGCGAATACTTTTCCAACTTCTTTCTTTGGCTTTGGACATTTGGTACTTATGTGGCCTTGCTCACCACAATTAAAGCAAGTTACACTCACACCAACTCTACAATCCACCACTTTGTGACCCACCCTGTCACACTTGAAACACTTAACTATCCCCTAGCGACATTCCATAGCATGATGTCCCTCTTTACCACATTTAAAACATTTGATTGGAGTAGTCACTCCCCCACTCAGACTCTTTCCACTACTTATTGGTCTCTTTCCTCTTCCATCATAAGGTTTAGGACGCATCTGTCCCTTACCTCTTTTCTCACTCAAGCTCTTGTAATAAGCAGTGCTATCCCGACTGTCTTCGTCGTAGATACGACTCTTATTAACCAACTCAGAGAATCTTGTAATCTGCTGATACCCAATCGCCTTCTTTATGTCCGGCCTCAAACCATTAACAAACTTAAGGCACTTCGACCTCTCAGCATTAGCAGTGTTGTAGTGAGGACAGTATTTGATCAAATCTTGAAATTTAGCCGCATAGTCAGCTACCGAACCACTACCTTGTTTCAATTCCAGGAATTCAACTTCCTTTTTACCACGAACATCCTCCGGAAAATAATTCTCCAAGAATGCATCTCGGAAAATTTCCCAAGTCACCACAACCTGCTCCTCCTCATACCTCTGACTAGCGTTGATCCACCAGTCTTCGGCCTCTTTAATCAGCATGTGTGTTCCGAATTGCACTTTCTGAGCGTCGGTGCAATTCATCACACGAAAGATTTTCTCAATTGCTTTTAACCATTCTTGAGCCTCCACCGGAGCATGCTCTCCCTTGAAAGTAGGCGGGTTGTTCTTTTGGAACTTCCCAAGAGCACGGAAAGCATCTTCAGTACCATCATGTGGCGCTTGAGTCATTTGCGGCATCTGATTTATTGACCCCGCAAGCAACCTCAATGCCTCAGCTAAAGCATCATCATTCCTTCTACCAGCCATCTTCTGAACAACACAAGGTATTGATCGCGTTAGCCACACAATCAAATATAAGGGATTAACAAAATAAGACCTGACAACTGACCGACTATGCTCTGATACCACTATTGTAACAGCCCTTCTAAATACCCCAATTAAAGGTAAAGATTAAAATCAGAGAAATAAAATTGCACAGAAGGGATGCCACAACACACATCACATTCCAAAGTTTTTAAAGAAAAACGGACAGGGTATGTTTGAAAGTATAAGCATTCCAACACAAAACAAACATACAATAAATATTTACTTCACTCTCTCGTGCAAACGCAACGGATTTTCATAATTTCACATCATCTCCATTTATGGAGGAATCAAAACATAATTCAAGGCATCAAGCCATCATGATTCACATAAGCATATGTTATCAAGTCTCACATATACAAAACATCATATACACGAATAAGGATTATATACATCATAATCCAAATACAAAATAATCGAGTTCGACACTAAATAAATTCCCCCCCCCCCCATGTGTTACTACCAGAGCATCGACTCGACTCTAATCAAAATAAAACAGATTGCAATCCAATGCATCCGTTAGCTAGCGCCTCGCGCTACCGTCCTCGGTACCTGCACAATGCCATCAAAAGCATTGTCCAACAGAACGGTAAGAATTCCAGTAATCATATAACATGTAATTTTAAGTAAATGAAATGGCAATAAATAAAGCAATACATAATGATCATGTTCATTTTATCACCTGTAGTATCCTTACTCAAGGAATCCATTTCCAACACATTAACCATGTAAACTGATTATCCGAATACTCACATCCTTGGCACATAACCATAATTCAAACAACAACAATATTGGCACATAATCAAACACATCAACACACATACATAACATGCACAAATATACATGTGACTCACAACACGACTCAACGTATGCGAATGCGGTACCGACTCGTGGACCCAAGGTTCCACCACCTATGTTTCCCTTCCGGATCAAGGTCACTACGTCTTTTCCCACAATAGGGTCACCGTCTAGATATTGTGGACCCAATGTTCCACCACCTATATTTCCCTTCCGGATCAAGGTCACTACGTCTTTTCCCACAATAGGGTCACCGTCTAGATATTGTGGACCCAATGTTCCACCACCTATGTTTCCCTTCCGGATCAAGGTCACTACGTGTATTCCCACACTAGGGTCACCGTCTATAAAATCATGTGAACCCACAGTTTCACCGTCTCTGTTTCAAGACCCATCATGCCATACAATGTACAATATAACCAATGCATGCAATTAATATTCACAATAATCTTAACATACACATACCATCAAATCCAACCAATGGAACATCAACTATCGTACATGCATGCATACATATAATTTAACAATCACAACGTCAAGTAAAATGTATACAAACAAGTTACTTACTCAACCAAAACATAAACCATCAACTATCAAACAATTCCAAATCGGAAAATCGGAACACAATCGGGTTCCAAAGGAAGTGCGAAAAATCAGAATTTTGGAGGCTACAGAAGCATCAACACGAGCACCCGTGTGCATCAACACGGCCCATGTTGAAAAGTCACCAGAACATACAAAAATGCCAAAGTCAGAGCATCAACACGGGCACCCGTGTTAATCAACACGGCCGTGTTGAAGGGCCTGCGTGAAAACTTCATTCTTTTGAGTTTTTCTCATTCTACTACCATGGTTTTCTTTCCCATTCCAATACTCTTAATTTCTACAAGCTAGCACCTAATACACCCATAAACCATACTCCTAATCCAACTTTTCTAAATCATTCCAACAATCAACCAACAAAACCCTATAAATCAACTATCAATTTTACCCCCAAATCCAAAATATATCTATCAAAACCTAACAATATGAGATGGAGAATCAAACCCCTTACCTTGGTGTGGGTTTTCTTGAAACAAGATGATGATGATGTTGCAACTCCAAACCTAGCTTCCTTTCTTCTCTTCTCCTCTTTCTCTCTTCTTTTCTTTCTTCTTTCTATTTCCCCCCCTTACCAACTATCCTACTTTCTATCTTATAAAACCAATTTCACTACTACTTACTTTCCTCCCCCTAACTTTCTAAAATTCTAATTTGGCCCAATCTATTTAATTCAAATTATATCATATAATTCTATTAAAACCATATTACATTTAATTAATATTTATTCCATAAAAACTAGATTATACCGATAAATCAAACGAAGCCAAATACACACCAAAAAAAAATATTACTTAAAATAGTATTTTATCATAATGAATATTTTTATTTCAAATAACCGAATTAACATTTTAATTGATATCAAATAAATATATTTCTTAAAATAGATTTAATTTGATAATTTCGAAAAAATAACTTAAATAACATTTAATCAAAAAACGGGGTGTTACAGTCATGACATTCAGGGGAAGAGGTACATGGACCTTGTCAGCATAGATTTGACACTTGTGACTAACCCTTGAGTGATGATGACAATCAGTTTCTATTCTGGACCCATAGTAACCAGCCCTTAGGATTTTCTTGGCAAGAGTGTGCCCACTAGAGTGAGTCCCAGAGATTCCATCATGCATGTCTTCCATAATTTTCTCTACCTCCTTCTTGTCCACACACATAAGTAGAGTAGAATCATGATTTCGTTTATACAGGATTTCATTGCTTAGGAAGAATTTGGATGAGAATATTCGCAAGAATTTCTTATCATTGATAGAAGCTCCTTCAGGATACTCTTGTGCTTCAAGATATCTCCTCACTTCATGGTACCATGGTTTCTCTTTGTCAGTGTCAAGCTCATAGCAGTGTGCAGGTTCATCAAATCTTTCGACTGTAATAATAGGAGCTTCATTGTCCCATTTTACCTTGAACATGGAAGACATTGTTGCCAAGGAGTCAGCCAACTAATTTTCTTCTCTAGGAAAATGTTCAAAGGTGATCTCCTCGAAGTATGGTATCAGAGTTAACACAAGCTCCTTATAAGGAATAAGGTTAGGAGGCTTAGTGTTCCATTCTCCTTTGACTTGACTGATTACTAGAGCAGAATCTCTGAATACATTCAAGAACTTGATCCTTAAGTCAGTGGCAGCCTTTAGACCCAAAATGCACGCTTCATACTCAACCATGTTGTTCATACAATCGAAGCACAATATAGCAATGAAAGGAGTATGGCAACCCTCAGGAGAAATAATCATAGCACCAATTCCATTTCCCAAAGTGTTGGAAGCCCCATCGAAAACCATAGTCCATTGGGATCCTTGTTCGGGTCCGTCATACAGTCCAGGTTCTTCACAGTCAGTTACTAGCATAATATTCTCATTCGGGAAGTCAAAGTTCATAGACTGGTAATCATTAACAGCTTGATGGGCCAAATGATCTACCAATACTCTTCCTTTAATTGCCTTTTATATGGTATACTAGATGTCATATTCAGTTATAATCATTTTCCATCTAGCTATTCGTCTGGAGAGAGATGGCTTCTCGAAGATGTACTTGATAGGGTCCATCTTAGAAATCAATAAATTGGTGTGAGTCACCATATATTGTCTTAGCCGGTGAGCAGCCCATGCCAAAGCGCATCAAGTTTTCTCGAGCAGTAATTATCTGGTTTCACAGTCGGTAAACTTTTTGCTCAGGTAGTATATTGCATGCTCTTTTCAGCCAGACTCGTCATGCTGGCCTAACACACACCCCATGGAATTCTCTAATATAGTTAAGTACATGATCAAGGGTCTTCCTTCAATTGGAGGCATCAAGATAGGAGGTTCTTGTAAATATTCCTTGATCTTATTAAAGGCAGCTTGGTAATTGTCGTTCCATTTTATTACTTGATATTTCTTAAGAGTTTGAATATTGGCTCACAAGTAGCAGTTAAGTGACAGATGAAGCGAGCAATGTAGTTAAGTAGACCCAAGAAGCCTCTGACTTCCTTCTCAGAACGGGGAACTAACATTTCTTGAATAGCTTTGACCTTTACAGGATCCACTTCAATACCTCTTCCACTGACAACAAAACCTAGGAGCTTTCCAGATCTTACCCCAAAGGTGCACTTGTTAGGATTCATCCTTAGCTTGTACTTCTTCAACCTGTCAAATAGCTTGTGTAGGTGATCGAGGTGCTCTTCTTCAGTTTGTGACCTTGCAATCATATCATCCACATAGACCTCTATTTAATGATGAATCATATTGTGAAATAAAGCTACCATAGCTCTTTGATATGTTTCCCCTACATTCTTTAATCCGAACGGTATGACGTTGTAACAAAAGGTGCCCCATTGTGTAAAAAATGTGGTCTTCTCTATGTCTTCGGGAGCCATCTTGATTTGGTTGTAGCCAGAAAATCCATCCACAAAGGAGAAGACTTTATGTTGAGCGGTTTTGTCAACCAAGACGTCGATATGAGGTAGAGGGAAATCATCTTTGGGGCTTGCCCTATTTAAATCCCTATAGTCTACACACATTTGAACCTTCCCATCTTTCTTCGGTACGGGGACCACGTTTGCAACCCATTGAGGATAAGATGTCACAGCCATAAAACCTGAATCAAACTGCTTCATTACCTCAGCCTTTTCTTTTCAGACTTGTCTAGTCGGATACGACGAACTTTTTGTTTAACGGGAGGGAAATCTTCCTTTGTCGGTAGACGATGAACCACAATGTCAGTATCCAACCCTGGCATGTCTTCATAGGACCAAGCAAATACTTCAACATATTCATGTAACATCTGAACCAACCTTCTCTTGATGTCGTCTTCTAAGTTGGCGTTGATCTTGACCTTTTTTTTGTCTATCTCAGTACCTAAGTTGATAACTTCGATTGGGTCTTCATGAGGTTGAATAGCTTTCTCCTCTTGAATTAGAAGTCTGGCTAGTTCCCCTGGTATTTCACAATCTTCCTCGCCTTCGCCTTTGGCTTGGTTAATTGGATGTTCGAAGTCATAACTGGAAAAAGTAGAGTCGTTGGGTATTAGATCCGGAGTGGATGAGGATCTGCAAGAGTGTGTGTGCTTGTAAGATATATGGCTATTTGAAAAAAGGAAAATAAAGAAAAAGAAAGACAATGAGCACAAAAATTGAATGTAAAGGTCCAATGTTTTCTATTAAATGATCATATGATAAATGAACATGAACAAAATCCTTAACAAATAGACCATGGTGCCCCGGGCAAGGCACATGGCTTAAAAGTCATTGTTTGGAATTTAAAATTACAGACAAAAGTTCTGGAATTGACAGAAAATAGTAAACAGTAATTACTCCTCAATGAAGGAGATGGGAGTGAAATACTTAGCATGTCAGTTGTTGAGCTTCCCTTCGGCAGTAAGGTAGATCCATTCTTCAAAAGCGCATTCATCATCATAGTCTTCCACAGCGTTTACTTCATGATTTCTGATGCGGGGAGGTGGTTTTCCCACGCAAGCGCTCCTGACTTCTTTCTGAGCTTTGGTGGTGAAACCAAATCCAAATTTTTCTACTTTAAACGGAATGTCTGGGAGTTGTCCCCAGATAGTATAGCTTCCATCTTCGACCACGGTATAGTATAGATTTTGGTGGCGACAAGCATAGGAGGAACAACTTCGAAAGCCAGGCACACAGTTTCTATGAATTCACCATCCATTTCCACATACTTGAAGGAATTGAGGTGGCTCACCATAAATTCTTCTTCGCCGTAAACAGTAATGATCTTTCCTTTGACTGGATATTTTAATTTTTGATGAAGGGTGTATGTTACTGCCCCTGCTCCATGGATCCAAGGGCGCCCAAGAAAACAAGAGTAGGCGGGACATATGTCCATTATATAAAGGTGGAGTTGAAAACTTGTGATCCCACTTTAATGGGGAGATCCACCTCTCCATGCACCATCCTTATAGACCTATCAAAATACCTTACAACTATATCACTTGGTTTCAACACTAGGCCTTCATAATCTAGTCGATCCAAAGCACCTTTAGGTAGAACATTTAGAGAGGAATCGATATCGATCAAGACATGAGCCATGGTAGTTCCCTTGCATTCAATAGAAACATGAAACGCCTTGTTATGATTCCTTCCAACTGGTGTCAATTCAGCATCAAAGAAACCTAATCCGTTTTCAGTCATTAAACTCGCCACACAATTCGCGAATTGGTCAGCTGTAGTCTCTTGGGAAACATGAGCTTTCTTCAAGAACTTGATTAAAGCTTGGGCATGAGCATCAGAATAGAGTAGTAATGACATCATGGAGATTTTGGAGGGGGGTTTTCCCCAGTTGTTCGACTATTTTTAAATCACTCTTCTTTATAATTTTTAGGATTTCCTCCATCTCTCGAGTGGAGGGCTCTTCAGCATCAACATCTTTGACAGGTGCCTCTATCTCCGCAAGCTCACTTACATTTTCTTTGCCTCTAGTGTTGGCATTAGGCTTGTTATTGGTTATGTGAACATGAGTTGTTGTAGTAGTCAAAGGTGAGATGTCAGGCGAAAAGATCCTCCCTGTTCTTGTTACCTTACTAGAACCTGCAATATTTGTAACATAATTGGTCTTGTCTTCATTGATCCATGAATCTTGCTTTATTCCATGATAGTAAACTTCTGCACCATAGTTCCATGGAATTGCTTTGTCGGAGGAGTAAGGAATCGGTCCAGGGGCAGTGATTATTAAAGGAGAAATTGTTGATTCATTTGAAATCCTAATAGGACCCTTTGAGGAGATCCTAAGAGGCTTGTTGGAGAATGTTATTATGGAAAGGTCTTCAGCTTTGTTGGTTAAACTCTTGATGGTAGGAACTTTTTCAAACAAGATCTCGTGACTATCTATTAGGCGTTAAACACCTTCTTTCAACCACTTGCATCCATTTATTTGTTCAACACAACAATCACAGTCTTTTAAATAGCCAGGGAACATCCCAGCTCTCAGCAAATTTTCCTTCACAAAAGTCAATGGAGTAGCCAAATCCTCAACGGAGGAAACAAAAGTAGTGTCATCAATCGCATCGACACCTTTACCATGGTTCGGCATTGGTGCAGTTATCACATTTGGAGCTGTAGGTGGATCAAACTCAATAGTTTTGTTGTCTATCAGGTCTTGAATCTTATTCTTCAGAGCCCGACATTGATCAGTTTCATGCCCAGTGTTGTTGGAATGATACACGCACTTGGCATTTGGATTGTACTTCGGTGATGTAATATTTGGATTTGATGGCAGATCATGCAATGTCACCAAGTTGGCCTTCAACATATGTTGCAAGGCTTGGGACAGTGACATGCTAATCCTTGTGAACTGTCTTCGAGGAATTTCAAATTGTTGATGGTTGGATGATTGTCTTTGAGTAGATTGAGGGTTGGAGATCAAAATAGCATTAACAGATGGACGGTGATCCTTCTGGGTATGGGCCCTTGACCCATAAACAGCATTAGCTTCTTTCTTTCCAGTAAAGGGTTTCTTTATAGCCCTTGATGTAGAAGCAGATGCCATGGGGATTTTTCCACTCTTGATTCCACTCTTGACCCTTTCACCAGTCAGAATTAACTCAGTGAAACCAGAAGATGAGCTACCAATTAGCTAGGTAAAATATGGTCTCGTTAATGTATCCATGAACATGTCCAATAGCTCCCTATCAGTCAATGGTGATTAAACTCTACCAGCAAGATCCCTCCATTTTTGTGCGTACTCTTTAAACCCTTCATTACTACCCATTGTCATTCCTTGAAGTTGAACTCTTGTCGGTGCTAAATCAACATTGTATTGATATTGATGATAAAAAGCATTGGCCAGATCTTCCCGTGTGTGAATGTAGGAACCCTACAATTGGTAAAACCATTCTAACTGAGTCCCAACCAGACTCTCTTGGAAGAAATGGACCCAGAGCTTCTTGTCAACATGTGGTTGTATCTTGTGGATGTAGGACCTCATATGATGTTTTTGGCATGAAACTCCGTCATACAACAAAGAGTGGGATTTTGAATTTATGGGGAATGACGACCCCTAGTACTAAGCCCAAATCACCAAAATCCAAACCATGTACGGCTTAAATTTCAACAACTTTCAGTTTATCCTATAACTGCTTGTATTTATCCTCAGATGGTGGATATTGTTCATCAAAGTAGTCTTCATCCTCGGAAGATTGATCATCCCCCCCCCCCAGCACGGGTGCTCCTTGCCTCTTCCACCTGGTTCTCGTCTTCCTGAGATGACTCTTCAACTAACTTCACCTGACGGACTAGTCCTTGAAACCTTTTTCCCATGTTGATGAGGGCCTTCTTATTAGTCTTCTTTTTGGCCGCCAGCAGTGTCATCAGCTCTTGTTGTCCCTTGGCCAGGGTCAACAAGGTCTCTTGGAACTGGGAATTCTGTGCTTGCAAATCTTTCACGGTTTGCTCGATATCCATCCTTACTGAAATAAACAGTAAAAATATGAGGAAACCTGTTGTGAAAAGCTTGCTTATGTTATGATGCATGAAATGCGTATGCAAATGATTTCAAGGACTTAGAAGATTTAAATTCGTTTAGACAAAGAAGGAACAAACATTAACTGCATTAATAAGTCCAGATTGATTACAACATGCCTCTTGGGCTTACAATGAAAAAAAATCAAAAGTACAAAATAAACTCCTAAAACAAGAAAACGAATCAGGCTTCCGATGATCGCATCCTCTTTGGTGCAATGTAGGCGTTCAAACTTCGCTCTTCATGAAGCTATCTCATAAGCTCTAAAACCTTCTTCTCACTTGCATAGAATTGAGTTTCAAGGGTGTCTCTCTCCTCTTTGAGTTGAATCTAATATCTTTTCAACTCTTCGAGAGTAGTCGGCATGTCAGGGTGAAGAATAGTGTAAGGAACATCCCCCTCAACAATAGGCTCCATGATGAATTGTAAGATGGCGGGGTAAGGCATCACAAGACTTTGAGCACGAGTTCATACCAACTTAAGGTAAGGCTCAAGGGGGATGGAATTTTTATGTCCCAATGTCTTACTATCCACTTTGTTTATCATTCTCCAAGCTCGTATGAACCTTTGACGTCAGCCTTGGTCGTGACACTCGTAGTCGAATACCAAACCTTGAATGACCGTATTATGGGGACCATCTCTTCGTGCATACCCAAAATGCCGTAATGCAAGAGATGGATTATATGTTATACCTCCCCTAGTGCCTAAGAGTGGGACATTAGGGAACTTCCCACAACAGTTAATAATAGTAATGTCCTCCAAGGATCGAGAACACCAATGAATATTAGAATGCGTGAGTGACATCATCCTTTGAGACCATGTCAAGCCTTGATCATTCTTCAATGTTCATTGAGGTAGGTGAGAAATAAACCACCTAGACAGTAATGGAATGCAACACAAAAGAGTACCCCTTTTCTTCATGGTGCGAGTGTGGAAACAATGTAGAATGTCTCCAAGCAAAGTAGGTACGGGATTACGAGAGAGAAAAACCATGATGGCATTCTCATCTATGAGTTGATCCGGATGGGAAATAGAACCAAACTATAGATTAGAAGGGCCAAGACATCCTCAAAAGCTTGAAAATCCATATCTTCCCAGAACAGACGAGCCTTCTCCATTAGAAATTTGGCTAAGAAACCCTTAACTCCACTTCTTGTCTCCCAATTTGTCACAATGTCAGATCTCTCCAAATGCAAGGCTTTGGCAATACTTCAGGCTTTGGAGTTTCCTCTAAACCGGTGAATGGTATTTGATCAAGCACATGAACTTCTAACTATTGAGAGAATTCTTCTAATGTAGGCACCAATTGGTAGTCGGGAAAGGTGAAGCAATGATGCATAGGATCAAAGAATTGGAAAAGCACGCACATCATTTCTTCTTGGAAGTTTGAAGTAGCCAAGTTGAGAAGTCGACCATATTTCTTAGTTAACGGAGAATCTCCAGGAACTCTTGATGCTAACTCTTGAAGTTGAGGATGCACTTTCACGAAGTTAACTCTGATGGTATTCCTACGAGTGGAAGTTATGACCTACAAAACAGAACAAAGATAAATTCCTAAATCCTTGAAATGGTTAGTGATAATGCTTATGATGTCATGATGTTTGTGATGCCATGAATAATAATCACAAACGAAGCACACAAATACCTTAGGTTTAGGCTTGCATGGGTTTCATAGGTAAGTACCCTCTTGAAGTTTAGTTGGTTCAACCTGTCCTAGAAAGTAATCGGGTTCTAGGGAATCTCAATATCATCGATCTTTCATCATTGGGCATTGTTTTACCACAATCAATATTTTCTTGCGGCCAAAATATCCCAAAAGTCCGATCTCAATGAGCGTAGTATCGAGTATCAACCAATTTTCAGTTTCCACCAAAACCGACTATCTCACTACTTCCTAATGGCCAAGTTGTTCAATTAAAGGTTCTAAGGTCAGTTAGTGCTTCATGACACCGCTCAGCGGCCCCGTATTCTCCTCGATTCAACCCAAGGGATACCTATACCAACAAATGTGTCACACTAACGTAGCCATTGCTTCAACCATATCGGTCTATGCCATATAGTTTCCACAATATATTGCTACTTACCTAATGATGTTCTTAGATCCAGGTAGAGGATCAATACAAACCCAAACAAGGACCCATAAATGTAAAGCAAAAAAATCAAACAATGAAAGCAAACAAATTTGATCTAGCTCTAAGGTAACCCACTTTTAAGTTCACCCCTGCAGAGTCTCCAGTTCTTTAATACGGTGGGAGATCTGACTTGGGTGTTTTTGTATTTGATCGCATTGCGGATAGCAAGAGTCACCACCGACTTTTCTTTTATCCAAAAAGGAAAAGGTGAAAAGAATAGGAAATACCTTTGATATATTTTCTTGAGTTCGGGGGGTATGTTATGAAAAGGAAAGGTGTTAGCATCCTTTACATTCGTAGTTATCTACGGGCTCTTAGTTGCTTGCTAGCTCACTTTTGAAATTGCTTTGTTTGAAATGTTTTTGTGGTGGGTTTTGAAAGTATTTTGAAAAGCACCTTCATTTAGGAAAACTTTGTAATGATTTTATTATCTATAAGAATGCATACAAAGTGTTGACTTTTAAAAATTAAAAAGTTTGACTGTAAATTGGCCACCATTGACTTTTTACTTAATACAGGTGATTTTAGGTCATCTGATCAATTGATTGAGCATACTTGAACTGCAAGATTTGAAATTTGACATGAGAATCCTTGTAGGTCCAAAATGATCCATGAAAGTCATATGAGGCATTAAAAGTCCATTTTTCTTTGTGGAAACTCAAACCGTAATTTGAGTCATCAGTGTTGAGGAAGTGTCTTGAGCTGATAAACCCTTGTGCAATTTTGAGCAGTTGAAAATCTTGTGAGAAATTTCTTGAGAATTGAGAAGGGAAATTTTGGGGTACAACAGGGTAGGATATGGGCGACTTGGGAAATCTTTTTGAAACATCAATTATCGTCTTAACACCATAAGCTTTGTGATTATAGGAATCAATCCCGATATCCCATATGTCATGGCCTTAATTATCATCCAAGAATAAGTCCTTTAGTAGTTTACCCTAGAAGTCAGCTTCGGCTTAAGCTTGCTCTACATAGGGGACCGATGAAAATAAGTGAATGATCCTTCTTTTTTTTGTGCTTTTGAAAAGGTGAACTACATCACCAAGGTAGGTGACCTTCACACAGTCATTTAACCCAAAATGTTGTAAAAACTTGCAAAAAAGAATAATGAGAAAAAGTTTGCCCATTGTTGGTTGGTTCAGAGGTATCATGTGCTGGACTTGGTAGGGAGGATTAAGATCCAATCCCCCACAACTTCAATTGGGTCTAGAAAAGGGGGTTACACTAACTTATGTACCAGAACCCCGTGCTTGAGATTAGAGCCACTAACTGGTCACTCTATTATGAGTATTTAAGGATAACGGGCTTAATGTGATTGCACCTGAATGAAAGAGGATTTGAAGGAAATGAAAATCTAGGCCTAGGTATAGTGGCATGATATGGATTGGTTTGTATAGGAACGAAGTTTATGTCTGTCTGCGGAAAGTGTTGTTACGATACCCTTGGTTCATTCAGTTAGTACTTATCAAATACATCATGTTTTAAACATAGAAGCCTTTTTATCCCAAATCGTTTGTTGATGTTATTTTTCTTTCAAGAGCAATACAAAGTTTTTGCTTGAGGACAAGCAAAGGTTTAAGTTTGGGAGAATTTGATAACACTAAAACACACTATATATTGGACTCAGATTGGACAGCTTTGTTAAGGTTTTTATTTTCATTTTCTTGTGTCATGCTTGTTTTTGTTTTGTTTTCAGGTACTTTGATTATCTAGAGCCCCTCTTGAAGAAATGAAGAAAAAACGAGCAAGAAATCAAGTTTTTGAACAAATTGTACACATGGCATCCAGTATGGCGCCCGTCATAGGGTAGGCCATGACATGGATTGGTTTCAACTGGCTTAAATTTCCACGTTCTCCTCAACTTCCCACCCTTGTACACATGGCGGGCTCCATAGGGGCATAGCGGCGCCACCCATGTTAATTGGTGTCCCGCCCAAAAGGAGTTAGAGGCACCTTGGTAATTCCATAGAGTATGGTTCTTCTATAAATAGGAGGTTCTAGTTTCTTTTTCTTTTCATCCAAGCTTAGTTACAAACTTAAGCCATATACTGTCAGATTTTGTAAGTGATAATCCCTTCATATCAAAGAGTTATCACACCATTGATAGAGTGTATAATTGAGTTTAGAGCACTTTGGTAGAAGTTAATCCTGCCGCCATTTTCATTTCCAGTCGCATTTATTTCCAATTGTACCTGATTTAAAGCCTCCGATTTGGAGCAGGTTTTTATTTACAAGTCTCGCTTTACTTTATTTATTTCATCGCACTCGCTTTAATTTATTTATTCCATCGCACTCGCTTTACTTTATTTATTTCATCGTACTCGCTTTACTTTGTTTATTTCCTTGTCTTACACTTATTTACTTGCTTTATTTACTTGTCTTTTAAAGCCTTTTTACTTTAAGAATCTCCTTTAACATGATCTATTTTAACATGTTTGTTTACATTTCCATGTTTGGCTAAATTTTAAAGGTTAGAATGTAAGGATCATAGTTAAAGTAATGTTCCATATAATGTGTCTGTAGAAATACTTAAGGGCGTTTTGGTTTTTAACACAAGTTTTCTGCACTTTATTTTTGTTGGGTAAGATCGAAAGTCATCCAACCTTCAGTTAAACTTTGGTAGTCTTAGTTGTTCAAATGAAGCAAAAGCGCTTTGTTCAATTAAGTAGGAATCTTTTAACACTTTTAGAAAAACGATTTCAAAACTCTTTTCGGAAGTGTTTATGGGTTTAAAGGTCTAGTCCTCTTTTGGTTAGAAGTTCCAAGTCAAAATTACTTTTCAACTAAGTCAAGAAACTATATTTCTTAAAAATAGGTTTATTACTTTAACACAATGCGTGCCTTTTTATAAGTGACAATAAGAGGGATTGATTAAACAATAAACTCAGTTCTGAATACGCGAAAGTGACAGTTCCTGTTAAATTAGTTCTTTTCATGAGTAGAAAATATTGCCCTAAAAGTAGTTCTATTTAGAAGCATTTAGAATATTATCAGACTGTGTGAATTACATTCAAGCCTGTTGTTTTTGACTGAATTTATATCTTCGTACTTTACTTTCACTGTGCACTCATAAACCCCTGAATTGTTTTAACTTAGATAAACATCGTAACAACAGAAATCAATAGATTGACGTTTAATCTCTGTGGGATTGCGAATACCCTGCATCATCAGTCCTCAAGAATGTGTACAAAGTATTTTGAAAATATTTGTTTGGAAGTGATGTGAGAAATGTTTTTTTTTGGAAAATGTTGTGAGCGTGCGATTAAAGTATCCTTCCCACTCAAGGTCGTACTTGTTATTTTACTTCTCCTTTCGAGATAGTGTTATCTGTACCATTAGTTGGTAGGTAGCCCTATCTTTTGAATGTGAAGGGACAAGCGACGGGTCATCATACGGTCATCGAAAGCAACTTGTAAGGATGCTTTAGCAGTTTCATAAGGGACTAGATCATTTATTCGTAGGTAATATCGAAGGGTCATCGAGGGACTTATGATCTTTTATTCGAGGGTATTTTCTAAAGCATCCTTACATTCAAGGGACATGATTGTTATTCTGAAAGACAACAAAGAGAGGATGCCCTAGAGGTGCAAGTGTGCGAATATGTTCAGTTCAATTATTTATCTTGAATTTAGGGTTTTTCTTTTGGTTGGTCTTATCTTTCCATACAAACCCTAGTTACTAATAGTTTCATAGAAATATAATAGCAGAAGGTAAAGACAAAACGTAAACCTAAAACTATTACTGAGCTTTGGGGCAATTACATAATAATAAAGAGTGCGAGAAATAAATCCCAAAGCTATTACATCCCAGTAGCAGATACATAATAGAAAAAGTGAGAAAAATATAAATCTACGCTATTACAGTTAAACGCGCCTGTTGTACCCCTAAAATTTCCCCTCTCATTTATCAAGTAATCTCTCACAAGATCTCCTTTGGTTCAAGACTGCACTAGGGTTGATCAGCTTAAGACACCTCCTCAAGCACTGATGACTGAAAATTAGGGTTTGAGATTTCACAAGGATAAATGGACTTTTAATGCCCCATATGACATTCATGGATCATTTTGGACTCTCAAGATTGCTCATGACAAGTTTCAAGTCTTGGATCACATTTTTGCTCAGTCAATTGGTCAGTTGACCTAAAAATAAATTGTATTGGGGAAAAAGTCAACTGTGATCAATTTACAGTCAAACTTCATAATTTTTTATCCATATAAACATTATGAACTCATATATGTCTTTTGGTCAAGTTTGGACCATAATTCCTCAAGAAATTTGATCAGACCATCAAAAGGGTAAAATGCTCAAAATTAGGGTTTTGACTGAGGAAGTGCAATTTCTGATTTTTGACCTAGCCAATGGTTGATTGGTTAGAGACATGATCTCAAGGATTAAATTGCATCATTTTAACCTAGCGGTATGACTCCAAACTTCCCTCAAGATCAATTGATTGATATTTGATTTTCAGTCAACTGATCAAAAGTCAACTGTATACTAAAAAGTCAAACTTTGACTTTTTGGACAAAATCAAGTGTCAAAGATCATAATTCATAAAAACATGTCAAAATATGAAACTTGTTCATCAAGAAATCAAAAATTCAAGATTTCATTTTGAAAAGTCAAAATTTCTAAACTTAGAAATTTTTCTAAGTGTTGGAAACTTCATATTTTTTTCACAACTTTGAGCCAATTTTTCACCATGATGCAAGATGATTCAAAGGAAACTTACAACATGAAAGTTGTATATCTAAATTATATTTAAAATATTATATAACACAACTTCTCCTATAAATTCATGGATTTCAAGTTATGATTTTGTGAATACATGTTCATGAAACTTGGAAACTTAGTAAAATTTTGCCCTAGTTTAGGCAGGATTTTGACCTAACTTCATGGAAATTTTTCACATAGTTACAAGAGGAATTTGCAAAATTTACCAACATAGAGTTTGTAGAGGATGTTACAAGCTTTCCAAAATGTCCAAGAACTCATTGAGGTCATGTTTGAGCAAAGAGAATCGACGACAAGAAGTTGGACATTCATTCTTGAATTATAGGTCATTTCCATGATGAACAAGATTTCAAATCCAAGCCCATGCTGCATAAATCTTACTTTGAAGGCTCCTAACCTCTAAATATATCCATAATAAGAAGATTACACAACTATTTGAGATATGATCCAAGTGTTTGAGCCATTGTCCAAGTGATTATTCCATTAATGGAACAAAGTTCACACTTCCATTTTGGAAAAGTCACTTTAATCACAAAGTCAATGCATAGAGCTTTGCACTTGTTCCTTCTGATCACAAGCAATGTCAAAGGCAAAATAAACATTTCTAGAGCCTCCCATAAACTTAGGCCATGCTTGTACTATACCTTGAAAGCATGTTTTCACTTTTCTTCAAAATCAAGTAACATAGCCATAACTCAATATCTTGTGCTTCTGACCACCTCAAGTGCACTAACCTCTTTCATATAACTATACAAGTTATTTGCAAGCTACCACACGAATACACAAGCTCTCAAACTCCCCCAAACTCAGAACTGCATCACAAACCACCATTATTGCACATTCTAACCGAGAACTTCAAACTTCCATTTCCCTCGTGTGTTTCTTGGCCTTTTAGTTTCAAAAGCTTCCTCACATCAAATACAAACCATCCATGTCCCTGTTACATGACTGTAACTCCATTTCCATCATCCTCCATAGCCAAAAATAGAGCATTGCAGTTAGACTTCTCCAGACCATTCCAGCCACTCTCAGTTCAAGCCAGCTATTGCATTAGCTTCCTAGAGGTTCAAGGAAGCTAACCTGATCATCACCATCACTTGAAACAAGCTCAAACTCATTTCACGATTTCCAGTTTTGAGGTATTTTTCTTGAACTTCTATGTCATTATTTAGGCATTGTTAGGCTTGCATTTGTGAAGATAAAATGTAGACAACATTGCCCTGAAACTATACATGTCCATAGATTTCATTTATGTTGCTTGAGTAGGGAGAATTTTGAGTTTGAACCTCTGAAAATATTTAGGTCAGAATTTGGTACTGTTAGAAATTCATGCTCATCTTTGAGAATTATCTTAAGTTATTTACGTATTCAGAATCGTGAGAAAATTTCTAATAAGTTTGATGTTGGAAGTTTTTTGAATGGATGAGAAATGAATAAGTTACAAATACTTTGGATGGGGGTTGAAGATGAAGTACATTCAGGGCAAAACTTATATTATATATTTGTTGTTTTGTTTAAGTTAACGGATGTATCACCACCCCAGTGGTTAAAGAGCGCGCCTGTCACCTTAGAGACCTGGGTTCGAGCCCGAGTGGTACCCTTTTGCTTATTTTTTCTCTTCATGTTTTCACCTTTTTTTTGTTTGAACACAGGCGCTGGGCCTCCCCCCCTTTGGGCCTTGTTTTGTTTGCTAATTCCCGACTCCCTACTTGCTCACACACACCTGGCCCAACTTTTATTTATTTTATTTATTTCATTTATTATTTTTTATTGGCATTTTATATTTTATTTATTATTTATATTTTTATTATGATTATTATTATCATTATCATTATTGTTATTTATTAATAAAAAATCTAAAAACATTTTATTTATTACTTATACTTACTTATTTTATTTTCTCATAAAACAAAAAAATAACAAAAATATTTTTCTTTAAATAAATTAATCTCTTTTTGTAATTAATATTTAGATAATTAGGTTTTATTATTACATTATTTTCTTTTCTTAATTAAAACTAATTTATAAGTTAGGTTTATTTTAATTAATGAATTCTCATTTTATTTTCATTATTTAAAACCTTTTCATAAAAAAACCTAAAAATCCTTTTTTATAATTAATTTCCTTTCTTAACTAGTTCAAGTTAATTTTGTTTATTTTTCATTAATTATTTCCTTAATTAGGTTTAGGTTAAAACTCTTTCATAGAAATCCAAACAAAAATCATGTTTCTTTTCCATTTGCATTTGTACATTATTATTTATTCAATCCTTGTACATTTATTCAATATGGTTGTAATAATTAATTAGGTTTAATTTTCTTGCAAAAAATCCCCATTTGTAAATTTGTATACCCCCTCCCCTAATGATGTAATAGCTTAGTATTTTTACTTTCCGCAATTTATCGTTTTATATAAATGCTAGTAAATTAGGATTTGTATGGAAAGATTAAATCAACAAGTAGTAAATCCTAATTCAAGATAAACAAGCATGTAAATCCAACACATTTGCACACTTACACCCTTAGGATAATTCCACTTTGTTGCCTTGCAAAAATGGCCATGTTATGCATGTGGAATATCTTAGAAAAAAGCAATCAAAAATACAAGATCATAGTCCCTCGATGACGCTATCAAATGTTGCCTTTCAAAATGATCTTAGTCCCTCGAAGAGAATTGTTAAGACATTTCCCAACATTTCTATCATGGCTATACGATGACCCACGTCCGTCCCTTTACATCCAAAGATAGGGCTTCTTACCAAATCAATGGTAAGATAGCAATATCAAAGGAAAGGAAGAAATGAACTAAGACTTTTGAGTAGGTAGATTGTTCCTAATTGCTTTCTCAATTTCAAATCAAACACTTTTTCTTATTTTCAAAAAAAATACCAACACTTTCAAAACACTTTCAAAACATCTTTCAAACTTGAAACATTTTCAAAAGCTCAACACTTTATATACGTTCTTACGAACGAGAACTATTACAAAGTTCGCCTAAACGATGGCGCCTTTTCAAAATACTTTTGAAAACCACATAAAGCACATTTCCAAACAAAAGCAAGTGATCTAGCAAGAAACTAAGAGCCCGTAGATAACTATGGATGAAAAGGGTGCTAACATCTTCCCTTTTCATAATCTACCCCCAGAACTCAAGAAATAATCTCAAAGGTCTTTCCTGTTCTTTTCACCCTTTCCTTTGTTGGATAAAAGAAAAGTCAGTGGCGACTCTTGCTAACCGCAATATTTGTGATAAAACGCAAAACACCCAAGTCAGTTCTCCCACCGTATCACGGCGCCCTATAAAATTTATCTAGGAAATATGAATATAAACGAAAGAAAAAAACAATAAGGAAAAAAGTGATTTGAATGCTTTTTAGGATTTTTTTGTAAAGAAAAGATAATTTGTGATGATAATTAATTAAATAAAACCTAAAAATCTAATTAATTTTAAAATTGAAAAAGTTTAATTAAAATAAAATTTAATTGTTATAAAAAAACTTTTAAACCTAATTTAATTAGTGTTAAAAAATATTAGGTTAAAAGAAATAATTATGGTTATTTAAAAGGTTAGTAGGGTTTAATTAAAAGAATTAGGGTTTATTAGCTAAAAAGAAGAAAATAGGGTTAGGAAAAACAAGGAGAAAAAAAGAATGTTGGGAGTGGGTGTTAAACCTACTCCCCCTAGGGTATCAGTGCGCCTGCTTTGCCACTGAGCCATTGTTGCTTTGGTGTTTAGATAATGGAAGCAACACAACATATAATAAAAACATGCAAAATATTAGAAAATATGAATAAAACATCAAAAGGAAGAGATCGAACCAACGCCTTGATGTATCAATGCCTTATCATGTGCGCGTTTGCCACTGGGGTTGTTGTGTTATCCGGTAACATTTGTGAAATCAATTAAATATAATATAAAACTAATGGACTGGACCGAAGAGGCGCTGAAGCCCTAGCTTCCGTCGTCTTCTCCGGTGAGCTCGTTTTTCGTTCCTGCAAAATAGAAAACACCAGTGGTTCAATGGTACCCTACCCCCCCTTAATTTGGGCCTTGTGAATTCAATGATGGCCTTTGTTTTAGCTAATTCACACTGTATGATGAGATACTAATCAAACAATGTCAATCAGTTCAAACATGGAAAAGTATGATTCAGTCGTTATGGGACTCATGTGATGGGTTTATCCTGCATATTGACATCTCAGAAGCACATTATTGATGTTAATATGCATCAAAACATAATGAAAATGACAATATGAATTTCATGAAGAAAACCAAACCGGTGATGCATGGTATGAGTCTCAGGATCTTTGGATCATCATAATCGATCCATACTTACTTTATAGCACTTCTGGAATTGATTGGGACGGCTGGTTGATCTTGAGGAAGGCTACAAATAGGGTTTGAAGTTTACCCTAGTTTTTTGAGAATTTTGAAGTTTGGAAGGTGGTGGTTTCTTGCAATATTTTGTGTCCTCTTTGTTGTCTGAATGAGGAATATATAGGCTGTGAATTAGGTCAAAAGAAATGGGCTTGGACCTTTGTATGAAAGCCTTGATTTTATTTAATTTATTTTGAATTTAAATAAATAAAATCAAAAATAAATGGAATAAAGATCAAAGGGGTGTATGAATAGGTTCAGAGATTCACTATGAGCCCTAATACACATTTGGACCTCGAAACATAAGCCCACTAGTCCAAATATTCAAGTTTGATCAATTTGGGTTTCATGCATTTTCTCAAAATAGTCCAACTTGTATTAATTATAACTCTCTCAATTTTTATCATATAAAGGTGATCTTTGACTTTTTAGAAAGCTCAATATGTCGTCTATAATCTCTATGTTCATCATTTTTTCATTTGAATAATTTATCTTGATGTAAGTTACCTTGAAAAAAAGTATATTTTTGTTGACTTTTGAAATGACCTATAATGTATTGGCTCATATCTCTCAAATGAAGCATTTTTTGGACTTGAGCTTTGAGAGAAAAAGTTGTAGAGAATTGAATTCCTTCAAAATGATCTTTGGTTGAAAAAAATCTGATGAAGCATGTGGAAGTTATGCTTGGTCAAAGTTCAGTTGACTCCCCCTTAAGAAAACCCTAATTTAGCAACTTTTGACTTTTGATGAATTGAGAGTTTCCTTGATGAATCGTGATCAAACCTTGATCAAATGATGAATGTGGCTTCAACATGTTGATGTTGACCAAAAATCTTGAAGTTTGACTATGTATACCACAGTTGACTTTTTGTCCAATATAGTTGATTTTCAGTCATCTGAGCAATTGACTGAGTAAACTTGTGATGCAAGGCTTGAAACTTGGAATGATCAATCCTTGGGTCATATGGGGAACCATGAAATCAATTTGAGGCATTAGAAGTCAAATTTCATCTGAGGAAACCAAAACCCTAATTGTAGGCCATTGCTTAGGAGAGGTGCTTCTATGCTCAAACTCTTGAGTAGTCTTGAGCAATTGAAAACCCTAGAAGTATAAGGAGATACCTTAAAGAAAATGGGAGGGAAAATTTTGGGATACAATAGCTTCCCCTATTCAATCTTCTTAAACCTGGAGAGTTAGATTGGCATGTTCATCGTTCGTGATCTGAAGGTGGAAGAAGATTGAACACTTAAGTCCCCAGAAATTTGCACTCACTGGTGCATAAAATAACGTTGTTTGTTGATAGTATTGCTTGAATGGGATTAAATATTCCATTCGAAGAGATTATAGAATGTCGTTGGGGATGGGCTTACAGATGCCATCCAAAGTAACTGTTAATAGGAGTATCAGCGTGAGTCTACGCCTCACTGTGAAGAATGTTTTTTTCATAAAACTTTTGAATAAAAATGCTTTTCAGAATGAAGGCCCTAAAGGAGATGCTTTTCAGAATTCAGTATCTTAAGGGAGATGCTTTTCAGAATTCAGTCTCTAAAGGGAGATTCTTGGTCATGCAGATATTCACCCTGTTCTGTTTCGAGAATTGATCTACAGTCTATTTTTTTGTTGGTAAACACGTCCTGTTTCAGGGAATTCATACCGCTTGGTCATATAGATAGTTGACTCGTCTTGTTTCGGGAATTAATCTATGGCCTGCTTTTTTGTTGGTAAACTCCTCCTGTTTCAAAATTCATATCGCTTGGTCATATAGATATTTTCCCCGTCTTGTTTCAGGAATTAGTCGTTGACCTACTTTTTTGTTGGTAAACATGTCCTATTTCAGGAATTTATACCGCCTGGTCGTATGGATAGTTGCCCTGTCTTGTTTTGGGAATTAATCTCTGACCTTCTTTTCTGTTGGTAAACTCGTCCTGTTTCAAGAATTTATACCGCCTGGTCGTATGGATAGTTTCCTCGTCCTATTTCGAGAATTTATCTCTGACTTGCTTTTTGAAAATTGCTGATGATATTCGTCTATTTGCGAACTTTACCTAAAAAGAAAAAATTTGCTTTATGTAATGTTTTGATGCATGTAATGCATTAATGATGCTCTCAAGATAAATGAGAATGTTATATGCGTTTCGGTATGCATAACTTATGATGTATTGTTAAATGATGTATGGATGCAATATATCATTGAAGCGTATTGATAGCTCCTTATAACAATGTCTAACCTAGGGAAAATAAATCTCGGATTGTTAATGGGGATGAAGAAAGTGATTCTTCAATTTCTGCTGGGAATAATTTTTTTGGGGATTCCCGCTTTCTATTTGAGGATGCTCCATTGGGGATCTTCTACTTCTGCTTGAGGATAGAGTAATTCAAGGAGATTCGGTCGTTCACCATTATTTTTGAAGGATTTGATTCTTATGTACCCTGACTGGGGATAAAAGTGAAGAATATTCTTCTTTCATGCTATTTTTCCAGGTTTCAGATGTCCTAGCAACTCTTCTAGGTATAGCAACTTTGATTAACCCTGCTGAAGAAGAGAATTTTGTTAGGGATTTATGGCGTTGGAGTAATAAACTCCGCTGGGGACTTAAATTCCTTTAAACTGTGTTGAGGAAATAAACTCTGATGGGGATAAGAATTTCATAGGCTGCGATGAGGAAGTCTCCACTGTATGCTGGGGGAATGATCAAACTTCTTTATCCGCTAGGGGAGTGTTGGCTCCTAAATTCGACACCTTTGTTTTATTAATGTCAGCCATTAAAGCTGAAGGATGTTTTCGACTAGCTAAGTCTGTCGAAATGCCCATCGAAAGATGGCAAGGTATTTAAAAGATTTCTTCCAAGGAAGAGGTTGGTTGCCTTCGACGTCGAAGGAGTTTCTCGTCGAAGATGTCTCTCGACGAAGGTGTTCGATGGTTCAGAGTGGAGCAGTTTGAAATTCAAGCGTTTGGAGGGAAAACGGTTTCCAGCGGTTACCAAGTGCAACGTGCAAAGATCTGGAGCGTCGAACGTTGAGAATGTGCCAAGTGGAATCATCTCGAAGCAGTGTAACTGCCCGACGGTTACTTGGGATGTTTTAGTATAAATAGTAGTAGACATGTAGTTTCTCGCGTGTGTTCACAATTCTATATAAAGTCACTCATATAGATTCGAGTACCCAGCGTGTGAGAAAGAATTGTTGAGAAATGTATGTGTGAAACACCAACTTTATTAATCAAAGTCATTTACTTTTCCAGAAATTTACTTGCTTTCTTCTTTACATTCCTGTCGAACCTTTTCATTTAAAGCCTTGTTTATTTTACCAAGTCCTTTCTTCATGCAATTTGTTTAAAGCCTCTTTATTTTATTTAAAGCCTTATCCAATTTAATCAAAACTTCAACATCAACCTATGTCCTAGGATCAATCTGATCGATCCTGCGAGTAACCAAATAAGTAACCATTTGGAGGATCAGCGGTTGTTTACGAAATACCAAGGTAAACAAATTGGCACACCCGGTGGGACTGTGTGTTGATTGTTGAAAATAATCTCATCTTTTCGAGGAGTGTTGTATGTTATTGAGAAGTGGTAGAATATACACTAACGATAACAATACTGCCAGAAGAAGGGAAGAGATGGCGAATCCGCCAAACAATAACGAAATCCCACAAACGAATGTGGGAGCAACGGTTAGTACGACCGTAAGTGAATCGACAACTGTTGGTTTGACACCAGCAGTAACGGTCACAACAACGGGGCCAATACCTTCGTTCACGGGCCCCAGGATGCCTTTGGGAACTCCCCCACCAAGGGGAAATTTAGGCACAAGGCCTCTTGCGCCACCAGGATTTATACCACTCTATGGTATGCCAACTTCTGAATTGGCTAGCCTGACGAATGCTACGTCCACTTTTTCAGACCCTTTAATGAGTGCCTCTTCGCCACTCCAAGGTTCTGGAGTAGGTATGGCGAATAGAAATAGGACCCAACTCTTAGGAGGAACGTCCCAAGTAGCCCATGGCCTTACAAATGCCTCGACAGCAGTCTTGAGGCAACAAATGGACGAAAGCAACCATGATATGGTGCAAATGTTGGCACAAACTTTGAGTACAGTGCTAAACCCTCTAATACAAAACACTACTCAATCGAATCAGCAAGTGACAGCGCAAATGACGCGTTTGGCTGATTTCTTTGGAGTGCCCCAACCTGTTCGACAGCCCCAAAGGGCGCAAATAAGGGGAAACCAGGGGATATTCTTAGAGGAAGAAACCACCATTAACCAGGCTCAACAGCCTGTCGAAGAAAACCTTAGGGCACGATTGGAGCAACCTGTCGAGGAACCTAGGGTAATAACCCCAGAGGTAAGGTTAATTAACAGAAACCAAAATGCTGACGAAGTAGTCCAGCATATCCAATACCAAAACATGGGTTTGGAAAACAATCTGGCAACCATGATCGAAAGGATCATGACTCAGAATGGGATGAACATGGGCTTTCGAAGGCCCAACTTTACATCTCCATTGTCAGAATACGTGTTACAAACAAACTTACCTCCTAGATGTAAAGTCCCCAAATTCACTAAGTTCTCTGGGGACACGACAAAATCTACTGTCGAACACGTGGCGAGATACTTGATCGAAGCAGGAGATATTTCGAATAACGAAAACCTGAGGATCAAGTACTTCCCAAGTTCTTTAACAAAGAACGCTTTTACTTGGTTTACAACTCTCCCCCCCAATTCGATCCATCACTGGACCCAGTTGGAAAGATTGTTCCATGAACAATTCTACATGGGGCAAACCAAGATAAGCCTGAAGGAATTGGCCAGTGTAAAGAGACGTTTCACTGAACCTATAGACGAATATCTAAATAGGTTTAGGTTGCTCAAGGCGAGATGCTTTACACAAGTGCCAGAACATGAGTTAGTCGAAATAGCCGCAGGCGGTTTAGATTATTCCATTAGGAAGAAGCTAGACACCCAATACCTGAGAGACATGGCCCAACTGGCCGATAGAGTTCGACAGGTAGAATGCCTCAAAGCTGAAAAAGCAAAGGCAACGAAAACTCACAAGAGAGAGAGGATAGCGTACGTTGATATGGATGACGAAGATCCGGAATCCTTCGACGATACTTTAGCTGTCGAAGAAGGAGAAGTAGATTTAGCAGAACTGAAACAAGGGCCACCATACTCTTGTAAACTGTTAGTCCCCTCAAGTGGGAAAAATCCCATTGGTCCAGAAAAGACCAACGATAGGTTCCCCAAAAAGACTTATAGTTTTGACATCACAAAATGTGATGAAATATTCGACTTGCTTGTTAAAGATGGCCAAATGATCATACCCCCAGGGGTAAAAGTGCCTCCTCTTGATCAAAGAAAGAAGAGAGGTTTTTGCAAATATCATAATTTTTTGGGCCATAAAACTTCTCAATGTTTTCTTTTCAGGAATCTTGTGCAAGACGCTATCGAGGAAGGGAGGTTGAAGTTTGCTGACAAAACCCCCATGGCTGTCGACTCAAATCCATTGCAGGCTGAAGCCCACTATGCTGAGCCCTCTGAGGTGAACGTGATAGAAGCAACCAGGAGCCAGTCGAAGAAGCCAGGAATCACAATGGTTGAAGTCTCAAAGGACCATATCAACATGCCAATCTTTGGCAGTTTTTCTGGAAATTTATCCAGGAAGACAATTGAAGCAGTTCAGAAAGCGGTCGAAAGCCCGAAATTGGAGACCGCTGAAGCACAAAAAACTGGACCAAAACCCAGTTCCCACTTGGCCACAGTTCAAGGCCAGACGGAGAATCTGGAGATACAAATGAAGCAGTTAACTCTTGCTAACAAAGATACAATGAATATCAACATGGTCGAACTTTCTGACCCAAAAGCATCAGAAGAGGCCATGAGGCAAGAACAAGCTAATAAGACTGCTTTCCCTCGGGAAAATGAAAATTTGGCAGATTTTCTACAAAGATGCCAGAAAAAGAAATCAGAGGTGATGCTGTGTCCAAGATGCAGTTCGATCTTTGACAAAAAAGCTGCTGAGCACATTCAAGGCGTAAGAGCAGCGAATAAGAGAAGGGAAAATGTTGATCTTCGACATGATCCCAAAAGAGCCTCCCAAAGAAGTCCAAACCAAGAAAAGAGGCCATTGACTTTTAGGCCTCCCACAAATGTGCCAGTAGATACTTGGTACAAAACCTCTGGTCGAAAAAGGCCAAGTGAGGAGAGATGACACTCTTTCGACGTGCCAAGGGGTTCCTCTTTGACTCAAAAGAAAGAGCCTCAGGTTGCTGCACCTAAAGTTGCACAAGTGTCAAGCAACTACAAAGGGAAAAATCCCATGTCTCGATCTCAATGGAGGAGATATCAAAGGAGACGAAAAGCTGAAAGGGAGGCTGCCAACGAACCAAAGGAAGAAACCAGTTCGAATGTTCCTCAAAGGAAGCAAAGGAAACCTCTAGAAAGAGAGCCAGTAACCAACAGGCTAGTTTGGCCTAACCAAAGTGAAGTCGAAGACGAAGACGATTCTGAGTCTGATGATACTTTGGACATAATGGTGAATATAGTCTCAGTGCTGCCCAGAGAATTCAACCGACAGGTGGAAGTCGAAGCAAGTGACTGGGAAGTGGAGCAAGAAATGGCCAAACATAGGCCAGTGTGCTATTTTGTCATGGACAATGGCACCACTGAGGAACAAAATGGGTTCTTCGAGCCACCTACAGAGGCGATGAAAAATCACCTCAAGCCTTTATTCATAAGGGCTAAGCTCGAAGAAACTACTGTGAATAAAATATTGGTGGATTGTGGGGCAACCATCAACATTATTCCTCACTCTATGCTAAGGAAAATTGGCAAAAGGGATGAGGACATTAAGCCTCACAACATGGTCCTGTCGAACTATGAGGGCGGCATAGGGACCACTATGGGAGTGATCCAGCTAGATATCAAAGTAGGGTCTATCCTTCGACCAATGATGTTCATGGTCATATCGGCCAAACCTAACTATAATCTTTTGTTGGGCCGTGAATGGATTCATGGTGTTGGAGCTGTGCCATCATCAATGCACCAGAGGCTGCTCCTATGGCGTCCAGATGGGATGGTCGAAAACATAGAGACAGATCAAAGCTACTACCTTGGCGAAGTGAATCACCTGGGTTTGGCAGATTTCGACAAGAACTTGGCTCACATAGGGCCATGTCCAACACCTGACTTCGACATGGCGCCAGCGCCAAACACTTTTTGTTCCCTATACCTGCATCCTGAGCATGGTTTCCAATGGGACAGAGAAGACTTGTCCCACATAGACTTCAGTGGGTTAACTGATATCCAACCAACTGGTTGGGGAAGTGAATTCAGTGATAATGACTGAGTCACAATCTTTGAAGCGAATTTCGGCTTATGTAGCCGAAACCAAGATGATAACAGCTCTCAAAGCCGAAGTAAAGTACATGGCCACACAGGCCAATGATCAACAGTTATCTGCTGCAGGTCCAGGAAAGGATTTCGATCCAAAACCTCCTGATATCATGCCAGAAGAAATGCAGGAACAGAGGCTCGACGCCATCTATGACGATGAGCCTTTGGGCTTCGAAAAGGACCCCTTGGCGAACAACATTAAAATGTTAGCGCAAGATCCTTTAGAAGAAATCAACTTAGGCGAAGGGTCAGAGAAAAGGCCAACTTACATCAGCGCCAAAATTGATCCAGAACTTAGGTTGGAAGTAATCCAATTGCTGAAAGAGTTCAAAGACTGTTTTGCATGGGATTATGACGAAATGCCTGGTCTCGACAGAGGATTGGTAGAACTTCAGTTGCCAATCAAACCTGGGAAGAAGCCAATCAAGCAAAATCCAAGGCGCTCCGCTCCAGAAATACTGTCGAAGATCAAGACGGAAGTCGAAAGACTGCTGAAATGCAAATTCATACGTGTTACAAGGTATGTCGAATGGATTGCAAACATTGTGCCAGTAATTAAGAAAAATGGTACGTTAAGGGTGTGCATAGATTTCAGAGATTTGAATGCTGCTACACCCAAAGATGAATATCCTATGCCTGTGGCGGAAATGCTAGTCGATTCTGCCGCTGGCTATGAATACCTGAGCATGCTCGATGGTTATTCAGGATATAATCAAATATTCATTGCTGAAGAGGATGTGTCGAAAACAGCTTTTCGATGCCCTGGGGCCCTAGGCACTTACGAATGGGTAGTGATGCCTTTTGGCCTAGAGAACGCTGGGGCAACATACCAGCGAGCAATGAATACTATCTTCCATGATTTTATTAACACTTTTATGCAAGTATATATTGATGACATTGTTATAAAATCTGTTTCCAGGAAGAATCATATTGACCACCTTCGACAATCATTCGAAAGAATGAGAGAACATGGTCTGAAGATGAACCCTTTAAAGTGTGCATTATGTGTGAAAGCTGGAGATTTCTTGGGCTTCGTTGTCCACAAGAAAGGAATCGAAATCAACCAGAACAAGACGAAGGCAATTCTGGAAGCGAAAGCACCATCGAATAAGAAGGAACTGCAGTCTCTCTTAGGCAAGATAAATTTCTTAAGGAGGTTTATATCTAATCTAAGTGGGAAAGCTCAGGCCTTTTCACCCTTACTTCGACTGAATAAAGAGGGGTTCGAATGGGGGCAAGAGCAACAAGAAGCCTTCGACAAAATTAAAGGGTACCTCACTAAGCCACCTATTTTGGTGCCTCCTTGTAGCAATAGGAGTATGAGATTGTACATAGCTGCATCCGACAAAACTTTGGGAAGCATGTTAGCCCAAGAAGATGAGAATGGAGTCGAAAGACCCATTTACTATCTCAGTAGAGTTTTGAACGATGCAGAAACTAGATATAGCGAAGTTGAAAAATTGTGTCTATGTCTGTATTTCTCTTGTACAAAACTCAAGCAATATATAAAACCAGTTGATGTGTATGTTTCGTCTCATTTTGATGTTTTCAAGTATATGTTGTCGAAACCTATCTTGCATAGTCGAATTGGCAAGTGGGCATTAGCATTAACTGAATACTCCTTGACCTTTATGCCTCTTAAGGCAGTAAAAGGACAAGTGGTTGCAGACTTTATAGTCGACCACTTAATTCAAGTTGAGGATATTAATTATGTGGAGATAGAGCCTTGGAAATTCTACTTCGATGGTTCCAGCCATAAAGATGGAACAGGGGTAGGAGTCTTGATTATTTCTCCAGATAAAATTCCAACAACATTCAAGTACAAAATATCAGGTTCTTGTTCGAACAATGAGGCTGAGTATGAAGCTCTAATTACTGGCCTTGAGATATTGTTGGAATTGGGGGCAACTCGAGTCGAAATAATGGGAGACTCAGAGTTAGTCATTAAGCAAGTTACAAAGGAATATAAATGCATAAGAGAGAATCTCATTATGTACTTTGTGATAGCAAATCGTTTATTGAAAAAATTTGAAACGGTCAATATTCGACACATACCCAGAGTCGAAAATCAAATAGCCAACGACTTGGCACAAATTGCATCTGGGTATAAGATTTCAAAAACGAGATTACAAAGAGCAATCGAAGTTCGAGAAAAGATAAAAGCAACTTGTCTATCACCAACAGACTTGGAATCGACGAGACTAGGATATGCTGATCAAAGTAACTTCGAAATTTCGTTCATAGATAATTTGTCAGAGCAAGATTGGAGGAGGCCCATTGTGGACTATCTTCAAAATCCAGGAGCTTCTACAGAACGAAAAACGAAATACAGGGCGTTGAGTTATGTACTCATGGGTAATGAGTTATTCAAGAAGACGCCTGAAGGGGTATTGTTAAAATGCTTAAGTGAAACTGAGGCATACATAGCCCTTTCGACTTCGCACGCTGGAGCATGTGGGGCTCACCAAGCAGGCCATAAGATGAAATGGTTGTTGTTTCGACAAGGACTATATTGGCCCACTATGCTAAAAGATTGTGTTGAGTTCGCCAAAGGTTGTCAAGAGTGTCAAGTCCATACAGGCATCCAACATGTACCAGCAAGCGAACTTCACTCGATAGTGAAGCCTTGGCCCTTTAGAGGATGGGCGTTGGACCTCATTGGAGAGATTCGACCAGCATCATCAAAGAGCAAGAAATACATACTGGTAGGCATTGATTACTTTACTAAGTGGATCGAAGCTATCCCTTTAGTCAATGTAGACCAAGAAAATGTCATTGAATTTATTCAAAAGAACATTATCTTTAGGTATGGAATCCCTGAGACGATAACAACTGATCAAGGATCAGTTTTCACTGGTCGAAAGATGCAGGAATTTGCTCAGGAAACAGGTTTCAAACTCCTAACATCAACGCCTTATTATGCACAGGCAAATGGTCAAGTCGAAGCAGCAAACAAAGTAGTAATTGGCTTGATAAAAAAGCATGTTGGGAAGAAACCAAAGAATTGGCACAAGACGTTAGACCAGATTCTGTGGGCTTGTCGAACGTCCCCAAAAGAAGCCACTGGTACAACACCATATAGGCTAACTTTTGGCCATGATGCAGTGTTGCCAGCAGAAATTTGTCTTCAATCTGCAAGGGTTCAGAGGCATTATGATATTCCCTCTGAAATTTATTGGAACATGATGTTAGACGAACTGGTGGGTTTAGACGAAGAGAGATTGCGAGCTCTTGACCTACTCAGGCTTCAGAAGAAAAGAGTGGAAGACTCTTATAATAAAAAGGTAAAACCTAAGGTATTTTTGCCTGAAGAATTAGTTTGGAAGGTAATTCTTCCCATGGATCGAAGGGATCGAAGCATGGGGAAGTGGTCACCCAAATGGGAAGGACCATTCAGAGTTATCCAAACTTTTTCTGGTGGAGCCTATGAAGTCGAAGAGTTAGGTGAAGATAAAAGGCTCTTGAGAGTAAATGGTAAATATTTGAAAAAATACAAACCTACACTCCAAGAGATAAAAATAAAATAATAAAATAACAAGACTAAATTAACCATAAAAAGCCAAAATGGAAATTTTTTATAAATTTTAGCCAAGATGGAAATGTTGTCGAACATAGATTACAAAATATGGTTACAAAAGCTGAATCAATCAGAAGGGAACAGAGTCTTTGAGTCGAAGATATTTGACTTGCTGCAGCTCCAATCTTTTCTTGCACCAGGCATTCTCTTGCACAAGCTTGGCAATCTGAGCGTCGAAGCCTTGGGCCTTCTCAGCAAATTCCAGGCCTTGTTTGATTTCAGTCTGGCTCTCGGTGTCTGGGATGGTCGAAAGAAGTTCCTCCTTGCGTTTAGTGTTGGCATTTATCTTAGCCTCTATTTCTTCGATTTGTGCCCTGAAGGAAGCATTCTCTCGATCGATGGCATCGACTTCTTCCTGCGTAGATGCTCTTTGCTTCGACAACTCCGCAATTCGAGAAGTCGTATCCGAAACAGCAGTCCACGCAGAAGAGCTTTTGCCATATAACACCTCAAGCTGACTATTAAAGCCCCTTTGGCGCCTATAATCTGCTGATACTTGATCAATCATGGAGTGCAACTCCATGATCAAGCCTGAAACTTCTGGAGCTACAGCTAACAAGTCGACATCATTCAAAACATCCCTCAAGTATGATGGAGCAGTGGGGTCCCCCTCTAAAGCCTTCATCAAGTCCTTCTTGAAAAACTGGGTCTTAACCTTCGCTAACGCTTCATCAAGAGGAGAGGTTTCAGTAGACTTCCCCGACAGGGTAGGAATCTCCTGACTAGCATCAGACGAACTCTTGCTCTCGATGATTGCGTTGAGATAGCTAACAGGGTCGTTTGTTTCAAGAGTTCTAGGTCCTCTTTCGACCTGTGCTTAGTTGAGGTGACAGCCCTTGCAACAGCATTGTCTTGGATTTGAGGCTGTTGAGTGTTAGGTGCCTCGACTTGTTCCCCTTCGACTCGGACTAGGGCAGTACCAGCGCCATCTTGGTGCCCTTCGCCAGCGTCACCTTGGTTCTCTTCGCCAGTGGCGCCTTGGTTTTCTTCGCCAGCATTGCCTTGGTCCCCTTCGTCACGATTCTCTTCTGACAGATCCACCACCTGAACCTCTTTTGGCTGTTGTTCTTCCGGTTGAGGATCCTCTGCTGGTTTTTCTACCGTCTCCGCATTGGCCTCATTTATTTCAGTATGGGCTTCGTCATTTTCCAAGCCTTTTTCTTGTGGCCTGCTGAGTTCAGCAGACTCCAGTGTTTCAGAGGTCCTTGGCGGAGAGCTTTCAGTGGTGTCCTGAAAAAGGAAAGAAGAAGAATCTTCAGAAATCGAAAGAGACATAATCGAATGTAGGTATCTACACCTAAGTTATAAAAAAGGTCTAAGAGATTACCTGTAAATTAGCTTCAGCCCCAGGGCTGGAATTGTCGCTTTCGACAGGTTTGTTGAGAAGAACGTTTAGTTCCTCCTCCGTTGGCTCCTCAATAATCACTGGAGGTGGCCTGGGTTTTCTCCCAGCAACCTTTATTCTAATTGTTGGACCCTCAGGAGCAGGAGCAGGAGCGTCCTTCGTCAGCTTTCGCCTTTTTAGAGGAGCAGGGGGAGAATCACCCTCTTCATCGCTCCCAGATTCGACCACCAGTGCTGGCCGTTTCTTGGGCGAAGGTGCCTAAAAAACCAATGGGAATTCGACTCAGCAATTGCATCGAAAGTCAAAAATCGAAAGCCAGAAGAAAATAATGAAAGTCTGGTTACCGATACAGAAGGCTTCTTCGAAGGGCCTTCCCCCTGTTGGTTAGTTGTGGTCTTCACCGGCGCTGTGGTCTTTGCCGGCGGTGGAGGTTTTGTTGAGGGGCCTCCTCCCTGTTGGCCTTCTGCAGCCTTCTTGGCTGCAGGCTTTTGAACAACTGAAAGCAAATAAAATAGTTAACAGGCTAGTAGTCGAAAGAGAAAGACAAAGTAATGTGAAAGGATGAACTTACATTTCTTTATTTTGTCCAACACAAGGACAAAAGATTTCTGGAGCTCATCCACGAAGTCTTTCTCGTCGAAAAACTCCTCAGCATAATAGCTTTTCCACCACTCCTCGAAGGATCGTGAGCAAAGAAAATTGAGCTGGTAGTCAAACAACGAGAGAACTGTTCGACCAACATATCTTCCGATATGCTTAGTGGCCTGTTCTTCGGTGTAATCATTGCAGAAGTACAACATAGACTTCTCTCTTGGAATAATGGGAGAAGGTAGGGTTTGAATAATACCAAACTGGCGAGATACCAGGTTTGGTTGATATGCAATCAGACTCAAGTGAGTCTTAGAGCTCCTGAATCGAAGAGGCATGATCCTTGGTGTGAGGAACGCCTCCCACATTATTGTATGTTCGTCAACTTGAGGACTACTCGACGTCCTTGGATGTGGCCTTGTGAACCATGCTGGGCCTACCTTCCGTCGAGCAAACGGAGCCATAGTTGAAGCAAACTCTTTCCTTCGAGCAAACATCAGAACGAAGTTGGTGAAAGTTTGCTGAAGCTCCAGTCCATCTTCCATGGGCGTCAACAGAGCCAGTCTGGTTCCTTCGACGCGTCTGTTCGCTATCTCTGGAGCCTGCTCATTTATTTGAACTTTCTTAGGCAAGAAAGATTCGAAGGTGGCATTGAGCCACAGTTGGAGCAGCCAAAAAGGCCCAGCAAGTAGCAAACTGGCCCTGTTCTCGATAATTTTTAGAAGAGTCGCCCCATTACTGATCGAATCATAGAGGCTAGCCAAAATCAATTCTGCCAAACAGATATTTTGGCGATGATGGAGTTGAGTGGCGAGAGTGACCATCTTCTTGGTCACCTGTAAGGACTTCGAGCAAAATACAAAGCGAGTCAGCCATAAGGCTAGAAACGTTATGTGTTCGACATCCGACACAGCATCTGTCGACCTGTCGTGATAATGATTGATGAAGGTGGTGTATGTTGGCTTGGTGGCAGAGAATCCAATTTGGTCCTCCGACATCTCCTCCGGATCGAAGTAATCCCCGGTGGGTCGAAGGCCAGTGATAGCGGCCACATCGAAGAGTGTAGGAGTCAACATCCCACAGGGAAGATGAAAAGTAAAGTGGGAGTAGTCCCAGAAAAGTAGAGAAGCTATCAACATCTCCAGAGAATAGTTCAAACCTGTCTTCGACAGCATCACCAGGTCGAAAATCCACATATCTTTCCAGATCGAAGCTTGGTGTTTCTCCATCTTTTCCAGCCAAGCAACGTAATCAGGAGTAAGGCTAGGGCCAGACCTGAAAGCCCTAACACCTTTGTTAAAGAAACGGAGGTCGATTTTTTCATGCGCAGGGTCTTCATTGTCCTCTGCGTCTTTCTTGGCGCATGCAACCGATTTGAGTCTCTCAACTACCGGAAAATAGCTCTTAATCTTCATGGCCTCAGCAATACTTGGATACAAGGGGCCAGACATAGCAAAGATCTGGTTGGAATATCCAACCGGGATCATAAGGTGGTGTGAGTAAGCATCACGAACGGCGATGTCCAAGGGTTCAGGGACCCTTCGTTGGCCCGTAGCAGTTACTACTGGAGCGGTGATGAAAACCTTAGGCTTGACGTTTCCAGATGGTACGGTAGCGCTGGGAGCATTGGAACCAGATGCCATTGTTAATGGTGAGGTTGAAGACAAAGTGAAGAAGGAAAGGTTTTTGCAAAGATGACAAGTTTGTATGATAATAGGGAAGTCTGAAAGCTAGATGGCGTAAAATGTCCCACAATGGGGTACTTACTGCTATTTATAGTAGTAGGGGGAAAATCCCCAAAACCGAGGACATTAAATGCCATTTAATTATTGCAGGAGATAGTGGGACACGTGGCATCCCCCTGTTGTTTTAGCCGTTCTGCAGAAATAGAGGGACGCAGCGTGCGTCCTTGTTTTTGGGAATTGTCATAATGACAAATTCTGAAATGACGTTTGGCACTGCACGCTGTGCTGAAGTGACGTCTTAGGTACGGATAAATGATGGTTTTCTTGGGATTGCCAGTGGTTGGTAGAAGACAACAAAAAGTGCACAATTTAATTTGTGACTAAGCGTGAAAAGACAGGTGTCGAATGGCGTTTCAAAGAATGCCTTTTTCTTTCAGAGTCGAAATAAGGCATTCTTGGGGGGCAATTTGTTGGCTCCTAAATTCGACACCTTTGTTTTATTAATGTCAGCCATTAAAGCTGAAGGATGTTTTCGACTAGCTAAGTCTGTCGAAATGCCCATCGAAAGATGGCAAGGTATTTAAAAGATTTCTTCCAAGGAAGAGGTTGGTTGCCTTCGACATCGAAGGAGTTTCTCGTCGAAGATGTCTCTCGACGAAGGTGTTCGATGGTTCAGAGTGGAGAAGTTTGAAATTCAAGCGTTTGGAGGGAAAACGGTTTCCAGCGGTTACCAAGTGCAACGTGCAAAGATCTGTAGCATCGAACGTTGAGAACGTGCCAAGTGGAATCATCTCGAAGCAGTGTAACTGCCCGACGGTTACTTGGGATGTTTTAGTATAAATAGTAGTAGACATGTAGTTTCTCGCGTGTGTTCACAATTCTATACAAAGTCACTCATATAGATTCGAGTACCCAGCGTGTGAGAAAGAATTGTTGAGAAATGTATGTGTGAAACACCAACTTTATTAATCAAAGTCATTTACTTTTCCAGAAATTTACTTGCTTTCTTCTTTACATTCCTGTCGAACCTTTTCATTTAAAGCCTTGTTTATTTTACCAAGTCCTTTCTTCATGCAATTTGTTTAAAGCCTCTTTATTTTATTTAAAGCCTCTTTATTTAAAGCCTTATCCAATTTAATCAAAACTTCAACATCAACCTATATCCTAGGATCAATCTGATCGATCCTGCGAGTAACCAAATAAGTAACCATTTGGAGGATCAGCGGTTGTTTACCAAATACCAAGGTAAACAGGGAGCTATTAGGGATGATGATCAGGTCAAGCTATCCATTAGCAATATGAGGTGAACTGCTGGAAGATTCAAGAATCTCTTCCTGTGGGCATATTAGACTTGCTGAGGAATAGATCTATGTTGGGGTTGATCTTGCGAAGATAGCTATGTAGAGATAATTCCATGTAAATTGCTATGCGGGGATTTATGAATGACTTAAACATTATCCCAACTCCTAGAGTCTTTGATAAATGATAATCCTATTTTCATGCATATATTTGTAAATGGTAATCATATTCCAATGCATATGTTCGTTTAATATAATCATCGGAGGTTTTTACAAACAAAACAGAGAAAATAAAAATAGTTTTTTCTGAAATTGAAACTGATTGTATTGATTTGGAAGATTTATCTATAAACAGATAGTTTTATACAAAGAGATAGAAGTCCTAGTAAGAGGAAATCATCGTGAAAAGAAAGAAGGTGTACAAAGAGAAATAGAGAAAAACATCTATGTGGAAATGATCCCATCGAGTTTCAACTCTTCTATTGTCCCTATGTCTTCAAGCATCTCATCCCTTATTGTTGAAAGAAGTTGACTGGATTGATATGTACCTTTTGAACTTGATGTTGGTAATTATGATGATGTAAGTACATGATCCAATGGGATATAGTAGTATGCTTTAATCCCTAACTTTTGCCTGGACCGCCCTTTCGGTTTTTCAGTCCACCAGGATGCTCTTTTTTGCCCAAGCTTCCTTTTCAGGTTTTCGACTTGTCGGGTGTACAAGTTTTTTACATATCCCTAATTTTTTTACGAACCTTTTTGGTTCGCCGAGATGCCCTTATTTTTTCCTAGGCCAATCAACCTAGCGGGTCTCTTTTTCATGCATAGTATTTTTTTACTATATGCGTGTTCACAAGGTGTGGAAGATCCTCACCGTCCATGGTGGTAAGTATCATAGCCTTTCCAGAAAATATTTTCTTGATTACAAATGACCCTTCGTACGTGGGAGTCCATTTGCCCCTAGGATCACATTGTGGTAAGATGATGCGCTTTATTATCAACCTGCCAACCTGATACACCTGAGGTTTGATCGTCTTGTTAAAGGCCTTGATCATGTGCTTCTGATACATATGACCATGACAAACAACCGTGAGCCTCTTCTCATCAATCAAATTTATCTGGTCAAGCCTGGTCTGAATCCACTCGTCTTCGTCTAAACCTGCATCTTTCATAATTCTCAGAGAGGAAATCTGGACTTCGACAGGTAAGACCGCCTTCATATCGTAGATGAGAGATAATGGGGTTGCCCCAGTTGATGTATGTGTTATAGTGCGATAACCATGAAGGGAAAACGGTAACATCTCATGCCAATCTTTATATGTCACTGTGATTTTCTGCAAAATCTTCTTAATGTTCTTGTTGGCGGCTACCACTGCGCCATTCATCTTCGGTCGATACGGAGAAGAATTGTGGTGTTTAATCTTAAACTGCATGCAATTTTCCGTGATCATAGTTTTGTTAAGATTGGTACCATTATTAGTGATTATCCTCTCGGGTATGCCATATAGACAGATGAGGTTATGCTTAATGAACCGGGCCATAACATTCTTGGTAATAGAGGGAAACGAGGTTGCTTCAACCCACTTTGTAAAATAATCAATAGTGACTAGGATGAAACGGTGCCCATTAGATATAGTAGGCTTAATCTCTCTGATCATATCAATGCCCCACATTGCAAACGGCCAAGGAGCAGTTAAGACATTCAGAGGAACTGGAGGCACATGTACTTTGTCAGCATAAATCTGGAATTTGTGACAAGTTCTGGAATGGCGATGGAAATCAGTTTCCATAGTTGACCAATAATAACCCGCTCTTAGAATTTTCTTAGCCATTGTATGCCCACTGGAGTGAGTACCACATACTCCTTCATGCATATATTCCATAATCTTCTCAGCTTCCCTCTTGTCTACATAACAAGGAAGAGTTGAATCATGATTACGCTTGTACAAAATACCATTTCTTAGAAAGAACTTGGCAGAGATTCTCTGTAGAAATTTCTTGTTGTTGATAGATACCCCCTCAGGGTACTCTTGAGCCTCGAGGTTTTCATTTCGTGGTACCAAGGCTTTTCCTCTACTCCATCAGTATCGACTTCGTAGCAATATGCAGGTTTCTCTAATCTCTCAATAGTGATTCGAGAAGCTTCATTATCCCATCTGACTTTGAACATAGATGACATGGTAGCTAATGCGTCTGCCAATTAATTCTCTTCTCGTGGGATGTATTCAAAACTGATTTCTTTGAAGTATGGGATTTACGTCAATACATGATCTTAATAAGGAATGAGATTCGGGTGCTTCGTATCTCATTCCACCTTGATTTGGCTGATTACCAGGGCTGAGTCCCCGTATACATTCAAGATTTTAATTCTCATATTGATAGCAGCCTTGATACCCGTGATGCATGTTTTATCTTGCCATGTTGTTAGTACAGTCAAAACATAATCTGGAGGTGAAAGGCTTATGGAAACCTTCGGGAGATACGATCATAGCACCAATTCCATTACCAAGCGCGTTAGAAGCTCCATCAAAAACCATAGTCCATCGAGATCCTAATTCAGGTCCTTCATAAGGTCCAAATTTTTCATAGTCAGTAATCAACATAATATTCTCATTCGGGAACTCAAAATTCATAGTCTGATAGTAGTCTACAACTTGATGAGCCAAATATTCTACCAGTACACTTACTTTAATTTCTTTCTGAGTGGTGTACTGAATATCGTATTATGTCAAGACTATTTGCCATCTTGATATTATTCCGAATAGAGCGGGCTTCTCGAATATGTATTTTATCGGATCCATCTTATAGATCAACAAAGTGGTATGAGTCAACATATACTGTCTTAGTCGGTGAGTAGACCATGCCAAAGTGTAGCAGGTTTTCTCGAGCAGTGAGTATCTTGTTTCATAGTCGGTAAATTTTTTGCTAAGGTAGTATATTGCAAGCTCTTTTTGACCAGACTCGTCATGCTTCCCCAATACACACCCCATTGAATTATCTAACATTGTTAAGTACATGACAAGAGGTCTTCCTTCAACTGGTGGTATCAGAATTGGAGGTTCTTAGAGGTACTCTTTGATTTTGTCAAAAGCTGTCTGAGAATCATCGTTCCACTTCACTTCTTGATCTTTCTTCAGTAACCTGAAGATTGGCTCACAAGTAGCGGTCAAATGGGAAATAAATCTGGCAATGTAGTTCTATCGTTTCAGGAAACCTCTGTCTTCCTTCTCAGTACGGTGAGCTGGCATTTCTTGAATGGCTTTAACCTTGGAGGGATCAACTTCAATACCTTCGCCACTGGCGATGAAACCTATGAGTTTACCAGACCTTATCCCAAAGGTGCACTTGTTTGGATTGAACCTCAGCTTGTACTTCTTTTATCTCTCAAAAAACATATGTAGGTGGTCCACGTGTTCTTCTTCAGTTTGATACATGTTTATCATGTCATCAACGTAAACCTCTATCTCATGATGGTTATGTCATGGAACAAAGCTACCATAGTATGCTGATATGTTGTGTCGGTGTTCTTCAAACTAAAAGGCATAACTTTGTAATAGAAAGTTCCCCACTGTGTGACAAAGGTAGTCTTCTCCATGTCTTTAGATGCCATCTTGATTTGATTATAACCAGAGAAACCATCAATGAAGGAAAATACTTTATATTGAGCGGTATTATCAACTAGAACATCAATGTGCGGGAGCGGAAAGTCATCTTTGGGTCTTGCCCTATTCAGATCCATGTAGTCTACACACATACGCACTTTTCCATCTGTTTTACCCCAAAAATTTTCCTCCCTTTTCTTCAAGACATTCTCCTAGGGTTTTCAAATGCTCAAGGTTGCTCAAGAATTGACCAGACAAATTCTCCTCCTAAGCAATGGACTTACAACTAGGGTTTCATTTTTCTCAAGGAAGTTTGGGTTTCTAAGGCCTCAAGTGGCTTCCATGGTTCCTTATATGTCTCTAATAATGCTCATACTAAGTTTCATGCTTTGCATCATAAATTTGCTCAGTCAATGGCTCAGATGACTGAAAATAAACAGTATTGGATAAAAAGTTAATTATGGTCAACATACAGTCAAACTTCAAGATTTTTGGTCAACATCAATATTTTGAAGTCATATTCATCTTTTTATCAAGGGTTGATCATTATTCATCAAGGAAAACTCTCAAATCATCAAAAATCAAAAGATGCAAAATTAGGGTTTCCTAAGGAGAAGTCAACTGAACTTTGACCAAGCATAACTTTCATATGCTTCATCAGATCTTCCTCAACCAAAGCTCATTTTGAAGGAATTTCAATCCTCTACAACTTTTTCTCAGTAAGCTCAAGTCCAAAAATGCTTCATTTGAGATATATGGGCCAATACATTATAGGTCATTTCAAAAGTCAACAAAAAGACACTTTTTGTCAAGGCAACTTACATCAAGATAAAGTATTCAAATGCAAAAAGGATCAAAATAGGGATTGTAGAGGTCATCTTGATATTTCCAAAAAGTCAAAGATCACCTAAAAATGACAAAAATTGAGAGAGTTATGACTAGTGCAAATTGGGGAATTTTGAGCAAATGCATGAAGTTTAAATTGAGCAAGCTTGGAATTTTGGGCTAATGGGCTAATCTTTCAAGGTCCAAACGTGTATTAGGCCTTATTATGAACCTCTAAGTATATTCATACATCCATTTGATTTTTAATCCTTTTTTTTTATTTAAATTCAAAATTAACTGAAATAAAATCAAAGTCTTCATATAAAGGTCCAACCCCAATTGTTTGACCTAAATCTCCTCTATATATATTCTTCATTCAAACAAGACAAGGGGACGAAAAAAAGCTGCTCAAGAACCCTCTCCAAATTTCCAAATTTTTTCCAAAACTAGGGCAAACGAGCAACCCTTATTCCAGCCATCTTCAAGGGCAAGCAACCATTCAAATCAATTCCAAGAACATTACGGAGTAAGATTGGATCCCCCTTGATGATCAAAAACTCCTGAAACGTGCATTCAAGCATCACATTTTTTTGCACATTCTTTAAAATTTGTATTTTCATACTCATGCTATTTTAATTGAAACTAACCATGCTAATGTGTTCCTGAGACAAAATGATACAGGTCTAGCCCCTCGTATGAGGCCCATGAGGCTAGAATCGCGCATCACCATGCTTGCACCGATTGGAAATATTTTGTTCATATCTCATTATGCAGATCGTTTTATCCAAAACTAAGGCCACCAATGGATTCACAAGGGTTGATTTAGGGGGGGTAAGGTCCTCTTTAATCACTAACACGTTTGTTTTGCAGGTTTGGAAAGAATACCTAGCCGGAGAAGATGAATGGAGCTAGGGCTCCGATGCTTCCCCGATCATCCTGATTTGATTTATAATATATATGTTTGGGGTTGATAAAATGAACGGATGTATGGCCACCCCGTGGTTAAATGCACGCGCTAAAGGCTTTACTATGCAAGGGCACGGGTTTGATCCCTGCTTTTGGCACTTTGAGTTTTTCATAATTTTATGTTTTGCAGGATGATAACAAAGTGCGCTTGCTTCCATTCTTTGACACGAGTGTGCACCTGGCCTAGTGGTGAAGGTCTTGGTGGAAAGAGAAAAGTGCGTGGGTTCAACACCCACCCCTGGAAGTATTACTTTAAAACATTGTTACTTCATATTTTCCTAAATTTTACATTTACAAACCCTAAATTCATCAAACCAAAACCTTTTAACAAACCTGTTATTTTCAAAAAACCTTTTTATAAACCCTAATCAAAATTAGGGTTTAGGATTTTAATTTAATTAGTAAGTTTTTTAATTAAAATTAATTAGGTTTTTTTAGGGTTAATCGTCATTAAAACCTTTTTTTGTCAAAAAAATTGCCAAAAAAACAATTTCCTTTTCCGTGTTCTTAGTCTTACAATTAGCGTAGATTTATTTTCTCACACCTTTTTTCGATTATTGTAACTTCTCACAGTTTAATAGTAATTAGCGTTTACTTTTCCGCATTGTTATTATTTATGTACATCTCCCAAAGCGTTGTAATAGTCTTAGGTTTACTTTCCGTCTTTTTACTTTCCGCACATTTACCGCTTTCCTCTTTTACTATATTACTGTTAGTAACTAGGCTTGTATGTAAAGATTAAAAGCAAACAATATCTAACCCTAATCAAAGATTAAAATAATTGAATCACAAATCACTTGCACACTCACACCTCTAGGGTAACCTCCCTTGTTTCCTTCAGAAAAACAGTCATGTTCCTCGAAAGTGGGGACGCTTTAGCACAGTCCCTCGAAAACAAAGATCATAGTCCCTCGATGACCATTTCGATGTTGTCTTTTGTAAATGATCTATTCCCTTAATGATAATTGCTAAAGCGTCCCTTCCAGTTGCCTTCGATGATTGTACGATGACCCACGCTTGTCCCCTCACATCCAATGATAAAGCTTCTGTGATACGGTGGGAGAGAACTGACTGTTTTGGAATGCTGGTTCGCGTTTGCGTTTGTTTTCGCAAAAATGCCGCGGTAAGCAAGAGTCGCCACCATCCTTTATTTTATCCAACAAGGAAAGGACAAAAGCACAGACAAATTCCTTTTTGAGATGTTTCTCGGGTTCGGGAGGTAGATTATAGAAAGGGAAGGTGTTAGCACCCTTTCTATCTATGGTTATCCACGGGCTCTTAGGTACATGCTCATTATGTTTTAAAAAATTTTCTTTTTCTTGATGATTGTGGGTTTGAAAAGAGTTTTTGTTTTAAAGAGAGTGTAAGTGAGAAAAGTTTTGTTTTTTGTTTTCAAAAGAGCAAGTACTTAAGAACATCTACCTACTCAAAAAGGGAATTAAACTGTACAAGTGTCCTTTAGACAATGCCATCCCACTATTGAGGAGTAGGTAGCATCGTCGTTGGAGTTTTCGGGTCAATTCGATTATGGGACATGTGGTCACTAAAGCAATGTTAGGACGCCTTAGCGGTAACCCTAATGTCTTAGATCATTTTATCTGAGGCAACCGTTTTGAGGCAACTTAGGATCTTTGGACAAGAGGGCGGCCTCTAAAACATCCTATACTCAATGACCACATTTGAGGCAACCAAGTGAGGTGTACCCTAAGAGTGGCATGTGCGAGTGTATTGTTTTTCAGTTATATCTTTGTACATGTCAATGGTGAGCTAATTGTTGATTTTAAGTTAAAGATTATCTTGTCATGCATTGCCTATTATTCAAACATCTAACATTAATGGTTGCGGAAATTAAATTGCGGAAAATAAAGCTAAGCTATTACAAGGCGTCGGGTATTTACATCGCCAAAAACAAACCCTTGAAAATTAAATTGCGAAAAGTAAATAAAAGCGGTAAATAAAATCCTAAGTTAAAACTATTACATCCTCGGAGCAATTACAATATATGGATCAAAAATAATATGCGCACGAGAAAAATTGAATCAGAATGATCTAGGGTTTTGACCCTTTTTTCATTAAATAAAGCATAATTTTTTGGCTTTTTTTGGATTAAGAATTAGGTCTAAATTAATAATGGAATTAATTAATTAAAAGAAAATATTTTTGGGTTTTTTATTTTAATTAAGGAAATAAAAAAATGGTTAAAAATATTAAAAAACCTAATTCTATATTGATTTTAATTTAATGCAAAATATATTGGAATTGAACCTAATTAAAACTAAATTAATTGGTTAATTTTATTTACAAAAATAAATAATAACATTAATGGAATTTAAATAAAAAAATATTTTTTTGTTTTCTGATTTTTTTATGAAAAAAAAGTTAGTTTGTTAATTAATTAATTAAGATACTAATAATAATAAAATAGAAAATAGAAAATAATGAAAAGAAAAAATAAAATAAACAAACTCGGGGGGGAGGGGGTGTTGGGCCTGAAGAGGTTGTATACTCAGCAATTTTGGCCCAATTTCATCCCAGCCTGTTGGACTTTTTGGATCCATTACGTGCTTGTTGACCAAGGAGTATGGTGATCCTTCATTCATGACCACTGGATCTAGGTTTGGAGCCATCTGGCGCATTGAGGTTTGAGGCGCATGGTGGACCTCCCTTTGAAAACTGCACATGAACAACTGAAAATAAAATGAAACAAGGTTTTGGGGGACCTGGGATTCGAACCTAGGTCCTATAGGACAATTCAACTAGCGTGCTACCAACTGAGCCATGATGTTAACCTGTTAGTGGAATAGAAGCTAAATATTATATACAAACAATTCAATTATGCCTGGCCAAAAATAAAAAAACGCGCAATTGATTCAAATGAACTAATCACGCCTAACCACGTAATCATCTTCCTCACAAAAACCTGGTTCATTTACCTGCGGATTTTTATTTGCAGGAAGATTCATAGGACGTCTCAAAAATCCTCCCTAGGCCATGTAAATGAAATCCAAGAGTACCAACGTACTCGCCTCTTCCTCCTAGTCATCCCTGTAACCACCATTCACCTTGATTTTGCCTATATAAAAAATGCCTAAAAAACAAGAACAAGAACCCTAGGTTCGAGCATCATGATACAAGATCCAATAATGAAATTGAATAATGCAAAAACGTTCTAAATCAAATAACAATCACAAATATGCCAATATTTTGAAGAAAAGATGCAAGAATTGGAGGTTTGGATTCCATGTTCAGAGGTCAATTCGTGACGACTTACAGTGCGATTTAGGCGATGAAAAGGCTTCCTTTTGATTGGTATAGCTCCACTAGATGTCAAGGAAGAGAGCTACGTTTTGCTTTTGGTCTGAATACGCCTCTAAGGTTGTTTTCAATCTCACACTTTTCAAGCTTTTTTCTCAAAGTGGTGTGGCCGTTTCTGCAGTCTTCTATGCGTGTTCTTGGGTTGGCTTGCTTATGTGAATTTTATAGAGTGAATTAGGGTTGGTTTTTTTATCTGAAATCAAGTTAATTCAAGATTGAAGATTGGATTTGATCACCATTGAAAAGCTTTCCAAAAATAAGCCAAATCTAATTTTTTGTGCTTGAATGAGCCATGATGCAATTTGATTGAGTGAATAATGATAATTGAAAGTTGTACAAATCACAAAGATCCATTTACATCAATTTTTAGATTTTATTTGATTTAATATTCATTTAAAATGAATTAAATCAATAAAAATAAAATAAAATAGAAAAATAAATGAATGGTCATGAAATTAAGTATGGGATACGTGTGTGGCAAGACAAGACCAAATCAAGTGGAAAAAAGTGGGCCCTTTTGTCAAAAATTGGAGTTTTGAGGATAGTTGACTTTTCGCAATTTTGGAAAAATGCCCAACTTCAACAATGCATAACTTCTTCAATTTTGAACTTTGGGAGTTGTTCTTGGACTTTTTAGAAACCTTGATATGTCCTCTGACCAACCCTTTTGGTCTCATCTCATTTTGATGTTCCATGCTCAAGTTATAAGGTTTGGAAAAAAAAGGTGTCTTTGTTGACTTTCAAAAATGACCTATAATGTCCAAATTTTAATACTTTTTGTGAGAGCATTTATTGATCTTGGGGTGTGAATATGGATTGTAGGAAATTGCATCCCCTTCAAAATGAGCTTTGGATGGGTCATTTCGCATAAAGTATGAGAAAGTTATGCTTGGTCAAAGTTGGGTTGACTTTTCCTACAAAACCCTAATTTAGCAACTTTTGAATCTTGATGAATTTTGAGCAATCCTTGATGAATCATGATCAAACCTTGATAAAATGATGAATTATCCTTCAAAATGAGAATGTTGACAAAAATTCTTGAGGTTTGACTGTATTTGGGACACAATTGACTTTTGCTCTAGCACAGTCGACTTTTGGGTCTCTTGAGCAATTAACTGACCCAACTTTCTCTGCAAGGCTTGAAAATTGACATGGATGAACTTAAGAACATATTAGGACATTGGGGAACACTTGAGGTTGTTTGGATGTGAGTACCTTAATGCAACACAAAACCCTAATTTTGACTTGACTGCCTTAGGAGGTGATTTGACTGTCCAACTCTTGAGTCATCTTGAGCAATTTGAAGATCATTCTTGGCAAATATTGAGAAATATGGGAGGGAAAATTTTGGGGTAAAACAGTTTCCCCTGTTCAATTTTCTTAGACCTGAGGATATAGATTGGCTTTCGAGCCTTTCGTGATCCGAAGGTGGAAGGTAATTGAACACTAGAGAGCCCGGAAATTTGTACTCACATGGTGTAGTATCAGCATTGTGATGTCGGGAATGGGCTTACAAATGCCATTTGGAGGTTGTTGGTAGGAGGATGGGCTTATAGATGCCATCTGCAGGAGTTTCGATCGCATAAGAGATTCCTTAGCGAGAACTTGCATACTTGTTATTGTAGAAGATTCTGCTGGGGAAGTCTAACTTTTGTTGAGATTTAGGAACTTGCCTGTACTTCAACTGAGAGAATGCCTGGGCTGAGTTTTAAGAACCTGTCCATAATTACACTGGGGGAAACATCTTCATCAAGATCTAGGAATTGTCTCGTGCTCACCAGGAGTATACCGTTGAGGTTATAGAACTCGTCCACACTATGATGGAGGAAAACATCAAGATCTAGGAACTGACTCGTGCTCACCGGGAGTATATCGTTGAGGTTATAGTACTCGTCCACACTATGACGTAGGGAAGCATCTTCATCAATATCTAGGAACTGTCTCGTGCTCACTGGGAGTATACCGTTGAGGTTATAGTACTCGTCCACACTATAACATAGGGAAGCATCTTCATCAAGATCTAGGAACTGTCTCGTGCTCACCGGGAGTATACTGTTGAGGTTATAGAACTCGTCCACACTATGATGGAGGAAAACATCAAGATCTAGGAACTGACTCGTGCTCAGCGGGAGTATACTGTTGAAGTTATAGTACTCGTCCACACTATGACGTAGGGAAGCATCTTCATCAAGATCTAGGAATTTTCTCGTGCTCACCGGGAGTATACCGTTGAGGTTATAGAACTCGTCCACACTATGACGGAGGAAAACATCAAGATCTAGGAACTGACTCGTGCTCACCGGGAGTATACCATTGAGGTTATAGTACTCGTCCACACTATGACGCAGGGAAGCATCTTCATCAAGATCTAGGAACTGTCTCGTGCTCACCGGGAGTATACCGTTGAGGTTATAGAACTCGTCCACACTATGACGGAGGAAAACATCAAGATCTAGGAACTGACTCGTGCCCATCGGGAGTATACCGTTGAGGTTATAGTACTCGTCCACACTATAAAGTAGGGAAACTGTCGAGATTGAGAACCTTATCTGAAATTCAACCGAGGATAATTCAATTGAGATTTTAAGAACTGGTCCGATCTTCGACTAAGCTGAGAACTTAACTGTATCTTTCCTGAAAGGTAAAGGTCAGTCGTATGCAATGCATGATATATAGCAAGAAATGATGTTCTCAATATAAATGAGATTGTATGGCATGATGCGTACATGCTTGTATCATGGTGTATGAGAATATGATGTTTTAGCTGGGGAAAATAAATCCCGGAGCTGCTGGAGAATAGAGTTGAGTTCTTCGTTTCCGTTGGGGGTAACGAACGAAGATGATTGTGAGAAGAAGCCTTCAGAAGAGAAGAACTCCGTTGGGGAATAAACTGATGAAGTATTACTCCGAGGGGAATTACTCTGTGGGGAAGAGATGATTTGCTGAGATTTTAACGATAACTCCGCTGGGGATTCTGTTGATAAGCTCTGTTGGGGATTCCAATGATGAACTCCGATGGGGATAAAAAGAACTTTGCTGGGGATGATCTTCCAGTCGCAACTTGCTGAGGATAACCCAGTTAGACTCTTGTGAGGATAACCTTCTGAATTTGGCTGGGGAGATTTATTTGCGCTCTGCAGGGGATAAGCAACCAGAGTCTACTGGGGAGGATGATTCAACTCTGGTGGGGAAGCCTATTAGACTGCGCTGGGGAAATGACTCCACTATGGATATCTTGTATTCCGCCGGGGAACATTCTTATATTCTTTTGAGGAATATTAAGACTGCCGTGGATGCTCTTATACTTGCTGGGGAATGTAAGACCTTCTGAGGATACCCAACCTTTTTAGGGCTGATGGTAGATTAACTCTGCTTGGGGAGAGTTTTGTTGATTCTTACATAGCTGCAAGTCTCAGTGGGGAGAGCTACCGTTACTGTTTTACTCTACGGGGAGTGACGGTATCTTGGTCATATTCTTCAGCTGAACCTACCTTGGTACCTTGGTGGATAGAGCAACTAGACAACTCGGACAATTCTTATTGCCCCTACTTCTGATATCACTCATAATTAGTCCTTTGTTTCGTATGTAAATATTTATGAGCAGCAATTAATGTCAAATGCATATATCAAGAATGAACATTGGACGTTCTTTGCAAAACAAAATAGATAAAGGAAAAACAATTTGAAATTTGTCTGAAAATGAACTTGTATTGATTTTGAAATTTGGCCTGAAAATAAGCGTTTTTGTATAAGAGGCTGATGTCCTAGTAAGAGAATGCCGCTGAACAAATAGAATTTATACAATTTGTGAAAAGAAAACAAAACAGCTATGTGAATAATCCCACTGGGTTCCAACTCTGTTATTGCCTTTATATCTTCAAGCGTCTCATCACTTTGCTGCTTAGTTGAAGATGAATCTGATTGATTGGTGCCGTCCGAGTCTAATAGTTGATACCGAAGTCTGGATGCGAGGTGATCCAATGAGACATAGTGTTACGCTTATCCCTAACTTTTGCCTGGACCGCCCTTTCGGGTTTTCAGTCCACTGGGATACCCATTTTTGCCCAAGCCGCCTTTTCAGGTTTTCGACTTGCCGGATGTACAGATTTATTTTAATTTCATCCCTTATTTTTGCCCGAACCCTTTTGGTTCGCCGGGAAGCCCTTATTTTTGCCTAGGCCAGTCAACCTAGCGTGTCTTTGATTACGCGTAGTATCTTTTTACTATGTCTGCATTGACGGGGTGAGGAAGGTCGTCACCATCCATGGTGATTAGAATCATCGCTCCTCCTGAGAAAATGTTCTTAACCACAAATTTCCCTTCGTAAGTAGGGGTCCATTTTCCCCTGGGATCACCTTGAGGTAGAATAATGCGCTTGATTACTAAGTCCCCAACTTGATACTCTTGTCGTCTGACTTTCTTGTTAAATGCCTTGATCATCCGTTTTTGGTACGTCTGACCATGACAAACAGCAGTAAGTCTTTTCTCGTCAATTAGATTCAATTGATCAAGTCGGGTTTGAATCCAGTCATCTCCGCTCAAACTTGCATCCTTCATGATCCGAAGAGAGAGTATCTGAACTTCAATCGGCAAGACTGCCTCCATGCCGTAAACCAAGGAATAAGGTGTTGCCCTGTTGACGTCCGTGCTGAGGTACGGTACCTGTGAAGAGAAAATGGTAAAATCTCATGCCAGTTCTTGTATGTCACTATCATCTTCTGCACAATCTTCTTAATGTTCTTATTAGCCGCTTCAACAGCCCCATTCATCTTCGGCCGGTAGGGAGAAGAGTTGTGATGTTGTATCTTGAATTGCTCGCAGAGCTCAGTGATCATCTTGTTATTAATATTGTTACCATTGTCTGTAATGATCCTCTCTGGTACACCGTATCGACAGATCAGGTTGTGCCGAATGAACCGTGCCACGACGTTCTTGGTTACCGTAGCAAAGGAAGCGGCTTCAACCCACTTCGTAAAGTAATCAATCGCTACTAGGATGAAATGATGCCCGTTGGATGCCGTAGGTCTGATATCTCCGATAATATCAATGCCCCACATTGCAAAAGGCCATGGTGATGTCAAAACATTCAGAGGAACTGGAGGAATATGCACCTTATCAGCATAGACCTGGAACTTGTGACATGTCCGAGAATGCTGATAACAGTCAGCTTCCATTGTGGACCAGTAATATCCTTCCCGAAGGATTTTCTTTGCCATGGGATGTCCACTGGAATGAGTTCCGAAAGTACCTTCATACAGTTCTGCCATGATCCTTTCTGCTTCAATCTTATCCACACAACGCAGTAAGGTTGAATCATGGTTACATTTATAAAGAATGTCATTGCTGATGAAGAACTTTGCCGCGAACCTTCTCAGAAACTTCTTGTCATTAACAGATGCACCTTCGGGGTATTCTTGAGCTTCAAGGTATCTTTTTACTTCGTGATACCAGGGCTTTTCTGTTACCTCTTCAGTCTCAAGATCACAGTAATGTGCAGGTTCATCCAATTTCCAAATAATGATCCGGGGGGCCTCGTTGTCCCATTTGACTTTGAACATAGAAGACATTGTAGCTAACGCGTCCGCCAACTGATTCTCTTCTCTAGGGAAATGTTTAAAGGTTATCTCCTCAAAGTGGGGAAGCAACGTCAACACATACTCCTTGTAAGGAATAAGATTTGGGTGTTTCGTATCCCACTCGCCTTTGATCTGACTGATCACGAGAGTGGAATCTCCAAAGACACTTAGAAACTTAATCCTTAGGTCAATTTCAACTCGAAGACCCATGATGCATGCTTCATACTCCGCCATGTTGTTGGTGCAGTTGATACATAGTCGAGCGATAAACGGAGTATGAGAGCCTTTAGGAGATATGATCACAGCGCCAATGCCATTACCCAAAGCGTTCGAAGCTCCATCAAAATACATAGACCATCGGGATCCTTCCTCAGGTCCTTCATCCGGTCCAGGTATCTCATAATCAGTTATCAGTATGATATTCTCGTCGGGAAATTCAAAGTTCATAGACTGGTAATCATCCACTGCCTGATGTGCCAAATGGTCTGCCAATACACTTCCCTTGATTTCTTTTTGAGTCGTGTACTGGATGTCATACTTAGTCAAGATCATCTGCCATCTTGCTATTCTTCCGGACAAGGCGGGCTTTTCGAAGATATACTTGATTGGATCCATCTTTGAAATCAATAGAGTAGTGTGAGTCAGCATATACTGTCTCAGCCAGCGAGCAGCCCATGCCAAAGCGCAGCAAGTTTTCTCAAGCAGTGAGTATCGGGTTTCACAGTCGGTAAACTTTTTGCTAAGGTAATAAATAGCATGCTCTTTTCGGCCAGACTCGTCATGCTGTCCCAGCACACACCCCATTGAGTTGTCAAGTATTGTCAAGTATAAAATCAAAGGTCTCCCTTCAACTGGTGGCATAAGAATGGGTGGCTCCTGGAGATACTCTTTGATTCTTTCGAAAGCGGCCTGGCATTCATCGTTCCAACATACCACTTGATCTTTCTTCAGTAACTTGAAGATTGGCTCACAGGTAGCAGTTAGGTGTGAGATGAATCGGGCAATGTAGTTCAGTCGTCCTAGAATGCCTCTGACCTCCTTCTCTGTCTTGGGAGCTGGCATCTCTTGTATAGCTTTCACTTTGGCAGGGTCTACTTGAATACCTTTGTCGCTCACGACGAAACCTAGTAGTTTTCCAGATCTCACCCCGAAGGTGCACTTGTTCGGGTTCAACCTCAGCTTGTACAACTTCAACCGGTCAAACAGCTTCTGTAGATGGTCAAGGTGTTCCTCCTTAATTTGGGACCTCGCAATCATATCGTCGACATATACTTCAATCTCATGATGGATCATGTCATGAAACAAAGCAACCATGGCCCGCTGATATGTTGTCCCAGCATTTTTCAACCCAAAAGGCATAACCTTGTAACAAAAGGTACCCCACTGAGTAACAAAGGTGGTCTTCTCCATGTCTTCGGGAGCCATCTTTATCTGATTATAACCGGAGAAACCATCCATAAAGGAGAACACCTTGTGCTGAGCAGTATTGTCAACCAGAACGTCGATGTGAGGTAGAGGGAAGTCATCCTTAGGGCTCGCCCTGTTCAAATCCCTGTAATCAACACACATTCTGACCTTACCATCCTTCTTCGGCGCTGGAACCACATTGGAAACCCACTGAGGGTAAGAAGTCACTGATAGAAAACCGGCGCCAAATTGTTTCATAACTTCGGCTTTGATTTTCTCGGACATCTCTGGGCGCATACGGCGAACCTTCTATTTTACGGGAGGGCAGTCTTCCTTGGTAGGAAGGCGATGAACCACAATGTCAGTATCCAACCCAGGCATATCTTCGTAAGACCAGGCAAAGATCTCAACATAGTCATGCAGCATCTGAATCAACCGCTGCTTCACATTAAGCTCCAGATTTGCACCGATCTTGACTTCCTTCTTGTCTGTTTCAGTACCCAGATTCACTTTTTCCACCGGCTCTTCATGTGGCTGAATGGCCCTCTCTTCCTGGAGTAGCAGTCTTGCAAGTTCACCAGGCACTTCGCAATCATCTTCACCTTCGTCTTCGGCTAAGTTGATCGGATTTTCGAAGTCATAACTGGCAGTAGCAGAGTCGTTACCAGTGAGATCCAGAGTGGATGTGGACCTGTATATGTGAGTGTGTGTAAAATAGCTGTTTTGCAATATATAATAAAGAAAAACAAGGAGCGCAAAATTTGAAATGCAAAAACGTCCAATGCTTTTATTAATGATATATGAAAATGGCACACAAAAGCCCTCACAAATGAAGCCACAGTGCCCCGGGTAAGACACCGGGCCATAAAGTTTCAAAACATTGTCTGTTACAAATCCAAAACAAAGGCTTCATTATTGGGTAATAAAAGTAATAGGGATGAAGTCCTTTGCTGTCCAGTTGATTGGTCCACCGTTGGTCGTAGGATAGATCCAGCTGTCGAATTCAGACTCTTCCACGTCATCTTTAATGGCATTTACTCCCGAGTTGCTGATGAACACAGGAGATCTTCCAATCCTTGCACTTCGAACAGCCCTTTGAGCTTCTGCAGTGAAACCCAAACCAATCTTGTTAGTCTTCTATGTAAAATCAGGAATTCGGCCCCAATTTGCACACTCACCCTTCTCAATAACAGCCCGGGCATCTTTTAAAGAAGCCATCTTCATAGCAGAATCTTCAACCACAGTCTCAGTTGATGCCAGTGTCTGAGGAACATCTTCAAAGTGCTGAAATGGGGTCTCAATGAACTCCCCATTCATCTCTACGTATCATAACGAGTTGAGGTGGCTGACCATGTACTCTTCCTCCCCTTGAACTATCACAATCTTCCCTCTGACAGGGTACTTCAGCTTCTGATGGAGCGTTGAAGTCACAACTCCGGCTTTGTGGATCCATGGACGACCCAGCAAACAAGATTAGGATGGCCGAATGTCCATCACATAGAATGTAGAATTGAATACCTGAGATCCAACTTTAATTGGAATATCAACCTCACCATGCACCATCCTTTTAGACCCGTCAAAGGCCCTGACAACGATGTTACTTGGTTTTAGCTCTAACCTTTCGCAATCCAACCGGTCTAGAGCTTTCTTGGGCAAGACGTTCAACGAGGAACCAGTGTCAACCAATACATGTGCAAGAGTAGTGCCCCTGCATTCAATGGAGACATGCAGGGCATCATTATGGTTCTTCCCTTTAGCAGTCAAATCAGTGTCGGAGAAACCCAAACCATTATCAGCAGTTAAATTGGCCACACAATCAGTAAACTGATCAGCTGATGTCTCTTGTGGCACGTGGGCAGTTTTCAGGAAGGTAATCAGGGCCTTGGCATGGGCCTCTGAACACAACAACAGTGACAACATAGAAATCTTGGATGGGGTTTGCCCTAGTTGCTCAACTACGTTATAATCACTCTTCTTAATAATCTTCAGAATCTCTTCCATCTCTTGTTTGGAAGCTTCAACAGTGATGGTTTTCGGTGCCTCCGTCTGGGCAGGCACATCAGTGGTGATCCCTTTGCCCCGAGCGTTAGATGACTCGGAGACAGGGGTAGGACTAAGAACTTGATCAGGAATGGCATTAGGCATACTTGCAGGTGTAATGACAACAGGTCTTCGGACAATTGGTGGAACAATATCAGGTGAGAAAAGTCTACCGTTGCGGGTGACTTTAGCAGGTCCAGTATTGTTGCTGACGCCGGTATCAGCATCCAACTCTTGCTTAACTCCAAGAACATAAACATCTGCCCCATAGTGCCAGAGGACAGCTTTGTCAGAGGTGTAGGGGATGGGCTCCGAAACAGTGATAATTACAGGTGCAATCTTCAGAGTAGACGTAATTCTAACAGGCTTCCTCGAGGGAGCCTTGGAAGAATTGTCGAAAATGGTAATAATGGCAACTTCTTCAGTAGGATTGGAGGGAACAACAGTCTTCTCAAACAGGATCTCCTTGCTATCCATCAGGTTTTGGATACCAGACTTCAGCAATGGGCAACCAGTAGGTAAAACAGAACACATATGGCAACCTTCACCACAGCCCAAAAATAAACCGAATAGCAACAGGTTCTTCTTGACAGTCATCAGAGGGGTAACAATATCATCCACGGAAACTACAAACAAGTCTTCCTCTATAGAATTCACTCCATGCTTGGGCATGGGAGCAGTCACAACATTAGGCCTCTCGGGCGCCTCAAACTCAATCTCCTTTGCCTCAATCAAGTCTTGGACCTTGTTATTCAAAGCCCAATAATCATCCGTATTATGCCCCGGGCTCTCAGAGTGATAAGCGTAGCGGGCGTTAGGGTTATACCTTGGTGACGTTGTATTTGAATTCTTTGGAGCTTCTTTTATAGTCACCAGATTGGTCTTCAACAACTGTGGCAGGATCTGAGACAAAGTCATGTTGAGACTGGTGAATTGCCTTCGAGGTCTCTCGTCCCTTTGTTGGTTGTGATGCTGAGGAGCACCAGCAGGTTTTGAAATAAATACCACATTGACAGCTTGGCGGTGTTCAGGTCTATTCTGTCTTCTCGAACTGTAGACATGATTGGACTCTTTCTTAAACAGTTTCTTCTCAGTGCTCGATGAGGCACCCTTATGTATCTTCCCAGCCTTAATACCAGCTTCAATCCTCTCACCAGTCAAAATAAGATCTGTAAACCCAACTGAAGAGCTTCCAATCAGATGGTTAAAGAATGGGCCAGACAGGGTCCCTAAAAACATGTCAACAAGCTCACGATCAGCCAACGGTGGTTGCACCCTTCCGACAAGGTCTCTCCATTTTTGAGCATACTCTTTAAATCCTTCACCCGTTCCTATTGACATACCCTAGAGTTGGGTACGCGTAGGAGCGAGGTCGGAGTTGTACTGATACTGCCTATAGAATGCAGTAGCCAAATCTTCCCAGCTACGTATACTGGCTCCATCCAACTGATAGAACCACTCGAGCTGAGTCCCTGAGAGACTGTCTTGAAATAAATGGATCCATAAGTTCTTATCAACAGTGTAAGGTTGGATCTTCCTCACATATGACCGGAGGTACAACTTTGGACAGGAAGCTCCATCATACTTGGCAAAGGCAGGTGCCTTGAACTTATGAGGAATCACCACCCCAGATGATAGACCCAGATCTCCGAAGTCCAGACCGAGCACCTTCTGTATTTCCATAGCGCTCAAGCAGTCTTCCAGCTGTTTGTACTTATCCTCAGCAGGAGGATATTGTTCTTCATCATAATCCGTCTCGTTGTCAGAGACCATAGGGCTAGGAGACCTCCTTTCTTGTGGACCATCTTTCCCTCCAGATGAGGTGGTCAGATCAACTTCATTCTACAGCCCGTTTCCAAACCTGCGTCCAGTGTTGAACATGATGGTCCTCTTCTTCTTCTTCTTCTTTTTCTCCTTCAGAATTAAGGTCTTCAGGTCTTGCTGACCCTTAGCTAGATTCATGAATAGCTCTTGAAATTGGGCATTCTGGGCCTGGAGGGCCTTGATAGCTTGCTAAGTGTGTTTCCTTTCTTGTTTACAAATTTGAATCTCGATTGTCTTTGAAATCATAAATCATACGCATTTCATCTCATGCACTTCATAAACAGGTACCCCATTACAGGTCTCTTATCTTCTTCGCTGTTTATTTCAACGCTCAATCTTCAGGTCTTGCTGACCCTTAGCTAGATTCATGAATAGCTCTTGAAATTGGGCATTCTGGGCCTGGAGGGCCTTGATAGCTTGCTCAGTGGAAGGTTCAGCAGACATGATAATTGAGCGTTGAAATAAACAGCGAAGAAGATAAGAGACCTGTAATGGGGGTACCTGTTTATGAAGTGCATGAGATGAAATGTGTATGATTTATGATTTCAAAGACAATCGAGATTCAAATTTGTAAACAAGAAAGGAAACACACTTTATTAGATTTAAGCTTCAAAATTTAAATTGTTCAACAAACTGCCTTTAGGCGTTATAAGAAATGGAAATACTGAAAAGTAAATGAAAACTGTAAAGAAATCATAAAAGGTCCATCAATGCTCCCATGGTCTCTTCTTCTCAGTGCGGACATAATCATTCAGGATTCGTTCATTCTCCAGTTGCCTGGTCAGCTTCTGGATCTTCTGTTCCTGTTCATTGAACCTCTCTCGGTAGGAATCCCGTTCATTCCTCAATTGCTTCCAAGACCTCTTCAGTGTCCCAATATCAGTGGGCATATAAGGTTGGAGGATAGTTGGAGGAACCCCCTCTTCATCAGCAACTTCAAGAGTAACAGGCCTGACAGCTTCATATGGCATACCTAGCTTCTGGGCCTGGATGCGGACCCATCTGAGGTATGGCTCCATTGGCAGAGAAGTCTTCGGCCCCAACTCATGTGGATCAAATTTGTGAACTCTGTCCCAAGCCCTTATGACTCTACGACGCAGCTCGTCACTATCTCCCTGAAAATCAAAGATGATATGGGGCATCAGCATCTCATGAGGCCCTTCTCTTCTGGATCTTCCAAACTGACGGAGAGCTAAACATAGGTTGTAAGAAATCCCTCCATGGAGTCCGATCAATGGAACATTAGGATACTCTCCACAGCGATCAATGACAGTCACCTCATCCATACCTTTGAGATTCCAGATAATGTCATCACTAGAAAGAGCCTTCACCCTATAAGCCCAGCCCATTCCTTCTTTGTTTTTCAGCACGGACTTAGGGAGGTGCGAAATAAACCACCTCGACAATAAAGGAACACAACACATCAAAGTTCCCCGCTTTCGGGCAGTACGAGCATAGAGCTGATGAAGCATATCACCCAAGAGAGTGGGTACCGGATTCTGAGAGATGAAGATCTTTATGGCATTAATGTTAACAAAAGTGTCAGGATTCGGAAATAATACCAAACCATAAATCAAGAGAGCCAGAATATCCCCGTACGCCTTGAAGTCTAAGCTGTCCCAGAAGTAATTAGCTTTTTCTACCAAAAACTTAGCCAGAAAACCCTTAGCTCCACTTCTGGTCTCCCAGTTAGCCATTACCTCCTCCTTGGTCAAGTGAAGGGCTGCAGTAATTTCTTCGGGCTTAGGAGTCTTTTCCCAACCAGTAAATGGAGTTTGTTCCAAAACAGAGATACCAAGCAGCTCAAAGAACTCTTCCAGGGTAGGAACCAGCTGGAAGTCTTGAAAGGTGAAACAATGGTACAACGGATCATAGAATTGGACCAGAACACTCATCATTTTCTCGTCCAATTTTGAAGTGACCAAACTGAGAAGAGAACCATGCCTTCTGATGAAGGAAGTAGTGTCTGGAATCCTGACATCCAAATCTTTAAGCAGGGTAGGTACTTGGACAAAGTTGATCCGGATAGTATTCCTACGCATGGGCATCATAATGACCTATAAAATAGAGCAAAGATGAAACCCTCTTGTCTTTGAAATTGGTTAGTCCTTATGCAAGATGTATGCAATGTTATGATGTCATGATGTCATGATAAAGGCACACCATAAGTATCCACAAAAGGCAAACATGGTAAAGGCACACAACTCACACAAAAGAGCCCTTAGATTTCAGGCTGGCATGAAGCTTAGGTACTACCCTCTTTCAGTTTCAGTTGGTTAAGACCTGTCCTAAAAATAGTACCCGGGTTCTAGAGGATCTCAATATCACTGACCACCCTCAATAGGTCATAATTCCAGTTTAGCAACCTTTTCTTGCGTCCGGAATCATCGCGAGAGTTTAGTCTCAATGAGTGTAGCATACTGCTACTGTTCTATGGCCAAGTTGGTCAATTTAAGGTTCTAAGGTCAGTTGGTGCTTAATGACTCCTTAGAAGACCCATATTCTCCTCGTTCCAATACAAGGGATATCGATACAGACCAAGGTGTCACACCAATGTAGCTACTGCTTCATCCGTGTCGGTCTACGCTAGACAGATCCCTCACAGTTTATTGCTACTTACCTAAAGGGTATCCCCAGATCTGGGTTAGGATCTATAGAACTCTGATACAAGCCCACAAAATTAAAGCATACAAAGCATACAATTGAAAACATAGAGATCTAATCCTAAGGTACACCTCACTTATTAATTCCCCAGCAGAGTCGCCAGTTCTGTGATACGGTGGTAGAGAACTGACTGTTTTGGAATGCTGGTTTGCGTTTGTTTTCTCAAAATGTCGCGGTAAGCAAGAGTTGCCACCGTCTTTTATTTTATCCAACAAGGAAAGGACAAAAGCACAGACAAATTCCTTTTTGAGATGTTTCTCGGGTTCGGGAGGTAGATTATAGAAAGGGAAGGTGTTAGCACCCTTTCTATCTGTGGTTATCCACGGGCTCTTAGGTACTTGCTCACTATGTTTCCAAAAATTTGCTTTTTCTTGGTGATTGTGGGTTTGAAAAGAGTTTTTGTTTGAAAGAGAGTGTAAGTGAGAAAAGTTTTGTTTTTTGTTTTCAAAAGAGCAAGTACTTAAGAACATCTACCTACTCAAAAAGGGAATTAAACTGTACAAGTGTCCTTTAGACAATGCCATCCCACTATTGAGGAGTAGGTAGCATCGTCGTTGGAGTTTTCGGGTCAATTCGATTAAGGGACATGTGGTCACTAAAGCAATGTTAGGACGCCTTAGCGGTAACCCTAATATCTTAGATCATTTTATCCGAGGCAACCGTTTCGAGGCAACTTAGGATCTTTGGACAAGAGGGCGGCCTCTAAAACATCCAATACTCAATGACCACGTTCGAGGCAACCAAGTGAGGTGTACCCTAAGAGTGGCATGTGCGAGTATATTGTTTTTCAGTTATATCTTTGTACATGTCAATGGTGAGCTAATTGTTGATTTTAAGTTAAAGATTATCTTGTCATCCATTGCCTATTATTCAAACATCTAACAGTTAATGGTTGCGGAAATTAAATTGCGGAAAATAAAGCTAAGCTATTACAAGGCGTCGGGTATTTACATCGCAAAAAAAAAACCCTTGAAAATTAAATTGCGAAAAGTAAATAAAAGCGGTAAATAAAATCCTAAGTTAAAACTATTACATCCTCGGAGCAATTACAATATATGGATCAAAAATAATATGCGCGCGAGAAAAATTGAATCAGAATGATCTAGGGTTTTGACCCTTTTTTCATTAAATAAAGCATAATTTTTTGGCTTTTTTTGGATTAAGAATTAGGTCTAAATTAATAATGGAATTAATTAATTAAAAGAAATATTTTTGGGTTTTTTATTTTAATTAAGGAAATAAAAAAATGGTTAAAAATATTAAAAAACCTAATTCTATATTGATTTTAATTTAATGCAAAATATATTGGAATTGAACCTAATTAAAACTAAATTAATTGGTTAATTTTATTTACAAAAATAAATAATAACATTAATGGAATTTAAATAAAAAAATATTTTTTTGTTTTCTGATTTTTTTATGAAAAAAAAGTTAGTTTGTTAATTAATTAATTAAGATACTAATAATAATAAAATAGAAAATATAAAATAATGAAAAGAAAAAATAAAATAAACAAACTCGGGGGGGGGGGGGGGGTGCTGGGCCTGAAGAGGTTGTATACTCAGCAATTTTGGCCCAATTTCATCCCAGCCTGTTGGACTTTTTGGATCCATTACATGCTTGTTGACCAAGGAGTATGGTGATCCTTCATTCATGACCACTGGATCTAGGTTTGGAGCCATCTGGCGCATTGAGGTTTGAGGCGCATGGTGGACCTCCCTTTGAAAACTGCACATGAACACCTGAAAATAAAATGCAACAAGGTTTTGGGGGAACTGGGATTCGAACCCAGGTCCCATAGGACAATTCAACTAGCGCGCTACCAACTGAGCCATGATGTTAACCTGTTAGTGGAATAGAAGCTAAATATTATATACAAACAATTCAATTATGCCTGGCCAAAAATAAAAGACGCGCAATTGATTCAAATGAACCAATCACGCCCAACCACGTAATCATCTTCCTCACAAAAACCTGGTTCATTTACCTGCGGATTTTTATCCGCAGGAAGATTCATAGGACGTCTCAAAAATCCTCCCTAGGCCATGTAAATGAAATCCAAGAGTACCAACGTACTCGTCTCTTCCTCCTGGTCATCCCTGTAACCACCATTCACCTTGATTTTTCCTATATAAAAAACGCCTAAAAAATAAGAACAAGAACCCTAGGTTCGAGCATCATGATACAGGGTCCAATAATAAAATTGAATAATGCAAAAACGTTCTAAATCAAATAACAATCACAAATAAGCCAATATTTTGAAGAAAAGATGCAAGAACTGGAGGTTTGGATTCCATGTTCAGAGGTCAATTCGTGATGACTTACAATGAGATTTAGGTGATGAAAAGGCTTCCTTTTGATTGGTATAGCTCCACTGGATGTCAAGGAAGAGAGCTACGTTTTGCTTTTGGTCTGAATTCGCCTCTAAGGTTGTTTTCAATCTCACACTTTTCAAGCTTTTTTCTCAAAGTGGTGTGGCCGTTTCTGCAGTCTTCTATGCATGTTCTTGGTTTGGCTTCCTTATGTGAATGTTATAGAGTGAATTAGGGTTGGTTTTTTGATCTGAAATCAAGTGCATTCAAGATTGAAGATTGGATTTGATCACCATTGAAAAGCTTTCCCAAAATAAGCCAAATTTGATTTTTTGTGCTTGAATAAGCCATGATGCGATTTTATTGAGTGAATAATAATAATTGCAAGTTGTACAAATCACAAAGATCCATTTACATCAACTTTTAGATTTTATTTGATTTAAAATGAATTAAATCAATAAAAATAAAATAAAATAGAAAAATAAAAGAATGGTCATGAAATTAAGTATGGGATACGTGTGTGGAAAGACAAGACCAAATCAAGTGGGAAAAAGTGGGCCCTTTTGTCAAAAATTGGAGTTTTGAGGATAGTTGACTTTTCTCAATTTTGGAAAAATGCCCAACTTCAACAATGCATAACTTCCTCAATTTTGAACTTTTGGAGGTGTTCTTGGACTTTTTAGAAACCTTGATATGTCCTCTGACCAGCCCTTTTGGTCTCATCCAATTTTGATGTTCCATGCTCAAGTTATAAGCTTTGGAAAAAAAGGTGTTTTTGTTGACTTTCAAAAATGACCTATAATGTCCAAATTTATAACTTTTTGTGAGAGCATTTCTTGATGTTCGAGTATGAAGATGGATTGTAGGAAATTTCAGCCCCTTCAAAATTAGCTTTGGATGGGTCATTTCTCATAAAGTATGTGAAGTTATTCTTGGTCAAAGTTGGGTTGACTTTTCCTGCAAAACCCTAATTTAGCAACTTTTGAATCTTGATGAATTTTGAGAAATCCTTGATGAATCATGATCAACCCTTGATAAAATGATGAATTATCCTTCAAAATGAGAATGTTGACAAAAATTCTTGAGGTTTGACTGTATTTGGGACACAATTGACTTTTGCTCTAGCACAGTCGACTTTTGGGTCTCTTGAGCAATTAACTGACCCAACTTTCTCTGCAAGGCTTGAAAATTGACATGGATGAACTTAAGAACATATTAGGACATTGGGGAACACTTGAGGTTGTTTGGATGTGAGTACCTTAATGCAACACAAAACCCTAATTTTGACTTGACTGCCTTAGGAGGTGATTTGACTGTCCAACTCTTGAGTCATCTTGAGCAATTTGAAGATCATTCTTGGCAAATCTTGAGAAATATGGGAGGGAAAATTTTGGGGTACAACAGCTTCCTACTAACTAATGGTAGGATAGCACTATCTAAAGGAAAGGAAAAGTAAAAGAAAGGCCTTGAGTAGGTAGATCGCTTTTAATCGCTTGCTCACAAACATTTCAAAACAAAAAGATCTTTTCACAAACACTTCAAAAAAATATTTTCAAAACAAACTCTTTGTACGCATTCTCGAGGACAGATACAAGAATCATTACGAAGTCTTGCCTTACAACTGGAATTTCAAAATATTTTTCAAACACATATTCATAAAAAATTTTCAAAATAGAGTGAGCTAACGATTAAGAGCCTGTAGATAACTACGGATGAAAATGGTACTAACACCTTCCCTTTTCATAACCTACCCCCCGAACTTAAAATCAAAAAAGTTCTTTTCTGTTCTTTTTACCCTTTCCTTATTGGATAAAAGAAAAGTTAGTGATAACTCTTACTATCCGCAACATTTGCAATAAATCGCAAAACCAAGTCAGTTCTCCCACTGTATTACACCGTCCTTCTTAGGTACTGGCGCCACATTTGTAACCCACTGAGGATAGGACTCAACAGCTAAGAAACCTCCATTGAACTATTTCATAACCTTAGCTTTGATCTTTTATGACATCTCAGGATGCATACGACAAACCTTCTGCTTTACAGGAGGACAACAACGATACGGTGGGAGAACTGACTTGGGTGTTTTGTGTTTTATCGCAAATGTTGCGGTTAGCAAGAGTCACCACCGACTTTTCTTTTATCCAAAAGGAAAGGCTGAAAAGAACAAGAAAGACCTTTGATATTGTTTCTTGAATTCGGGGGGTAGATTATGAAAAGAGAAGGTGTTAGAACCCTTTTCATCCATAGTTATCTATGGGCTCTTAGTAGCTTGCTAGATCACTTGCTTTTGTTTGAAAATGTGCTTTGTGTGGTTTTTTAAAGTATTTTGAAAAGGCGCCTTCGTTTAGGCAAACCTTATAATAGTTCTCGTTCATAAGAACGTATACAAAGTGTTGAGCTTTTGAAAATATTTCATGTTTGGAAAATGTTTTGAAAGTGTTTTTGAAAGTGTTTGGTGTTTGTTTTGCAAATAATCAAGGATGTTTGATTTGAAAATAAGCAAGTAACTAGGAACAATCTACCTACTAAAAAGTCTTAGTTCATTTCTTCCTTCCTTTGATATTGCTATCTTACCACTAACTTGGTAAGAAGCCTTATCTTTGGATGTAAAGGGACGTGTGTGGGTCATCGTATAACCATGATAGCAATGTTGTGTGTTTTACCCTAAAATTTGCCCTCCCATATTTCTCAAAACATTTCAAGAATGATACTCAAGTTGCTCAAGGTAGTCCAAGGGTTGGCCAAACAAGCTCCCTCCTAAGGCAGTCTACCTCAAATTAGGGTTTCATGTTGCATCAATATACTTGAGTCCAAGTGATCCCAAATTCTCACCAATATACTAATACGTTCTCAAGATCATCCATGTCAAGTTTCAAGCCCTACAGAGGAAGTTTGCTCAGTCAATTACTCAAAGGCCTGAAAATCGACTTGGCTAGGGCAAAAGTCAATTGTGGCCTACATACAGTCAAACTTCAAGATTTTTGGTAAACATCCTTATTTTGAAGTGCATTTCATCATTTTATAAAGGGTTGATCATGATTCATTAAGGATTACTCATAATTCATCAAGACTCAAAAGTTGCTAAATTAGGGTTTTGTAGGAAAAGTCAACTCAACTTTGAACAAGCATAACTTTCTCATACGTTTTGAGAAATGACCCATCCAAATCTCATTTTTAAGAGGATGCAATTCCCTACAATCCATCTTCATCTCCCAAGTTAAAAATATGCACTCACAAGAAGTTATGAATTTGGACATTATAGGTCATTTTGAAAAGTCAACAAAAACACCTTTTTTGTCAAAGCTTCATACATGAGTATGGAATATAAAAATGAGATTAGACAAAAAGGGTGTATTAGAGGACATCTCAAGCTTTCTAAAAAGTCCAAGAACACCTCCAAAGAGTCAAAGTTGAGGAAGTTATGCATTGGTGAAGTTGACCTTTTTTGCAAAATTGCTAAAAGTCAACTATCCCTAAAACTTAAAATTTTGCCGAATGGGCCCAATCTTTTTCACTTGTTTTGAGTTGGCAACATAGCCCGCGATCTCTAGCCTTTTCCACTTGTCCATATCTTATTTTTATTATTTATTTTGATTTTTATTTGAATTAATTCAATTTAAATCAAAATAAATCATATAAAATCAAAAACATTGAGAATAAAAGATTTGGTGGTTATTTCAGGTCTTAATTTACAGATATCAAGCATTCAAACTCGTGTAAAGGCTTGTGTGCACAAAAAGATTGAAAAAAGCCATGTTTGGAAAGATCTTAAAAGTGAATCAAATCAAATCAAAAATCATTAAAGGAGAAAGATTTGGATGCAATTATCAACGCTAATGCATTGCTTGGTACAAATAGAGTGCGTGCAGACCTAAAAACAAGTTAGAAACAGGCGTATGAGCAAGAACAAAATCTGAAAAAAGTCAAGAAAAGTGTAAGATCGAAATCCCATTTGGAGGCAGTTTCAGGACCTTTGAACAAACCCAATCACTTCCTGGGAGTCTCTGCAAGCTAAAGCAATCAAAGACAAATCCATTCCAGTCCCAAAACGCATTGTAAGTCCATCACGACATACCCCTGTTCTTGAATTCGTATCTCGTAATATAAGCATTGTTAACATGAATTAATTACATATTCTTGATCTATGGAACATATGAAAACTTTCTGCATCATTCAATTTCATTTATATGGCCTATACTGTAAATCACCATTGCTAGGTTTGAGAGCTTTGTTTTAGGGTTTTTGATTACAGGGAAAATTAGCCTTCGTAAGTGATACTACCATGTTCAGGAGGACGAGACGAACACAACCATGGCATTAGATGTTATTTCCATGGCTTGTGGAAGATTTTGAGAAAGCACAGGTCTGTAGCAACGGACGTTTGTCCGTAGGTATAGGTTATCAAACCTTTACCCACGGAGAGAGGAATGAGACGATGAGTTGTCACTCCCCTATTGGTCTATTCAAATTCCAGCACACATTTTCTTTTCGTTTTCCACTAATATTTATTTTTTACATATTATTATTATTGCTTCATTATTGTACAACAAGAACAAAATAGCCCAGTGGTAGCCAGCTGGGTGTTAAGGCATTGGAAGTCTGGAGGTCAGGGGTTCGATCCCTGCCTCCAGCATTTTCTATTTTTCTATTTTCTTTCAGGAAATTCAGTGCGTGCATAACTCCAAGGCCTACCATACGCCTTCATCATCAATCATGCCAGATGGCCAGATGACCAAATCTGATAGCCACCATTGTAGGAACACCATGAGCCAGGGTCAGCGCATCATACTGGATCCAAGAAAGTCAGCATGGATCATCACAAATGGGCCCAGATTCTGCTCTTTGCACCCCCAATTTTCAGGCCCAATTTCTCTTTCTTTTATATTTTATTTATTTCATTTAATTTTATTTATTTATTTACTAACCACCAAATTAATTTTCTTTTTTATCAGAAAATCACCAAAAATATTTTTATGTCCAATTAAAATTAGATTATTATTTTTTCACCATTTAGATTTAAGTTTTATTTTTCATCAATAAAGGTAACTAATTTAATTGTTATTAATTTTAGACAACTTTAATTTCTTTTTACATAATTAAAATTAATTAGAATAAATAGGTTTTATTACTAACTTAATTATTTTATTTCTTTCCTAAAATAACAAAAAAAGCAAAAAATATGTCATGTAATTATTTTTATTAAGTAATTTAATTAACTAATTAATTTTCACATTTAATTTAGAAAAACTTAGTTCTTTTCTTTTAAAAATATTCAAAACAACAAAAAAACAATTTTCTCTTTTAATTAGGATAGAAGGGTCAAAACCCTAATTTCGCATTTGATCTAATTTGTCATCGCACGCTTTATTATTATATTATCCAATTATTGTATTTGCTCACAGTTTGTAATAGCTTTAATTAGGACTTTTACATTTATCGCTTTTATTTTCAAAGGGTTTGTTTTTGGCTACGTAAATACCCGAAGCCTTGTAATAGTGTAGTTTAATTTCCGCATTTTTAATTCCGCAAATTATTAACTGTTAGATGTATGAATAATTAGGGTTTGCATGACAAGAATGTATGACTAATTTTAAAACTGTTAGATCACCCTAAATGTGCAAAGATAAATAAACTGAAATTAAATCACTCGCACATGCGCACTCCTAGGGTACACTCCCACTTGGTTGCCTTCGGTAAACGGTCATTGAGTATAGGATATTTTAGTGGTCGTCCTTTTGTCCAAAGATCATAGTTGCCTCGGAAGGGTTGCCTCAGATATAGTTTCTTCGGATAAATGATCTATGACATTAGGGTTACTACTAAGACGTCCTAACATTGCTTTAGTGACCGTACGTCCCTTTCGAATTGACCCTCAAAACTCCAACGACGGTGCTACCTACTCACTAATAGTGGGATAGCATTGTCTAAAGGAAACGAATACAGAACGATTCTTTTTTCGAGTAGGTAGATTAGTTCTTAAGTACTTGCTCAATCCAAACAAAATGTTTCACACTTACACTCCTTTACAAACAAGTTTTCAAAAACACTTCATTACACTCTTAAAGACAGAAGCAAGAGGTAAATCGAAGTTAAAACAAAAACTTTTCAAAGCCCACAAACACAAAGAAAACAATTTTGAAAATGATGAGCAAGTACCTAAGAGCCCGTAGATAACTACGGATAGAAAGGGTGCTAATACCTCCCCTTTCTATAATCTACCCCCTGTACTCAGAAATATCTCGAAAAAGGAATTTTTCTGTGCTTTTTTCCTTTCCTTGTTGGATAAAATAAAAGTCAGTGGCGACTCTTGCTTACCGCGACTTTTTGCGAAAATAAACGCAAAACGCAAACCAGTAAATTCCTTAACGAAATAGGGAAACCACGTCCCAGTTCTGGCCACCGTATCACAGAACTGGCGACTCTGCTGGGGAATTAATAAGCGGGGTGTACCTTAGGGTTTGTTCATCATATTATTTTCTATTGTTTAATTTGATTTCTTTATCTTTGTGGGTTTTGTATCGGAGTTACTATAGATCCTAACCCGGATCTGGGGACACCTTTTAGGTAAGTAGCAATAGACTGTGAAGGAACTGTATGGCGTAGACCGATACGGTTGAAGCAGTAGCTACGTTGGTGTGACACTTTAGTTGGTACCTATATCCCTTGTGGAGGAACAAGGAGAGTATGGGGCTGCTAAGGGGTCATTAAGCATCAACTGACCTTAGAACCTATAATTGACCAACTTGGCCATAAAAAAGTAGCAGTATGCTACACTCATTGAGACCATACTCTCGCGATGATTCCGGCCGCAAGAAAAGGTTGCTAAACTGGAATTATGACCGATCGAGGATGGTCAGTGATATTGAGATCCTCTAGAACCCGTTTACTATTACTAGGACAGGTTGAACCAACTAAACTGAAAGAGGGTAATACCTAAACTCCATGCCAGCCTGAAATTTAAGGGCTATTGTGTGACTTGTTTGCCCTTACCATGTTTGCTATCTGTGATATTTGTGGTGTGTTCTTATCATGACATCATGCATCATGACATTGCATGCATATTTCATTAGACTAAACATTTTAAAGACCGAGGGGATTCATCTTTGTTCTGTTTTGTAGATCATGGCATCTATGCGCATAAATACCATTCGGATCAACTTTGTGCAGATACCTGCTCAGCTTAGATAGTTGGTTTCAAAGGTTCCTGATAGTTATTCCTTTGTTAGAAGACATGGTCATCTCCTTGGTTTGGTCACTTCAAGTTGGATGAGCAAATGATGAGTGTCTTGTTCCAGTTCTTTGACCCATTGCATCATTGTTTCACCTTCCCGGACTATCAGTAGGTCCCTACTTTGGAGGAGTTCTCTGATTTACTTGGTATATCTATTCTAGAGCAGACACCATTTACAGGTTTGGAGATAGCTCCTAGGCCAGAGGATATTGCTTCAGCCCTCCATCTAACAAAGGCTGATGTAGTGTTTAACTGGGACATTCGGAGTGGGGTTAAAGGCTTTCTGGCTAAGTTCTTGATTGATCAAGCTCAACAGTTTTGGGATGGTTTGGACTTTCAAGCATTTGAAGACATCCTGGCACTCCTCATCTATGGCTTGGTTATGTTCCTTAATTCAGATTCTTTTGTCGACGTGAACGCAATCAAGATCTTCATGTCCCATAATCCAGTGCCCACTCTCTTAGGTGGAATTCTACATGCTCTTTATGCCTGTACTACTCGGAAAAGGGAACCCTTATGTGTTGTGCACCACTGCTGGTGAGGTGGTTTATTTCTCACCTCCCTAAATATGTATTGAAGAATGAGGAAGGTATGGGTTGGGCCTACAGAATCACGTCCCTTGCTTACACATACATCATTTGGAGTACTAAAGATATGGAAGAAGTGGCTGTCATTGATCGGTGTTGGGAATACCCCAATGTTCCACTGCTTGGGATTAGAGGAGGAATCACCTATAATCCTTGTTTGGCCTTACGACAGTTTGGACGAGCTCGAAGGGACGATCCTCATGAGCTTCTACTTCCAAACATTGTCTTTGACTTCCAGGGGGATGTTGAGGGACATCGTCGCAGGTTCATATGAGCTTGGGATAAGGTGAACAGGTCTGATCCACATGAGCTAGGAATGAAGACTTCTCTCCCGATGCAACCGTATCTCCAGTGGGTTCGATCCCGTTCTCAAAAGCTGGGGATTTCGTACGAAGCTGTCTTGCCAGTAATTGTTGAGCGTACTGATGAAGAAGGGGTTCCTCATACGGTCCTCCATCCATACATGCCTACTGACATTGGGGCATTGAAGAGGTCTTGGATCTAGCTAAGGGAAGAAAGGGATACTTACAGAGAGAAGTATCATGAGCAGGAGCGAAAGATCCAAAAGCTTACAAGGAAGCTGGAGAATGAGAGGACCCTTAACGATTATGTCAGCACAAAAGAAAAACAACCATGGGAGCACTGATGTCTTTTTCTATTTCTAGTTTAGATTGGCTTTCCAGTATTTCTTTTGTAACGCCTTAAAGGCATTTGTTAAACATTGTTTCAAGTTTTTAATCTAATAAATTGTGTTTCATTTTGGTTTACAAATTTTAATCTCCCTAAGTCTTTGAAATCATTTCATACGCATTCCATTCCCATGCACCTCATTACAGGTACCCTTACAGGTTTCTTATCTTCTTCGTTGTTTATTTCAGCACAACATGTCTTCTGAAACACCTAACGATCAAGCCATCAAGGCTCTGCAAGCTCAGAATGCTCATTTCCAGGAAATGTTCATGAACTTGGCCAAGGGTCAACAAGATCTAAAAAATTTTATCCTGAAGGACAAGAAGAAGAAGAAGAAGAAGAAGAAGAAGACGATCCTCTTGAATATGGGTCACAGGTTTGGGAACAGGTTGCGAGAAGAAGTTGATTTGTCTCACTCATCTGAAGGGGGGAGGGAATCAAGAAGAAAGGAGGGCTCCTAGCCCTGTGGTTTCAGACAATGACACTGACTTTGATGAAGACCAGTATCCTCCTGCTGAGGATAGGTATAAGCAACTTGAAGACCGGTTAAGTGGAATGGAGATCCAGAAGATACCTGGGTTGGACTTCGAAGATTTGGGTTTGGCATCTGGGGTGGTGATCCCCCACAAGTTTAAAGCGCCTGTCTTTGCTAAGTACGATGGGGTCTCCTGTCCGAAGCTAAACCTCCGCTTGTATGTTAGAAAGATTCAACCGTATACTGCTAATAGGAACCTCTGGGTTCATTTCTTTCAAGATAGTCTGTCAGGGACTCAACTTGAATGGTTTTACCAACTGGAAGGAGCTAATGTCCGTAACTGGGAGGACCTTACTGCTGCTTTTTACAAGTAGTACCAGTATAATGCCGACCTTGCTCCCACGCGTACCCAACTTCAGGGTATGTCTATGGGTGCGAGCGAAGGTTTTAAGGACTATGCCCAGAAGTGGAGAGATCTTGCTGGAAGAGTACAACCCCCTCTGGCTGATAGAGAGTTGGTGGATATGTTTCTTGGGACTTTGTTTGGTCTGTACTTCAATCATTTGATCGGTAGTTCATCATCCGGGTTCACTGAATTGATTATGACTGGGGAGAGAGTTGAAGCCGGTATTTAGAGCGGCAAGATACAGAAAGGTGCTTTGTCAAGTACAGAGAAGAAGCCTTTCAAGAAGGAATCTAGTGCAATTTACAGCTCGAGGAGCAAAAATCGACCCGAGCGCCGCCAAGCAGTTAATGCGGTAGTTATATCAAGACCAACTGTTGCCCCATAATGCAACAATCAACAAAGAGCAGAGATACTGCAAAGGCAGTATACTCGACTCAGTATGACTCTATCTCAAATTCTTCCGCAATTGTTGAAGACAAACTTGGTGATTCTGAAGGAGGCTCCGAAGAATCCCAACACCACATCACCGCTGTATAATCTGAACACCCGCTGTGCTTATCACTCTGATAGCCCAGGGAATGATACTAATAACTGCTGGGTTTGAAGAACAAAGTGCAGGATCTGATTGATGCTAAGGAGATCGATTTTGAAGCGCCGGAAAAGCCTAATGTCATGATCGCTCCTATGCCCAAGCATGGAGTGAATGTTGTGGATGATGACTCGTTTGTGACTTTCGTGGAAGACGTTTCTACTCCATTGATGACAGTGAAGAAGAGCTTATTATTGGCAGGTTTATTTCTGGGTTGTGGCGAAGGTTGCCACCTGTGTTCCATCTTTCCTACTGGTTGCCATATATTGAAGTCAGGTGTCCAACGCCTGATGGATAACAAAGAAATCTTGTTCGAGAAAACTTTGGTTCCATTGATTCCTGTTGAAGATGTTTCCATAATTACCATTTTCTCCAATTCTTCCAAGGCTTCCTCGAGAAAGCCTGTTAGAATTATATTTGTTCCGAGAGTTGCTCCATTGATCATTACTATTCCTGGACCTATCCCTTACACATCGGATAAGGCTGTCTCGTGGCACTATGGGGCCGATGTGTATTATCACAGGATTAAACAAGACTTGAAAGATGAAGAGGCTGATATTGATGTCAGCAATATTGTTGGGTCTAGCAAAGTCACCCGAAGAAGAAGACTTTTCTCTCCTGAGATCTCCCCACCAATTGTTCAAAAGCCTCTTGTTATTACACCTACCAGTACATCTGCTACTGTCCCTGTTTATGTGCCAATTATTACCCCTGTCGCTAAGTCATCTGACACTCGGGGCAAAGGGATCACCAGTGAGCCTGCCCAGACGGAGGCGCCGAAGAAGATTATTGTTGAAGCCTCTAGACAGGAGATAGAGGAAATTTTAAAGATCATCAAGAAAAGCGACTACAACATAGTCGAACAGCTGGGGCAAACCTCGTCAAAGATCTTTATGTTGTCTTTATTGCTATGATCAGAAGCCCATGCTAAGGCTCTGATTGCTTTCCTGAAAACTGCGCACGTGCCCCTGGAAACATCCGCTGATCAGTTCAAAGACTGTGTGGCTAGTTTGACCGCTGATAACGGGTTGGGTTTCTCTGACGCAGATTTGACTGCCAAAGGAAAGAATCACAATGATTCTCTACATGTTTCAATCGAGTGCAGGGGCACTACTCTAGCTCACATATTGGTGGATACTAGGTCCTCGTTAAATGTTTTACCCAAGAAAGCGTTAGACCGGTTAGACTGTGAAGGGTTGGTGCTGAAACCAAGTAATATTCTAGTTAGGGCCTTTGATGGGTCCAAGAGGATGGTGCATGGATAGGTGGATGTTCCTCTTAAGGTTGGTTCCCATACTTTCGCGTCTACATTCTACGTGATGGACATTCGACCGTCTTATTCTTGTTTGCTGGGTCGCCTGTGGATCCATAAAGCTGAGGCAGTAACTTCTATGCTCAATCAAATGTTGAAATACCCAGTGAAAGGGAAAATTGTTACAGTACGAGGAGAAGAAGAGTACATGGTGAGCCACCTTAACTCTTTTCAGTATGTGGAAATGGATGGGGAGTTCATTGAAACCCCGTGTCAGCATTTTGAAGAAGTCCCCCACACTCTGGCGTCGACTGAAACTGTTCCTGAGGATCCTCCAATGAAGATGGCTTCCCTCAAGGATGCCCGGGCTGTTATTGAGAAAGGTGGGTGTGCGAATTGGGGCCAACTCCCTGACTTTGCACACAAGACTGACAAGTTTGGTTTGGGTTTTACTGCAGAAGCTCAAAGGGTTGTCCGGCGTGCGCGGATTGGAAGACATCCCCTGCGTATCACTAATCCGGAAGTGAATTCAATAGAAGATGATGATGAAGATTCTGAGTTTGACAGCTGGATTTACCTGACTACCGACTGTGGATTAAGAAATTGGACGACAAAGGACTTCATACCTATTTCTTTTATTACACAGTAATGAGACTTTTGTTTCGAGTTTGTAACAGACAATTTTAAACTTTACGTCCCGGTGCCTTGCCCGAGACACCGTAGCTTTGTTTGTGAGGGCTTTATATTTGTCATTTCCATATATCATCAATAAAAGAATTGGATGTTTTCTTGCATTACAAATTTTGTGCTCCTTGTTTTTCTTTTCTATCTTGCAAAAACAGCTATTTGTCTTACACACACTCACATATACAGGTCCATATCCACTCTGGATCCCACTGATAACGACTCTGCTACTGCCAATTATGACTTTGAAAGTCCGATCAACCAAGCCGAGGACGAAGGTGAGGATAATTGTGAAGTGCCTGGTGAACTTGATAGACTGTTACTTCAGGAAGAGAGGGCCATACAACCGCATGAAGAGCCAGTGGAAACAGTAAATCTGGGTACAGAGATAGACAAGAAAGAGGTCAAGATCGGGGAAAATCTGGTGCCTAGTGTTAAGCAACGGCTGATTTAGATGTTGTGTGATTATGTTGAGATCTTTGCCTGGTCTTATAAAGATATGCCTGGGATGGATACTGATATTGTGGTTCACCGCCTGCCCACCAAAGAGGATTGTCCTCCAGTGAAGCAGAAGGTTCGTCGAATACGCCCAGAGATGTTTGAGAAAATCATGGCTGAGGTTATGAAACAGTTTGATGTCGGTTTTCTAGCAGTTACTTCTTACCCGCAGTGGGTTGCCAACGTGGTTCCGGTGCCGAAGAAGGATGGTAAGGTTCGAATGTGTGTTGACTATAGGGATCTGAACAGGGCGATCCCCAAGGATGATTTCCCTCTACCCCATATCGACGTTCTGGTTGACAACACCGCACAACATAAGGTCTTCTCCTTTATGGATGATTTCTCCGATTACAATCAGATTAAGATGGCTCCTGAGGATATAGAGAAGACAACTTTCATTACTCAATGGGGTACCTTTTGCTACAAAGTCATGCCTTTCGGATTGAAGAATGCTGGGGCAACATATCAGCGCGCCATGGTCACTTTGTTCCATGACATGATTCATCATGATATTGAGGTATACGTCGATGACATGATTGCAAGGTCCCAGACTGAAGAGGAACATCTTGACCATCTTCAGAAGCTATTTGACAGGTTGAAGTTGTATAAGCTGAGGTTAAACCCGAACAAGTGCACCTTCGGGGTTAGATCTGGTAAGCTGCTGGGTTTCGTCGTTAGTGATAAAGGTATTCAAGTGGATCCTGCAAAGGTGAAAGCTATATAGGAAATGCTAGCTCCCAGAACAGAAAAAGAAGTCAGAGGCTTTTTGGGACAGCTGAATTACATTGCCCGATTCATCTCACACCTGACTGCTACTTGTGAGCCAATCTTCAAGCTACTGAAGAAAGATCAAGTGGTAAGATGGAATGATGAATGTCAGGCCGCTTTCGAAAGGATCAAAGAATATCTCCAAGAGCCTCCTATTCTGATGCCTCCAGTTGAAGGGAGACCTTTGATCTTATACTTGACAGTACTTGACAATTCAATGGGGTGTGTGCTGGGGCAGCATGACGAGTCTGGCCGAAAAGAGCATGTTATTTATAACCTTAGCAAAAAGTTTACCGACTGCGAGACCCGATACTCGTTGCTTGAGAAAACTTTTTGCGCTTTGGCATGGGCTGCTCGCCGGCTGAGACAGTATATGCTGACTCACACTACTCTATTGATATCAAAGATGGATCCAATCAAGTATATCTTCGAAAAGCCTGCCTTGTCCGGAAGAATAGCAAGATGGCAGATGATCTTGACTGAGTATGACATTCAATACACGACCCAGAAAGCAATTAAGGGAAGTGTGTTGGCAGATCATTTGGCACAGCAAGTTGTGGATGATTACCAGTCTATGAACTTCGAGTTCTCGGATGAGAATATCATGTTGGTGACTGACTGTGAAACACCTGGACCAGATGAAGGACCTGAGGAGGGATCCTGATGGTTTATGTACTTTGACGGAGCTTCAAACGCTTTGGGGAATGGCATTGGCGTCGTGATCATATCTCCTGAAGGTTGTCATACTCCGTTCACCGCCCAATTATGTTTTAACTGCACCAACAATATGGCGGAGTATGAAGCATGCATTATGGGTCTTCGAGCAGCTATTGACCTAAGGATTAAGTTCTTGAGTGTTTTCAGAGATTCCGCTCTCGTGATCAGCCAGATCAAAGGCGAGTGGGATACGAAACACCCAAATCTTATTCCTTACAAGGAGTATGTGTTGACTTTGCTTCCACACTTTGAGGAGATAACCTTTGAACACTTCCCAAGAGAGGAGAATCAGTTAGTGGACGCGCTAGCTACGATATCTTCTATGTTCAAGGTCAGGTGGGATAATGAAGCTCCCCAGATTACCATTGAGAGGTTGGACGAACCTGCACATTGCTGTGACATTGAGACTGAAGAGGTAAAAGATAAACCCTGGTTTCACAAGGTAAAAAGGTATCTTGAGGCTTAAGAATACCCCGAGGGTGCATCTGTTAATGATAAGAAGTTTCTGAGGAGGTTCGCAGTGAAGTTCTTCATCAGTAATGGTATTCTTTACAAGCGTAACCATGATTCGACCTTACTGCGATGCGTGGATAAGAACGAGGCAGAAAGGATTATGGCGGAGTTGCATGAAGGTAATTTTGGAACTCATTCTAGTGGACACACTATGGCAAAGAAAATCCTTCGGGCAGGATATTATTGGTCTACTATGGAAGCCGACTGTTATCAGCATTCTCGGACCTGTCATAAGTGCCAAGTCTATGCTGATAAGGTGCACATATCTCCAGTACCTCTGAACGTCTTGACAGCTCCGTGGCCTTTTGCAATGTGGGGTATCAACATGAACAGCGAGATCAGACCTACTGCGTCTAACGGGAATCATTTCATCCTGGTAGCAATTGATTACTTTACAAAGTGGGTTGAAGTAGTTTCCTTTGCGACCGTAACCAAGAACGTCGTGGCACAGTTTATTCGGCATAATTTGATCTGTCGATACGGTGTACCAGAGAGGATTATTACGGACAATGGAACAAATCTCAACAATAAGATGATCACCGAGCTCTGCAAGAAGTTCAAGATACAACATCACAACTCTTCTCCTTACCGGCCGAAGATGAATGGGGTTGTTGAAGTGGCTAATAAGAATATCAAGAAGATTGTACAGAAGATGACGGTGACATACAAAGATTGGCATGAGATGTTACCATTTGTTCTTCATGGATACCGTACCTCAGCGCGGACGTCAACAGGGGCAACCCCCTATTCCTTGGTATATGGTATGGAGGCAGTCTTGCCTATTAAAGTTCAGATACCCTCTCTTTGGATTATGAAGGATGCAGGTTTGAGCGAAGATGACTGGATCCAGACCCGGCTTGATCACCTGAACTTAATCGACAAAAAGAGACTTACTGCTATTTGTCATGGTTAGACGTATCAAAAGCGGATGATCAAGGCGTTTAACAAGAAAGTTAGACGACATGAGTATCAAGTTGGGGATCTGGTGATCAAGCACATCATATTACCTCAAGGTGATCCCAGGGGAAAATGGACCCCTACGTACGAAGGGTCATTTGTGGTTAAGAACATTTTCTCAAGAGGAGCTATGATTCTAACCACCATGGATGGTGACGACCTTCCTCACCATGTCAATGCAGACATAGTGAAAAAATACTACGCATAATCAAAGACCCGCTAGGTTGACTGGCCTAGGCAAAAATAAGGGCTTCCCGGCGAACCAAAAGGGTTTGGGCAAAAATAAAGGATGAAAATAAAAAATCTGTACACCCGGCAAGTCGAAAACCTGAACAGGCGGCTTGGGCAAAAAAGGGTATCCCGGTGGACTGAAAACCCGAAAGGGAGGTCCAGGCAAAAATTATGGATTAAAGCGTAAAACTATGTCTCATTGGATCACCTTGCAACCAGACTTCGGTATCGACTATCAAGCTCGGACGGTGCTAAGCAATCTGATCTACCTTCATCCAAGTAGAAAAGTGATGAGACGCTCGAGGATATAAAGACAATAGCAGAGTTGGAACCCAGTGGGATTATTCACATAACTGTTTTTCTTTGTTTTTCACAAATTGTATAAACTCTATTGCTCGGCGGCGTTCTCTTACTAGGACGTCAACCTCTTGTACAAAAATGCCTATTTACGGGCCATAATTCAAAATCAATACAATTCACATTCACAAATAAATTTTTCTTTTTCTGTTTTGTTTTGCAAGAACGTCCAATGTTCATTTTTGATATATGCATTTGACATTAATTTATGCTCATGAATATTTACATACGAAACAAAAGACGATTACTCGTAATATCAGGAACAGGGTACGAATAAGAATTGTCCAGACCTTACAGTTGCTCTATCCACTAGGTACAGGGATAGATTTAGCTGAAGAATATTACTAAGGTACATTCACTCCCCGCAGAGTAAGGAGAAGACAGTAGTGTTAACTCTCCCCATTTAAGACTCACAACCGCAAATGAGTCGGTGATATTCTCCCCAAGCAGAGTTTATCCATCATTAGCACTAGACAATTATCCCCAGCGGAGTCTAGAAAATTTTCCCCAGTGGAGTTTGGAGAATCATCCCCAGTAGACTCTGGAAGATTGTCCCCAGTAGAGTCTAAAAGGTTATCCCCAGTGAAGTCGCAACTAAAAGATCATCCCCAGCGGAGTTCGTTCCTTTCACAAGCAGAAATTCAATTCCCAACAGAGTTTCATTATCACCAATAACGGTAATTCATCCCCAGTTGAATTTATCAGCGGAATCCTCAGCAGAGCATGTCCTCCCCACAGAGGCATTTCCTCATCAGTTTATTCCCCAGCGGAGTTATCCTCTCTTGCAGGTTTTTTCTCACAATCATCTTTATTCGCTATCCCCAGCAGAAACGAAGAATTCAACTATTTTCTCCAGTAGTTATTCATGATTTATTTTCCCCAGCTAAAAATATCACATTTCCATACATCATGACACATGCATGTACGCATCATACGACACAATCTCATTTATTTTGAGAACATCATTTTCCTGATACATATCATGCATTATATACAGCTAACCTTACCTTTCAGGAAAGATACAATCAGATGCTCACAAAATTCAAGCTATGAAGATTTTTCCTCAGTTGAATAACGGATGACGGAAGTCTCCTAAATGTTAGCAGAGATGTTTTCCTCAGTTGAATAACGGATTACGGAAGTCTCCTAAATGTCAGCAGAGATGTTTTCCTCAGTTGAATAACGGATAACGGAAGTCTCCTAAATGTCAACAGAGATGTTTTCCTCAGTTGAATAATGGGCGATCGAAGTTCCTATATGTCAGCTGAGATGTTTTCCTCAATTGAATAATGGATGAAGGAAGTCTCCTAAATGTCAGCAGAGATGATTCCTCAGTTGAATAACGGATGACGGAAGTCTCCTAAATGTCAGCAGAGATGTTTTCCTCAGTTGAATAACGGGCGATCGAAGTTCCTAAATGTCAGCAAACATATTTTCATCAATTGAATAATGGATGACGGAAGTCTCCTAAATGTCAGCAGAGATGATTCCTCAGTTGAATAACGGATGACTGAAGTCTCCTAAATGTCAGCAGAGATGATTCCTCAGTTGAATAACGGATGACTGAAGTCTCCTAAATGTCAGTAGAGATGTTTGCCTCAGTTGAATAACGGATGACTGAAGTCTCCTAAATGTCAACAGAGATGATTCACAAGCAGAATAACGGACGGCCGAAGCTCCTAAAATTCTACTTCCCTCAACAAAGATCAGCATTCCCCAGTGGAATCTTCCTCAACAACAGGTATACAAGCTCTCGCTAAGGAATCTCTTACACGATCGACATTCTTTCAGATGGCATCTTTAAGCCCATCCCCCATCAACGAGTTCCAAATGGCATCTGTAAGCCCATTCCCGACATCGCAAGATGATTACCACTTCATGCGAGTGCAAATTTCTGGGCACTCTAGTGTTCAATCATCTTTCACCTTCAGATCAAGAAAGGCATGAAAGCCAATCTATATCCTCAGGTTTAAGAAGATTGAACAGGGGCAGCTGTTGTACCCTAAAATTTTCCCTCCTATATTTCTCAAAACATTTCAAGAATGATACTCAAGTTGCTCAAGGTAGTCCAAGGGTTGGCCAGACAAGCTCCCTCCTAAGGCAGTCTACCTCAAATTAGGGATTCATGTTGCATCAAGATACTTGATTTCAAGTGATCCCAAATTCTCACCAATATACTAATATATTCTCAAGATCATGCATGTCAAGTTTCAAGCCCTACAGAGGAAGTTTGCTCAGTCAATTGCTCAAAGGCCTGAAAATCGACTGTGCTAGGGCAAAAGTCAATTGTGGCCTACATACAGTCAAACTTCAAGATTTTTGGTAAACATCCTCATTTTGAAGTTCATTTCATCATTTGATCAAAGGTTAATCATGATTCATCAAGGATTGCTCATAATTCATCAAGACTCAAAAGTTGCTAAATTAGGGTTTTGTAGGAAAAGTCAACTCAAGTTTGACCAAGCATAACTTTCTCATACTTTATGAGAAATGACCCATCCAAATCTCATTTTAAAGAGGATGAAATTCCATACAATCCATCTTCAGCTCCCAAGTTCAAAATATGCACTCACATGAAGTTATGAATTTGGACATTATAGGTCATTTTGAAAAGTCAACAAAAACACCTTTTTTTTAAAAGCTTCATACATGAGCATGGAATATCAAAATGAGATGAGACCAAAAGGTTTGATTATAGGACATCTCAAGATTTCTAAAAAGTCCAAGAACACCTCTAAAGAGTCAAAATTTAGGAAGTTATGCATTGGTGAAGTTGACCTTTTTTGCAAAATTGCCAAAAGTCAACTATCCCAAAAACTTCAAAATTTGCCAAATGGGCCCAATCTTTTCACTTGTTTTGAGTTGGCAACATATCCCACGAGCTCTAGCCTTTTCCACTTGTCCATATCTTATTTCTATTATTTATTTTGATTTTTATTTGAATTAATTCAATTTAAATCAAAATAAATCATATAAAATCAAAAACATTGAAAACAAAAGATTTGGTGGTTATTTCATGTCTTAATTTACAGATAGCAAGCATTCAAACTCGTGTAAAGGCTTGTGTGCACAAAAAGATTGAAAAAAGCCATGTTTGGAAAGATCTTAAAAGTGAATCAAATCAAATCAAAAATCATTGAAGGAGAAAGATTTGGATGCAATTATCAACCCTAATGCATTGCTTGGTACATATAGAGTGCATGCAAACCTAAAAACAAGTTAGAAACAGGCGTATGAGCAAGAACAAAATCTGAAAAAAGTCAAGAAAAGTGTAAGATCGAAATCCCATTTGGAGTCAGTTTCAGGACCTTTGAACGATCCCAATCACTTCCTAGGAGTCTCTGCAAGCTAAAGCAATCAAAAACAAATCCATTCCAGTCCCAAAACGCATTGTAAGTCCATCACGACATACCCCTGTTCTTGAATTCGTATCTCGTAATATAAACATTATTAACATGAATTAATTGCATATTCTTGATCTATGGAACATATGCAAACTTTCTGCATCATTCAATTTCATTTATATGGCATATACTATAAATCACCATTGCTAGGTTTCAGAGCTTTGTTTTAGGGTTTTTGATTATAGGGAAAATTGGCCTTCGTAAGTGGTACTACCATGTTCAGGAGGACGAGACGAACATAACCATGACATTAGATGTTATTTCCATGGCCTGTGGCAGATTTTGAGAAAGCACAAGCCTGTAGCAACGGACGTTTGTCCGTAGGTATAGGTTATCAAACCTTTAACCACAGAGAGAGGAAAGAGACGATGAGTTGTCACTCCCCTATTGGTCTATTCAAATTCCAGTGCACATTTTCTTTTCGTTTTCCATTAATATTTTTTTTTACATATTATTATTATTGCTTCATTATTGTACAACAAGAATAAAATACCCAGTGGTAGCCAGCTGGGTGTTAAGGCATTGGAAGGCTGGAGGTCAGGGGTTCGATCCCTACCTCTAGCATTTGCTATTTTTCTATTTTCTTTCAGGCAATTTAGTGCGTGCATAACTCCAAGGCCTACCATACGCCTTCATCATCAATCATGCCAGATGGCCAGATGACCAAATATGATGGCCACCACTGAAGGAACACCATGAGCCAGGGTCAGCGCATCATACTGGATCCAAGAAAGTCAGCATGGATCATCACAAATTGGCCGAGATTCTGCTCTTTGCACCCCCAATTTTCAGGCCCAATTTCTCTTTCTGTTATATTTTATTTATTTCATTTAATTTTATTTATTTATTTACTAACCACCAAATTAATTTTCTTTTTTATCAGAAAATCACCAAAAATATTTTTATGTCCAATTAAAATTAGAATATTATTTTTTCACCATTTAGATTTAAGTTTTATTTTTCATCAATAAAGGTAACTAATTTAATTAGGTTATTAATTTTAGACAACTTTAATTTATTTTTACATGATTAAAATTAATTAGAATAAAAAGGTTTTAGTACTAACTTAATTATTTTATTTCTTTCCTAAAATAACAAAAAAACCCAAAAATATGTCATGTAACTATTTTTATTAAGTAATTTAATTAACTAATTAATTTTCACATTTAATTTAGAAAAAAATAGTTCTTTTCTTTTATAAATATTAAAAATAACAAAAAACAATTTTCTCTTTTAATTAGGATAGAAGGGTCAAAACCCTAATTTCGCATTCGATTTAATTTGTCATCGCGCACTTTATTATTATATTACCAAGTTATTGTATTTGCTCACTGTTTGTAATAGCTTTAATTAGGACTTTTACATTTATCACTTTTATTTTCAAAGGGTTTGTTTTTGGCTATATAAATACCTGAAGCCTTGTAATAGCGTAGTTTAATTTCCGCATTTTTAATCCCGCAAATTATTAACTGTTAGATGTATGAATAATTAGGGTTTGCATGACAAGAATGTATGACTAATTTTAAAACAGTTAGATCACCCTAAATGTGCAAAGATAAATAAACTGAAATTGAATCACTCGCACACGCGCACTCCTAGGGTACACTCCCACTTGGTTGCCTTCGGTAAACGGTCATTGAGTATAGGATATTTTAGTGGTCGTCCTTTTGTCCAAAGATCATAGTTGCCTCGGAAGGGTTGCCTCAGATAAATGATCTAGGACATTAGGGTTACTACTAAGACGTCCTAACATTTCTTTAGTGACCGTATGTCCCTTTCAAATTGACCCTCAAAACTCCAACAACGGTGCTACCTACTCACTAATAGTGGGATAGCATTGTCTAAAGGAAATGAATACATAATGATTCTTTTTTCGAGTAGGTAGATTAGTTCTTAAGTAATTGCTCAATACAAACAAAATGTTTCACACTTACACTCCTTTACAAACAAGTTTTCAAAAACACTTCATTACACTCTTGAAGACAGAAGCAAGAGTTAAATCAAAGTTAAAACAAAAACTTTTCAAAGCCCACAAACACAAAGAAAACAATTTTGAAAATGATGAGCAAGTACCTAAGAGCCCATAGATAACTACGGATAGAAAGGGTGCTAATACCTTCCCTTTCTATAATCTACCCCCCGTACTTAGAAATATCTCGAAAAAGGAATTTTTCTGTGCTTTTTTCCTTTCCTTGTTGGATAAAATAAAAGTCGATGGCGACTCTTGCTTACCGCGACATTTTGCGAAAAATAAACACAAAACGCAAACCTGAAAATTCCTTAACGAAATAGGGAAACCACATCCCGGTTCTGGCCACCGTATCACATTGTGAGATATCTTAGCATTTCTCTTTGAGGGACTAAGATCATTTTGAAAGGCAACATTTGATAGCGTCATCGAGAGACTATGATCTTGTGTTTTTTTATTGCTTTTTTGTTAAGATATCCCACATGCATAACATGGCCATTTTTGTAAGGCAACAACAAAGTGGAATTACCCTAAGGGTGCAAGTGTGCAAGTGTGTTTGACTTACATGCTTGTTTATCTAGAATTAGGGTTTGCTAACTTGTTGATTTTAGTCTTTCCATACAAACCCTAATTTACTAGCATTTATATAAAGTGATAAATTATGGAAAGTAAAATTACTAAGCTATTACGTCATTAGGGGAGGGGGTATACAAATTTACAAATGGGGATTTTGCAAGAAAATTAAACCTAATTATCTATTACAACCATATTGAATAATGTACAAATAATTGAAAATGATGCAAGAATGTAAATAAATAAATAAATGATTTTGTTTGGTTTTCATGAAAGGGTTTTAACCTAATTAAAGAGAATGATTAATTAAAATAAACAAAAATTAAGCCTAAACTAATTAATAAAGAAAATAAGTTAAAAATGTATTTTTGGGTTTTTTTTATAAAAAAAGGTTTTGAGTTAATGAAATAAAGATGAAAATTAACTAATTAAAAGAAACCCAAGTTATAAATTAATTTTAATTTAAAAGAAAATAATATAATAATTGAACCCTAGTCTAAATATTAATTAATTAAAAAACAAAGAAATTAATTTGTTTTAAGAAAATGTTTTTAGTCTTTTGTATTTATAGAGAAAATAAACTAAATAAGTGTAAAAATAATAAATAAAATATTTTTTGGATTTTTTTATTAATAAAAATAATAACAATAATAATAATAATAAATAATAAAGAAAATATGAAATGAAAATAAAATAAAAAGAGAAAATGAAATAATAGAGAAAATAATGGGCCAGGGGTGCAAAAGTAGGCATGGGGTTAGAAGAAGCAAAAAATGACAAAAGCCCAAAGGGGGAGGCCCAGGCGCTGTAGCTGAAACAAAAAAAAAAGAGTGAAAAATGGTCCAAAAGGTAGCATTGGGTGTTGAACCCATGACCTTCCATGCATATGCACGCTACCTTTGCCATTGGGGTGGTTGTACATCTGTTAACTTAACTGAAATAATAAATACGTAATATAAAACAAGTTTCAGAAATGAACTTCATCTTCAACCTCCAGCCATGGATCCTGTAACTTCACCTTTCTCAACAAAAATGAAATATACAAACATGAAAGTTTCTCCATTTTTCCATACGAATCCAAACATATAAATATCATAAGCTATAAATCAAAGATGAATGAGAATTTCTAAAAGTACCAAATTCTGACCTAATTATTTCAACAAGTTCAAACTTAAAATTCTCACTACTCAAGCAATATAAATGAAATCTATGGACATGTACAGTTTCAGGGCAATGATGTCTATATTTTATCTTCACAAATGCAAGCCTAACAATGCCTAAATAATAAGATGAAAAGTCAAAAAATGTACCTCAAAAATGGAAATTGTGAAATGAGTTTGAGCTTGATTCAAGGTGCTGCAATGATCAGGTTAGCTTCCTTGAGTCTCTAGGAAGCTAATGCAATACTTAGCTTGAGTTGAGAGTGGCTGAAATGGCCTGAAGAAGTCAAGTTACAGACTCTGTTTTTTGGTTATGGAGTTTATGGTAAATGGTGTTACAGTTCTGGAATAAGGATGTGGATGAGTTGTATTTGATATGTAGGAGCTTTTGGAAGTGAAAGGCCAAGAAATGCACGAGGGAAATGGAAGTTTGATATGTAAAGTCAGAACTTGCACAACAATGGTGTTTTGAGGCAATTTCTGGCTAGAGGGAGTATGGGAGTGTTTTATGGTGTTAATGCTCGTGTGTTAGCTCACAAATAGTGACTCTATTTATAAATAATAAGTTTGGAAGCTTGTTGTTGATCAGAATTCAAAAACAAATGTTTAAACTCAACATGTGATTTTTGAGAAATCCAACTTTCAAAGTCTTGCGTACTTGCTAAGGTAGAGTGGTTATACTTTAAATACACGTGTTTCTAACTTTGTAGATGGAGTGTGATCAGAGGGAACAAGTTAGAGGCTCAAGAACTTACTTTGTGCATAAAGCTTGCTTTTCAAGAATGGCATTCTTCACTTTCTTCCCAAAATGGCAATGTGAATTGGATAAAGCTTAAACCACTTGGATTATAACTCAAAAGTTTGTGTAATTAATTAATGATGGATAGATACATAAGTTAGAAGGCATGAAAAGCAAGATTATGCATCCTAACAATGAGATTGAATTATGTGTTCATCAAGAAATTACTTGTAACTAAAGAATGAAACCCTAACTTCTTGCCTTCGATTCTCCTTGCTCAAATATGATCTAAATAAGTTCTTAGACATTTTGGAAAGCTTGTAACATCCTATACAACCTCTATGTTGGACATTGTTGAAGATTCATCTTTTAACTATGTGAAAAATTGCCATGAAGTTAGGTCAAAATCCTGCCTAAACTAGGGAAAAATTTCATTAAATTTCCAAGTTTCATGAACATGTCTTCCTAAATTCATATCTTGAAATCCATGCATTTCTAGAAGAAGTTGTATTCTACAATGTTTTAGATATCATCGAGATCTACAACTTTCATGTTGGAAGTTTCCTTTGAATCATCTTTCATCATGGTGGAAATTTGGCTCAAAGTTATGAAAAAATATGAATTTTCCAACACTTAGAAAAATTTCTAAGTTTAGAAATTTTGACTTTTCAAAATGAAATCTTGAATTTTTTATTTATTGATGAATAAGTTTCATATTTTGACTTGTCTTGATGAATTATGATCTTTGACATTTGATTTTGACCAAAAAGTTAAAGTTTGACTTTTCAGTGTACAATTGACTTTTCATCAGTTGACTGGAAATCAACTATCAATTAATTGATCTTGAGAGATGTTTTGAGCCATGACATTAGGTCAAAATGAAGTATTTGAATCCTTGAGGTCATAACTTAAACCAATTGTGATACGGCGGGAGAACTGACTTGAGGTTTTTGCGTTTGTGTTTGCAAATGTTTTGGTTTAGCAAGAGTCGCCACCGACTTTTTACTTTATCCTAAGGAATTGTCAAAAAGCACAGGAAAGACCTTTGAGATGTTTTCTTGGGTTCGGGGAGTAGATTATGAAAAGGGAAGGTGCAAGCACCCTTTTCATCCATGGTTATCCATGGGTTCTTAGTTACTTGTGTAGATCACTTGCTTTTGCTTTTCAATTGATTGAAATGGTGCTTTGTGTGTGGTTTTGAAAGATGTTTTGAAAAGAGGCCATCATTGTGGCAACCTTTTGTAATTATTCTTGTTTGAATTTATACAAAGGTGTATTTGTCTTTTGAAAAGATTTCAATGTTTGAAAGTTTGATTTTGGGAAATGTTTTGAAATTGTGTTGTGAAATGTGTTTTGAATTTGTGTTGTGTTTTGAAAATAGCAAGGATGTTTTTGCAAGTTTTGATCAAGTAACTAAGAGTTGTCTACCCTATTTTACTCAAAGATCATTCCTATATGTTTTTAACCCTTTTGACAGTGTTGTTTCACCATTGCATTTGGTGAACAACCTTGTATTAGGATGTTAAACGGGACAAGCGCTGGCCATCGTATAGACCATGATAGCAATTGTGCTAAGTATCTTTAGCAAATTTTCCGAGGGACTAGATCATTTTGTATAGGCAACCAAGATAGCGTCATCGAGAGACTATGATCTTTTGTTTTATTTTTGTTTTGCCAAAGTACTTAACATGCATAACATGGCCCATTTTTAAGGCAACAAGTGGATTGAACCCTAGGGGTGCAAGTGTGCATTGTGTATTAATTTTCATGCATTTTTGTCTTTGCATTAGGTCAAGCTACTTGTTAATTTTGGATTTTTGCATATAAACCCTAATCTCTAATCATGGTATAATTGAAAGCGTAAATGCGTAAAATAATCTATCACTATTACAACATGATTATGGGGAGGGGGATACAATTTTGAATGAGGATTATTTGACAAGAAATTAAAACCTTATTTTTGCTATTACATCTAAATTGAATCAAATGGCATAAATAATAAATGAACAATATTTAAATAAACAAATCAAATAAATATACAAAATAATATGAATATGCAAAAAAGGTTTTTGTTTATTTTTGTGTATGTAAAAATATGTAATGCAAAAAAGAAAGAAATAAATGAAAAGATTATTTTTTTGGTTAAGGGTAAAACCCTAATTTTCTTTAAGAAAATAAATATATTAAATATACTATTTATATACAATAAAATAAAATAATGTGTATAAAATGTATTTAGAAAAAAAAAAGTATTATTTAAGTATAAATAATAAATAAAAATAAAACTATATTTTCATGTTTTTATTCTCAAGTATTTATAAAATAAAAGTATGTATATATGTATTAATTATATTAATTATATACAAAAATAAAATAAAATATATACAAAAATAAAAATATATTAGAACAATATTTTTTAGTGTGAATAAAATAAAGAATAAAAAGTATAATTATATATTATTTTTAAGTTTTCAATAAATAAAGTATATACTAATTAAATTGTTTTTTATGTTAGAAAAAATAAAAATAAAATACAAAATAAATGTGAAAATTTATAAAAAATATTTTTAGGTATTTTTTATGTTTGGAAATAATAAAATAAAATCATAAATGAAAATAAAATAACAAAACATAAAAATATGAAGAAATGGGCCAGGGGGGTGCATTCAGCAAAAGGGGGGTGTCAATAGTGAGCTAGGACTAAGCCCAGCCCAACAAGCTTCATCTTCAACCTCTGTTCAAAATTCGCGCGCGCCCTGTACACAAATGCTAGATCCTGCGTACGAGCTCTATTGCAAAAACACATAACATCAAAGTTGTAGAGCTTTTCAAGACGAATCCAACCATATAAAAAACTTGTCCTAACTCTCAAAGACTAGAGAGAATTTCTCTTGCCCTAAAATCTAACCTAATTTTTTCAGGATGTTCATGGACCAGATTCTCTTAGCATGCTTAATTAAAATGAAAACTGAGCATATGTACAGCTTCATGGCTATGAATACTACATTTCTTATTCACAAACCTAAGTCTAAATGTTCCTAAATAGAGAGATAGGAAGTTGATAAAAACTTGTTTCAGCTGACTTCGTGTATGGCAATGTGGAGCTTTTCAACAAGGCCTGAGATGTCTGGGAGCTTGCTTGAACTTCACTTGACTTTCTCCAATGTCTAGCTTGCCTTGAATGTACTTGAACAAGCCTACAGAACTCAACCTGCACAAGCTCAAATTGAAAATGGAAAACCCTGTAAATGGAGTTACAGTTAGTGTTTAAGGGTTGGGATAGTTTGGATGGGTTATGTGGAAGATGTTTGAACCAATTTTGGACAAAACGCACGAGCAAATTGTGCTATGGAAGTCAAGATGCAGATGCTGCCCTGTTTTGCCAATGGAAGGTGATTTTGAGGTATTGGAGGTTTGAGGGCTCAAAGGGTCGTGTTTCTGGTTCACAGGGATGTGAGAAAAATGTTCCAAGTGCTTGCAAAGGTTGGTTTTTGCTAATGTTCCAGTTCTTGTGTTTTGGACAAATTTCTTGGTTATGAAGCAAAGTGTGAGAACTGATGTGAAACAGGCCTGTACAGGCTATCTATATGCTTGAACCCTCTGCTCTTGGCCCCTCTAATTTGTGGATTTGATTTGCTGCATAAGATATGGATCAATGCTCAAGAAATCAGTTTTGACATAAAGCAAGATTTAAGCAAAAATGGTAATGTTGCTTTTTCTATTTAAGGATTAATCTAATGTGCAATGTTTTAATGACCAAAACAATGCCTTAGACCAATGTTTTTGCACTTAATTATTGAGTGTGGAATGGTTTTGAGGCCTGTAATCTAGTGCAAAGCAAGCTGATTTGAATTTGCAACTTGTATCAATATGAATATGCCATGGATGAAAAGTGAGTTTTTGCCAACTTCAAGCCTTCGATTCTCCCTAACCACAAATGTGTTTGGAGAGTTCTTAGACATTTTGGAAATCTTGCAACATGTTATACAATCCATCTTTGAAATGCAATTTTATATTCCAAGTGGAACTATGTGAAAAATGGCCATGAAGATAGGTCAAAATCCTGCCTAAACTAGGGCAAAATTTCACTGTTAAAAGTTTTAGGGACCCTTGTTCCAAAAATCATAACTTGAGATCCAAGCTTCTTTTGGGAAAACTTTGTGAATAAAAGTTGTATACTTTGTGTAGGAATACAACTTTAATGTTGGAAGTTTTGTTTGAATCCAAATGCATCATGGTGAAAATGTTAGGCAAAGTTTGGAAAAATTAAGAAAATTTCATAACTTAGAAAAATTTTAAGTTATGAAATTTTTCAACTTTAAACCCTAATTTGCAAAAATGGGTTTCTTGATGAACAAGTTTCATGTTTTGACACATCTTGATGAAAAATGACCCTTGGCACTTGATTTTGACCAAAAAGTCAAAGTTTGACTTTTCAGTGTACAGTCAAAATTTGATCAGTTGACTGGAAAATTCATCTGTCAATCCAATGCAATTGAGATCTTCTGAACCTTGTGAATAGGTCAAGATGATTCCATTGAGTCCTTGAATCTATGCTTGAACCCAATTTGCCATTGGCTAAGTCAAAAATCAGAATTTGCCCTTGTGCAGTCAAAACCCTAAAAATGACCATTTTGCCCTTTTGGTGACCTGATCAAATTTCTTGAGGAGTTGTGGTCCAAACTTGATCAAATGATTCATGTGAGTTTATAATGTTGATATGGGTCCAAATTCATGAGGTTTGACTGTAAATTGGCCACAATTGACTTTTTCCCAAATACAGTTGATTTCTAGGTCAACTGTCCAATTGACTGAGCAAAAATTTGATTCAAGGCTTAAAACTTGGTATGGGCAAACTTTTAAGTCCAACATGAAGTATGAAATCCACTTTGAGCATTAGAAATCCAAAAATCCCTGTGCAAACTCAAACCCTAATTTAGGTCAACAGTGCAAGGAGATGTCTTGAGCAGAGCAAACCCTAGTTTGATCTTGAGTTCAAAGAGCCTTATGATGGGAAATCTTGGTAAAATGAGAGGGAAAAATTTGGGGTACAACAATTGCCCCTATTCAATCTTCTTGAACCTGAAGAGTTAGATTGGCGAGTTTGCCTTTCGTGACTCGAAGGTAAAAGATGATTGGACACTAGAGTGCCCGTAAATTTGCACTCATCAAAATGTAACTGGCGGAATGGGCTTAAAGATGCCATTTGGAGATGGTAGAATCATGATGGAGATGGGCTTTCAGATGCCATCCAAGATTTGTTTGTTGAAAATCAGGAGCATGATAATCAGAATGGTATCCGTATCTGGAACGTATCTGAGTTGTATCCGGAGATTGGATTTGTATGAGCAAAGGAATGGTGTCCATGTCTGGAGTGTATCCAAACTCTAACTGTATTTGATTTTTGAATGAATATCAGAATGACTGCCGTGTTTGGAGTGTATCTGAACTTGAATTTGATAGTTGAATCTGAATGAGAAATAGAATGGCTTCTGTGTTTGGAGCGTATCTAGTCTGTATCTGATTGCTAAAGTCTGTATGAGTAGTAGAATGATCGTCGTGTCTGGGGTGTATCCATACCATATCTGAAATCTTTGAACATTTGTTAAAGGTAGATTTTAATCTTATCCTGAAAAGGGTAAAATGTTAGCTAAAATACAAAGTTATGTTGCATGACATGTATGATGCAATAAAAATATGTTCAATCTATGTTTATGATGTAATGGATGCGCATGTAAGCTGATTAGCTGTCTTGCTGAGGAAAATAAATCCTCGATAGCCGGAGATAATGAAATCCTTGACTTCTGCCGGAGAAAGTAAACCTTTGACTGCTGCTGGAGATTCAAAACCTTTGATTGTTGAAACTGAGAAATTCTTTGGACTACTGCTGGGGATTAAAAATCATTGGTGACTTGTGGGGATTAACAAGAAATTTGACAACTTCTACGGGGAATTGAGAATCCCTTATGACTTTCCTGGGGAATAAGGAAAACTCTAACAATCTCTACTGGGGAATTAAAACCTGGGAGGCTTCAACCGGAGGAACGAGATCGAGAATCTTCGATCTGCAGGGAAATAATTCTGTGGGGAGAATGCTTATCCTGTTGGAGAGTTTTCAAAAGCTTGGGTTGTATGCCAATCTATTGAGGGAGCAAGAATGAGAATCTTAATCCGGGCGTTTGGGTCAAGAGGTTGGGTGTATGCCAATCTTCTGGAGTTTTAAGAATGAGAATCTTCATTCTGTTAAGGGTATCAAGAGGTTGGGAGTATGCCAATATTATGAAGTTTTAAGAATGAGAATCTTCAGTCTGTTAAGGGTATCAGGAGGTTGGGAGTATGCCAATCTTCTGAGGTTTTAAGAATGAGAATCTTTAGTCTGTTAAGGGTATCGGGAGGTTGGGAGTATGCCAATCTTCTGAGGTTTTAAGAATGAGAATCTTCAGTCTGTTAAGGGTATCAGGAGGTTGGGAGTAAGCCAATATTCTGAGGTTTTATCCTTGGTTAGGGATAAAACAAAAGTTAATTGTTATCTGGTTGATTTCCAGGTTTTAAGATAACATGCTGGAAGATCCGGAGAAACTGGATGGTTTCCACTGTGGTTTAGAGGTTGAAGTTTTGGACTCCGTTGGGGAAGAAAGTTTCATCTTCACTGGGGATTTGTAGTTCAAAGTCTTTTGGCTCCGCTGGGGATCGGGAGTTTAGAAACTTAGCTCTGATGGCGATTTTGAAACTTAACTCCGCTAGGGATATGTATTTCAAAGCTTCAACTTTGTTGAGGACCTGGATGATATACTGTAGGGGATTTCCTCTGGAATAGCCTAAAGACATTTTCCTATACTTTCAACCTATTAGTAATTATCCTTTCTCATTTCGTTTTATTTGTAAGCAGTGATTATATTCAAATGCATATGCTCATTTAATAAATCATTGGACGTTTTCAAATAAAAACACAGGTGTAAAAAGAAAGAACATGCAAACAAAATTCTGCACTTTGAAGTATCTTTGTATTAACTTTGTGTAAGTATTTTGTACAAAGGAGACAGACATCCTAGTAAGAGAATATTGTCATAAAAAATGAGAAAATTTTATGCAAAGAAAGATGGCTATGTGTAACAATTCCATGGGGTTCCCATTCTGTTATAGCCTTCACAACTCTGAGTATCTCATCTGTTCGTTGCTTCGTTCGCAGATGATTGGATTGATTAGAAGCTTGGAGCTTGTCCGTGAAGAGATTGTCCTTAAAGTGATCCGACGAGACATAGTCATACGCTTTAATTCCCTAACTTTTGCCTGGACCGCCCTTTCGGGTTTGCAACCCACCGGGAAACCCTTTTTGCCCAAGTCGCCCTTTCGGGTTTTCAACTTGCCGGGTGTACAAATTTTTTATTTATCCCTAATTTTTGCCTGAACCGCCCTTTCGGGTTTTCGATTCACCGGGATGCCCATTTTTGCCCAAGTCGCCCTTTCGGGTTTTCAACTTGTCGGGTCGTTTATGCATAGTATCTTTTGACTATGTCTGCGTTCACAGGGTGCGGAAGGTCGTCGCCGTCCATGGTGGTCAGGATCATTGCCCCACCAGAAAAGATGTTTTTTTAATCACAAATGGTCCTTCGTAGGTAGGAGTCCACTTGCCCCTGGGATCACTTTGTGGCAAGATGATCTACTTGATTACGAGATCTCCGACTTGATATACCTGGCGTCTGACTTTCTTGTTGAAAGCCTTGATCATTCGTTTTTGATACGTCTGACTATGACAAACAGCGGTAAGTCGCTTCTCGTCGATCAAATTAAGTTGATCAAGTCGGGTCTGAATCCAATCGTCTTCACTTAAACCAACATCCTTCATAATCCTTAAGGAGGGGATCTGAACTTCCATAGGTAAAACAGCTTCCATGCCATATACCAAAGAAAAGGGGGTTGCCCTGGTTGAAGTACGTGCCGTGGTACGATATCCGTGCAGAGCAAACGGTAACATCTCACGCCAGTCCTTGTAGGTGACTGTCATCTTTTGAATGATCTTCTTAATATTTTTGTTTGCAGCTTCAACAGCACCGTTCATCTTTGGCCGATAGGGAGATGAATTGTGATGTGGAATTTTGAACTGCTCGCACAGAGCGGTGACCACAGTGTTATTCAGGTTTGTACCGTTGTCTGTGATGATCCTGTCAGGGATACCATACCGGCATATGAGGTCCTGCTTGATGAAGCGGGCATCCACATTCTTTGTAACGGAGGCGAAGGAAGCTGCTTCGACCCATTTGGTAAAGTAATCAATAGCCACCAGGATGAAGCGATATCCATTGGATGTCGTAGGCTTGATCTCTCCAATCATGTCGATTCCCCATATTGCGAATGGCCAAGGAGCTGTTAGGACATTGAGAGGGACTGGAGGAATATGTACCTTGTCAGCATAGACTTGGCATTTGTGACAAGTACGGGAATATTGATGACAGTCAGCTTCCATGGTAGACCAGTAGTAGCCTGCCCTTAGAATCTTCTTAGCCATCGTATGTTCGCTTAAGTGGGTGCCAAATGTGCCACTATGCAGTTCAGTCATGATCAGCTTAGCTTCAATCTTGTCCACACAATGAAGCAGAGCACAATCACGGTTGCGCTTATATAGGATACGATTGCTCAGGAAGAACTTGGCAACAAATCTCCTTAAGAACTTTTTGTCATTGACTGAAGCTCCTTCAGGGTATTCTCGAGTCTTGAGATACCTTTTGATTTCATGAAACCAGGGTTGTTCCACTACTTCTTCGATATTAATCTCATGACAGTGCGCAGGTTCGTCCATTCGTTCAATGGTGATTTGGGGAGCCTCATTATCCCAGTTGAGTTTAAACATGGAGGACATCGTAACTAGAGCATCCACTAGCTATTTTTCTTCTCGCGGGAAGTGCTCGAAGGTAATCTGCTCGAAATGAGGCAACAATGTCAGGACATGTTCTTTGTATGGGATAAGATTAGGATGTTTAGTATCCCACTCTCCTTTTATTTTACTGATAACCAAAGTTGAGTCCCCAAATACAACCAAAGATTTTATTCCTAGGTCAATTGCATCCTTGAGACCAAAGATACAAGCTTCATACTCGACCATGTTGTTGGTGCAGCTAAAGCAGAGTCTGGCAGTGAAAGGTGTATGGCAACCTTCTGGAGAAATAAGTACCGCACCGATACTGTTTCCAAGTGCATTTGAATCACCATCAAAGTACAGGGTCCATCGGGATCCTTGTTTAGGTCCGTCATACGGTCTGTTACCTTCAATGTTGTCCAATGTCATAATGTCCTCGTCAGGGAAGTCGAACCTCATAGATTGGTAATCTTCGACGGCTTGATGAGCTAGATGGTCGGATAGTACACTCCCCTTTATAGATTTTTGGGTTGTGTACTGGACATCATACTCAGTCAGGATCATTTGCCATCTAGCAATTCTTCCGGATAAAGCAGGCTTCTCGAAGATGTACTTAATCGGATCCATTTTAGAAATCAGCAGAGTGGTATGCATCAACATATACTGCCTTAGCTGACGAGCAGCCCATACCAAAGCGCAGCAAGTTTTCTTGAGCAGTGAGTAGCGAGTCTCACAGTCGGTAAACTTTTTGCTAAGGTAATAAATGGAATGCTCTTTTCAACCAGACTCGTCATGTTGGCTCAGTACGCACCCCATTGAGTTATCCAAAACCGTCAGGTACATGATTAACGGCCTTCCTTCGACGGGTGGCATCAATATAGGAGGTTCCAGCAAATACTCCTTGATTTTATTGAAAGCAACTTGACAGTCATCGTTCCATTCAACCACCTGATCTTTCTTCAACAGCTTGAATATTAGTTCACAGGTAGATGTTAGGTGAGAGATGAACCTTGAAATATAATTTAGGCGTCCCAAGAAACCTTTGACCTCCTTTTTAGTGCGGGGGGCAGGCATTTATCGTATAACCTTGACTTTAGTAGGATCAACCTCAATGCCTTTTTTGCTGACAATGAATCCCAAGAGCTTACCAGACCTGACTCTGAAAGTGCACTTGCTAGGGTTCAGTCTGAGCTTGTATTCTTTTAACCTGACAAACAGCTTTTGCAGATGGTTGAGGTGTTCTTCTTCTGTCTATGAATGGGCTATCATGTCGTCTACGTAGACTTCAATCTCATGATGTATTAGGTCATGAAACAAAGCTCCCATGGCTCGCTGATAGGTTGCCCCTACATTCTTCAGTCCGAATGGCATCACTTTATAGCAGAAGGTACCCCACTGCGTAACAAAAGTAGTCTTCTCCATATCTTCGGGGGCCATTTTGATCTGGTTGTACCCTGAAAATCCGTCCATGAAAGAGAATACCTTGTGTTGAGCTGTATTGTCAACCAAGATGTCAATGTATGGTAGTGGAAAATCATCTTTAGGGCTAGCCCTGTTTAAGTCTCTGTAGTCCACACACATTCTGACTTTGTCGTCCTTCTTAGGCGCGGGCACAATGTTAGCAACCCATTATGGATAGGAAGTAACAGCCAGAAAGCCAACATTGAACTGCTTCATCACCTTAGCTTTGATCTTTTCGGACATGTCGGGCCTCATTCGGCAGACTTTCTGTTTGATTGGTGGATAGTCTTCTCTTGTAGGGAGACGGTGAACCACAATATTTGTATCCAGTCCTGGAATATCTTCATAAGACCAGGCGAAGATCTCAACAAACTCATTCAACAGCTGAACTAAGCGCTCTTTGACACTTGGCTCCAGGTTGGCCCCACTTTAACCTCTTTTCTGTCTTCGGCGGTACCCAAATTGATAGTTTCTAACAACTCTTCATGGGGCAGAATAGCCCTTTCTTCTTGTTTCAAAAGTCTTGCCAACTCTCCAGGCACTTCACAGTTTTCATCACCTTCGTACTCGGCATGATTGACCAAATCTTCAGAGTTGTTGAAGGCCATAGCAGAATAGTCACCCCTGGAATCTTGAGTGGAAGGGTACCTTCATTTTGTGAGTGTGGGTGTGTGTAAGGAATAGCCATCCTTAAATAAAATGTAAAAGGAAAGAAAATGAACACAAAAGTTTATAGATGAAAACGTCCATGATTCATTAAAAATGGCATATGAAAATGAAGAACCAAAACCCTTAAAAATGGACCTATGTGCCCCAGGAAAGGCACAAGGCAAAAGAGTGTACGGATTGTTTAAAAGTTATTACAGACCAACATAAATGTTCAAAAGATAAATTACTGATTGATGAAAGTAATGGGAACAAAGTCTTTTGCCTCCCAGTTGTTTAGTCCCCCTTCAATGGTGGAAAGATCCAATCTTCAAAAATGCTTTCTTCATCATCATCTTCTAAAGCATGAACTCCATGATGACTGGTCTTTAAGGGTGTCCCTCCAGCCCGGGAGCGACGCACAACCTTCTGGCTAGCAGTAGTGAAACCCAATCCGAACTTGTCTGTCTTGTGAGGAAAATCTGACAGTTGACCCCATATTGTGCTTCCTCCTTCCTTGATCACAGCCTCCGCATCTTTAAGGGATGACATCCGGGACACAGGTTTGGTAAAGATGGGCACATCAGTCATTGTCTTGGCCGTTGCAACTTCAGGATAAACCTCTTCAAAGTGTTGGAAAGGTGTTTCTATGAATTCACCATCTAAATCCACGTAACGGAAAGAGTTAAGGTGGCTTATCATATACTCATCCTCACCATGAACTGTTATGATCTTACCCTGGACTGGGTATTTTAGCATCTGGTGTAGAGAAGAAGTGCCTGCCCCAGCGTTGTGGATCCATGGCCTTCCCAATAAGAATGAATATGAAGGACGGATGTCCATCTCATAAAAAGTAGAGTTGAAAATTTTTGTTCCCACCTTAATAGGGATGTCCACCTCTCCGTGAACCATCCGCTTAGAACCGTCGAAGGCTCTAACAATGATATTACTCGGCTTTAAAGTCAAACCTTCACAGTCTAGCCTGTCCAATGCTTTCTTTGGTAGGACATTTAAAGATGAACCGGTATCAACCAGAACGTGAGCAAGAGTGGTCCCTCTGCACTCTACCGAGACATGCAGCGCATCATTATGCTTTCTTCCCTTAGAGGATAGATCGGCGTCAGAGAAGCCAAGACCATTGTCGGCTGTAAGGCTGGCTACACACTCTTGAAACTGATCTGCAGAAGTTTCTTGAGGCACGTGCGCCGTCTAGGAATTTGATCAAGGCTTTGGCGTGAGCCTCGGAACAGAGCAATAGGGCCAGTATGGAGATTTTTGAAGGGGTTTGCCCCAGCTGCTCTACGACATCATAGTCACTCTTCTTAATTATCTTTAAGATTTCCTCCATTTCCTTTTGGGTGGTCTCGGGGATAACCAAAGTCTGAGCCCTCGTCCTGATGGGTGCTTCTTGGATCCCCTTACCTTTATCAGTAGTAACAGTAGAGGGTACAACTTCGGGAGTAACAATTTCTTCAATCACTGGACTTCACACATATATCTTGATAGGCACAGGAGTACTGGAGGGTCCGAAGACTGCCCTTGGAGGAGAAATCTCCGGAGAGAAGATTCTTCTGCTACGAGTTATCTTACTCGTCCCCGTAATATTTCCCACATCAGGAGTTTCTTCATCAGAATTCTCTTCGGCTGATTCGATCTGCTTAACACCATGGTAGAAGATCTCTCCTCCATAATTCCACAGTATCATCTTGTTGGACTTATATGGGATAGGCCCCGGCATGGTAATCTTTAGCGGTACAAACTTTGGATCAGGTGTAATCTTAACAGGCCTTTTGCAGGTCTTGGAAAGATTGTCAGAAATGGTGATTATAGCAATATCATTGATTGGAGTAACAGAAGTAACAAGAGTAACATGAGTAATAGTATCAACAGAAGTTTTCTGAAAGAGGATCTCTTGAGTATCCATCAGGCGTTGGATGTCTGATTTCAACAACGGACAGTCGGATTGCAAGGTTGAACAAAAGTAATAATCTTTTTCACAGCCCGGGAAAATTCCGGCTTTCAACAGATTTATCTTAATCATTGGCAATGGAGTCATTAAGTCATCAACATCAGTAACATGAAGATCTTCTACAATAGCATGGACATTATGACCATGTTTTGGCATAGGAGCGGATATCACATTAGGTTTTTCGGGAGCATCAAACTCTACCTCCTTGGCATCTATTAAATATTGGATCTTGTTTTTAAGGGCCCAACAGTTGTTGGTGTCATGCCCCACATTGTCCGAATGATATGCACATTTTGAATTTGAATGATAATAGGGAGAAGAGGTATTTGGGTTTTTTTGGCGCCTCTTTCAAGTTGGTAAGGTTTAACTTTGACAGATGAGGGAGAACCTGAGCAGGTGTCATATTGATCCGAGTGAATTGTCATTGTGGCCATTCCACCCTATTCTGGTTAGCTCTAGGTTGACTGCTTCAAGGTTGATCGGATGAAGAGTTCTGGATCATCACAGCCCCTACCACTGGTCGGCGCTCTGTTCTTCCTTGGTTTCTCTGGGAGTAAACAACAGAAGCTTCTTTCTTGGCTGAGAAGGTCTTCTTGACTGCAGTGGAAGCAGTTGCATCCTTCTGAATTTTACCACGCTTAATGCCAGCTTCGACCCTTTCACCCGTCAGAATTAATTCGGTGAACCCTGCAGATGAGCTCCCGATCAAGTGATTGAAGAATGGACCTGACAGGGTCCCGAAAAACATATCGACCAGCTCTCTATCCGACAATGGTGGCTTCACCCTTCCATCCAAATCCCGCCACTTTTGGGAGTACTCCTTAAAGCCTTCATTAGAGACCATACTCATACTCTGTAGTTGAGTACGAGTAGGCGCTAGATCTGCGTTATATTGGTATTGTCGATAGAAAGCAGCAGCTAAATCTTCCCAGTTATGTACATCAGATTTCTCAAGTTGATAGAACCAGTCCAATTGCGTACCCGACAAACTATCTTGAAAAAAGTGGACCCACAGATCCTTATCAGAAGAGTGAGGTTGGATCTTTCTGACGTAGGACTGCAGATGCATCTTTGTACATGACAAACCGTCGTATTTAGCAAATGTAGGCACCTTGAACTTGGGGGAATGACAATCCCAACAACCAACCCTAGTTCCTCGAAATCCAACCCAGGTACTCTTTGTACCTCCATAGCTGCCAACCGCTCTTCCAGATTTTTATATTTATCGTCCGTAGGAGGATACTGCTGCTCTGAGTAATCTTCCTCCTCTTCTTCTTCTTCCTCTTCAGCTTCAGACTCGGAGGGCATTGCAACTCCTTTACCTTTACCAACCCCTTCGTCAGACGTTGAGGGGAACTCGAGGACCCTTCTAGCCTGGTTCTCAAACCTTCTTCCCATAGTGGCCACACCAGCCCTTTTCTTCTTTTTCTCTTTGTCTTTTTCCTTCTCTTTCTCTAACAGTTCTTTAAGGTCCTTCTGACCCTTTGCCAAGGTCATGAGGAGTTGTTGGAACTGAGAATTTTGTGCTTGTAGATCTTTGACCGTCTGCTCTATATCCATCTTGCTGAAATAAATAGCAGAAAGATAAGGAAACCTGGTGTGAAGACCTGTTTATGCATATGATGAATGATATGTATTCATGTAATTCATTCAAGGATTCAGAAATTCAAAGTTGTTGCAAACAAAAAGAACACACGTCATATTAATAAGAAGAAATTTTTTAGTACATAAATGCCCCATGGGCAAAATATTACAAAATTCTTAATGTAAAAAGACATTGTGCATCCTCTTTGGTGCGATGTAGGTGTTAAGAGTCTCCTCTTCGTGAAGTCGACGGGTAAGTTCTAAAACCTTCTTCTCACTGGCATAGAAGCTGGCTTTAAAAGTATTTCGTTCTTCCTTGAGCTGTATCCAACTCTTTTGCAATTCTTTCAATGATGTTGGCATGTCTGGATGTAGGAGGGTGTATGGAACCTCTCCTTCCATAACAGGCTCTTTGATCACGGGGAGAATGTGGGGGTAAGTCATCATAAGACTTTGGGCGCGGGTTCGTACCCACTTGAGTTAAGGCTCAAGGGGGGTGGAATTCTTGTGTCCCAGTGTCTTACTATCCACTTTGTTTAGCATCCTCCAAGCTCGGATAAACCTTTGTCGAAGTCCTTGAGCGTCGTTGTCGAAGTCAAAAACCAAGTCACGAATCAACATATCATGAGGGCCATCCCTTCGAGCATACCCAAATTGTCTCAGAGCTAAACAGTGGTTGTAGGTAATGCCTCCCTTAATGCCAAGTAGTGGGACATTAGGGAATTCCCCACAATGACCAATGATGATGACATTTTCTCTGGACCGAGAACACCAATGAACATCAGAATGTGTGAGAGTCATTAATCGTTGTGACCACCTCAAGCCTTGTTCATTCTTCAAGACTGACTGGGGAAGGTGAGAAATAAACCTCCTTGCTAGAAGAGGAGTACAACACATGAGAACACCTCTTTTCCTCATTGTTCGTGTGTAAAATGAGTGTAGGATGTCCCCAAGCAATGTAGGCACAGGATTTCGAGATATGAAAATCTTCACAACATTCACATCCATAAGCTGATCAGGGTTTGGGAATAAGATCAACCCATAGATGAGAAGTGCTACAATCTCCTCAAAAGCTTGCAGATCTAAAGAATTCCAATAGTCTTGGGCCTTCTCAAACAGAAACTTTGCCAAGAAACCCTTGACACCACTTCTGGTTTCCCAATGACCTTTGATATCAGATGGTTGCAAGTGTAATGCTTGAGCAACATCTTCAGGCTTTGGTTCTCTTTCCGTACCGTCGTAAGGTAGTTGATGGAGAATAGGAATCCTCAGGAGTTGAGAAAATTCCTCCAAAGTAGGAACTAGTTGGTAATCAGAAAATGTAAAGCAATGGTGTAGGGGGTCAAAGAACTGGAAGAGAACTTTCACCATGTCTTCTTCAATGTTGGAGTTGACCAAGTTGAGAAGTCTACCATGTCTTTCACTAAAGGGAGAATTCTCTGGAATCTTGGAAGTAAGATCCTTGAGTTGAGGAGGGATTCTCACAAGGTTGACTTGAATTGTTTTCCTGTGAAAAGATTGCATGACCTACAAAACAAGAACAAAGATGAAGATCCAAACCCTTGAAATGGTTAGTGGATGCATATGATGCTTTATGATGTTTATGATGTATGCACAAGTATATGTACAAGCAAATCACACAAGATCCTAGTTTTAGGTTTGTATGGGGTTTCATAGGTAAGTACCCTCTTGAAGTTAGTTGGTTCAACCTGTCCTATAAATAGTAACCGGGTTCTAAGGAGCTCAATATCACCGGATTATTTTCTGTGTTCATTGTTTCAGTTTAGCCACTTAACTGGCGACCGAAATATTCCAAGAAAACAACCCTCAATGAGTGTAGTATCGAGTATCTACCAACTTCGGACTGCACCAAAGCCGGTCATCTCACTACCCCTAAAAAGGCCAAGATGGTCAACTAAGGTTCTAAGAGTTCATTAGTGCTTCATGACATCACTCAGTGGCCTCGTATTCTCTTTGATTGACTCAAAGGCTACCGATACCCACAAATATGTCGCACTAATATAGCTATTGCTTCAACCATGTCGGTATACCCCGCATAGTTTCCACAACGTATTGCTATTTACCTATGAATGCTTCCCAAATCCGGGTAGAGGATTTCAAACCCAAACAATAGAACCAAATGTAAAGCAATCAAAGCAAACAAGATAAGCATGCAAAGGTGATCTAAACCCTAAGGTTACTCCACTTTTCAAATTTCCCCGTCAGATTCTCCAGTTCTGTGATACGGTGGGAGAACTGACTTGAGGTTTTTTGTGTTTGTGTTTGCAAATGTTTCGGTTTACCAAGAGTCGCCACTGACTTTTTATTTTATCCTAAGGAAAGTTCAAAAAGCACAGGAAAGACCTTTGAGGTATTTTCTTGGGTTCGGGGAGTAGATTATGAAAAGGGAAGGTGCAAGCACTCTTTTCATCCATGGTTATCCATGGGCTCTTAGTTACTTGTTTAGATCACTTGCTTTTGCTTTTCAATTGTTTGAAATGGTGCTTTGTGTGTGGTTTTGAAAGATGTTTTGAAAAGAGGCCATCATTGTCGCAACCTTTTGTAATTATTCTTGTTTGAATGTATACAAAGGTGTATTTGTCTTTTGAAAAGATTTCAATGTTTGAAAGTTTGATTTTGGGAAATGTTTTGAAATTGTGTTGTGAATTGTGTTTTGAATTTGTGTTGTATTTTGAAAATAGCAAGGATGTTTTTGCAAGTTTTGATCAAGTAACTAAGAGTTGTCTACCCTATTTTACTCAAAGATCCTTCCTATATGTTTTTAACCCTTTTGCTAATGTTGTTTCACCATTGCATTTGGTGAACAACCTTGTATTAGGATGTTAAACGGGACAGGCGCGGGTCATCGTATAGACCATGATAGAAATTGTGCTAAGTATCTTTAGCAAATTTTCTGAGGGACTAGATCATTTTGTATAGGAAACCAAGATAGCGTCATCGAGGGACTATGATCTTTTGTTTTGTTTTTGTTTTTCCAAAGTACTTAACATGCATAACATGGCCCATTTTTAAGGAAACAAGTGGATGTAACCCTAGGGGTGCAAGTGTGCATTGTGTATTGATTTTCACGAATTTTTGTCTTTGCATTAGATCAAGCTACTTGTTAATTTTGGATTTTTGCATACAACCCCTAATCTCTAATCATGGCATAATTGAAAGCGTAAATGCGTAAAATAATCTATCACTATTACAACATGATTATGGGGAGGGGGATACAATTTTGATTGGGATTATTTGACAAGAAATTAAAACCCTAGTTTTACTATTACATCCAAATTAAATCAAATGGCATAAATAATAAATGAACAATATTTAAGTAAACAAATTAAATAAATATACAAAATAATATGAATATGCAAAAAAGGTTTTTGTTTATTTTTATGTATGTAAAAATATTTAATGCAAAAAAGAAAGAAATAAATGAAAAGATTGTTTTTTGGTTAAGGGTAAAACCCTAATTTTCTTTAAGAAAATAAATATATTAAATATAATATTTATATACAATAAAATAAAATAATGTGTATAAAATGTATTTAGAAAAAAAAGTATTATTTAAGTATAAATAATAAATAAAAATAAAAGTATATTTTCATGTTTTTATTCTCAAGTATTTATAAAATAAAAGTATGTATATATGTATTAATTATATTAATTATGTACAAAAATAAAATAAAATATATACAAAAATAAAAATATATTAGAATAATATTTTTTAGTGTGAATAAAATAAAGAATAAAAAGTATAATTATATATTATTTTTAAGTTTTCAATAAATAAAGTATATACTAATTAAATTGTTTTTTATGTTAGAAAAAATAAAAATAAAATACAAAATAAATGTGAAAATTTATAAAAAATATTTTTAGGTATTTTTTATGTTTGGAAATGATAAAATAAAATCATAAATGAAAATAAAATAACAAAACATAAAAATATGAAGAAATGGGCCAGGGGGTGCATCAGCAAAAGGGGGGTGTCAATAGTGAGCCAGGACTAAGCCCAGCCCAACAAGCTTCATCTTCAACCTCTGTTCAAAATTCGCGCGCGCCCTGTACACAAATGCTAGATCCTGCATACGAGCTTTATTGCAAAAACACATAAGATCAAAGTTGTAGAGCTTTTCAAGACGAATCCAACCATATAAAAAACTTATCCTAACTCTCAAAGACCAGAGAGAATTTCTCTTGCCCTAAAATCTAACCTAATTTTTTTAGGATGTTCATGGACCAAATTCTCTTAGCATGCTTAATTAAAATGAAAATTGAGCATATGTACAGCTTCATGGCTATGAATACTACATTTCTTATTCATAAACCTAAGTCAAAATGTTCCTAAATAGAGAGATAGGAAGTTGATAAAAACCTGTTTCAGCTGACTTCGTGTATGGCAATGTGGAGCTTTTCAATAAGGCCTGAGATGTCTGGGAGCTTGCTTGAACTTCACTTGACCTTCTCCAATGTCTAGCTTGCCTTGAATGTACTTGAACAAGCCTACAGAACTCAACCTGCACAAGCTCAAATTGAAAATGGCAAACCCTGTAAATGGATTTACAGTTAGTGTTTAAGGGTTGGGATAGTTTGGATGGGTTATGTGTAAGATGTTTGAACCAATTTGGGACAAAACGCACGAGCAAATTGTGCTATGGAAGTCAAGATGCAGATGCTGCCCTGTTTTGCCAATGGAAGGTGATTTTGAGCTATGGGAGGTTTGAGGGCTCAAAGGTTCGTGTTTCTGGTTCAAAGGGATGTGAGAAAAATGTTCCAAGTGCTTGCAAAGGTTGGTTTTTGCTGATGTTCCAGTTCTTGTGTTTTGGACAAATTTCTTGGTTATGAAGCAAAGTGTGAGAACTGATGTGAAACAGGCATGTACAGGGTATCCATATGCTTTCACCCTCTTCTCTTGGCCCCTCTAATTTGTGGATTTGATTTGCTGCATAAGATATGGATCAATGCTCAAGAAATCAGTTTTGACATAAAGCAAGATTTAAGCAAAAATGGTAATGTTGCTTTTTCTATTTAAGGATTAATCTAATGTGCAATGTTCTAATGACCAAAACAATGCCTTAGACCAATGGTTTTGCACTTTATTATTGAGTGTGGAATGGTTTTGAGGCTTGTAATCTAGTGCAAAGCAAGCTGATTTGAATTTGCAACTTGTATCAATATGAATATGCCATGGATGAAAAGTGAGTTTTTGCCAACTTCAAGCCTTCGATTCTTCCTAACCACAAATGTGTTTGGAGAGTTATTTGACATTTTGGAAAGCTTGCGACATGTTATACAATCCATATTTGAAATGAAATTTGAGATTCCAAGTGGAACTATATGAAAAATGGCCATGAAGATAGGTCAAAATCCTGCCTAAACTAGGGCAAAATTTCACTAAGTTAAAAGTTTTAGGGACCCTTGTTCCAAAAATCATAACTTGATATCCAAGCTTCTTTTGGGAAAACTTTATAAATAAAAGTTGTATACTTTGTGGAGGACTACAACTTTCATGTTGGAAGTTTTGTTTGAATCAAAATGCATCATGGTGAAAATGTTGGGCAAAGTTGGGGAAAATTAAGAAAATTTCATAACTTAGAAAAATTCTAAGTTATGAAAATTTTCAACTTTAAACCCTAATTTGCAAAAATGGGTTTCTTGATGAACAAGTTTCATGTTTTGACACATCTTGATGAAAAATGACCCTTGGCACTTGATTTTTACCAAAAAGTCAAAGTTTGACTTTTCAGTGTACAGTCAAAATTTGATCAGTTGACTAAAAAATTCATCTGTCAATCCAATGCAATTGAGATCTTCTAAACCTTGTGAATAGGTCAAGATGATGCCATTGAGTCCTTGAATCCATGCTTGAACCCAATTTTCCATTGGCTAAGTCAAAAATCAGAAATTGCCCTTGTGCAGTCAAAACCCTAAAAATGACCATTTTGCCCTTTAGGTGATCTGATCAAATTTCTTGAGGAGTTGTGGTCCAAACTTGATCAAATGATTCATATGAGTTTATAATGTTGATATGGGTCCAAATTCATGAGGTTTGACTGTAAATTGGCCACAGTTGACTTTTTCCCCAATACAGCTAATTTCTAGGTCAACTGTCCAATTGATTGAGCAAAAATTTGATTCAAGGCTTGAAACTTGGTATGGGAAAACTTATAAGTCCAACATGAAGTATGAAAGCCACTTTGAGCATTAGAGATCCAAAAATCCATGTGCAAACTCAAACCCTAATTTAGGTCAACAGTGTAAGGAGATGTCTTGAGCAGAGCAAACTCTAGTTTGATCTTGAGTTCAAAGAGCCTTATGATGAGAAATCTTGGTAAAATGAGAGGGAAAATTTTGGGGTACAACACCAATCAATCATTTTCTAGGTCAAAAGTCATAAATTGCACTTTCTCAGTCAAAACCCTAATTTTGACCATTTTGCCCTTTTGATGATCTGATCAAATTTCTTGTTGAATTATGATCCAAACTTGATCAAATGATATATATGAGTTCATGATGTTGATATGGATAAAAAATTATGATGTTTGACTATAAATTGACCATAGTTGACTTTTCCCCAATACATCTTATTTTAGGTCAATTGATCAATTGATTGAGCAAAAATGTGATCCAAGACTTGAAACTTGACATGAGCAATCTTGAGAGTCCAAAATGATCCATGAAAGTCATATGAGGAATTAAAATTCCATTTATCCTTGTGCAAACTCAAACCCTAATTTTTAGTCATCAGTGCTTGAGGAGGTGTCTTGAGCTGATCAAACCTTGTGCAGTCTTGAACCAAGGGAGATCTTGTAAGAGATTGCTTGAGAAATGAGAGGGAAAATTTTGGGGTATAACAATTGCCCCTGCTCAATCTTCTTAGACCTGAAGAGTTAGATTGGCGGATCCTCCATTCGTGACTTGAAGGTAGAAGATGATTGAATACTAGAGTGCCCAGAAATTTACACTCGAAGATGAATTCAGAATGGGCTTATAGATGCCATTTGGAGGAATGATGGTAAACATTGGTAGAAGTATCACTTGTGGGACAAAGAGGTTCGTAAAATGTATATGTATGCATGATGTTCTCAAGATGAGTGAGATCATGCTAAATGCATTTTGTATGTCTATGTTATGATGTATGAATGTGAGATGTATGTTTGTCCGGGAAAATAAATCCCTGACTACTAATGAGGAGTTCCTAGGAAGTTAAATTCCGGATTGTTGTTGGGGATGAAGAATATACATATCTTCAAACTTTTTTGAAAGGATGATTCCGCTGGGGAATATCTCTTGAATGTCAGTTCTTATCTGGTCGGATCCAGGCTTCATAACTTATTGAGGATAAGGAAGTCAACTGCTATCTGGTCAGATCCAGGCTTTACGGTAACTTACTGTGGAAGGATAAATTAATTTTTATCTGGTCGGATTCCAGGCTTTGCAGAAAATTTCTTGGGGAGAGTGAAGTTAGGTTGTTATCTGGTTAGATTCCAGCTTCACAACAACTTGCTGGGGATAAGGAAGTTAACTATTATCTGGTCGAATTCTAGGCTTTGCAGTAACTTTCTAGAAAGGATGAAGTTTAACTGATATCTGGTAGGGTCGAGGCTTCCTAGTAACTTAAATTTGTGACTACTATCTGGTCGGATCCAGACTTCATAGTTTTTGAGAAGTTATACTACTATCTGGTCGGGTCTAGGCTTCATAGTGTCTTGGTGACATTATAACTAGTTGTTATCTGGTCGGACTCCATAGTTCATAATAGCTTGCTTGAATAGACAAATTTGAATTGATATCTGGTTGGATCCAGGCTTCACATATTTTGAGGTGGATGAAGTTAATTGCTATCTGGACGGGTCCAGGATGCAAAATAAACTTGTTTGAAAAGACAAAGTTGAACTGATATCTGGTTGGATCTAGGCTTTATAGTAACTCGCTTGGGGAACTTAGTTGTTATTTGGTTGGATTCCAGGTTTCACAACGAACTTCTGAGGGGAATTTATATCTGGTCGGATCCAGGCTTTACAATAACTTTCTTGAGATGATGAAGTTGAAAACTGATATCTGGTCGGGTCCAGGCTTCACAATAACTTGTTGGGGGTAGAGGCAAACTCTACTAGGGAAAAGAAGTTAAACCTTGGTTTGGTTGAGTCCATGTTCTTCTATATCTTGGAGAGTTAAATTATTATCTGGTCGGGTCTAGGTTTCATAGTATTCTGAAAGTAGTACTATTATCTGGTCGAGGCCATGCTTCATAGTATCTGAAAGGCTTTCACTATTATTTGGTCGGGTCCAGGCTCTATAGTGACTTGAGAAGTTGATTATTATCTGGTGGGGCCAGGCTTCATAGTAACTTGAAAATTGTACTAATATCTGGTCGGGTCCAGGCTTCATAGTATCTTTTGGAAATAGTAAAGGTTTTGTTGACGAATTTACTGGGGATTAGGGGTTGTGGCCCTATGATTTGCAATAGTCTGAAAGGAAAACACAAGCTGGAGAGGATAAACTCATCTGGGGAACACAGGCTCAGCTGGGGAGGATGGACTCAGCTGTGGAAGATAGACTATGTCGGGGGAAATCAAACTTAGCTGGGGAGTCATGCTACTCGTTGTTTGTTGGGGAAATAAACCATGTTGATGAGTATTCGATGAACTGCTGATGAGGTGAGTTCTTTGAGGAAGAGATCCATAAGGCTTCTTATTGTACGATCAACTTAGCTAGGGAGAAAGTTGCCAAGAGAATGAGACTTTGGTTGGAGATTGGTTTATTGTAATCGTCTTGTGGGGATAATGTTAATGAGATAACTCCATGGGGATATTCCATATACATTAAAGAGGTGCTTGTTACTACTTAGCAAGACACATGTGCCAAATAGTTTTAATTATGTTCATATGCACATGTTTGTTCAATTTTAGTCATTGGACAATTTTGCATTCAAAACAAAGACAGAAAGTTTGCACTTCAAAGTATATTCGTATTGATATTTTGCCCATGAATAGGAAATTTTTGTACAAAGAGACGGGGATCCTAGTAAGAGGAAATCGTCGAAAGGAAAACAAAATTGAAAACCAAAACAAATAGCCATGTGGAAATGATCTTATTTCATTCCAACTCTACTATTGCCCCAATGTCTTCAAATAACCCTTGCCGTTGATAGAAGTTGATTGGATTAATCTTGGACCGTTTGAACTCGGACCTTGGTGATAAAGTTGATTGTGGTGATTCCATGGGACATAGTCATACGCTTTCAATCCTTAACTTTTTCCTGAACCACCCTTTCGGGTTTTCAGCCTACCAGGATACCCATTTTTGCCCAAGTCGCCCTTTCGGGTTTTCAACTTGCCGGGTGTACAATCTTTTGCATATATCCCTAATTTTTGCCCAAACCTTTTGGTTTGCCAGGATGCCCTTATTTTGCCTTGGTGTGTCAACCTAGCGAGTCATTTATGCGTAGTATTTTTTTAATTATGTCCTCATTTATAGGATGTGGGAAGTCATCACCATCCATGGTGTTGTACCCCAAAATTTTCCCTCCCATATTCCTCAAGGTTTGTCAAGAATGATCCTCAAACTGCTCAAGATTTCTTAAGGGTAATACAGTCAAACCACCTCCTAAGACAGCTGAAATTAGGGTTTTGGTTCTTTCAAGGAATTTGGGGTTTTCAATGGTTCAATCTAGTCTCATAGGCCTATATACATTCTCAAGCACCTACATGCCAAGTTTCAAGACTCACAGTGCCAATTTGCACAGTCAAAAGCCTCATTTGATCTACAGCCAACTGCAAGGGCAAAATGGTCATTTGGCAGTCAAAAGTTAGAATTTTTGGTCAACATCTTATTTTGAGTCCACAATCATCATTTGATCAAGTCTTGATCATGATTCCACAAGGATAGCTCAAATATCATCAAGATGCAAAAAGTTACTATTTTTGGACAGTAGAAAAGTCAACTGTATCTTGACCAGGGCATAACATTTTCATGGTTTATCAGAAAAATCCCATCTAATGCTCATTTTGAAGAGGATGCAATCTCCTACAATCCATCTTCACACTCCAAGTTCAATAAATGCTCTCACAAGAAGTTATCAATTTTTACATTATAGGTCAAATTCAAAAGTCAACAAAAATGCACTTTGAGTCAAAGGCCATAACTTGAGATTGGTAAATCCAAATGATATGGGACCAAAGGCATTGGTTAGAGGAATTCAAGACCTTTCCAAAATGTCCAAGAACATGTTCATATGATCAAAATTGAGCAAGATGTGCATTGGAGAAGTTGGGAAATTTTTATGAATTTGCAAAAGTCAACTTTGCTCAAAACACCTTATTTTTGCTAATGGGCCTCAAATCTCTTCTTGAAACTTCATCCATGACCTTTGTACGACCCATCAAGCTTAATGGAATTTATTTTATTATTTTTATTGATTAATTGGATTTTTAATTAATATCAATTCATTTAATTAATTTAAATTGTAGGAAAATAGAAGATTTGATGTTTTCAATCTTTTTGTGAAGGAAATAGGACCTCAGCATGCTGGCAAATTCGAGCACCAAGTCAAAGATACAAAATCTCCAAATTTGGCAACATTTTCCAATCATGAAAAATCAAAAAGATTTGATTTCCAATCAAAGATTCAATCACCATTGAACATGGATTTTTGCCCAGCTCTTGACCTAATTCAATTGCCCTATATATATGCAAGCAAATCCTAACCTAAGAGACGTGAAAAAAGCTGCAGAAAAAAAGCCATAGCATATTGAGAAATTTCAAGAAAAAGTGAAAACTGATCTTTGCATTCCAGGCCAATTCAAGGCGTGCTTTTCATTCAAACATCTTGCAGGAGTTCCCAGGAGTGAGCTGCAATCAAAATTAAGCATTAAGGCTCAAGGAATCGATACCTACAGAACCACGGTTTGCCATTTTTTCTAGAATCGTAACTCTTAAATCATGCATATTTAACGTGTTTTCTTGATTAATTTGTGTTGCTAGGAACCATATGAAGCTAATGGTATCATTCAATTGAATTATAATGCACTGAATCACAAGATGCCATGAGCGATTTCTAGGGTTCTTGAGCTTTGAAATTAGGGCTTTGCAATCCAGGAAAAATTAATACTTGTGAGACATATGGTTGAGATCGTTAGATCAAGACGAATAAGACCCACCCATCGCGAAATATTTATGCTTGCTGTAGCTCTAATCGCTATTTTTTGTTGCCATGTTTAGTGGGGTTTAAAAACCCCCGCTATCTAATATTGTTTTTACAGGTACAACGAAGAAGATGATGAGGTGTTCATATATGGTTGGACCATTTGAATCAGCGCGCGTTTTGTTTTGATTTCAGCATATTTGTTTATTTTCTTATATAATTATTGCGTTTTATTTTAATAACAATTGGAATGACCTGGCTGAGTGGCAAGCGCGCTAGTATATGATATTTGGGACCTGGGTTCGAATCTCAGGTCCCCCAAAATCCTTGTTATTATTTTCTTGTACATATTCACATGCAGATCTCCAAAAGAAGTCCATCATATACCTCACATCTCAACATGCCATGTGTCTTCAAACTCAACTCTTATGGCATAGATTGGAAGGACTATCCTAGTCCTCAGTCAACAAATGCATAGCTAATCCAGAAAGTCAACAAGGCTTGCAGCATATTGGGCTTCAAATTTCTAGAAACACCTCCTCCTGGGCCCAACACCCCCTGGGTTTTATTTCTTCTTTTATATTTTATATTTAATTGTTTTCACTATTATTAATTATTATTATTTTCACTAACAAAAATAATTAATTTTTTTCATAATAAATCCAGAAAACATAAAAAATAATAATATTTTTATTTATTAAATTTAATTAGTTATTTTGCAAATAAATGCTAACATAAATTAATTTAGTTTTTTAATTAGGTTAATTTCAATATTTTGCAATAAATAAAATCAATGTAGAAATTAGGGTTCTTGACAATTTTAATCCTTTTATTGTTATTTCCTTGAACATTAAAAAACCAAAATATTTCTTTTAATTAATTAATTAGTTTTAGGTTTAATTTAATTAAATGCAAAAAGGACAAAAACTTCTTTCTTTCTCAAAAAGGGTCAAAACCCTAGGAACTTCTCCGATTCAATTTCTTTCGCGCATATTATTTTTGATCATTATTATGTATTTGCTCCGAGGATGTAATAGCTTTAATTAGGACTTTTTATCGCTTTCATTTAATTTCTCGCAATTTACTTTTCAAGGGTTGTTTTTGGCGATATAAATACCCGACGCCTTGTAATAGTTTAGCTTTATTTCCCGCAACTATTAACTGCTAGATGTATGCTAACTAGGCTATGCATGTCAAGACTTTTCTTAAAATAAAATCAATCGTAGCTCACTATAACATGTACAAAGATAACATAAACTGAATCCTGACACACTCGCACATGCCACTCATAGGGTACGCCTCACTTGGTTGCCTCGAGGTGGTCATTGAGTATAGGGTGTTTTAGAGGTCGCCCTCTTGTCTAAAGATCCAAGTTGCCTCGAAATGGTTGCCTCGGATAAAAAGGATCTAGGACACTAGGGTTACCGCTAAGGCGTCCTACTATTGCTTTGGTGACCACATGTCCCATTAATCGAATTGACCCGAAAAACTCCAACGACGGTGCTACCTACTTCTCAATAGTGGGATAGTACTGTCTCAAGGACATTTACACAACTTAATTTCTTTTGAGTAGGTAGAGGTTCTTAGATACTTGCTCTTTCAAAAATAAAACAACTTTTCGCACCTACACTCTTCTGACAAAAGTTTTCAAACAACGCTTCATACACTCTTGAGGACAGATACAAGAGTTAAATCGAAGTTTTCAAACAAAACTTTTTCAAAACCCACAAACACAAGAAAAGCAAAATCTTTTTGAAAACATAGTGAGCAAGTACCTAAGAGCCCGTGGATAACCACGGATAGAAAGGGTGCTAACACCTTCCCTTTCTATAATCTACCTCCCGAACCCAAGAAACATCTCGAAAAGGAATTTTGCTGTGCTTTTGTCCTTTCCTTGTTGGAGAAAATAAAAGACGGTGGCGACTCTTGCTTACCGCGACATTTCGCGAACCAGCATTACAAAACGGTCAGTTCTATTTCCACCGATCACAGAACTGGCGACTCTGCTGGGGACATATAAGTGAGGTGTACCTTAGGATTAGATCACTATGTTTTCAATTGTATGCCTTGTATGCTTTAATTTTGTGGGATTGCATCGGAGTTTTATAGATCCTAACCCGGATCTGGGGAATACCCTATAGGTAAGTAGCAATAAACTGTGAGGGACCTGTCCGGCGTAGACCGACACGGGTGAAGCAGTAGCTACATTGGTGTGACACCTTGGTCTGTACCGATATCCCTTGTGTTGGAACGAGGAGAATATGGGTCTTCTGAGGAGTCATTAAGCACCAACTGACTTTAGAACCTTAAATTGACCAACTTGGCCATAGAACAGTAGCAGTATGCTACGCTCATTGAGGCTAAACTCTCGCGATGGTTCTGGCCGCAAGAAAAGGTTGCTAAGCTGGAGTTATGACCGATCAATGGTAGTCAGTGATATTGAGATCCTCTAGAACCCGGTTACTATTTTTAGGACAGGTCTTAACCAACTGAAACTGAAAGAGGGTAGTACCTAAACTTCCTTCTAGCCTGAACTCTAAGGGCTCTTTTGTGTGACTTGTGTGCCTTACCATGTTTGCCTTTGGTGAATACTTGTGGTGTGCCTTTATCATAACATCATACCATCATAACATTGCATGCATCCTGCATAAGGACTAACCCATTTCAAAGACAAGAGGGTTTCATCTTTGCTCTGTTTTGTAGGACATCATGATGCCCATGCGAAGGAATACTATCCGGCTCAACTTTGTTCAACCATCTGCTTTGCTTACAGAATTGGTTGACAGGATTCCAAATACTACTTCCTTCATCAAGAGGCATGGTTCTCTTCTCGGTTTAGTCACTTCAAAGTGGGACCAACAATTGATGAGTGTCCTGGTCCAGTTCTATGATCCGCTATACCATTGCTTTACCTTTCAAGACTTCCAGCTGGTCCCTACCCTAGAAGAATTCTCTGACTTGCTTGGTATCCTCGTTTTGGAACAGACTCCATTCACTGGTTGGGAAAAGACTCTTAGGCCTGAAGATATTACTGTAGCCCTTCCCTTGACCAAAGAAGAGGTAATGGCTAACTGGGAGACTAGAAGTGGAGTTAAGGGCTTTTTGGCTAAGTTTCTGGTTGGCAAAGCTAATAGTTTCTGGAATGACTTAGACTTCAGGGCGTACGAAGACATTCTGGCTCTCTTAATCTATGGTCTGGTATTGTTTCCAAATCCTGATACCTTTGTTAATGTCAACGCCATAAGGATCTTCATATCTCGGAACCCTGTACCCACTCTCTTGGGTGATATCCTGCAACAGCTCTATGCTCATACTGCCCAAAGACGGGGAACTTTGTGGTGTTGTGCTCCTTTATTGGTGAGGTGGTTTATTTTGCACCTCCCTAAGTTCGTACTAAAAAACAAAGAAGGAAGGGGTTGGGCTCATAGGATAATGTCTCTTACTGATGATGATATTATTTGGACTCTCAGAGGTTTAGATGAGGTGGCTGTTATTGATTGTTGCGGAGAGTATCCTAATGTTCCTTTAATCGAAACTCAGGGAGGAATCTCTTATAACCCATGTTTAGCTCTTTGTCAGTTTGGAAGAGCCAGAAGAGAAGGGCCTCATGAGATGTTGATACCTCACATCAGTTTTGAGTTTCAGGTAGATAGTGACGAGTTGCGTCGTAGATTCATCTGGGCTTGGGATAGAGTTCACAAAGCTGACCCCCATGAGTTGGGACCGAAGACTTCTCTACCAATGGAATCCTACTTCAGATGGGTCAGCATCCGTGCTCAGAAGTTAGGTATGCCATACGAAGCTGTCAGGCCTATTACTCTTGAAGTTCCTGATAAAGACGGGGTTCCTCCAACTGTTCTCCATCCTCAGATACCCACTGATATTGGTACACTAAAGAGGTCTTGGGCGCAACTGCAGGAAGAACGGGATTCTTATCGGGAAAGGTTCAACAAACAGGAACAAAAGATCCAGAAGCTGACCAAGCAACTGGAGAACGAATAGATCCTGAATGACTATATCCACACTGAGAAGAAGAGGCCATGGGAGCATTGATGGGCCTTGGATGTTTCTTTTACAGCTTTTATTTACTTTTCAGTATTTCCATTTTTGTAACGCCTAAGGGCAATTTGTTGAACAATTTAAATTCCTAAGTTGAATCTAATAAAGTGTGTTTCCTTTTTGTCTACAAAGTTGAATCCCGATTGTCTTTGAAAACATAAATCATATGCATTTCATGTCATCATATGCATAACAGGTACCCCTTTTTACATGTCACTTATCTTCTTCGCTGTTTATTTCAGCAATCATCATGACTTCTGAACCTTACACTGAACAAGCTATCAAGGCCCTCCAGGCCCAGAACTCCCAGTTCTAAGAGTTGGTTATGAGCTTAGACAAGGGTCAACAGGAGTTGAAGACCCTGATTCTGAAGAAGAAGAAGAAGAGGACCGTCTTGTTCAACACTGGACGCCGATTTGGGAATGGACTGCAAAATGAGGTTGAGTTGACTACCTCATCTATAGGCAAAGACAGCCCACAAGAGAGAAGGGTTCCTAGTCCCATGGTCTCCGACAACGAGACAAATTATGATGAAGAACAGTATCCTCCTGCTGAGGATAGGTACAAATAGCTGGAGGACCGCTTAAGTGCTATGGAGATACAGAATGTGCCCGGGTTGGACTTTGGAGACCTAAGCTTATCCTCTGGGGTGGTGATTCCCCATAAGTTCAAGGCACCTGCTTTTGCCAAATATGACGGAGCCTCCTGCCCAAAGCTGCACCTCCGGTCATATGTAAGGAAGATCCAACCTTACACCGCTGACAAGAATTTGTGGATCCATTTCTTCCAGGATAGTCTTTCAGGGACTCAACTCGAATGGTTCTATCAGCTGGATGGAGCCAGTATTCGTAACTGGGAGGATTTGGCTACTGCATTCTATAAGCAGTATCAGTATAATTCTGACCTCGCTCCTACGCGTACCCAACTCCAGGGTATGTCACTAGGGACGGGTGAAGGATTTAAAGAATATGCCCAAAAGTGGAGAGACCTGGCTGGAAGGGTGCAGCCACCTTTGACTGACCGTGAACTTGTGGATATGTTTCTGGGGACCCTGTCTGGTCCATTCTTCAACCATTTGATTAGAAATTCTTCAGCCGGGTTTACAGACCTTATCTCAATTGGGGAGAGAATTGAAGCTGGTATCAAGTCTGGAAAGATACATAAAGGTGCCTCCTCGAGCACTGAGAAGAAACCATTCAAGAAGGAATCTAGTGCTGTCTATAGTTCAAGGAGACAGAATAGACCGGAACGCCGCCAAGCTGTCAACGCGGTGGTTATTTCAAAACCTGCTGCTGCTCCTCAGCATCACAACCAACAAAGGGATGAGAGACCTAGAAGGCAGTTCACTCGGCTCAGCATGACCTTGTCCCAGATATTGTCGCAGTTACTGACAACCAATCTGGTGACCATAAAAGAAGCTCTGAAGGTTGTAAACACAACATCCCTGAAGTACAATCCTAACGCCCGTTGCGCTTATCACTCTGATAGCCCGGGGCATACTACGGATGATTGTTGGGCTCTGAAGAATAAGGTTCAGGACCTAATTGATGCTAAAGAGATAGAGTTCGAGGCACCCGAAAGGCCCATTGTTGTGACTGCTCCCATGCCCAAGCATGGAGTGAATACTGTAGAGGAAGACCTGTTTGTAGCCTCTGTGGATGATATTGTTACTCCGTTGTTGACTGTCAAAAGGAACCTGTTTCTAGCCGGTTTATTTTCGGGATGTAATGAAGGTTGCCATCTGTGTTCTGTTTCACCTGCTGGTTGTCCATCTTTGAAGTCAGGTATCCAAAACCTGATGGATAACAAAGAAATCCTTTTCGAGAAGATTGTTGTTCCTGCCATCCCTACTGAAGAAGTTTCCATTGTCACCATTTTCAACAATTCTCCCAAGGCTCCCCCAAGGAAGCCTGTCAAAATTATGCCTGTTCAGAAGATTGCACCTATAATCATCACTGTTCCGGGGCCCATCCCCTATACATCCGACAAAGCTGTCCCTTGGCACTATGGGGCAGATGTTTATGTGCTTTGAGTTAAACAAGAGTTTGATACTAGTACCAGCGTCAGCAACATCACCGGGCCTGCTAAAGTCACTCGCAGTGGTAGACTTTTCTCACCAGATATTGCGCCACCAATAATCCAGAGACCTATTGTCATCACACTTGCAAGTGTGCCTACTTCCCTTCCTGATCAAGTTCCTATTTCTATCCCTGCTGCCGAGTCATCTGATGCTCGGGGCAAAGGGATCGCTACTGATGTGCCTGCCCGGACGGAGGCGCCAAAGACCACTGTTGAAGCTTCTAAACAGGAGATAGAAGAGATTCTTAAGATTATCAAGAAAAGTGATTTTAATGTAGTTGAGCAACTAGGGCACACCCCATCTAAGATTTCTATGTTATCACTGTTATTGTGCTCAGAGGCCCATGCCAAGGCTTTGATTACCTTCCTAAAGACGGCCCACGTGCCACAAGAGACATTCGCTGATCAATTTACCGATTGTGTGGCCAACTTAACTGCTGATAATGGTTTGGGTTTCTCCGACGCCGATTTGACTGCTAAAGGGAAGAACCATAACGATGCCCTGCATGTCTCTATTGAATGCAGGGGCACTACTCTTGCACATGTGTTGGTTGACACTGGTTCCTCACTGAACGTCTTGCCCAAGAAAGCTCTAGACAGGTTGGATTGCAAGGGGTTGGAACTAAAGCCCAGTAACATTGTTGTCCGGGCCTTTGATGGGTCTAAAAGGATGGTGCATGGTGAAGTCGACATTCCAATCAGGGTTGGTTCTCAGGTCTTTAATTCTACATTCTATGTGATGGACATCCGACCATCCTATTCTTGTTTGTTGGGTCGTCCCTGGATCCATAAGGCTGGAGCTGTGACCTCCACACTACATCAGAAGCTGAAATACCCGGTCAAAGGGAAGATTGTGACAGTGCAGGGGGAGGAAGAATACATGGTCAGCCACCTCAACTCGTTCCGGTACATAGAAATGGATGGGGAGTTCATTGCCACCCCATTTCAACACTTTGAAGAGGTTCCTCAGACACTGGAATCAGCTGAAACTGTTATTGAAGATTCTCCTTTAAAGATGGCTTCCTTAAAGGATGCCCGGGCTGTTATTGAGAAGGGTGAGTGCGCAAACTGGGCCCGACTTCCTGATTTCACTCAGAAGACTGACAAGTTTGGTTTGGGTTTCATTGCAGAAGCTCAAAGGGTTGTTCGTAGGGCAAGGATTGGAAGACCTCATGTGTTCATCAGCAACTCGAGAGTAAATGCCGTTAAAGATGACGTGGAGGAATCGGAATTCGACAGCTGGATCTACCCTACGACCGACGGTGGACCAAACAACTGGACAGCGAATGACTTCGTCCCTATTACTTTTGTTCCTCAGTAATGAACTCCTTTGTTTTGAATTTGTAACAGACAATATTGTGAAACTTTATGGCCCGGTGTCTTACCCGGGGCATCGTGGCTTCATTTGTGAGGACTTTTGTGTTTCATTTTCATATATCATTAATAAAAGCATTGGACGTTTTTGCATTTCAAATCTTGCGCTCCTTGTCTTTCTTTATTATATATTGCAAAACAACTATTTACACACACTCACGTATACAGGTCCCAATCCACTTTGGATCTCACTGGTAACGACTCTGCTACCGCCAGTTATGACTTCGAAAATCCGATCAACTTAGCCGAAGACGAAGGTGAAGATGATTGCGAGGTGCCTGGTGAGTTTGCAAGACTGCTACTCCAGGAAGAGAGGGTCATTCAGCCACAAGAAGAGCCAGTGGAAACGGTAAATCTGGGTACTGAGACGGACAGAAAGGAAGTCAAGATTGGTGCCAATCTGGAGTCTAGTGTGAAACAACGGTTGATTCAGATGCTGCATGACTATGTGGAAATCTTTGCCTGGTCTTACGAAGATATGCCTGGGCTGGATACCGACATTGTGGTTCATCACCTGCCTACCAAGGAAGAATGACCTCCGGTAAAACAGAAGGTTCGCCGTATGCGTCCAGAGATGTCCGAGAAAATCAAGGTTGAGGTTATGAAACAATTTGATGCCGGTTTTCTAGCAGTGACTTCTTACCCTCAATGGGTTTCCAACGTGGTTCTAGTGCCGAAGAAAGATGGTAAGGTCCGAATGTGTGTTGACTACAGGGATTTGAACAGGGAGAGCCCTAAGGATGACTTCCCTCTGCCTCACATCGACGTTCTGGTTGACAACACTGCTCAGCATAAGGTATTCTCCTTCATGGACGGGTTCTCCGGTTATAACCAGATCAAGATGGCTCCTGAAGACATGGAGAAGACCACTTTCGTCACTCAGTGGGGCACCTTCTGTTACAAGGTCATGCCTTTTAGGTTGAAAAATGCTGGGGCAACCTACCAACGTGCCATGGTTGCTTTGTTTCATGACATGATCCATCATGAGATTGAAGTATACGTCGATGATATGATTGCAAGGTCCCAAACTGAGGAAGAACACCTTGACCATCTACAGAAGCTGTTTGACCGGTTGAAGTTGTACAAGCTGAGATTAAACCCGAACAAGTGCACCTTCGGGGTGAGATCTGGAAAACTACTAGGCTTCGTCGTGAGCGACAAAGGTATTCAAGTGGACCCTGCCAAAGTGAAAGCCATACAAGAGATGCCAGTTCCCAAGACAGAGAAAGAAGTCAGAGGCTTTCTGGGACGTCTGAATTACATTGCCCGATTCATCTCGCACCTAACTGCTACTTGTGAACCAATCTTCAAGCTACTGAAGAAAGATCAAGTAGTACGTTGGAACGATGAATGTCAGGCCGCTTTCGAAAGAATCAAAGAGTATCTCCAAGAGCCACCCATTCTTATGCCACCGGTGGAAGGGAGACCTCTAATTTTATATTTGACAGTACTGGACAACACAATGGGATGTGTGCTGGGGAAGCATGACGAGTCTGGCCGAAAAGAGCACGCTATTTATTACCTTAGCAAAAAGTTTACCGACTGTGAGACCTAATACTCACTGCTCGAGAAAACTTGCTGCGCTTTGGTATGGGCTGCTCGCCGGCTGAGACAGTATATGTTGACTCACATTACTCTGTTGATTTCAAAGATGGATCCAATCAAGTATATCTTCGAAAAGCCGGCCTTGTCCGGAAGAATAGCAAGATGGCAGATGATCTTGAATGAATATGACATCCAGTACACAACCCAAAAAGCAATCAAGGGAAGTGTGTTGGCAGACCATTTGGCACATCATGTAGCAAAAGGTGCCCTTTGATATGTTTCCTCTGCATTCTTCAACCCGAACGACATGACCTTGTAGCAAAAGGTGCCCCATTGCGTAACAAAAGTAGTCTTCTACATATCTTCGGGAGCCATCCTTATCTGATTATAGCCGGAGAAACCATCCATGAAAGAGAAGACTTTATGCTAAGCAGTATTATCGACCAATAAGTCAATGTGTGGTAGAGGGAATTCACCTTTGGGGCTTGCCCTATTCAGATCCATATAGTCTACGCACATGCGAACTTTTTCGTCTTTCTTCGATACTGGAACCACATTTGCAACCCATTGGGGGTAAGACGTGACAGCTAGGAACCTAGCATCAAATTGTTTCATCACTTCAACTTTTATCTTTTGAGACATGTCAGGCCTCATGCAACGAACTTTTTGTTTGACAGGAGGACAATCTTCCTTTGTTGGCAGATGATGAACTACGATGTCGGTATCCAACCCTGGCATATCTTCATAAGACCAAGCAAGTGCTTCCACATACTTATGCAACATCTGAACCAACCTGCTCTTGATACTTCTTTCTAAGTTTGCGCCGATCTTTATTTCCTTCTTGTTTGTCTCAGTACCCAGATTGATGACTTCAACTGACTCTTCATGCGGCTGAATAGCTTTTTCCTCTTGTAATAGAAGTCTGGCTAGTTATCTTGGTATATCATAATCTTCCTTGCCTTTGTATTTGACTTGGTTAATTGGACATTCGAAATCATAGTCGGCAATAGTAGAGTCATTGGCAATAAGATCCAGAGTGGATTAGGACATGCAAGAGTGTGTGTGTGTGTGTGTGTGCATGTAAGATACATGGATATTTTGAAAAATGTATTTGAAAGAAATACAATGAACACAAAGATCTGAATGCAAAAGAGTCCAATGATTTGTATTTAATGATCATATGATTAGATAAACATAAATAAAACCATTGACAAATGTACCAAAGTGCCCCGGGCTAGGCACATGGCATAAAAGTCATTGTTTAAATATTACAGACAAAATATTCTTGAATTCAATAAAAAGAAATAAACAAGTAGATTACTCCTCAATGAAGGAGATAGGCACGAAGTCCTTTGCATTCCAATTCTTTAGCTCCTTTGTAGTAGGATACACCCAATCTTCAAATGTAGCTTCTTCATCAGAACCACCTACAGTGTTGACCTCATGGATTCCAATATAGAGAGGCGGCTTTTTTGCACGAGCACGCCCCACTTCCTTCTAAGCCTTACGGTGAAACCCAAACCAAACTTGTCTGCTTTGAATGGGATATCGAGTAGTTTCCCCCAAGTATCACAACTTCCTTTTTCAATTGCAGCACGAGCATCTTTGACTGAAGCCATCTTCGGTATGACTTTAACAGCTTTGGACTCATCAGAGGAACATTTGGTAGCAGCAACCATCGGTGGCACGAGTTCAAAGGCTTGACACGGGGTCCCAATGAATTCTCCATCCATCTCTACATATTTGAACGAGTTGAGGTGGCTAACCATAAACTCTTCTTCACCACAGACGGTGACAATTCTTCCCTTGACAGGATACTTAAGTTTTTGATGGAGAGTTGAGGTTATTTCCCCAGCTTTATGGATCCAAGGGCGACCCAACAGACAAGAATAGGCAGGACGGATATCCATGATGTAGAAGGTGGAATTGAAAATTTGGGAGCCCACCTTTATTAGAATATCTACTTCTCCATGAACGGTCCTCTTTGATCCATCGAAGGCCCCCACAATGATATCACTGGGTTTCAAGACTAAACCTTCACAGTCTAGACGGTCTAACGCCCCCTTTGGTAGCACATTTAGAGAAGAACCAGTGTCGACTAGAACATGTGCTAGGGTGGTTCCCTTGCACTCGACCGAAACATGTAGAGCTTTATTGTGATTCTTCCCAAGTGGTGTTAGGTCAGCATCTGAAAATCCAAAGCCATTATCAGCCATCAGGATTGCCATGCAATTCTCAAATTGGTCAGTTGTGGTCTCATGAGGGACATGAGCCTTTTTCAATAACTTGATTAATGTCCGAGCATGAGCGTCGGAGCAAAGTAGCAACGACAACATAGAAATCTTAGAAGGGGTTTGCCCCAACTGTTCCACAATCTTGAAGTTCCTCCTTTTTATTATCTTCAAGATCTCGTCCATCTCACGAGCAGAAGGTTCTCCATCAACAATGTCCTTTGTGGGTACTTCTGTCATGACAGGCTCAACAACCTTCTCTTTCCCTCTTGTATCGGTACTTAGCTTAGTGGAAGTGATGCAGACAGGTGTCTTTGTAATAACTGGTGGTGAGATGTTGGGTGAAAAGATACTCTCGGTTCGAGTCACTTTACTTGAGCTAGCTATGTTACCAACATCATCAGCTTTTTCTTCGTCAATCCAAGCGTCTTGTTTTATCCAATGGTAAAATACCTCAGCACTATAGTTCCATGGCACTGCCTTGTTAGAAGAGTAGGGAATTGGTCCGAGATTAGTAACTATTAAGGGATAAATAGTTGGTTCATTTGAAATCCTGATAGGACCCTTGGAGGAGATCCTAAGAGGTTTGTTTGAGATGGTTATAATGGAGAGATCTTCACATTTATCAGTCAGACTTTTGACAAGCGGGGTCTTCTCAAATAGAATTTTGTGGCTATCCATCAGGAATTGAATGCCTTCCTTCAGCCCTTCACATCCATTGAGTTGTTTAGTACAACAAACACAGTCTTTTACATAGCCAGGGAAGATACCAGCTTTCAACAGATTCTTTTTGATGATATTCAGCGGAGTAGTCAAGTCTTCAACAGAGGCAACAAAAATTGTATCTTCAATAGCATTAACACCCTTGCCATGATTTGGCATAGGTGCGGTGATTACTGTTGCACCCCAAAATTTACCCTCTTGATTTAGGCTTATGTTTCATCATGAATATCATATTGCATTGCATTCATACATTGTGATGGGATCAAAATACTTTGGTTATCAAGTCTTCCTCAAGCTTTGAAGGTTGATTGCATTGACAAGTTGCTCAAGTGAAATCTTATCATCTAAACCTCTGGATCTTTCAGGCTCAAAAGTTATTGCATATCTCAAGATATCTTATCCATCTCCTTGGATCATCATAGGATTGGAGTTTGTGTTTGATTATGAGAAGGAGTCTCTCTTTTAATTCACCAGTCAAATCAGGGTTTTGTTTGATCAAGCCTATTGATCAAGGTACAAGTCTTGATTAGAAGCTACAACATCTCATTGGTATCTGGAAAGTCTTAGTACAAGAAATTGGCCAGGATGCCCCAAAAGATTTGAAGTTTTGAAGGTGGTTCATCAATCTCTTAAGATATTAACCAAAATTAGGGTTTGGCCCAGGTTGAGGTGATTGAGGTCTAGATGAGCCAATTCATGAAGCATCACTATCTTATCATCATTGGAATCAAATTTGATCAAGGAGTCTCTCATGATATGCAGTGGAATTAGGGTTTTGACACTTGATCAACTATCTTCTAGCACATGGCACAAAACTAGGGTTTTGGATTTAATCAGGATTTTTCTGACTTTTTCACCCAAACTTGTTTCCATGGTTCACCACATGTTATTAAGCATTTAGGATTGAAAGATTGAGGTTCAATTTGGATTGGAAATGGTTCAATTGATCAAAAGGGGCAAATTGGTCATTTTGACCAAAGTCAATAAAATCAGGAGTTGACCAAGTTGGACTTTTGGTCAACCATCAATTTAAGCATCCTATTTTTATATCCCATACTTAAATTCATCTTTGAATCATGAGAAAGGATGAATTTGAGTGTAACTTGTTCAAGAAGTAACTTAAATTTTGAAAAAAATTCTAAGTGCCAAGATGACTTCTCTTGGGCAAGCCATGCGCGTAATTTCATCAAACACTTGGCAGGCCATTTTGTGGAATCAATTTCTGGTGATTCAAGCTTCAATTTGAAAAATTAAAAAGAGCATTTTGTAGTCTCCCATGAGAGCTTCCCATTGAACTTTGAATCATTCAGTTTGGCCAAGAATTGAGTGAGTTGTGATGTTTCAAAGTTGGTATTTCAAAGCTGGCCTCATGCACACCATGCATGCCCATGCACGCGCGCGAACCAGGCAGGCCAAATTGCATTTTTGCCTCAAGTTTGCAACACCATTTCTCCATCAAGTTTGCATCAATTTGGAAAATTCAAAGCCCTAAGATGTTCTACATTTTGAAAGCACTTGAAAGGCCCCTCAAGCATCCAAAACGCACAAAGGAATTTCAAATGGCCTAAGCATAAAGTCAGCTAGCCAGATTTTTGGAAAACCATGCCCATGTTGCAGAAATATGCACAACTTCAGTTTTGTTTGTTGTTAACATAGCCAGCTCACTAAATGCACATGTTTTGCTCACAATACCACTCAACATGACATCACCAAAACGACTTCTAGGTTGGGCATAAGTAGAAACAAAACGCATCACCATTTGGACACTTTTCTTTTTTTCTGTTTTTGCAAATTCTGCTTCTAACGGCCTTGAGCTTTTCAAAGACCCTTCTACCCTCAGCAGTCACTCTATATAAGCAACATTTCATTCCCTTTTGAAGGGGGGACATTCATTTCTCTCAAGAAATCAGAAACTGCAATCTCTCTCTCTCAAAAAAAATTATACATAGAAGCTTCTCTATTCTCCATTCCAGAGCTCGATTCATGATCATTTTCACTTTATTGGAGCATTAGAAGCAAGGGACAAGAGTTTTCGCTTTGTTTCAGAGGCCATAGTTGAGTTTATTTCTCAACTCGAAAGGTAATTTTCAGATCTTGATTCTCCATAATTTTGCTTGATTCATGGGATTTAAAGCTTGTAATCATGTTCATAGCTGGCCAAATCTTACATCTGATGTATAAATTTGTTTGATTTTGAAGCATATGTGATTTGGTGAACTTCTGGTTTTTCAAGGTTCAATGATTTTCTCAATTTTCTTGCTCTGATTTCTACTTCCATGGTCAATCATTTTGAATTTTGTAAAAAGCATGATGTATTTGGTAGTTTGAACTTTGATTTGTGATTGGAATCATTGATTTTGGTGAAGAAACGAGTATGTACGATGGACCTGAACATGAGCCCTAGAACTGAAAAACGCGCGTTTTGAATTGATCCGGAGGTTGAAGGTGATGGCGTGGACGGATCTGATTGGTCCATTTGATTTTTAATGCATTTTTCATATTTTTGATTATATTTGATTTTCTGATTTTATTTTTGTGATCAAAATATTTTTAAAAATCATAAAAAAATTACTATAGGCCAATGATAATTTCTAGTACTTGTCATATTTTTTTTGAGTTTTTTTTAAATATTTTGATTAGTTTTAAAAAATTCATAAGTGTAAACAATTGTTTATTCAATGTTTAATTTTGTTTTAATATTTCTTTTGATTAAAAAACTCCACAGAAATTATTTTTGAACTCATAAAATAATGTAAAAATTGATTCTGAATTTGGTTTAGCATTTTTTGCTATTTTTGATTAAAAATTTAATTTCAAAAGTTTATTTGTAATATTTGTTTGTTTGATTTTTATTTGAATGTTTCCATTGATTCAAAAATTCTCAAAAAAACCATGCAAGCTTTTCTTTAATCACGGATTCTGAATATATTTTTATTTTGACCCTTTTGTGACTTTTGGCTAGGGTTTTCATTTTTGCCCTTAAATAATAGCTTAATTGTTAATTGTTTAGTTAATTTTTATTTTAACACTTCCATTGATTCAAAAATTCTTAAAAAAATCTGAGATGTGTGTTTCTAGTACTAGTATTTGAATATAATTTTGATTGGACATTTTCCTGACTTTTGTTTAAAATTTCATGTTGAGATGTGATTATTAAACTAATTGATTAATTGTGTGAATTTAATTTTATTTTGGACTTTTCTTTAATTCAAAAAAAAATGTGGAAAAATATGTTTTCTGACTTTTAGGGTCTCCTTGTGATTTGCATCATCTTGATTTGATTTGTTTGGATTTTTATCTTACTTAATCAACATTTAAGATTAAAAGTCAAAAATTAGGGTTTTGTTGCTTATGGTACAAGTTTCTTTTTCAAAACCCTTATGCCCTGGATTTTTATTGGAATTCAAGTCTTGATTATGGTTCATGAATGTGTTGAGGATTTAAAAACCATTTTTCTTGAATTATTTGACTTGGTTTGACATTTTTCCACAAATTATTTCGAAAAACTTGTCTAGTTTGGTAGTTTTTGCCAACTAGTCTTGAACTTTGGGCCTCATTTGATCCTCTCCTCAATCATTCATGAACATAAGACTTGCCTTCTGACTTCTACACTCTTCAAAGATGCTAAGATATTTTTGGTTTGAATTATGGATCTTTGTTTCTTTTTTTGATATATTTTTGAAGGGAAGGTACCCAATTGATGTAGCATATCTTGTTGCATATTGTTTGATGGCCAATGAACTTGAGTGAGGCCTATGATTGGGCACCTAATGATCATGTTGGATATGTTTAATCAAATAAACTCAATTCATTTCATTTAATGTCTCATGTTGGAATGTTTGAACCTTTTGATGCATTATGTGGGTTTCTTCATTCTAGTGTGTTTGTGAAGTTGTGGTTGAATTAATTGTACATGATTGAAATGTGTTTTCCCCTGACCTCCATGGTCTTTGATTGTGTTCTTTTCAAGCTCCCATGATCCTTGATATATAATCAATTTTCAATTCAATATGGTGATAGAAAGGAGCAACATTCCTCTGATTCTTTTGACCAAATTGTGCATATGCCTGTTTCCTCTTGTCTATCATGTCTAATGTTTGATAAGTGTCATCATGTTGTTCTCACTTCATCATGTTGCATCCATCCCTTATGTGAGTCATCATTCACCTTATGGAATACTAACTTGTCTGTTGAATGTACGAGGTACTTTGAGAAAGTTTCCACTTTTGGTTTGAGGCTACTGTGTTTCACTTTATTTGTGGAACACAACTAATTATACTGGCACTCCTATTGTGTTTGGCATGTTTGATATTCCATGCAGGATATATACATATGATTGTGAATGCTATACATTGCCCACGGGATCTGTTTATATCTGATAATCTCATTACTTACATCCTTATGGCGTAATTTCTGACTTGATTTGTCTACTGATACCAGCTTGTTTGAAGTTCTCCGGGTTTCTTTATTTCTTGCTCAGTTGCTACGGATAGTTATCCGTTTGGTATTGCACTATCTCTTTTCTTCCATTTTAATTTTGTATAGCTCTCTGATTGGATGATGGGACCTCTGTTGCTGATATATGTCAGGAGGCCCTCTGTTTTTTGTCTGATACATGTGTTATGTTTACTTTTGATCGATGAGTCACTCAATTTAGAAATTGAGATCACGACTTCGCTCTCATTGCATGTTCCCTATATGATGTTTATTTCTTTTCTTCTTTAATTATTGATCAATGAGTCACTCAATTTATAAATTGAGATCACGACTTCACTCTCATTGCATGTTCCCTATAGGATGTTTATTGCTTTTCTTCTTTAATTGTTGATCGATGAGTCACTCAATTTAGAAATTGAGATCACAACGTCGCTCTCATTTCATGTTCCCTATAGGATAGTTTTGTTCAGCTTCCTTTAACATGCTAACATAGGGTAGGGTTTCCCTTTATCCTCAACCTTAGGGTCAACCAATATTTGATAACATTAGGGCTAGAAATTAGGATAGTTTCCCCTAGTTGTTTTCTTTTCCTTTGCATTCTGCATCTTAAAACAAAAATTGTTTTCTTGGAAACTCATAAAACACTTCTAATAAACTTAAACCCTTCTTTAAGGTAAAAGATACAAACCAATCCTATTTGTTTATGCGCCGCTTGGCTTTATTTTTTAAAACCTTTGAGCCGATGTTTCGCCATCGCACATTTGTTTGAAGCCGATGTTTCGCCATCGCACATGTTTGTTATCCTACTTTGATTCTCAGTATCATTGTTAGGTGTGATATTTTGCTATCCGTTTTATTGATGTTTCACCATCTTTGCCATGATACTTTGAGCCGATGTTTTTCCATCGCACATTTGTTTGAAGTCGATGTTTCGCCTTCGCACATGTTTGTTATCCTACTTTGATTCTCAATATCATTGTTAGGTGTGATATTTTGCTATTTGTTTTATTTATGTTTCACCATCTTTGCCATGATATTTTTTTATCTTTTAGCCGATGTTTCGCCATCGCACATTTGTTTGAAGCCGATGTTTCGCCATTGCACATGTTTGTTTACCTACTTTGATTCTCAATATCATTGTTAGGTGTGATGTTTTGTCATCCAATTTATTGATGTTTCGCCATCTTTGGCATGTTACTATGTTATTATTTAGTTGATGTTTTACCATCTCATCCGTTTTTTATTTCATTTGTTGTTTTACCATCTTGACTGTTTTTGTTGTCTTAATTAAAAAACACAAACCAACCAAAATATATAAGCCGAACTACGACTGCTCTGATTCCTTAAAAGGGATACGTAGGCAAAGGGGTAGGGCCCAACCGAGCATAACTTTTATTTTCCCTACATTGTTTTCTTCTTTTCTTTCGCATGCATTCCCTTTTTAAATTTAAGCCATAGACATAGGATTTTACCATACCCATTAGATTAGACAACAAGAGTGGATACCATAGAGTACTACGGGCGTGTGGGGTGCTAATACCTTCCCCTCGCGTAACAGACTCCCTTACCTGATCTCTCGGTCGAAAGACCGTGATTTCTCCCTCTTCAGGTTTTCTCGATGTTTACCTTTCCCCTTTCGGCGGGATAAAAGAAATTCGGTGGCGACTTCATTGATGTTTCATTACATCCAGATGACAGGTTCCGGCCGCGTTGTTTCAGCTGGAGACTTCACTGGGGACAGATTGACCTTTTTCTGGTCCATCCCGGAGTCGATCCTAGCTCTTGTTTGTTTTCTTTTTGGGTGTTTATTTTTACCGCTTTGCATATTTATCTGTCTGCATTGCATCCTATGTGCGCTTTACTTTCTGCATAGTGGATTTGGCTGGACTGTTTGGATTCTGGATTTCTTGGTGGGTGGGGTATTCCATGAGGAAAAAGGCCTCGTACCCAGGCTATGAGTGAATTCCATAGGAACTAGGAATAGAGTGGCCATGGCAGCTATGAGGCGGATGCTTTGTAGACCTGACCATGAGACCCATGACTTCAGAGGAAGTTCAGATAGGTGTTACCGTATGATGATACCGACAGTCGAGCTCTTGTACTCTGATTTGGCTTTTAACCTTACCTTGACCTAGACTACACCCGTGAGAGGGGCGGGAAATCTTTTCTTACAGGTACATGCACTGTTGGTGACTTCGTGTTGCGAAGGTGACTCAGGTTCCCATGATAGTTTTAAAGCTTTGGGATTTTCTTTTTGATCTTGAGTGGTGATGTTCTGTAATGGTCCAGCCATTATCCAGTGTGAAACTTTGATCTTGTCATATTGCATCATAGCATATTTATTCCTAAAAAATGATGTATAAAAAAAAATAACTAGCATATGCATGTCGTCTTCCAGGGACATTCAAGAGTCTTCTTTCCATCAGGAATGGCTGGCCTCCCGTCATATGAGTTTGATTCAGTCCGTGTTAAAGAGCCCACCAGGCATACATTCTCTTATCAGATTCCTACTGTTGATGTGTCTGAAATGAAGGGGTTGAGTTCTTTTTTGAAGGGTGATATTATGAGTAATTTCAACAAAAATTATGGCAATTTGTTACTAATCCTTAACACTCCAGTTGACCCAATGGCTTTGATCACCCTCTTCCAGTTCTATGATAAGGAATTACGGTGTTTCACTTTTCAAGATTATCAACTGGTTCCCACACTAGAAGAGTACGCATACCTACTTAATGTCAAGTTGTCCGATGAAGTTCCTTTTGTCCAAGTGTCGAAAAAGCCGAAGTTCGAAGTTATTGCTGAAATTCTTCATTTGAGTTGGAAGGAGGTGAAAGACAATTGGAAATCAGGTGAGGATACTGCGGGGTTTTATTTAGATTTCTTAGTGAAGAAAGCTGAAGACTGGACAAAGAAAGGGAATTGGAATAACTTCAGCCCTTTGTTTGCTCTCATGATATACGGGATCGTCCTCTTCCCTCGTAAGATAAATTTTGTGGATTTGACGGCTATTTGTGTTTTTAGAAATAAGAACCCGGTACCTACACTCTTGGCAGATACTCTTTACACCATTCATTTCAGGCATGGAAAAGGAGGTAATGTAATCTTATGTCATTCAATGTTGTATCAATGGTTTAAGTTGCACCTACCAGTAAGTGACCCTTTCATGGATACTAAGCATTCTCTCTGGTGGTCATCAAGAATTGTCAACCTTACTTCATTTGATATCCGGTGGAATTATGACATGGGGGAAGTACAAAGTATTATCACTAGCTGCGGAGATTTCCCTAATGTTCCCTTCATAGGAACTAAGGGGTGTATCAACTATAATCCCGTGCTTGCTTATCGTCAATTGGGATATGCAAAGGATGGACCGCCAAAGGTTGAGGAGGTGTCTGAATCAGTGTATTTTGTTAAAGGAAGTGATCTTGTGATGTTGAAAAGAGTGACAAGTGCTTGGAAGAGAATTCACAAGAAGGATAGAACCACGTTGGGAAACAAGGTTCCTATTGCTAGAGTTCCTTACTTGGAATGTATTAAAACCAAGGTTAAGATTTTAAGGTTACCATTTGCAATATTTGCTCCTATATGTGAACAACCTCCTACTGTTCTGAGTAACACGGTGCCTACCGAGGTGTTCACCCAGGTTCATGTTGAGAACATTCAACTTCGTGCAAAAGGCCGTGAGGCAGGGATGAAACTTTATTGGGTAGATCAAGAAAGGGCCGACTTAGCTCGCAAACTCGAAGAAGCTCAAGGGGAAACTTCTGATGCGACCAGTTTTAGGAAGAGATCTCATGCTGAAATGGAAGAAGAGTTGAGTAAAACCCAGCAAGAGTGCCAGAAGCTTCAGGTATCTGGAAACAGCTACAGGAAGAAAATTCAAAGCTTGGTGAAACAGCTCAAAGACAAAGATGCTCAGCTTAAGAAGGAAGTAGCCCAAAAGCGTGTCGCAGAAGATCGGTTCCAAGAAAGAAAAGTAGTCGCATCACAACTTTTGAAGGAGAAAGCCAGACTTGAAGAGTATTATCAACATCTTGAAGCATGTCTTGTTCTGGAGATTTAGTTCTGTTATTTACTTTTGGTGTATTTGGTCACCCCCAGAATTGTTAGAGGGGACCATTTGTTTGTTGTTATTATTCAGTTTTTTGTTAAGACATGTATTTTGTTGTTTATCGTTATACTCTTAAATGTCCGAAGTCACTTGAATGTCGTTTATTTGTTTGTAAATAATTGAAGTGTTTATCTTATTGTCCTTTTTCCTTTGATTGTATGCTCGATTATCTTTGGTCGCACGCCGTGATTGATGAATAAAAGGACTCTTGAATACCTGGAAATGACAAACATATCATGCACATCATGCATTTCATAACATTACAGGTTATCTCAAGACGGTTTTCTTATTCTGCTACTTTTCTTATTCAGAATTCAAGACGACTACTCATCGGTATTCCACCAGAAACAATTTGCCAAGACAGATGGAACAAGTTCAAGCTGAACTCACTGAAATAAGGGCCTAGATGGCTACTCAAACGACCCAGTTCATGGAGGTCGTCACCAATATGAGTCGCCAACAGGAGGAACTAGCTGCCATTGTCAACAACCAGCGCTGCTATCCAGGGGATGATGGAAATCAAGGGCTCTAGCAGAACATTTCTGTAGGATTGGAGGATGTGCAAGATCAGCCTGTTGGAAATTTTCACGGGATGCCTGGAAACCCTTTTGTGCGTAACGTAGGGCAGTTTCCCCTGTCTCCGGGACCTCGTCTTGTGGGGAACAGAAGAGTTAATCAAGGCGGTGTAAGGAACTATCAGGAGCAAGATTATGACTTTGACCAGGATGAAGATCAGTTTTATGTTCGGCGTTCAGAGTCGGAGGTTCAGATTGAGGATAGGAAGTATCGATTGTTGGAAGAATGTTTGAAGGTTGTGGAAGGACAAGGAGTCCTTGGTATGGATGCTAATGATCTCGGGTTGGTGTCTGGGGTGAAAGTTCCTCCAAAGTTCAAGCCTCATACATTCGAAAAGTACAATGGAACGTCATGTCCTGTTACTCATGCAACTACTTATTTCCGGAAGATGTCGGTGCATACTGAGGATCAGGGGCTTTTGGTTCACTTTTTCCAGGATAGCCTATCTGGGGCATCCCTGGAGTGGTACATGAAGTTGGAAAAAACGCATATTCATTGCTGGAATGATCTTGCTCGGGCTTTTGTCAAACATTATCAGTACAATATGGATATGGCGCCTAATCGCACTCAGTTACAGAATATGTCATAGGGACCAAAAGAATCTTTCAAGGAATATGCTCAGAAGTGGCGTGAGTTGGCTGCGAGAGTTTAACCTCCACTCATGGAGAGAGAACTCATTGATATGTTTATGAGTACCCTGCAAGGACCATTCTATGAGCACATGATAGGAAGTACTTCGGCAGGATTTGCAGACTTGGTTATGGCTGGTGAAAGAATTTAGCTAGGTTTGAAATTGGGGAAAATTCAGATTGGAAGTTCTAGTAGCTCATCAGGGGGAAGTAAGAAATCATTCAACACTTACCCTAAGAAAAGGGAAGGCGACGCAAGCGCGATTTACTCTCATAGAGGAAGAAGAGAGGATCGTTAGCACCAACAAATCAATATTGTTTCTATTCCTGTTAATGCTCCTCCGCAACAGAGACCAAATACAGCCTCAACAACAAAGACAGCAAGATGCTCCCCGTCAGTATAATAATCAACAGCAGAGACAGCCCAGAAAATTCGACCCCTTGCCGGTATCTCTTGAAGTTGATCAGTTTGAGAAATATGCCACCACCACCCGCAAGACTTCCTCCTAACTATGATTCTAACGCAAGATGTGAATTCCATTCAGGAGGAGTTGGTCATTCTACTGACAATTGCTTTGCGTTAAAGTGCAAGGTACAAGACTTGTTGGATGCTAAGGCAATTGAGTTTACTCCAGTGACTGGTCTGAATGTTACTCAGAACCCAATGCCTAGGCATGGAGGGGGTGTTGTTAATATGATTGATGATAATGGTGAAGTGTTGAATTTAATCATGAATGTGGAACAAGTAACTACTCCGTTGCGGTATGTTCAGAGGTATTTTCTTGACAATTCTATTTTCCCGGGCTGTACTTCAGAGTGTGCCAAATGTAGAGAACAACCGAAGGGCTCTGATGATTTAAAAGCCGGTATCCAGTTGATTATAACAGAGGGTTTCCTACAGTTTGATAGAAAACCGAATTACCGCGAGGTTACTGAAGAGGATGTTGTTGTAATATCTATTCTTTACACCCATGTGCGCATTCCTGCCCCATCTAGGGCACCCCCTTTGATGATTACGTTACCTGGTCCCGTTCTGTATACCAGTGAGAAGGCCATCCCATGGCATTACGGCGCTGATGTTTATTACCATGGGGTGAAGCAGGAGGTAAGTACTCGTTTGTCCGAGGATGAACGTGCTGAAGGTAATGAAGTGGAAGTTCATAACTTTTCTGGTGTGGGTTGAATGACTAGAAGCGGGAGAGTATTTGGTCCTTCCAATGTGCAAGATACGGCAGATGCTTAGGCAAGGGAAAAAGGAAAACAACAAGAGATGATTGGTAATCTGAGGGTTACGCCAGCCAATGGGACTCAACCAATTTCGATACCAGAAGCTTCTTCAGTTCCTGATGAGGTGGAAGAGTTGATGCGAATTATCAGAAAGAGTGATTATAGCATAATTGATCATCTGAGCCATACTCCTTCTAAGATGTCTATCTTGTCTCTGCTGATTTATTCAGAACCTCATAGAAATTCTTTGATGAAATTGTTAAAAAATGCGTTCGTGCCACATGAGATAACAGTCAATCAGTTTGAGAATGTTTGTGCTAACATATCTGCTGGGAACGGTCTAGGTTTTACAGATTTTGATCTTCCTCCGGAGGGGCCAGACCATAACAAAGCGTTTCATATTTCGATGGAGTGCAGGGGCACTACTTTATCCTGGGTTTTGGTGGATACAGGATCGTCTTTGAATGTGTTGCCCAAGTCAGCATTGATGAAGATTGATTATTCTTGACTGGAGCTACACCCTAGTGATTTGATGCTGAAGGCGTTTGATGGGTCTCGAAGGTCAGTATTTGGGGAGTTGTAGTTACCAATCAAGGTCGGTCCTCGCACCTTCACGGCTACTTTTTTTGTGATGGATATACAGCCAGCGTATTGTTGTTTGTTAGGGCGTCGGTGGATTCATAGAGCAAGGGCGGTCACCTCTACTCTTCATCGGAAACTCAAGTATCCTGCAGAGAGAAAGGTGATAATTGTGTGTGGCGAGGAAGAGTACATCATGAGTCATTTGACATCATTCCGCTATGTTGAAGTTGAAGGCGAGATACATGAAACTCCATTTCAGGCGTTTGAGACAGTTCATGTTGTCAATTTTCCTCCTCCGGAGTAGAAAAAGAAACCAGAAACTGTTATGTCTTCTCTCAAGGATGCAAGAGCTGTGGTGGAAGGTGGTAACCCTGAAGGTTGGGGTTCAGGTGCTGGACGTTACTCCAAAATTTGATAAATTTGGTCTTGGTTTTAACCTAGGTCAGCAGAGTGCAACTCCCAGAGCATCTAGTTTATCTACTCCTGTGAAGTTTTCTCGTCCTTGTGCTACTCAAGAAGGACATGTAAATGCAGTTGGCGATGATCGGGTTAATGGCTACAATATCGAAAATTGGATTCGTCCGAGTATTGCAGGCCAGACACTCAACAATTGGACTTCTGTGGATGTTATCCAAGTTTTAAGCACTGAGGAGTAATTTTCTTGTTTTCTTTTATTATCATATCATAATTCCTACGCCCTGCCCAAGGCGTAGTGGATCATTTGTGTATGGCCACCATGTTTATTTTTCAAGTTTATCATGAAATAAAGGACGTTTTTGCATTAAAAAATTTTCTTCATTTCTTTTTATTTAAATGGCATTGTTTCTCTTTTCACACACTATCATTAAGAACGCCAAAATGTCATTCATGCAGATGCACTTCCACCACTGATCCTATTGATAATGACTCTGCTATGGTTCACTATGACTTTGATACTCCTATTTATCAAGCTGAAGAAGAAGCATATGAGGATTGCGACCTTCCTGAGGAATTAGCAAGATTATTAAAACAAGAGGAGAAGGTTATCCATCTGAATCAGGATTCTATTGAGGTGGTGAATATTGGCACAAAAGAAGTAAGAAGAGAAGTCAAGATAGGGGCAGATCTCGAAGAAAGTATAAAGGTCAAATTGACTGATCTACTCCGTGAGTATTCTGATATCTTCGCTTGGTCTTATGAGGATATGCCTGGGTTAGATACAGACATAGTGGTGCATCGACTGCCGCTCAAAAAAGGTTGTTCCCCTGTCAAGCAAAAGCTCCAAAGAACTCATCCTGAGATGTCCAAGAAGATCAAGGAGGAGGTCCAGAAGTAGTTGGACGCGAATTTCTTAAAGGTCATCAATTATCCGCCATGGATTGCAAATATCGTGCCTATGCCCAAGAAGGTGAAGTGGTGAAAAACACAAGAAGGGGGGGTTGAATTGTAAAACTGAAATCTAAAGCAATGAACAAGATATTTTTATCCTGGTTCGTTTGATCTCAAACTACTCCAGTCCACCCGTCAAGGTGATTTCGCCTCTCTCCAACGAGGTCTTAATCCACTATATTCAACTGAATATTACAGACTGCTTTAACAACTACTAAAGCCTTCTTGATTCAAACCACAACCCGGTTTGTCAAGGTAACACTTTCTTACAAAGAGATAAAACTATGTGTGTGGATGTTTTCTACAAAACTGTATCACAACTGTGATGTATACACAAATTGAAGCTTAGAAACTAGATTGCTAAACAGTAATGGAATATCAGAGTGTGTGGTTTAGCAAAACTTAGAGAACGAAGATTATGGTTTAGCTTTTGTGCGTGTAGAGATTTTGGAGAGCATTAACCATTTCAATCTTCAAAGCCTTGTTTATATAGCACTGAGATGATGAACGTTGGATGCAATATTCTTGATTCAATGATAATAACAAACTTTCCTTATTGAGCAGATCTTGTCTGGAATGAGGCCGTTGGAATTAATTTGCTTTCAATGCACAGTACCGTTGCTTACTTAATGCAAGTTCTGGCTTGGCTCATTCTGACTCTGCTTCGCTGCTGATGAACTATTGTGTTTCTGTATCAGAGTGTTGAGCGCAGTCTTGTTCATCAGGCTTCAGCATGTACGTGAGTTGATCATCTGATTTTGACATTCTGATGTAGCAACTTCTGATGCTGGTGTCTGAAATCAAGTTCTGATGCTGAATAGATGTGATCTTGCTTATATCAATCAGAGTATCTGCAAGTCAGAACATAATATTTTTAGGCAGCAGATAGTTCATACATGAAACTTATAAATACTATATCTTTTCATTTTGTTATCATCAAAACTCAAATATAGGGTAGTAGATTCAAACTTTGTTCTAACAATCTCCCCCTTTTTGATGATGACAAAAACTAGATATTTTAAATGAAAATAACGTGAAAAGGTATCTGGGATATGTATCAGAATAAGGAGTAAGGAGATGTCAGAGTTGAGAGATACTCCCCCTGAGTTTATTACTTCCCTTTGATTATACGTGTTCTTCAGGATCAGATCTTTTTGCCTTTCTTTGAACATCAGAGTATCAGAGTCTTTGACTTATCAGAAGCTTTATGTCAGAGCAGAGCTTCAGAGCTTTTCTTGTCAGAGCTTTGCTTTGGATCAGAATATTAGAGCGGATCAGAACTTCATAGTGATCAGAGCTTCTAGTCTTCAGAGTGTCCAGGAGCTTCCTTTGTGCCTGTAGACTTTAAGCAAAACAGAAAAAAAACATTTCAAGTAATAGAGTTAGAATGTTTGAGAATTTCTGTCTAGTTAGCCGTTATTGATTAAAATATCATTCTTGTTCTCCCCCTTTTTGTCAGCAACCAAAAAGTGTAGGTGATGTGCTAAAACAATTAAGATCAGAAAAAAAACTAATCATATTAAGATAGTTCAGAATCAAAACAAGAAAATATTACAGAATCAAAACAAGAATCAAAACAGAATCAAAACATGAAAAAAGAGACTAAGGTTGAGGAGGCAAGCGTGTGAACAGGTTCTCCAGCATGGCTTGTATCTTTTCAGCAGTCTCATTCTGCTTATGCACCATGCTGACAACAGTGTCAATCTTGCTGTCCTGTACATCCATTCTCTCTTTCATCTTCTGATCGCTTTCATCCATCCGCAGCTGCAGACGCATGTCATTCAGCCTTAGTTCTTCCAGAGTCTGCCTGTCCAAGGCAGCTTGAGAAGCATCAGAAGCAGGAGGCTTCTGAGAACTTTCAGCAACATCCTCTGCTTGACTTTCTTCAGCTTGAATGGTCTTGTCTTCTTCTGATGATTGCACCTTTGCAGCTTGCTGTTTCACAGACCAAGGTTCACTGTCCATAGGGAGCACGTCCTCTTTCAGAAGCTGACTTCCAACTTCATTCAGAAGCTTGCTGAAATTTTGTTGTGCCTGCTCATAGTTGATATCCTGCAACTTGAGGGCTTCAGCACGTACCCAAAGTCTGAATTGTGACCAGAGCTGATCAGAAGCAGCTGGGTCAATCATTCCAGGGCAGACTTGCTTCAAAGAAGCAATCCATTGCAGCACACCTGTTTCAAAATTCATAATACCAGAGCCAACATCTGGTTGCTTTGGTTTTGGGATGGCAATTTTGTGTTTCAGATCAGCAAGACGGTCAAGACTGGTTAAGTCTATGAAGGTCCTGCTGGGGTTTTCAGAGGTTTTCTGAGCAACTGTTTGTTTTGGAGATGGAGTATCAGAATCAGAGATTACGATTGGACTGGGTGGTGTTTTGGGAGTATTTGGTGGTGTCGATTCTGATGAGGATGGTAACTGGGGCATGATAACAGTTGTTCCACATGGCAGCTGAATTGCCAGCGGTGATGGTTGAGGTGAGTGAGGTTCAGATTGATGAGGGGAAGGAGTTTCAGAGTGATGAAACTCTGTTTGTGGTGATGGTGGATTAATTTCTGGTTGGGGAGAGGGAGTTGGAATCTCTGATTGCTCAGGGATCAGAGGTTCTTCTGAGAGTGGTTGTTGTTGTTCTGGTTCTTCAGCAGATTGCTGTTGTTCTGGTTGTAGAGGAGGAACATTTTGTGGTTCAGAGTTTGGTTGATCAGAGGCATGTTGATCAATATCAGACAGCACTTGGTCAAGTGCTGATGTTGTTGAAATTGTTGGTTTTTTGGGATGTTTGGTTCTAGGTCTTCTGAGTTTTAATGCCTCAGAAGGGTCTTCTTCTTGTACAGTTTCATCTATGGTAGGGATGGGAATTGAGATTCTATGAGAGGTTTGAGGAGGGATAGATGCTGGAATAGTAGAAGAATTTAAAACAGGGGCAGCAGATGAATTACCTCTTTTCTTGGGAGTCTGCTGAGATGATCCTTCTGATGGCGCCTTCCTCTTCTTTGTCTTCTTCAGAGTCACTTCTGGTTGAGGTTGATGCAGATCTCTGATATTCAGTTTTGGATCTGTACCATCTGCCTTGCACGCATCCAAGTACCTGAGAATCACCTCTGGTTTGGATTCAATTTCAGAAAATAACGGAAAATCACTCAGAGGCACTCTTCTGCTAGAGATATCAGCAATGGGAGTAGCTCTGGGTTCCTTCTGAATATTCTCTATCAGCTTCATCTTTTTCAGGTTCTTTGCGTTCAGAGGTTTCCCAATTGTTGGTTCAATAGTGCTTAGCTCTTGAGCTTCTATCAGATGCTCAATCAGCCTATTCTCTGTCAGAATATCTGATATCAACCTTCCAAAAGGTATCCAATCCCTCTTGGTTCTTTCTTCTTCCCTTGTTTCTTTCACACTGGTTCTGAGGTGGTTGAACAGGAAGTGAGCCAGATTGATCTTTACCTTCTGATCAATAAAGTATATCAGAAACTGCTGATCCACATTTATGTAATCAGGAGAACTGGTTGGTTTCCTGTGGTTGAAGCACCCCAGAATTATCTTGGCCCACACTCTGTAGTGATCCTTCAGATCTTTAATCTTGCTGTTGGGCATCCCAAGAGTGAAAATCCTGTCAGCTACCACACCTATATCAGCACATCTTTCAGCCATGTCCACACAACAGACGCCACCACCACTGTAACCGATTAGCCTTGCAATGTGATCTTCAGTGATCACAATCTTCTTCCCCATAACAAAGGAGGTGACTAGATGTGTTGAAGCCTTGGCGTGAATCCAAAATTCCTTGACCAGCGTTGGGAATGTTGGTCCAACCAACCTATCGAAATACCTTTCCCACTTTTGAGCCCTCACTTCTTCAGTTAGGTCAAAACCGTTTTCCTTCAAGCTTTCAAAATCAATGATTAATTCAGAAAGCACTTCAAGATTCTTCACCGGAGTGAGGAGAGTTCTGAGTGGCACTTGATATTGCTCAGATGATGCTTTCTTCTGAGTACCTGCAGAAACGCTGCTGGAGGTTGCCATGTTCACACTAAAAAGGGTTTTGAGAATGAACTGAGGAAAATAGGTTGCAAGAGATGAACACAGAAATATGCAGAAAATGCTTGAGTATTAGTGAGAAAGCGTAAAGAATGAGAATGAGAGATTAATGTGCTTAAATAGAGTTTTCAAAACTATTTTGAAAAGATAAACGTTTTTTTTTTAAGAGAGAGAAAAATCATGATTGCCATTTAAAAGCATGATTACTTTTCATTAAATGCTTGCTGATTTTGGGGGATTTGAGAAAGATACTTAAAAACGGTTACCAGACATGTGTCTCAATGCACCCAATCAGCGCTTTGCCTTCTCAGAAGCGTGCACGCGTTCTGCTTCAGAGATATGCTGATGATTGGATGACACTTGTTTGATGTAGTGATCAGCACGTCTGTCCTTGAGCTTAGACTCTCAGATCTTTAGACTTGCATCTGATACAATCTGCATGTTCTATCTTTTTAAGCAAATAGCAGAAGTATTATCACAAAGTATAGGAATGTTACTCTCAAAAATCTGGAAGTCTTCAAGCTGACTTTTCATCCAGAGCATTTGTGTGCTACATCCTGCTGCTGCTATGTACTCAGCTTCTGCTGTTGACAGAGCAATTGTTGATTGCCTTTTGCTGGACCAAGAGATCAGATTTTCTCCCAGAAACTGGCAGCTTCCAGAAGTACTTTTACGTTCCACTCTGTCTCCAGCAAAATCAGCATCACAGTAGCCTACTAAGCTGTAATCACAAGATTTTCTATAAAACAAACCCAGATTAGTAGTACCTTTCAGATACTTGAAAATTCGCTTAACAGCTGTTAAGTGAGATTCTCTAGGATCTGATTGGAATCTAGCACAGATACAAACACTGAATAATATGTCAGGTCTTGAAGCAGTCAGATAGAGGAGAGAACCAATCATACCTCTGTAGACTTTCTATTCTACATTTTTGCTTACCTCTTCTCTTTCCAGAATGCACGTGGGATGCATTGGAATCTTTGATGGCTTACATTCTGAGAGGTCAAATTTCTTCAGAAGATCTCTGATGTATTTTCTCTGATGAATGTAAGTTCCTTCTGGAGTTTGATTTATCTGAATTCCTAGAAAGAATTTCAGTTCCCCCATGAGGCTCATCTCAAATTCTGCCTGCATACACTTAGCAAATTTTCTTCCAAGAGAAGGATTAGTAGAACCAAAAATAATATCATCAACATAAATTTGACAGACTAAGATGTCACTCTTAACTGATTTACAGAATAGAGTAGTGTCCACTTTCCCTCTGGTGAATTCATTTTCCAGCAGAAAGTTACTTAGCCTTTCATACCAAGCTCTGGGAGCTTGTTTCAGACCATACAGTGACTTCTTTAGTTTGAAAACATGTTCTGGATGTTTTGTATTTTCAAAACCTGGGGGTTGGTGTACATAAACTTCTTCTTCTATATAACCATTTAAGAATGCACTTTTGACATCCATCTGATACAGAGTGATGCCTCTATTAACAGCAAATGAAATTAAAAGTCTGATAGATTCTAACCTGGCGACTGGGGCAAAGGTTTCTGTATAGTCTATCCCCTCTTGCTGACTATAACCTTGTGCAACCAGTCGTGCCTTGTTTCTGATGACTTCACCTTGTTCATTTAGCTTGTTTCTGAACACCCATCTTGTTCCAATGACGTTGAATCCTTTTGGTCTGGGAACGAGATCCCATACGTCGTTTCTGGTGAATTGATTCAGCTCTTCTTGCATTGCCAGAATCCAGTCATTATCCAGAAGTGCTTCATCAATAGAAGAAGGTTCAATCAGAGACACCAGTCCCATAAGTGTTTCTTCAGAGTTTCTGAAGCTTGCTCTCGTTCTGATTGGATCTTCCTTTCTTCCTAGGATAGTCTCTTCTGGGTGATCCAGGCTGCTTCTAGGTAATCTCTTCTGAGGTTGATCAGCAGATGTTGTAGGATTTCTAGCAGTGCTCCTTTCAGACGTTGAAGGAATGTCTGTGTTGAGAGCTTCTGATGACTTGTCTTCAGAACCTGCAAATTCAATTTCTATACCTGCAAAAACTTCATTCTACTTTGACTTTCCAGAGTCAAGCTTGTCATCAAAACAAACACTGATTGATTCTTCCACAATCTGTGTTTCTGTATTGTATATTCTGTACCCTCTTGAGCGTTCAGAGTATCCTAACATAATACACTTCTGTGCTTTAGAGTCAAACTTGTTCAAATAATTCTTTGTATTTAATATAAAGCAAGTACATCCAAATGGATGAAAATATGAAATGTTGGGCTTTCTGTTCTTCCACAATTCATATGGAGTCTTTTCCAGAATAGGTCTTATTGAGATACTATTCTGAATGTAGCACGCTGTGTTTATTGCCTCTGCCCAGAAGATCTTAGCAATGTTTGTCTCATTGATCATGGTTCTGGCCATTTCTTGCAATGTTCTGTTCTTTCGTTCTACAACTCCATTTTGTTGGGGAGTTCTAGGACAAGAGAAATCATGCAGAATGCCTCTGTCATTAAAGAATGACTCAAAATCTTTATTTTCAAATTCTCCACCATGATCACTTCTGACTTTAACGATTCTAAGATCCTTTTCATTCTGAACTTGGTTACAGAAGGTAACAAACACAGAGTGTGACTCGTCCTTGTGTCTTAAGAACTTTACCCATGTCCATCTGCTATAGTCATCTACGATTACTAACCCATACTTCTTACCACGGACTGAAGCAGTTTTAACTGGTCCAAATAAGTCAATGTGCAGAAGTTCTAATAGCTTAGAGGTAGAAACAACATTTTTGGATTTAAAAGAAGGTTTTGCAAATTTGCCTTTCTGACATGCTTCACACAGAGCATCTGAATTGAACTTCAAATTAGGAAGTCCTCTGACCAGATTGAGTTTGTTAATCTGAGATATTCTTCTCATACTAACATGCCCCAATCTTCTGTGCCAGATCCACTGCTCGTTGTTAACAGACAGAAGACATTTTACATTCTGACTCTTTAGTTCATAAAGTTTGATTTTGTAAATGTTGTTTTTCCTCTTACCATTAAACAGGATAGTCCCATCTTTCTGACTAACAGCTTTACATGATTTTTGATTAAAGATTATATCATAACCGTTATCACTTAATTGACTTATGGATAACAGATTATGCATCAATCCATCTACTAGCAGAACATTATTAATAGAGGGAAGATTTCCATTACCTACAGTTCCAGAGCCAATTATCTTTCCCCTCTGATTGCCTCCAAAGCCAACGTGGCCTCCAGGCTTAAGTTCCAGGCTTTGGAACATATGACTTCTTCCCGTCATGTGTCGTGAGCAGCCAGAGTCCAGGTACCATGACTGGTGTTTCTGACTTGCTGCTAAAGATATCTGCAACATGTATTATTTTATCCTTAGGTACCCAGATTTTCTTGGGTCCTGATTTGTTAGTTTTACCAAAACTCTGGTTGAATTTTGGTTTCACAGAGTGCTTACTGCTAGTATATTTGATATCATGTGTGTGACCATACACAAAATGTGAATTCAGAGGAGTGTGTTTAATGGTTAAGTCCATGACATTCTTTGGTGTAGGAACCTTACCTTGGTATCCTACTCCTTTCCTTCCGTTTCTGCTAACTCCATAGATCATTGAAGCCATTCTGCTTCTATCTATGCTTTTAGCTAGGAACTTCTGGAAACTGTGATCATACTCCTTGATGATCTCATCAGCGTTGCTGGGAGTTTCAGAAATTGGTTCCTTCTGAGAGTTTTGTAAAGTGTTTTCTAATTTTGAAATCTTATTTCTCAGCTCAGAATTTTCCAATTTGAGACTCTCAGACTTATTAGAGTCAGATTCAAGATTCCTTTTCAGGTCTCTGAATTTAGCTCTAATTTGCTGATAACGTTCCAGAATCTCATTAAGGCTTTCAGCAAGTTCAGCCTTTGTAAAGTTAACAGCAAAGTTAGGAAATACCTCTTCAGTGTCTGATTCTGAGTCTGATTCAGAAGCTTCACTATCTTCTGAAATGTTAGCCATGAGAGCTATGTTTGCCCTTTCATCATCTGATTCTGAGTCAGCTTCAGACGAGTCAGAGTCATCCCATGTGGCCATGAGACTTTTCTTCTTCTCTCTTCCAAACTTCTTTTTGGGCTTTTCCCTCTGAAGCTTTGGGCAGTCACTCTTGTAGTGTCCTTGCTCATTGCACTCATAGCAGATGATGTCTTTGGTGTTTGGCTTTTTGCTACTGGAGGAGCCTTCAGATCTTCTGTATCCAGAGGAAGAATCTGTCCTTCTGTATCTGGAAGAAGACTCATTCTGATCAGATCTTCTGGGATTCCTGAACTTCCTTTGTCTTTGCTTCCACAGTTGATTTACTCTTCTGGAGAGAAGGGAAAGTTCGTGTTCTTCTGATGAGGATCCATCAGATGTTTCTTCAACTGCCTGCAAAACTTTAGACTCAAATTTTCTGTTAGATTTTAATGCTAAAGGCTTACCTTGCTTCTGAGGCTCATCAGCTTCTAGCTCTATCTCATGACTTCTGAGGGAGCTGATAAGTTCCTCCAGAGTGATTTTGTTGAGATCTTTAGCTAGCTTCAGAGCAGTAACCATAGGCCTCCACTGCTTGGGTAAACTTCTGACGATTTTCTTGACATGGTCAGCAGTAGAGTATCCTTTGTCCAGAACTTTGAGACCAGCTACCAGAATCTGGAATCTAGAGAACATAGTTTCAATGGATTCAGATTCTTCCATTTTGAACGCCTCATACTTCTGAATGAGCGCCAGAGCTTTTGTTTCTTTGACCTGAACGTTGCCCTCATGCGTCATTCTGAGAGAATCAAAAATATTCTTTGTTGTGTCTCTGTTGGAGATCTTTTCATACTCAGTATAGGAGATGGCACTGAGGAGGATGGTTCTGGCCTTGTGGTGATTCTTGAAGTCACGCTTTTGTTGATCAGACATTGTTTTTCTATCAATCTTCTGACCACTTACATTCACAGGGTGCGTGTATCCATCTGTCACCATATCCCACAGATCAGCATCATGTGCCAGAAAGAAGCTTTCAATTCTGTCTTTCCAGTAATCAAAGTTTTCTCCATCAAAGACTGGAGGTTTGCCACTGAATCTGTCTCTGTCCTCATTGTTGTCATTGCTGATGTGAGAATTGTTTCCTGCCATTGTGTTTTTCTGACGCTGGATCTTGTACTGACACGGTTAAGTGTTTTAGCTCAGAACCAGGCGCTCTGATGCCAAGTGAAGTGGTGAAAAACACTAGAAGGGGGGGTTGAATTGTAAAACTGAAATCTAAAGCAATGAACAAGATATTTTTATCTTGGTTCGTTTGATCTCAAACTACTCCAGTCCACCCGTCAAGGTGATTTCGCCTCTCTCCAACGAGGTCTTAATCCACTATATTCAACTGAATATTACAGACTGCTTTAACAACTGCTAAAGCCTTCTTGATTCAAACCACAACCCGGTTTGTCAAGGTAACACTTTCTTACAAAGAGATAAAACTATGTGTGTGGATGTTTTCTACAAAACTGTATCACAACTGTGATGTATACACAAATTGAAGCTTAGAAACTAGATTGCTAAACAGTAATGGAATATCAGAGTGTGTGGTTTAGCAAAACTTAGAGAACGAAGATTATGGTTTAGCTTTTGTGCGTGTAGAGATTTTGGAGAGCATTAACCATTTCAATCTTCAAAGCCTTGTTTATATAGCACTGAGATGATGAATGTTGGATGCAATATTCTTGATTCAATGCTAATAACAAACTTTCCTTATTGAGCAGATCTTGTCTGGAATGAGGCCGTTGGAATTAATTTGCTTTCAATGCACAATACCGTTGCTTACTTAATGCAAGTTCTGGCTTGGCTCATTCTGACTCTGCTTCGCTGCTGATGAACTATTGTGTTTCTGTATCAGAGTGTTGAGCGCAGTCTTGTTCATCAGGCTTCAGCATGTACGTGAGTTGATCATCTGATTTTGACATTCTGATGTAGCAACTTCTGATGCTGGTGTCTGAAATCAAGTTCTGATGCTGAATAGATGTGATCTTGCTTATATCAATCAGAGTATCTGCAAGTCAGAACATAATATTTTTAGGCAGCAGATAGTTCATACATGAAACTTATAAATACTATATCTTTTCACTTTGTTATCATCAAAACTCAAATATAGGGTAGTAGATTCAAACTTTGTTCTAACAGAAGGATGGTAAGGTCAAGATGTGCATAGATTATATGGATTTGAACATGGCCAGCCCTAAAGATGATTTCCCTCTTCTGCATGTTGATGTGTTGGTCGATAATACTGTTCATTCCAAGGTGTTTTCGTTCATGGATGGTTTCTTGGGTTACAATCAAATTAAGATGGCTCCGGAGGATACGTAGAAGATAACGTTCATCACGCCTTGGGGAACTTTCTGTTATAAAGTGATGCCATTTGGTTTGAAAAATGCCGGGGAAACATATCAGTGCGCCATGGTCACTCTCTTTCATGATTTGATTCACAAAGAGATTGAGGTTTATGTGGACGATATGATTTCTAAGTATGACACGGAAGAGGAACATCTTGTTCATCTGGAAAAATTGCTCGAGACACTAAGGCAGTTCTTGATAAGGTTGAATCCGAATAAGTGCACCTTCGGGGTAAGATCCGGAAAGTTGTTGGGTTTTATTGTAAGTGAAAGAGGTATCGAGGTGGACCCGGCCAAGGTAAAAGCGATACAGGAAATGCCTGAACCAAAGACAGAGAAGGAAGTATGTGGTTTCTTGGGAAGGTTAAACTACATTTCTAGATTTATTTCTCATCTCACAGCCACCTGTGAACCTTTGTTCAAGTTGTTGAAGAAAAATCAGACAGTGAAATGGAATGAGGATTGTTAGAAGGCCTTTGACAAAATAAAGGAGTATTTGCAGGAACCGCCGATACTCATGCCGCCAGTGGAAGGAAGGCCACTAATCATGTATCTAACTGTGTTGGAGAGCTTAATGGGTTATGTCCTCGGTCAGCACGACGAGACATGGAATAAAGAGAAGGCTATTTACTACTTGAGTAAGACGTTTACGGAATGCGAGTCAAGGTACTCATTGCTGGAAAAGACTTGTTGTGCGCTTTCTTGGGCCGCCAAAAGTTTGAGGCAATAAATGTTAACTCACACCACCTACTTGATATACAAAATGGATCCAATCAAGTACATTTTTGAGAAGCCAGCTCTTACAGGCAGGGTAGCCCGTTGGCAGATGATACTCACCGAATATGATATCCAATACACTACTCAAAAAGCAATTAAGGGTAGTGTACTGGCCAACCATCTTGCTCATCAGCCCGTGAATGATTATGAACTGATGATGTTTAATTTTCCAGATGAGGAAATTGTGTATATTCGGGATTGTATTATGCCAGACCTAGACGAAGGACCCGAGCTGGGATCACGTTGGACACTTGTTTTTGATGGAGCCTCCAATTCCATGGGCAACGGTGTCGGGGCTATTATCACTTCCACTGAAGGGTACCACATTCCTTTAACGGCTCGTATTTTTTTCGATTGCACTAACAACATGGCCGAATATGAGGCTTGCATTTATGTCATTGAAGCGACAATCGACCTGCGCATCAAATTTCTGAAAGTTTACGGGGATTCCAATCTTGTTATCAGCCAGATTAATGGAGATTGGGAGACTCGCCATCATAACCTAATTCCCTATCGTGAGCATGTTATGAAGCTGATTCCGTACTTCGAAGAGATCACGTTTGAGCACATTCCCAGAGAAGAAAACAATCTAGCTGATGCACTGGCAACTTTGTCCTCCATGTTCAAGGTTAAATGGGCTAATGAGGCACCTTCCATTACCATCAGAAGTTTGAGTGAGCCAGCCTTCTGTTTTGAGGCTAGTTTGGAATCATATGGTAATCCTTGGTTTTACGATGTTAAAAAATATCTTGAAACACAAGGGTACTCTGAAGAGGCATTCGTCACAGATAAGAAGTTCTTGAGAAGATTTTTAGCCAAGTTCTTTCTCAGTGGCGGTGTGTTGTATAGAAGGCATCATGACGGCTTACTGCTCAGATGTGTTGACAAGAAGGAAGCAGCTAGAATTATTGAGGAGATACATGAAGGTGATTTCGGGACCCATTCCAACGAGCACACCATGGCCAAAAAGATTTTACGAGCAGGTTATTATTGGTCTACCATGGAGACTGACTGTTATAATCATGCACGGGTTTACCACAAATGTCAAGTCTATGCTGATAAAGTGCATGTGCCGCCATTACCTTTGAATGTCTTGACTTCCCCTTAGACATTTGCGATGTGGGGAATTGATATGATCGGGAAAATTGAACTGACTGCATCCAACGGGCACCGTTTCATTTTGGTTGCCATCGATTATTTTAAAAAGTGGGTCGAAGTTGCATCCTATGCCAATGTCACCAAGCAGGTGGTAACTCGGTTCATTAAGCATAATATTATTTGTCGCTACGGAGTGCCTGAGAAGATCATTACCGATAATGGGTCTAATGTGAACAACAAAATGATGAAGGAGCTTTGTGAGTCCTTCAAGATCAAGCATCATAACTATTCCCCATACCGACCAAAGATGAACGGTGCTGTCGAAGCGGCCAATAAGAATATCAAGAAGATTATGCAGAAGATGGTGGTAACCTATAAAGATTGGCATGAGATGATGCCTTTCGCGTTGCATGGTTATCGCACCACTGTGCCTACTTCGAATGGGGCAACCCCATTTTCATTAGTTTACAGCATGGAAGCAGTATTGCCGGTAGAAGTCGAGATTCCTTCTCTTAGGATCATGAGAGATGTTGAGCTAGATGAAAGTGAATGGGTACATAATCGGCTGGATCAGTTGGAACTTATTGACGAGAAGAGGTTGACGGCTGTATGTCATGGTCAGGTATATCATCAAAGGATGAGGAAAGCTTTTGATAAGAGGGTACGGCCTCAGTGTTACAAGCCAGGTGACCTTGTGCTAAAGAGGATAATTCTCCCCCAGGGAGATCCCAGGGGAAAGTGGGTTCCAACTTATGAAGGTCCTTTCGTGGTCAGAAAAGTTTTCTCTGGAGGAGTGATGATGCTCACGACTATGGATGGAGAGTACTTCCCTCTCCCTGTGAATGCTGACGTAGTTAAAAAATACTTTGCATAATAAAAAGAACCCGCTAAACTAAAAACCTGAAAGGGAGGTTTAGGAAAAAAGAGGGTGTCCTGGTGAATCGAAGACCCGAAAGGGCGATTCAGGCAAAAGTTAGGGACTTAAAGCAAATGACTACGCTCAGCATGAGACCCTTTGTTTCTTTCCTTCGTTTCATCACCTGGCATAAGCTCGAAGCTAATTCAAGAATGATTTGTCTGAAAGCAGGAAGCATGAGAGTCATAAGAGTCATAGCAGAGTTTGGACTCGATGGATATTCACGTTCACGTTGCCATTTGTAAACACTTGTTTGATTTGATTTTGTAATTACTTGCTTCCAAATATAAATTCCTTTTTCACAGGATTATTTCTCAAAATTAATAGAATATCTTCTTTCAAGTATACGTATATTTTTCTTTTTACTAATTTTGTTTGCAAAAACGTCCAATATTTTGATAAGCATGTGCATATAAACTTAGTGGGCCTTACACGGAAATGGTAATACAAGTCCTGTTTGGTTGATCGCTTGAAATACGGATAACAAACATAACTACTACTGTGCAAGAGGTATGTTTGGTGCTATGTTTGATAGATTTCTCTTTCACTCTGTTGGCGGATGCCTTGCCATTTTGATTCACCGCTCCATGTTGTTGGTAAAGGTCATAGGCCAGGGTAATGTCAAGATTATGGCAAGTCGGCGAGAACGGCGAACCTAGTTGGAATTATTCCTGCCCCTTAATGGATTTTATTACGTTTCTTTGCCGCACTTTCATGTGTCATCTTGATTGATTGTTTTAGCATTGTCTGCATATAGGATTTTGTTTATAGCCGAATGTTAGTCTTGATGCGTTGAATATTTTTTGCCTTGAAAAAAAATTGTTTCATTTTGTTTAGGCCATCCAGTATCACTCTTTAGTCGATTTTTCAGGCATTTTGATACCAACTGTGCCAATTCTTTTGCTCAGCCAAGAGTTTGGAGGAAAAAGTTTAGCTAAAACGATGACTGTAGTGGTATGCTTTTGAGTAGAACCCCGTTGATGATGTACATGCATTGTTTCAATCCCCAAGCACAGGAGATATAAGGGAGTTAGACCCTCGTTAACCCCTCTGAGCTTTCGAAGTAGGAGTTTCTTTTCCGTTCAAAAAAAACATTTTAACCAGGGGCAGGGTAGATGTTCAGTTAATTTGACCAAGCATTCAAATTTCAGAAGGAATGTCCCATCTGAGGATCACCACACTTTATCTTTCACATCATAAGATCAAAAATGTCTAAACCACGATGTTTATTTCCTCACAAAGTCCTGAGGTCGAGATCGAATCGATACAATGGCTATCCCTCGCCGACCAAGGAACGAGTCATTTGTTTTCAAAAAAAAAGAAGAAAAAAGACCAAAAGTCATATTGACTTGTTCGAAGTAGAAATTATGAATAAGAGAGAAACAAAAAGCCCCGCTAAGTCGAAACTTGAAAACAAGTCGCTTAGGCAAAAGTTAGGGCGTCCCGCTTGACTCCCAAAATTGAAATTCGGAAGATTTTGTCCAGGAAAAAGTTAGGAAAAAGAGAGCCTAAAAGGCCAACAAAAAAAAAGAGAAAGATTATTCGATAAAATTCTCATCAAAAGAAGAGGAACAATAATATCAAAAACAAAAGCAGCAAAAGATGAGTGACAATCATGTTGGAGAATTTATCGTGATCACTTAACCATTATAAATCCTTTTGAAAGATGAATGCTTGTGATAAGTCAACTGAACTTAGGACAGGAGAATATCACGAAGGGGGTGGGCACCAAATAACTTGAGCCTTGAAAAACTTTTTTTTTAAAACCCTCGAACCAGGCCACGTTACAACCTTTAAAAGTCCTAACTGAAACAAGGGTTTAACTCGAAATCATACTACAACAGGATAGCTTTGCTTAAAACTTCCGAATATGTGTTTCATATCAGTGTTGGTATCTTATCACCCGCATCTTGACTTGTTTTATTTTTAAAGAAAATGGGGAAGAAAAGTTTTGAAGTTTTTGCACTCTAGCCAGTGATTCATTCACAATAGAGATGCGGCACTTTGTTAAGGTTTTAAACTTTAAGGCTTAAATAATCATCGCATCAAGTCTGTCATTCTCAAAATAAATATCTTCCTGCATGAAAAACATTTGTTTGACATCAAAAGAGAGTTTACACGTTGAACACCTGTAAAGAGCTTAATGATTGTCAGGAAGGGAATATTTGGGTTTCTTTTGTTAGACAGAGCCCATGCATGTTTAGGACTTTACCTATCCCTAGTGAAGTTTCTTATCCCTAGTGAAGTTTCGTTTCCGTAGCGAAGTTTTGTTATCCCAGGAATCTTCTTTTAAAAGCTTCATTCTGAGACTTCAAGTTTGGATATGTCGCATATTCCCAGTGGAGTTGTTTAATTAGGAACTCACATTATGAATAAGTTTCAAATCCCCGACGAAGTTGCCGACAAAGATCCCTCGCCTTGTTCTCTCATTTCCCATCCGGTCTGCTGACTGGGGCATCTTTATGTTAAGATCTTTCCTTATCCCCAGTAAGGTCGATACTGTGTGACTACCTGCATGATCCGTCCATTGGTTGCATTCTAAAGGAATTTCTCTCCAACTAAAAAATCCTCAACAGAGTTCTGTCCCCCTGGTGAAGTCTCGTCTCCTCAACAGAGCTTTATTCCCCCAGTGAAGGTTTTCACCCCTCACGTCGGGTTTGTTGTCTTGATATCATCTTCAACACGGCAGCACGATGTTTTTTCCAAGAGATTACAGTCTTGCCCTGATCTTCTCCCTCATTGTCTAATCTTCAGATGGCGCCCCTTTCCAGAAGCTACAGTGTCGATCTGATCTTCTCCAGGAGTTTGCAGTTTATTTCTGCAGCTCCTCTCAATGTTTTTGGCCCGTTTCTACTAATGGCTCGGCTGTTATTCCCCACGAAGCTTCATCTCTCCAAGGTTCCCTCTCTAGCGGTTCCCCGTATTTTCTCCTCTCCTTTGGATTTTGCAATTTATTTTTGCAAGTCTTGTCAGGTCCTTACTTCTTGGTTATTGACTTCCCAGTTGGCCATCCCCCAGTGAAACTTTTAAAACATGCATCATCATATTGCATTTACCAAAAACTCGTAGCATTTCCATTATATGGAGCATTATGCTATATAAAGAATTCAAACATGCATCGGAACATAAGCCATTATTGTCTCCATCATCCCCGGTGATTTTGTTAATACTTAGGATTAAATCCCCATCGAGGTCTTCGTCCTCATTATATCAGTTTACTCCCCATACCAATATCTTTTTTAATAACAACCATTTGTTTGTTTGATTGTCTACCCTTGACTATAGTTCAGTTTTGCCCTAGCACGGTCTTCTCGGGTTTAGTCTTCACTACCCTCTCCGGTTCATTCCAATGTCTATTGATGCACCTTTCGAATACCAGTTTCGTTCTGATATTCGCTTTCAGTAGATTTTTAGGTGTACGCCCTAATCTTCTTGTTTTGGGTCGAGCTTCGCCTCGTCGCCTTTGCATGAAATCTAGTTTTGTCCTGGTACTCATCTAGTTTAGTTTCGCCTAACTAGATATTGAGTCGAGTTTCGTCTCGTCGTTGCTTTCACACCTTGGACCCTTTTGACGGTGTTAGTTTACCGAGTGCAGTGTTCGTACTGCATCCCAAGTTTGAGATCAGTCTCTTTTGTTCCTTGGATTCTTCTATCAGTTTTCGTCATTGTTTATCCATTGATCTGAGACCAGCAGGTGCTCTGAGAAACATGCACTCTCATCACTTTGCTTTGGGTCGAGTTTTGCCTTGTTACCCGTGCGTGAAATCCAGTTTTGTCCTGGTACTCATCTAGCTTAGTTTCGTCTAACTAGATATTGAGTCGAGTATCGTCTCGCTTTTGTTCCTCATTTCTGGGATTCTTTCAGTTCCTTCATGCTGTCTATCTTAGTTGAGATTAGCAAGTGATCCTAGAATCACGCACTCTAGCCACTTTGCTTTGGGTCGAGCTCAGAGTTTCGTCTCCTCACTCGCGTACGTTTTCTTTTCGAGAGCTTAGTTTCACTTATACTCTGTTGGTTGAGTTTTATCTCACCTCCTCTTTTTTGAAGCCCTGTTTTACCCTGGCATTTTTGTCCGGAAGTTTAAATGCGTCTACTCTTCTTTGTTTCTATTCTGTTTCAAACTACGTTACAGCTCCATTCTGACACATGTCTTGGGGGGGTCTGCTTCTTTTTCTTTCTTCTTCAAGAGTGTAAGTTTTCTGGTTCTTTTGTATTTGTGATACGGTGGGAGAACTGACTTGATTGTTTGTGTTTCGATCGCATTTGTGCGGATAGCAAGAGTCGCCACCGACTTTTCTTTTATCCAAAAGGAAAGGTAAAAAAGCACAGGAAAGACCTTTCGAGATTATTTCTCGGGTTCAGGGGGTAGATTATGAAAAGGGGAGGTATTAGCACCCTTTTCATCCATGGTTTTTCATGGGCTCTTAGTTACTCGTTTAGATCACTTGCTTTCATTTGACAGTGTGCTTCTGGTGTGGGCTTTGAAAATGTTTTGGAAAATCTCTTCGTAATGGTTCTCGTTTCTATAAGAACGCGTACAAAGTTTTGTTTTGAAAAGTGGTTCAAATATGTGTTTGTGGATTGTGTTTCGGAAAGTGTTTTGAAAAGATGTTTTGCAATGGTTCTAGTCTCTATAAGAACGTATACAAATTTTTTGTCTTTTTTGAAAATGTTTTGAAATGAAAGTGTAGGTGTAAAAATGTTTTTATCGTGAGCAAGCGAGTAACTAGGAGAGAATCTATCTACTCGAAAGGTTTTCAATTGTTCTTTTCTTCCTCCTTGTAATGTTGCTATCTTACTGTTAATTTGGTAAGAAGCCCCATAGTTGGATGTGAAGGGACAGGCGCGGGTCAATTTTACAGTCATCAAAGGCAACTTATGAGACGCTTTAGCAATTTTCGTAAGGGACGAGATCGTTTTATCGAAGGCAACGTCGAGGGTCATCGAGGGACTACGATATTTTTTATCGAAGGGTCATTGCTAAAGCATCCCATATTCGAGGGACATGACTGTGTTTCCGAGGCAACGAGCGAGGTTACCCTAGAGGTGCGTGTGTGAAAAAGTGTGCTTGTTTCAAGTTATTTTGTTCTTTGATTAGGTTATCTAGCGATTGATTTTTTTGAATCTTGCCATACACGCCTAATTACTATAAAGTATAAGGAAAGCAGTAAATTGCAGGAATTGAAATTCTACGCTATTACAAAGTGTTCGAGAATGGGGGTGCAATTTTTACAAATGGGGATGAGTCAAATGCGATAGAAATGTCCAAATAGCAAACAATATAACCAAATTGAATCGGACAACTAATTAAAACTACAACAATCTTATGAAATAGTATTAACCAACAAAAAACAGAAATAAACTCTTAAGTATTTACTTGAAAAGAAGAAAGTAAAAACTATTCTAAAAATAAAATAATTGACTAAAAGAAATTAAATCGTATGTATTATTTTTTGTATTTTTACTTATTTAAATAAAAACTAAAGAAGAATAAGAATAAATTCTACTATTTTTTAGTGTTTTGTTATATGTAAATTAATTAATAACTTTATCTAAAACAAATTTTATTTTAAAAAAGAAGTTGATAAAAAATTAATCACAAAGTTTAGATCAATTAATTATGTATAAAAAAAGAATGTATATTTTTTAAGATTAGTTGAATAATTTTATTACAACTAAAATATAAATAAAAAATTAGAGAAAATAAGGTTAAAAGAATAAGCAAAAACAAAAATGCCCATAGGAGGAATCGAACTAAGGCCATTTGGGTTATCAAGGATGCACTTTGCCAACTGAACTATGCTACTTATTCATAATAATTATGGTTTTATTAGAACAAAAGGGAAAAATGCTAGTAGATATTGGATTGGGCCAAAAAGCCCAGAAGCTGACCCGGTTTGGCAAGTATACACAAAAGAAAAAAATGTAAACCCTAAACCACTAAATGAAACGGCGCCGCTGGATTGTTGACTTGGGAGGAAAAAAATTGATTTAATTAGTATGCTCTAGTAAGACAAAAAAAATGGAAGAAAAGAAGATTAAAACAAAAACAGAGTGATACTCTGTCTCTCCCACGCCTTCACTTTCAGACATGAAGCTCAAACCTTTCTCTTACAAAACGCGATGGTAACCCAGATATACCCTCTGATCTATAGAACGACACACAAAAACTTCCAAGGCGAAATCGTTCAAGGAATTTCTTCGCGATTTCGTTTATCACCAACAAAAGCTTCATGTAAATCGGTGATTTCCGCTTTACTTGTCGTCCTGACTCATCGGTAACGCGTTCGTTGTTGATCGTTCTTGTGCTTTACTCTATTTTTATTTGAGGGTAAGTGCTTAAAGCTTAGGATTAATCGATTATTGCAAGCTGCTGTTCTATTTTTTTTGTTTATGTTAGGGCTTAGTTTATACAAGGTTGATGGAAGGTGACGGGTTTGTTGGCCTGGTTTTCTGGTTTGACGAGTGATGATGGTTTATGATGGTGACGGCTTTGTTTTACTGGTTTTCTGGTTTTCACTATTTGTTGTTGTTTTTTCGTTTTCTTCCTTAACTGACTATTTAACAAAAAACAGAAAATATGCAGATGAAAGGTTTCATGATAAATGCAGAGGAGTGATGAAAACATACCTTGTTGCTGGCTTTTGCTTGACAGGGAAGTTGATTTCTATCCTTTTTTCTGTATTCTCTTCCTTTCTGAAGGGTGGTCTTTAAGAAAATGATGATGATATTTTTGGGGTTTTGGTAGGCTTTGTTATGCTGCTGGTTTTTTGAATAATGAATATGTTTCTCTCTTCTTCTCTCTGTCCCGAATGACCCTGTTATATGCTATATTCTTTATCTGAAAAACAAAACTTTTGGGGGGAAAAAGTAATTGGTTTTGAATATTTGTGTTATGCTGCTTTTTCTCTTTCTTGTTGCAGTTTTGACTTGGCCTATATTTGTGCAATTTTGGGCTGTATGTTTGCAGCTATTTGGACAGATTTTGGCCTCTTATGGACAACATATGGAGGGCTACAATGCAGTCCATTTTTGACAGCATTTTGGCTTTTTGTGATTGTGCTTTTTTCATTGTGATGTAAACTAATTTTGCAGCATTTGAAACCATGATGAAATTATTGGTTTTGACTGCAGTTCTCCTTATTTTGTCCTCTGTGGACCAATTGAAAATTGCGATTTGCAATGGACCAAACACGGACGAAACGTTGTCCCCTTATTTCTGATTCTTTTTACCAATCCCTAATGATGAAAATATAGAGATTTCTTTGAAATTTTCCAATCTTATTCCAACATGCATTTTGCTAACTAATGCTCTTCTCTTGTTTACATGTACGGGCCCGTTGGATGATAGGGAGAATTGGTGAAGAGTGACTTGAAGCACTTGAAGAAAGCTTGATGATGAAGAAAACTCCTTTGTAGTTTAGTTCTTTGTTAGGAATTTTGTAACATATTTTTTGTAATTGCAAGCTTGTAAAAAACTTTAACAATTGAACATTCTTTGATCTTGAACAACACTTTGGATGATAGATTGAACGTAAGGCTTGTACCAAAAGGAAATTGAATGATAATGGTGAGGACTTAGGCATTCAAAAGTTACTTTGTAGTCTTGTAAGCTTCTCATGAAATTTGAAAGAAGTCTTTTTCTTGTTCAAAGTCTTCAAGAGTGATCAACATAAGCTTTGCAAATTCCTTTGAAGAATGATGAGTTGATTTTTGAATATAGCCTTGAAAAGTTAAATTTGGAATAAGATTTGGACTTAAAATTGAGAATGGAAACTTGGAATAAACCTTGTCTTGTAATATGTAGAATCGATGTGAACTTGATTCACATGTAGAACTTTTGAACTTTAATGGATAATGATACTTTGAATGAAGTTTATGAACAAATTGATTATGTCTTGCAAACTTGAATCATTTGAAATTTGACTTTGAATCCATGGATTTAGCACATTGAATTTGAAACGAATGCATGAGAAACAAATGGACTTGAAAGTATTAATGAATGTCTTATAAAATTTTAATAAATTTCATGGTCTTCCAAGCGCACTTTGACTTTGATCGTTGAAGTAATCTCATAGACAATGCTATTTGTGATACTTTGCAAAAAGAATCACTTCATGATATTTAAAATTGAAGAAGCTGTGAGCCTTGAAAATTGGACAAGAGTTTCTTGTGATTAGGTCAAATTTGCAAAATGACCTTTAAAGCATTCAAATTTTCTGATGATCTTTCACACATAATCAAATCTTGACTTGTGAAGAGAAGATAGAGATGACGTCAAGGAGAGTCATACGCAAAAGAAACGCCCAAAAATATCGAATAACAAAGAAGTTACAGTCACTTGAACTTGATGTCGCAAATGGTCATCTTTTGGGTTACTGGAGTCATTTTCAGTCGTCTGGACCACTGACTGAGCAAACTCACGATGCAAGGCTTGAAACTTGGCACAAACATCTCCGATAACACATGAAGGACCGTAAATACCGTTTGAAACTTTGAAAACTCATTTTCTTTTGAGAAGTGTGAAACCCTAATTGTTGATTTACTACCTCGGAAGAGAATCTGTCTGGTCAATTTCTGAGCCAACTTGAATATCCAAGAAACCCTAGGGTTGTATCTTGTATAAAAAATGGGAGGGCAAAATTTGGGGTACAACAGCTGCCCCTGTTCAATCTTCTTAAACTTGAAAAGCGAGATCGACATGTTTGTCGTTCGTGGATTGAAAGTAGAAGATGATTGAACACTAGAGTGCCCAGAAATTTGCACTTGATGACACGCTAGTTGATTGTGTATGGAAATGGGCTTAAAGATGCCATTTGGAGAAACAAAGGAGAATTGTCGGAGATGGGCTTATAGATGCCATCCAAAGGTGATTGTTGATGGAAATATTGAACTTGATCTTAACAGAGAACGAATCAGAATAAATCGTTGAGAGATTTATCTGAACCATTGAAATAATCTGGAGACAAATCAGAATAAATTGTTGAGAGATTTATCTAAAACAATGAAATAATCTGGAGACAAATCAGAATAAACCGTTGAGAAATTTATCTGAACCAGTGAAATAATCTGGAGACGAATCAGAATAAACTATTGAGAGATTTATCTGAACCAGCGAAATAATCTGGAGACGAATCAGAATAAACCGTTGAGAGATTTATCAGAACCAGTGAAATAATCTGGAGATGAATCAGAATAAACCATTGAGAGATTTATCTGAACCAGTAAAAATCTGGAGATGAATCAGAATAAACCGTTGAGAGATTTATCTAAACCAGTAAAAATCTGGAGATGAATCAGAATAATCGTTGTGAGATTTATCTGAACCAGTGAAATAATCTGGAGACGAATCAGAATAAACCATTGAGAGATTTATTTGAACCAGTGAAATAATCTAGAGACGAATCAGAATAAACCGTTGAGAGATTTATCTGAACCAGTGAAATAATCTTGAGACGAATCAGAATAAATCGTTGAGAGAATTATCTGAACCAGCGAAATAATCTGGAGACGAATCAGAATAAATCATTGAGAGATTTAACTGAACCAGGGAAATAATCTGGAGACGAATCAGAATAAACCGTTGAGAGATTTACCTGAACCAGTGAAATAATCTGAAGACGAATCAGAATAAACAGTTGAGATTTATCTGAACCAGTAAAAATTTGGAGATGAATCAGAATAAACCGTTGAGAGATTTATCTGAACCAGTAAAAATCTGAAGATGAATCAGAATAAATCGTTGAGAGATTTATCTGAACTAGTGAAATAATCTGGAGACGAATTAGAATAAACCGTTGAGAGATTTATCTGAACCAGTGAAATAATCTGGAGACAAATCAGAATAAACCATTGAAGATTTATCTGAACCAGTGAAATAATCTGGAGACGAATCAGAATAAATCGTTGAGAGATTTATCTGAACCAGCGAAATAATCTGGAGACGAATCAAAATAAACCGTTGAGAGATTTATCTGAACCAGCAAGAACCAACCTTTTCTCAGAAACTGATATGTATTTGACTTGTTGAAAATTTGTGTCTGTCGAAAGTTTGTTGATAATAACTGTCCAATGGCTCTTTCCTGTAAAAGGTGAAAAGTTAATTGTATGCAATGCTACGATGTATGCGATGCATGGTGTGATGTTTTCCTCTTAAAATAAATGATATTTCACTGTATGTACTTGAGTTGTCAATGTTATGATGTATGGATGCAAATGTATGGAAATTAAAGATTGTTTGTGCCGTAGCGTTACTGGAAGCGGGGAAAATAAATCCCTTTTGAAGCACTGATGGGTGAGTTTCCAAGTATAAACTATGTTGCAGAAGGGAAAAGCTAGACATTGTTTGTAGTCTTCGTGATATCCTGTTGGGGAAATCTGAGAAGTTGGGCAACTTACTGGGGACACTCTGGATCAGTGGTTGGGAAATCTTGCTCTGACTGGAGAAAGTACCTGCGGGGTTTTATGGAATGGCTTACAGATATTATTCTATTTCTTAAAGTCATTAGTAATTGTATTTCCGTTTTTCTTTTATTTATTTGTAACAGTAATCACGTTCAAATGCATATGTTCAAAAATAAATCATTGGACGTTTTTGTAAATAAAACATAGAAATAAAGAAAAAAATATGGTTTTGCACTTTCAAAAGGGATATCTTTGTATTAACTTGAACAAGTGTTTTTTGTGCAATGAGACGAGCATTCTAGAAAGAGAATGTCGCCGTAAAAAAATGAAAATTGATACAAAGAAAAGATAGCTATGTGAAATAATCCCATGGGGTTCCCATTCTGTTATAGTCTTCATGTCTCTGAATGTCTTGTCCGCTTGTCGCCTCGGCGAAGTCGATTGGATTGATTTAGAGCTAATTGATATGATTGGTTGACGTTGAAGATTGTTTGCTAAATGATCCAACGGGACATAGTCATACGCTTTAATCCCTAACTTTTTCCTGGACCGCCCTCTCGGGTTTTCAATCCACCGAGATACCCTTTTTTGCCCAAGCCTCCCTTTCGGGTTTTCGACTTGCCGGGTGTACAGATTTTTTTAATTTTCATCTCTTATTTTTGCCCGAACCCTTTTGGTTCGCCGGGAAGCCCTTATTTTTGCCTAGGCCAGTCAACCTAGCGGGTCTTTGATCATGCGTAGTATATTTTAACTATGTCCGCATTTACAGGGTGCAGAAGGTCGTCACCATCCATAGTAGTCAAGATCATTGCTCCACCAGAGAAAATGCTTTTGATTACAAACGGCCCTTCATATGTAGAGGTCCATTTTCCCCTGGGATCACCTTGTGGTAAAATGATACGCTTGATTACCAAGTCACCGATCCGATATACCCGACGTTTGACCTTTTTATTAAAAGCTTTGATCATACGTTTTTGGTACATCTGACCATGACAAATAGTTGTAAGCCTCTTCTCATTAATCAAGTTTAGTTGGTCAAATCGAGTCTGAATCCAATCTTCTTCATTCAAACCAGCACCTTTCATGATTCTTAGAGAGGGGATCTGGACCTCAATAGGCAAGACAACTTCCATGCCGTATACAAGAGAATAAGGTGTTGCCCCAGTTAATGTGCGAGCTGTGGTACGATACCCATGGAGAGCGAACGGTAGCATCTCATGCCAGTCTTTGTATGTGACTGTCATTTTCTGTATGATCTTCTTAATGTTTTTGTTAGCAGCTTCTACAACACCATTCATCTTTGGCTGGTAAGGGGAAGAATTGTGATGCTTAATCTTGAATTGCTCGCACAAGGCGGTGATTATAGTGTTGTTTAGAATCGTACCATTATCAGTGAGTATTCTCTCTAGGATACCGTACCGACATATGAGGTTTTGTTTGATGAACCGAGCGACCACATTCTTAGTAACGGAAGCAAAAGAAGCTGCCTCAACCCACTTTGTAAAATAGTCGATGGCCACTAAGATAAAGCGGTGTCCATTGGAGGCCGTTGGCTTGATTTCCACAATCATATCGATTCCCCACATAGCAAAGGGCCAAGGAGCCGTCAATACATTCAGAGGAACCAGAGGTAAGTGCACTTTTTCAGCATAGATTTGACACTTATGGCAAGTCCGAGAGTGTTGGTAGTAATCTACCTCCATGGTAGACCAATAATAGCCTGCCCGTAGGATTTTCTTTGCCATTGTATGCCCACTGGAATGGGTACCAAAAGTGCCTCCGTGTAATTCACCCATGATCCTTTCAGCCTCAGCCTTGTCTACGCACTGAAGTAATACAGAGTCATGACTGCGGTTGTACAAAATTTCGTTACTAAGGAAGAATTTAGCCGAAAACCTTCTTAGGAACTTCTTGTCATTCACCGAAGCTCCTTCTGGATATTCCTGAGACTCGAGATACCTCTTGACTTCATGAAACCAAGGCTGGTCCACTACCTCTTCAGTATTAATCTCGTGAAAGTAGGCTGGTTCATCCATCCGCTCAATGGTGATTTGAGTAGCCTCGTTATCCCAATTAAGTTTAAACATAGATGACATTGTAGCTAATGCGTCTGCTAGTTGATTTTCTTCTCGCGGGAAATGCTCGAAGGTAATCTTCTCGAAATGCGGTAACAACGTCAACACATGTTCTTTATAATGGATAAGGTTTGGGTGTTTTGTGTCCCATTCCCCTTTGACTTGACTGATGACCAAGGTTGAATCTCCAAATACATCCAAGTGTTTGATCCCCAAGTCTATAGCAGCTTTGAGACCGAAGATGCACGCTTCGTATTCTGCCATGTTGTTTGTACAGTTGAAGCAAAGTCTGGCAGTAAAGGGAGTATGACATCCTTCTGGATATATGAGTACGGCACCGATACCATTGTTAAGTGCGTTGGAGGCCCCATCAAAGAACATGGTCCATCGGGATTCTTGTTCAGGTCCGTCATATGGCCTAATTTCCTCACAGTTGTCTAACGTCATGATGTATTCGTCCGAGAATTCAAACTTCATGGACTGATAGTCTTCTACAGCTTGGTGAGCAAGATGATCAGCCAATACACTCCCCTTTATAGCTTTCTAGGTAGTATACTGTATGTCATATTCTGTCAGGATCATCTGCCATATCGCTATTCTCCCAGAAAGAGCGGGCTTCTCAAAGATGTACTTTATCGGATCCATTTTAGATATCAACAAAGTAGTGTGGGTCAGCATATACTGTCTCAGCCGGCGAGCAGCCCATGCTAGAGCACAGCAAGTTTTCTCGAGCAATGAATATCTTGTTTCACAGTCGGTAAACTGTTTGCTCAGGTAATAAATAGCATGCTCTTTTCGGCCAAACTCGACATGCTTCCCCAACACACACCCCATTGAGTTTTCTAAAACAGTTAGATATAAGATCAATGGCCTTCCCTCGACAGGTGGCAACAACACATGAGATTCTTGCAGGTATTCTTTGATTTTGTCAAAAGCAACTTGGCATTCGTCGTTCCATCTAACTACTTTATCTTTCTTCAAGAGTTTGAAGATCGGTTCTGTTGTACCCCAAAATTTGCCCTCCCATATTCCTCAAGGTTTGTCAAGAATGATCCTCAAATTGCTCAAGATTGCTTAAGGGTAATACAGTATAACCACCTCCTAAGACAGCTGAAATTAGGGTTTTGGTTCTTTAAAGGAATTTGGGGTTTTCAATGGTTCAATCAAGTCTCATAGGCCTATATACATTCTCAAGCACCTACATGCCAAGTTTCAAGACTCACAGTGCCAATTTGCACGATCAAAAGCCTCATTTGATCTACAGTCAACTACAAGGGCAAAATGGTCATTTTGCAGTCAAAAGTCAGAATTTTTGGTCAACATCTTATTTTGAGTCCACAATCATCATTTGATCAAGTCTTGATCATGATTCCACAAGGATAGCTCAAAAATCATCAAGATGCAAAAAGTTACTATTTTTGGACAGTAGAAAAGTCAACTGTATCTTGACCAGGGCATAACTTTTTCATGGTTTATCAGAAAAATCCCATTCAATTCTCATTTTGAAGAGGATGAAATCTACTACAATCCATCTTCACACTCCAAGTTCAAGAAATGCTCTCACAAGAAGTTATCAATTTTTACATTATAGGTCAAATTCAAAAGTCAACAAAAATGCACTTTGAGTCAAAGGTCATAACATGAGATTGGTAAATCCAAATGACATGGGACCAAAGGCTTTGGTTAGAGGACTTCAAGACCTTTCCAAAATGTCCAAGAACATGTTCATATAATCAAAATTGAGCAAGATGTGCATTGGAGAAGTTGGGAAATTTTTATGAATTTGCAAAAGTCAACTTTGCTCAAAACACCTTATTTTTGCTAATGGGCCTCAAATCTCTTCTTGAAACTTCATCCATGACCTATGCACGACCCATCAAGCTTAATGGAATTTATTTTCTTATTTTTATTGATTAATTGGATTTTTAATTAATATCAATTCATTTAATTAATTTAAATTGTAGGAAAATAGAAGATTTGATGTTTTCAATCTTATTGTGAAGCAAATAGGACCTCAACATGCTAGCAAATTCGAGCACCAAGTCAAAGATACAAAATCTCCAAATTTGGCAACATTTTCCAATCATGAAAAATCAAAAAGATTTGATTTCCAATCAAAGATTCAATCACCATTGCACATGGATTTTTGCCCAGCTCTTGACCTAATTCAATTTCCCTATATATATGCAAGCAAATCCTAACCTAAGAGACGTGAAAAAAGCTGCAGAAAAAAAGCCATAGCATATTGAGAAATTTCAAGAAAAAGTGAAAACTGATCTTTGCATTCCAGGCCAATTCAAGGCGTGCTTTTCATTCAAACATCTTGCAGGAGTTCCCAGGAGTGAACTGCAATCAAAATCAAGCATTAAGGCTCAAGGAATCAATACCTACAGAACCACGGTTTGCCATTTTTTTCCAGAATCGTAACTCTTAAATCATGCATATTTAACATGTTTTCTTGATTGATTTGTGTTGCTAGGAACCATATGAAGCCAATGGTATCATTCAATTGAATTATAATGCACTGAATCACAAGATGCCATGAGCGATTTCTAGGGTTCTTGAGCTTTGAAATTGGGGCTTTGCAATCCAGGAAAAATTAAGACTTGTGAGACATATGGTTGAATTCGTGAGGACAAGACGAACCTAACCCACCCATCGCGAAATATTTATGCTTGTTGTAGCTCTAATCGCTATTTTTCCTTGCAGTATATAGTGGAGGTTAAAAACCCCCACTATCTAATATTGTTTTTACAGGTACAACGAAGAAGATGATGAGGTGTTCACATATGGTTGGACCATTTGAATCAGCGCGCGTTTTGTTTTGATTTCAGCATATTTGTTTATTTTCTTATATAATTATTGCGCTTTATTTTAATAACAATTGGAACGCGTTGGCTGAGTGGTTGGGGAAAGCATGCAAAGTCCACTGGGACCTGGGTTCGAATCCCAGGTCCCCCAAAACATTTATCCTATTTTGTTTCATATAATCACATGCAGGTTTCAAAAGGTGTTCTACCATGTGCTCCCAATTCCCAGGCGCCAAGTGGCCTCAAACTCAAATCCTGTGGCCTAGATTGGAAGACTAGCGTACTCCTTGGTCAATGCACGTGTGGACGATCCAAAAAAGTCAAAGAGGCTTGCAGTTTGTTGGGCCACAATTTTCCAAACACACCTCCTAATTGGGCCAACACCCCCCTGGTTTATTATTCTTTTATATTTTTTCATTTAATTATTTTACCATTAATTATTATTTGTATCACTTAATTAACCAAATTAATTTTTTTCATAATAAAATCAGAAAACTAAAAATAATATTATTTTTTATTATTATTTATTAATTTCACCCTTAATTTATTATTTTTGAAAATAAATACTAACATAAATTAATTTAGTTAATTAGGTTAATTTTAATATTTTCACAATAAATAAAATCAATGTAGAATTAGGGTTTTGACAATTGTAATCCTTTTATTTTTATTTCCTTTTTATTTCCTTGAAACATAAAAAACTCAAAAAATATTTCTTTTTATTAATTAATTAGTTTTAGGATTAATTTAATGCCAAATATCAAAAACTTTCTTCTTTCTCAAAAAAGGGTCAAAACCCTAAGAACTTCTCTGATTCAATTTTTCTCGCGTGCGATTATTCTTTTATTAATTTTTGATCCATTATTATGTAATTGCTCCGAGGATGTAATAGCTTTAATTAGGAGTATTTATCGCTTTTATTTATTTTCCGCAATCTACTTTTCAAGGGTTCATTTTTGGCGATGTAAATACCCGACGCCTTGTAATAGCGTAGATTTAGTTTCCGCAACTATTAACTGTTAGATGTATGTTAACTAGGCTATGCATGACAAGACTTACCTTAAAATTAAAATCAGTTGTAGCTCACCATAACATGTACAAAGATAACTTAACTGAATCCTGACACACGTGCACATGCCACTCCTAGGGTACGCCTCACTTGGTTGCCTCGACGTGGTCATTGAGTATAGGGTGTTTTAGAGGTCGCCCTCCTGTCTAAAGATAAAAAAGTTGCCTCGAAATGGTTGCCTCGGATAAAATGATCTAGGACATTAGGGTTACCGCTAAGGCGTCCTACTATTGCTTTGCTGACCACATGTCCCTATAATCGAATTGACCCGAAAAACTCCAACGACGGTGCTACCTACTTCTCAATAGTGGGATAATACTGTCTAAAGGACATTTACACAACTTAATTTCTTTTGAGTAGGTAGAGGTTCATAGGTACTTGCTCTTTCAAAACAAAAATACTTTTCGCACCTACACTTTTCAAACAAAAGTTTTCAAACAAACACTTCATACACTCTTGAGGACAGATACAAGAGTTAAATCGAAGTTTTCAAACAAAACTTTTTCAAAACCCACGAACACAAGAAAAGCAAAACTTTTTGAAAACATAGTGAGCAAGTACCTAAGAGCCCGTGGATAACCACGGATAGAAAGGGTGCTAACACCTTCCCTTTCTATAACCTACCTCCCGAACCCGAGAAACATCTCGAAAAGGAATTTTGCTGTGCTTTTGTCCTTTCCTTGTTGGAGAAAATAAAAGACGGTGGCGACTCTTGCTTACCGCGACATTTCGTGAACCAGCATTACAAAACGGTCAGTTCTATTTCCATCGATCACAGGTTCACAAGTAGCTGTCAGGTGAGAAATAAACCTGGCTATGTAATTCAGACGTCCCAAGAATCCTCTGACTTCTTTCTCAGTACGAGGAGACAGCATTTCTTGTATCGCTTTAACCTTGGAAGGATCAATTTCGATACCCTTGTTGCTGAAGACAAAGCCTAAAAGTTTACCAGACCGTACTCCGAATGTGCACTTGTTTGGATTCAATCTCAACTTGTACTTCTTCAGCCTTTCAAACAACTTCTGTAGGTGATCAAGGTGCTCTTCTTCCGTCTGCGATATGGCTATCATATCGTCTATGTAGACCTCTATCTCATGATGTATCATGTCATGGAATAAAGCTACCATGGCGCGTTGATAGGTTGCCCCAACATTCTTCAGTCCAAATGGCATGACCTTATAGCAGAAAGTGCCCCCACTGTGTAACAAATGTCGTTTTCTCCATATCCTCAGGTTCCATTTTGATTTGGTTATAGCCTGAGAAACCGTCCATGAAGGAAAACACTTTGTGTTGCACCGTATTATCCACCAGGATGTCGATGTGGGGAAGTGGGAAATCATCTTTGGGGCTTGCCCTGTTTAAGTCTCTGTAGTCCACACACATCCGCACCTTACCGTCTTTCTTGGGTACAGGAACAACATTGGCCACCCATTAGGGATAAGAGGTGACAGCTAAAAATTCGGAATTGAATTGCTTCATAACTTCTGCTTTGATCTTTTCCGACATATCAGGCCTCATGCGACGAACCTTTTTCTTTATCGAGGGACAATCTTCCTTTATAGGCAGACGATGTACCACAATGTCTGCATCAAGTCCCGGCATGTCTTTGTACGACCAGGAAAAGATCTCAACATAATCATGCAATAGCTGAATCAGACACTCCTTAACATTAGGTTCCAAGTTGGCACCCACCTTGACCTCGTTTTTATCTTCCTCGATACCTAAGTTAATTGTTTCAACCGGCTCTTCGTGTGGCTGAATGGTCCTTTCTTCCTGTTGCAACAACCTGGCCAACTCTCCTAGCACTTCATAATCTTCCTCACCTATGTCGTCGGCTTGGTAAATCGGATTTTCAAAGTCACAATTGGCCATAGCAGAACTGTTACCCATGGGATCCTGAGTGGATGTAGATCTGCATTTTTAATATGTGAGTGTGTGTCAGAGCATAGCTACCTTTGAAAGAAATAAAATGTAAGAAAGAAAAGACAAAGAAAACAAAATTTGATGCAAAAACATCCATGATTCATTAATGACATATAAGAATGAAGTGACAACCCTCACAAATGGACCGTTGTGCCTCGGGTAATACACAATGTTTTAAAAAGTCTGAATTGTTTAAATATTACAAGCCTGAAAATATTAAAAGACAATTACTCTTGAATAAAAGTAATAGGAATGAAATCCTTAGCCTCCCAATTATTAAGCCCTCCGTCGATGGTTGGAAAAATCCATTCGTCCATGTCACAGCTGCCATCACTATCTTCTATTGCATTGACTCCTTGATTACTGATACGCAGAGGTGGTCCCCCAGCGCGATAACGTCGAACAACTTTTTAAGCCTCTGAAGTGAACCCCAACCCAAATTTGTTAGACTTGTAAGGAATATCCGGAAGCTGACCCCAGATAGTACATCCTCCCTCTTCAATTATTGCTCGAACGTCTTTCAACGAGGCCATCTTTAGTGGAGGTCTGGTAATCTTCGGTACTTTTGGAGTAGACTTGGTTGTTGCGACCGTTGCTGGAACCTCCTTGAAGTTCTGACAGGGTGTCTCTATGAATTCACAATCCATTTCAACATACCTGAAAGAGTTCAAATGGCTAACCATGTATTCCTCTTCTCCGTGAACTGTGACAATCTTTCCTCTGATCGGGTATTTCAGCATTTGGTGCAGGGTAGAAGTGACGGCACCAGCACCATGGATCCAAGGTCGACCCAATAGACAAGAGTACGAAGGGAGGATGTCCATCACATAGAAAATTGAGTCAAAAGTCTGAGTCCCAATTTTTATGGGGATACTAAGTTCTCCGTGCACTGTCCTCTTGGAACCATCAAAGGCCCTCATTATGATGTTGCTAGGTTTCAAGATGAGCCCCTCACAATCCAGTCGGTCGAGGGCATTTTTGGGCAAGACATTCAAAGATGAACCAGTATCCACCAAAACATGGGAAAGTGTGGTGCCCCTGCATTCAATGGAAATATGTAAGGCATCATTGTGCTTCCTTCCCTTAGAGGTTAAATCAGCATTGGAAAAGCCCAATCTGTTATCAGCAGTTAGATTGGCCACACAGTCTTCAAATTGGTCGATGGAGGTTTCTTGGGGCACGTGAGCGGTCTTAAGAAACTTTACCAAGGCTTTGGCGTGAGTTTCAGAGAACAAAAGTAAGGACAACAATGATATCTTCGAGAGGGTATGGCCCAATTGTTCTACAACGTTGTAGTCACTTTTCTTGATTATCTCCAGGATTTCTTCTATTTCTTTTCTAGAAGCTTCAAGGATGACTTTGGGACGTTCTCTTGCTTGGGCAGGCTCAACCAAAGCCTCTTTTCCCCTTGTATCGGCAGTAGGGATAACAATAGGAGTATCACTGGTGATGTCGGTAGGAGTGGCAGTAGTGATGATCACAGGAGTAGCAACGGTCTTTGGAGAAATCTCAGGTGAGAAGACTCTTCCCCTTCTTGTTATTTTGCTGGTTCCAGTGATGTTACCGATATCAGGATCAATATCTCTTGCAACTTCATTCTTGACAGCCAATTGATCTTGCTTGATGCCATAGTAATAAACGTTAGCCTCATAGCTCCAAGGAACAACTTTATCCGAGGAGTATGGTATTGGTATTGTCATAATGATGATTAAAGGTGCAGATCTGGGAGCGGATGTAATCCTGATGGGTCTTTTGATGGAGACCCTGGGAGGATTGTCAGAAATGGTGATTATCGAAACATCTTGATAAGAGCTTTTGATAAGAGGTAGCTTTTCAAATAAGATTTCTTTACTAGTCATCAGGCGCTGGACGCCTATCTTTAGTAACAAACAGCCATTTGGTAGAGATTTGCATAGGTGACAATCTTCATGGCAACCTGGGAACAGGCCGACTTGCAGTAGATTCTGTTTAATGGCATTGATACCTTGGCCATGTCTAGGAATTGGTGCCGTTATTACATTAGGCATTTCTGGGGGCTCAAACTCAATCTCTTTCGCATCGATAAGGTCTTGCACCTTATTCTTTAAGGCCCAATAGTCATTTGTATCGTGCCCCACACTTTCAGAATGATAGGCACATCGGGCGTTTAGGTTGTAGCAAGGAGAAGCAGTATTGGGATTCTTGGGAGCTTCCTTTAAAGTTACCAGATTGGTCTTGAGAAGGTGTGGAAAAACTTAAGACATGGTCATGTTAATCCGGGTAAATCGTCTCATGGGCGCTTCTGGTTTGCATTGATAATTTTGCTGCTGATTTGGCGCAGGATTAGAAATCATGACAGCCCCTACTGTTGGACGACATTCGGTTTTATTTTGATTCCTATGGTCACATGCAGCACTGACCTCCTTCTTCCAACAAAAAGTTTCTTCACCATACTTGAAGACGCATCTCTTTGAATTTTGCCGCTTTTTATACCGGCTTCGACCCGCTCACCAGTCATGATTAATTCGGTAAACCCAGATGAAGAACTCCCAATCAGGTGATTGAAAAATGGTCCTGACAAGGTGCCTAGGAACATATCCACTAATTCTCTGTCGGATAAAGGGGGCTGGACCTTGCCTGCAAGATCCCTCCATTTTTGAGCATAGGTTTTGAAACCCTCATTTGTTCCCATAGACATGCTTTATAATTGTGTCCTAGTCGGAGCCAAATCAGCATTATACTTATACTGTTTGTAGAAAGCGGCAACCAACTCTTCCTTGTTGCGAACATTAGACCCTTCTAATTGGTAGAACCAATCTAACTGAGTCCCTCATAAGCTCTCCTGGAAGAAATGCACCCACAGATTCTTGTTAGCCGTGTGGGGTTGAATCTTTCTGATATATGACATCAGATGTAGTTTCGGGCAAGAGACACCATCGTACTTGGCGAAAGTTGGGACCTTGAATTTCTGTGGGATGACAACCCCCAATATGAGTCCTAATTCTTCAAAGTCCAAACCAGGTACTCTATGAATCTCCATGGCATTCAAACGATCCTCTAGTTGTTTGTATTTATCATCAGCAGAAGGATATTGTTCCTCAGAGTAATCAGGATCTTCCTCCCCTTCGGATACTGGGTCGTTGTTCACTTCCTGGGTCTCGGCTCCTTGATTATCTCCTTCACCCGATGATGTTGCAAAGTCCAAAGTCCGTCTGGCTTGGCTGTTAAACCTTCTTCCTATGATCACAACACCAGTTGGTTTCTTTGCTTTTTTCTTCTTCTCTTTGGCCAGCAGAGTCTTCAACTCCTCTTGTCCTTTTGTTAGAGCCATGAGCATTTGTTGAAATTGGGCATCCTGCGCCTGAAGATCTTTCACAGTCTGTTCAACATCCATCTCACTGAAATAAACAGTAGAAGGATAAGGCGACCTGTTATGAGAAACCTGTATGATGTTATGATGAATAAAGATGCAATATGCAAATGATTTCAAGGAAATTTAGAGATTTAAATTTGTTCAAACCAAAAAAGAACACACGTCATACTAAATAAAATCAAGTTTGAATACATCATGCCCCCTTGGGCTTACAAGGAAAGAAAAAAAATACAGTAAAACTCCTAAGACAAAAAGACTGAGCGCATCCTCTTTGGAGAAAAGTAGGTATTCAGATTTTTCTCTTCATGAAGCAGTTTGGTGAGCTCTAGAACCTTCTTCTCACTGGCGTAGTATTGGGTTTCAAAGGTGTCTCGTTCTTCAATGCGGACTGAGGCAGGTGTGAAGTGAACCACTTAGCGAGTAGGGGTATACAACAAAAAATGGTACCTCTTTTCTTCATGGTATGGGTATGAAGGCAATGCAAGATGTCTCCTAGTAAGGTGGGTATAGGATTGCGAGAGAGAAAGACTTTGATGGCATTAACATCTATAAATTGGTTCGAATTGGGAAATAGAAACAAACCGTAAACGAGGAGAGCTAGCACGTCTTAGAAAGCTTAGAAATCCATGTCATCCCAGAATGAACGAGCTTTTTCCAATAGAAACTTAGCTAAAAAACCTTTAACCCCACTTCTCATCTCCCAATTGGCTAAGACGTCGGCCCTCTTCACATGTAAAGCTTCGACAATGACTTCAGCTTTTGGAATCCCTTCTAGACCGGTGAACGGTATCTGATTAAGCACGGGCACCCCTAAGAGTAGAGAGAACTCTTCTAGTGTAGGTACCAACTGATAGTCCGGGAAAGTGAAACAATAATGTACAGGATCAAAGAATTGGAATAGTACACACATCATCTCTTCCTGGAAGTTGGATGTAGCCAAACTGAGGAGTTGACCATACTTCTTGGTAAAAGGAGAATCCCCGGGCACTCTTGAAGCTAGCTCTTGAAGTTGAGGATGTGCTTTCACAAAACTGATTCGGATGGTGTTTCTTCGGAGAGAATTCATGTCCTACAAAACAAAAACAAAGATAAATTTCTAAATCCTTGAAATGGTTAGTGAGCATGTATATGATGTTGATGATGTTTATGATGTTTCTGTACAAGCAAACATATACACATAGCAAACAAAACCCTATGTTTTAGGCTTGCATGAGTTTTGTAGGTAAATACCCTCTTGAAGTCTAGTTGGCTCAACCTGTCTTATAAGTAATGATCGGGTTCTAAAGGATCTCAATATCACCGACCTTTCTTTTAGGCATTGTCTCAACACAACAATATTTTCTTGCGGCTGAGATATCCCAAAAGTATAGCCTCAATGAGTGTAGTATCGAGTGTCAACCAATTTTCATCTTTACACCGAAACCGGCTACCTCACTACGTCCTAATGGCCAAGTTTGTTCAATTAGGGTTCTAAAGTTAATTAGTGCTTCATGACGCCCCTCAACAGCCCCGTATTCTCCTCGATTCACCACGAGGGATACCGGTACCCACAAATGCGTCACACTAACATAGCCATTGTTTCAACCATATCGGTCTACGCTGTACATTCTCCACAATCTATTGCTATTTACCTAAAAATGTATCCCAGATCTGGGTGGAGGATCAAAGCAAGCCCAATACGAAGAACTGAATATAAAGTACACAAATCAAATAATGAAAGCGAGTAAAGGTGATCTAACCCTAAGGTAACCCCACTTTTATATTTAATTCCCCAGCAGAGTCGCCAGTTCTGTGATACGGTGGGAGAACTGACTTGATTGTTTGTGTTTCGATCACATTTGTGCGAATAGCAAGAGTCGCCACCGACTTTTCTTTTATCCAAAAGGAAAGGTAAAAAAGCACAGGAAAGACCTTTCGAGATTATTTCTCGGGTTCTGGGGGTAGATTATAAAAAGGGAAGGTATTAGCACCCTTTTCATCCATGGTTTTCCATGGGCTCTTAGTTACTCGTTTAGATCACTTGCTTTCATTTGACAGTGTGCTTGTGGTGTGGGCTTTGAAAATGTTTTGAAAAATCTCTTCGTAATGGTTCTCGTTTCTATAAGAACGCGTACAAAGTTTTGTTTTGAAAAGTGGTTCAAAGATGTGTTTGTGGATTGTGTTTCAGAAAGTGTTTTGAAAAGATGTTTTGCAATGGTTCTCGTCTCTATAATAATGTATACAAAATTTGTCTTTTTTGAAAATGTTTTGAAATGAAAGTGTAGGTGTAAAAATGTTTTTATCGTGAGCAAGCGAGTAACTAGGAGCGAATCTATCTACTCGAAAGGTTTTCAATTGTTCTTTTCTTCCTCCTTTTAATGTTGCTATCTTACCATTAATTTGGTAAGAAGCCCCATAGTTGGATGTGAAGAGACAGGCGCGGGTCAATTTTACAGTCATCGAAGGCAACTTATGAGACGCTTTAGCAATTTTCGTAAGGGACGAGATCGTTTTATCGAAGGCAACATCGAGGGTCATCGAGGGACTACGATATTTTTTATCGAAGGGTCATTGCTAAAGCATCCCATATTCGAGGGACATGACTGTGTTTCCGAGGCAACGAGCGAGGTTACCCTAGAGGTGCGCATGTGAAAAAGTGTGTTTGTTTCAAGTTATTTTGTTCTTTGATTAGGTTATCTAGCGATTGATTTTTTTGAATCTTGCCATACACGCCTAATTACTATACAGTATAAGGAAAACTGTAAATTGCAGGAATTGAAATTCTACGCTATTATAAATTGTTCGGGAATGGGGGTATAATTTTTACAAATGGGGATGAGTCAAATGCGATAGAAATGTCCAAATAGCAAACAATACAACCAAATTGAATCGGACAACTAATTAAAACTACAACAATCTTATGAAATAGTATTTAACCAACAAAAAATGGAAATAAACTTTTAAGTATTTACTTGAAAAGAAGAAAGTAAAAACTATTCTAAAAATAAAATAATTGACTAAAAGAAATTAAATCGTATGTATTATTTTTTGTATTTTTACTTATTTAAATAAAAACTAAAGAAGAATAAGAATAAATTCTACTATTTTTTAGTGTTTTGTTATATGTAAATTAATTAATAACTTTATCTAAAACAAATTTTATTTTAAAAAAGAAGTTGATAAAAAATTAATCACAAAGTTTAGATCAATTAATTATGTATAAAAAAAGAATGTATATTTTTTAAGATTAGTTGAATTATTTTATTACAACTAAAATATAAATAAAAAATTAGAGAAAATAAGGTTGAAAGAATAAGCAAAAACAAAAATGCCCACAGGAGGAATCGAACTCAGGCCATTTGGGTTATCAATGATGCACTTTGCCAACTGAACTATTCTACTTATTCATAATAATTATGGTTTTATTATAACAAAAGGGAAAAATGGTAGTAGATATTGGATTGGGCCAAAAATCCCAGAAGCTGACCCGGTTTGGCAAGTATACACAAAAGAAAAAAAATGCAAACCCTAAACCACTAAATGAAACGGCGCCACTGGATTGTTGACTTGGGAGAAAAAAAATTTATTTAATTAGTATGTTCCAGTAAGACAAAAAAAATGGAAGAAAAGAAGATTAAAACAAAAACAGAGTGATACTCTGTCTCTCTCACGCCTTCACTTTCAGACATGACGCTCAAACCCTTCCCTTACAAAACGCGATGGTAACCCAGATATACCCTCTGATCTAGAGAACGACACACAAAAACTTCTAAGGTGAAATCATTCAAGGAATTTCTTCGCGATTTCGTTAACCGCCAACAAAAGCTTCAAGCAAATCAGCGATTTCCGCTTTGCTTGTCGTCCTGACTCATCGGTAACGCGTTCATTGTTGATCGTTCTTGTGTTTTACTCTGTTTTGATTTGAGGGTAAGTGCTTAAAGCTTAGGGTTAATCGATTATTGCAAGCTGCTGTTCTATTTTGTTGTTTATGTTAGGGCTTAGTTTATACAAGGTTGATGGAAGGTGACGGGTTTGTTGGCCTGGTTTTCTGGTTTGACGAGTGATGATAGTTTATGATGGTGACGGCTTTGTTTTACTGGTTTTCTGGTTTGATGATTTGTTTTACTGGTTTTCTGGTTTTCACTATTTGTTGTTGTTTTTTCATTTTCTTCCTTAATTGACTATTTAACAAAAAACAGAAAATATGCAGGTGAAAGGTTTCATGATAAATGCAGAGGAGTGATGAAAACTTACCTTGTTGCTGGATTTTGCTTGACAGGGAAGTTGATTTCTATCCTTTTTTCTGTATTCTCTTCCTTTCTGAAGGGTGGTCTTTAAGAAAATGATGATGATATTTGTGATCCGTGGAAATAGAACTGACTGTTTTGAAATGCTGGTTCGCGTTTGCGTTTCGCAAAATGTCATGGTAAGCAAGAGTCGCCACCGTATTTTATTTTCTCCAACAAGGAAAGGACAAAAGCACAGCAAAATTCCTTTTCGAGATGTTTCTCGGGTTCGGGAGGTAGATTATAGAAAGGGAAGGTGTTAGCACCCTTTCTATCGGTGGTTATCCACGGGCTCTTAGGTACTTGCTCACTATGTTTTCAAAAAGTTTTGCTTTGTGTTTGTGGGTTTTGAAAAGAGTTTTGTTTGAAAACTTCGATTTAACTCTTGTATCTGTCCTCAAGAGTGTATGAAGTGTTGTTTGAAAACTTTTGTTTGAAAAGTGTAAGTGCGAAAAGTATTTTTGTTTTGAAAGAGCAAGTACCTGAGAACCTCTACCTACTCAAAAGAAATTAAGCTGTGTAAATGTCCTTTAGACAGTACTGTCCCACTATTGAGAAGTAGGTAGCACCGTCGTTGGAGTTTTCGGGTCAATTTGATTTTAGGGACAGGTGGTCACTAAAGCAATGGTAGGACGCCTTAGAGGTAACCCTAATGTCTTAGATCATTTTTTATCGAGGCAACTGTTTCGAGGCAATTTTGATCTTTAGACAGGAGGGCGACCTCTAAAACACCCTATACTCAATGACCACGTCGAGGCAACCAAGTGAGGCGTACCCTAGGAGTGGCATGTGCGAGTGTGTCAGGTTTCAGTTATGTTATCTTTATACATGTTATGGTGAGCTACGATTGATTTTTAATTTGAGGATAAGTCTTGTCATGCATAGCCTAATTAGCATACATCTAGCAGTTAATGGTTGCGGAAAATAAAACTAATCTATTACAAGGCGTCGGGTATTTACATTACCAAAAACAAACCCTTGAAAAAGTAAATTGCGGGAAATTAAATAAAAGCGATAAAAATTCCTAATTAAAGCTATTACATCCTCGGAGCAAATACAATTATATGGATCAAAATATGAATCAAGAAAAATCACACGCGCAAGAAAAAATTGGATCGGAGAGTTTTTTAGGGTTTTGACCCTTTTTTGAGAAAGAAAGAGATTTTTATTATTTTGCAATTAATTAAATTAAACCTAGACTAATTAATTAATTAAATAAAAGAAAGATATTTTTTGAGTTTTTTAAGGAAAAAATAAAAAATGGTCAAAAGTTATTAAAAACCCTAATCCTACATTAATTTTATTTATTGTGAAAATGTTATTATTAACCTAATTAAAACTAAACAAATTATATTAGTATTTATTTACAAAATAACTAGATGAATTTACTAAATAAAAATATTATATTTTTTTTTATGTTTTCTGAATTTATTAAGAAAATATTAATTGTTTTAGTTAGTAGTTAATTAAAATTTAATAAAAACAAATTAAATAAAAATAAAAGGAGAATAACAAAATAAACCCAGGGGGGTGCTGGCCCAAGTTCGGAGGTGATTCTGGAATTTTATGGCCCAACAATATTCCAGCCACGTTGACTTTTGTGATTATCCACATGCTTGTTGACTGAGGAGTATGGTAATCTTTCACTCATGGCCATTGGATCTATGCTTGGAGACATCTGGCGCACTGAGGTTTGACGTGTATGGTGGATCTCACTTTGAAATTTGCACGTGAATACCTGTGAAATAAAAATAACAAGGTTTTCGGGGGACCTGGGATTCGAACCCAGGTCCCAAAGCCCATTGGCCAGCGTCCCTGCCACTACACCACATGCATCTTTTTGATATTATAATGATAAGCAATTAATATATATGAAAACAAAATGATATGCTGTAAATAAAAAACAAACGCGTGCTTTTCAAATTAACCAATCATATGCTAACACATCATCGTCTTCAACCTTTGTTCTGTGTAAACAGAAACAAATAGCGGGGGTTTTTAACCTCCACTAACTCCTGCAAGGAAAAATAGCGATTAGGCACACAACAATCATAAATGTTTCGCGAGGTATGGATTCCCTTCGTCTTGGCCTCACGAATTCAACCATGTGTCTCATTAGTCCCAATTTTTCCTGGATTGAAAAGCCCCATTTAAAAGCTCAAGAACCCTAGAAATTCAGTCATGGTATCTTTCGATTCAGGGCGTTACAGTTCAATTAAATCATTCCATCAGCTTTGTATGATCTCTAGCAATGCAAAACAATCACAAACATATGTTAAATGCGCATGAATTAAGATATATAGTTTTGAATCAAAAGTGCAAACCGTGGGACTGTATGTGACGATTCTTTGAGCTTTGGTGCGTGAATTCGATTGCAAATCGTTCCTGGAACCTCCTATAATGTATTTGGATGGTCAAAGCGCCTTGAATTGGCCTAGAATGCAAGAACAAGTTTTCACTTTTCTTGAAATTTCTTGAATTTGACAGGGTCGTTTCTGCAGCTTTCAATCGTGTCCTAGGTCATGGTTTGCTTGCATACATATATGAGAATCAAATTAGGTTAAAAGCTGGGCCAATATCAATGTGCATTGATGTTTAAATCTTTGATTAAAACTCAAATATTCTTGATTTTTCATGATTGAACAATGTTGCCAAATTTGGATTTTTTTTGTATCTTTGACTTGTACACGAATTTGCCAGCATGTTTTGATCATATTTGCTTCACAAATTGATTTAAAAAAACAAATCTTCTATTTTCTTATAATTTAAATTAATTAAATGAATTAATATGTATTAGAAATCCAATTAATCAATAAATTTAAGAAAATAAATCCCATTTAGCTTGGTGGGTCGTGCATAGGTCATGGGTGAAGTTTCAAGAAGAGATTTGAGGCCCATTAGCAAAAAGAAGGTGTTTTGGGCAAAGTTGACTTTTGCAAATTCATGAAAATTTCCCAACTTCTCCAATGCACAACTTGCTCAATTTTGATCATATGACCATGTTCTTGGACATTTTGGAAAGCTTTGAAGTCCTCTAACCAATGCCTTTGGTCCCATGTCATTTGGATCTACCAATCTCAAGTTATGGCCTTTGACTCAAAGTGTACTTTTGTTGACTTTTGAAATTGACCTATAATGTAAAAATTTGTAACTTTTTGTGAGAGCATTTATTGATCTTAGAGTGTGAAGATGGATTGTAGGAAATTGCATCCTCTTCAAAATGAGCTTTGGATGGAATTTTTCTGACAAACCATGAAAAAGTTATGCCCTTGTCAAAATACAATTGACTTTTCTACTATCCAAAAATAGTAACTTTTGCATCTTGATGATTTTTTGAGCTATTCTTGTGGAATCATGATCAATACTTGATCAAATGATGATTGTGAACTGAAAATAAGATGTTGACCAAGAATTCTGACTTTTGATTGCAAAATGACCATTTTGCCCTTGTAGTTGACTGTAGGTCAAATGGAGCTTTTGACTGTGCAAATTGGCACTGTGAGTCTTGAAACTTGGCATGTAGGTGCTTGAGAATGTATATAGGCCTATGAGACTTGATTGAACCATTGAAAACCCCAAATTCCTTGAAAGAACCAAAACCCTAATTTCAGCTGTCTTAGGAGGTGATTTGACAGTACAACCCTTGAGCTAATTTGAGGATCATTCTTCACAAATCTTGAGAGATATGGGAGGGCAAATTTTTGGGTACAACAGTTGCCCCTGTTCAATCTTCTTAAACCTGAGGATGTAGATTGGCTTGCGTGCCTTTCGCGATCCGAAGGTGGAAGATGATTGAACACTAAAGTGCCCAGAAATTTGCACTCGCATAGTGTAGTATCAGCATGGTGACGTCGGGAATGGGATTACATATGCCATTTGGAGATTATTGGTAGGAGGATGGGCTTATAGGTGCCATCTGGAAATGTGACAGAATCTTGTCGGGGATGGGCTTATAGATGCCATCTGGAAATGTAATGGGTAGTTGTGGAGATGGGCTTAAAGATGCCATCCAGGGGTGAATGCTAGATTGTGTCTATAAGCTGGAACTGCATGATTGCCATCATGGCGTCCGTGCCTGGAGCGCCTCTGAACTGTATTGGAAAGTTGGGTGGTTTGAGTTGGTCGAGTAGATAGTTGTCCTGTCTGGTTTCAGGTATTAATCTCTGAACCGAGAAAGAAAGATAATTTTCCTGGCTTGCTACAGGTATTAATCTTCAATCTCTTCACGTAGATAGTTTTCCTGGCTGGTTTCAGGTATTAATCTACAATCAATCGCCCACAGATAGTTTTCCTAGCTTGCTGCAGGTATTAATCTGGAACTTGAAAAGGTTGGTCGATGAGATAGTTGTCCTGTCTGGTTTCAGGTATTAATCTATGACCTGAGAAAGAAAGATAGTTTCCTGGCCTGTTACAGGTGTTAATCTTCAATCTCTTCATGTAGATAGCTTTCCTGGCTAGTTTCAGGTATTAACCTACAATCAATCGTCCACAGATAGTTTTCCTGGCTTGCTGCAGGTATTAATCTGTAACTTGAAAAGGTTGGCCGATGAGATAGTTGTCCTGTCTGGTTTCAGGTATTAATCTCTGACCTGAGAATTAAAGATAGTTTCCTGGCCTGTTACAGGTGTTAATCTTCAATCTCTTCATGTAGATAGCTTTCCTGGCTGGTTTCAGGTATTAACCTATAATCAATCGTCCACAGATATTTTCCTGGCTGGATGCAGGTATTAATCTGGGACTTAAGAAAGGTTGGTCGAGGAGATAGTTGTCCTGTCTGGTTTCAGGTATTAATCTTTGACCTGAGAAAGAAAGATAGTTCCTGGCCTGTTACAGGTGTTAATCTTCAATATCTTCATGTAGATAGCTTTCCTGGCTTGCTACAGGTATAGATCTACAATCAATCGTCCACATATATTTTCCTGGCTTGTTACAGGTGTTTATCTGGAACTTGAAAAGGTTGGCCGATGAGATAGTTGTCCTGTCTGGTTTCAGGTATTAATCTATGACCTGAGAAAGAAAGATAGTTTCCTGGCCTGTTACAGGTGTTAATCTTCAATCTCTTCATGTAGATAGCTTTCCTGGCTGGTTTCAGGTATTAACCTACAATCAATCGTCCACAGATATTTTCCTGGCTAGTTACAGGTATTAATCTGGGACTTGAAAAGGTTGGCCGATGAGATAGTTGTCCTGTCTGGTTTCAAGTATTAATCTCTGACCTGAGAAAGAAAGATAGTTTCCTGGCCTGTTACAGGTGTTAATCTTCAATCTCTTCATGTAGATAGCTTTCCTGGCTGGTTTCAGGTATTAACCTAAAATCAATCGTCCACATATATTTTCCTGGCTAGTTACAGGTATTTATCTAGAACTTAAAAAAGGTTGATGGTAGCCATCTTTGGATTGTCCTTTTCCTAAAAAGGGCAAAACGTTAGTTGTATGCAATGTCATGATGTATGAGATGCATGATGTCATGATGTTCTCCAGAATAAATGAGGCCGTGTCGTATGCACTTTATCATGTATGTAAATAGGAGATGTGAAATGTGATATGTTTATGAATGTATTTTCGTCTGGGAAAATAAATCCTTGACAAATGTCGGGGAGTTTGTTAAATCCTGGGCTGATATTGAAGAGTCTGGTTGAATTCTTCGTTTCCACTGGGGATGATGCACGAAGATGATTGCAGGAATAAACCTGTAGGAGAAGATGACTCCGTTGTGGAATAAACCTGGTGAAGAGATTACTCTGCGGGGAATTACTCTGTGGGGAAGAGGTACTTCGCTGAGATTTTAACGATAACTCCGCTGGGGATTCCGTTGATAAGCTCTATTGGGGATTTTGATGATGAACTCCGCTGGGGATACAAAGAACTTCGCTGGGGATGATCTTTCAGTTGCAACTTGCTGAGGATAACCCAGTTAGACTCTTATGGGTGTACCCTCTGAATTTGGCTGAGGAGATGCATTTGTATTCTGCAGGGGACAAGCTTCTAGAATCTATTGGGGAAGATGATTCAACTCTGGCGGGGAAGCTTTTTTAGACTGCGCTGGGAAATGGCTCCACTGGGGGTATCTTGTATTCCGCCGGGGAACATTCTTATATTTCGTTGAGGAATATTAAGACTGCCGGGGATACTTGCTGAGGAATATTTGTATACTCCGCTGGGGAATATTAAGATCTATTGGGGATACCCAACCTTTTTAGGGCTGATGGTAGACCAACTCTGCTTGGGGAGAGCATTGCTGATTCGTTCATGGTTGTAAGTCTCAGTGGGGAGAGCTACCATTATTGTTTTATTCTGTGGGGAGTGACGGTATCTTGGTCATATTCTTCAGCTGAACTTACCTTGGTACCTCGGTGGACAGAGCAACTAGATCGCTTAGACAATTCTTATTACCCCTACCTCTGATGTCACCCGTAATTAGTCCTTTGTTTCACATGCAAATATTTGTGATCAGCAATTAATGTCAAATGCATATATCAAAAATGAACATTGGACGTTCTTTGCAAAACAAAACAGATAAAGGAAAAGCAATTTGCAATTTGTCTGAAAAATGAACTTGTATTGATTTTGAAATTTGCCTGTAAATAGGCGTTTTTGTACAAGAGGCTGACGTCCTAGTAAGAGAACGCCTCCGAACAAATAGGATTTATACAGTTTGTAAAAAGAAAACAAAACAGCTATGTGAAAAATCCCACTGGGTTCCAACTCTGTTATCGCCTTTATGTCTTCAAGCGTCTCATCACTTTGCTGCTTAGTTGAAGAGGAATCTGATTGATTGGTGCCGTCCGAGCCTGATGGTCGATACCGAAGTCTGGATGCAGGGTGATCCAATGAGACATAGTATTACGCTTATCCCTAACTTTTGCCTGGACCGCCCTTTTGGGTTTTCAGTCCACCGGGATACCCATTTTTGCCCAAGCCGCCTTTTCAGGTTCTCGACTTGCCGGGTGTACAGATTTTTTTATATTTTCATCCCTTATTTTTGCCCGAACCCTTTTGGTTCGCCGGGAAGCCCTTATTTTTGCCTAGGCCAGTCGACCTAGCGGGTCTTTAATCATGCGTAGTATCTTTTTACTATGTCTGCATTGACGAGGTGAGGAAGGTCGTCACCGTCCATGGTGGTTAGAATCATCGCTCCTCCTGAGAAGATGTTCTTAACCACAAATGGCCCTTCGTACGTAGGGGTCCATTTGCCCCTGGGATCACCTTGAGGTAGGATGATGCGCTTGATTACCAGGTCTCCGACTTGATACTCTTGTCGTCTTAATTTCTTGTTAAATGCTTTGATCATCCGTTTTTGGTACGTCTGACCATGACAAATAGCAGTGAGTCTCTTTTCGTCGATTAGGTTCAATTGATCAAGCCGGGTCTGGATCCAGTCATCTTCTCTTAAACCCGCATCCTTCATGATTCGGAGAGAGGGTATCTGAACTTCAATGGGAAGGACTGCCTCCATGCCATATACCAAGGAGTAGGGTGTTTCCCCTGTTGACGTCCGTGCCGAGGTACGGTACCCGTGAAGCGCAAATGGTAACATCTCGTGCCAATCTTTGTAGGTAACTGTCATCTTCTGCACAATCTTCTTGATGTTTTTATTAGCTGCTTCTACAGCCCCATTCATCTTCGGTCGGTAGGGAGAAGAGTTGTGGTGTTGTATCTTGAATTGCTTGCAGAGCTCAATGATCATCTTATTGTTAAGATTGGTACCATTATCTGTAATGATCCTCTCTGGTACACCGTATCGACAGATCAAGTTGTGCCGAATGAACCGTGCCACGACGTTCTTGGTTACTGTGGCGAAGGAAGCTGCTTCAACCCACTTCGTAAAGTAATCAATCGCTACCAGGATGAAGCGATGCCCGTTAGATGTCGTAGGTCTGATCTCGCCGATCATATCGATGCCCCACATTGCAAAAGGCCAAGGTGCTGTCAAGACGTTCAAAGGAACCGGAGCAATGTGCACCTTATCAGCATAGATTTGGCACTTGTGACATGTCCGGGAATGCTGATAACAGTCGGCTTCCATTGTGGACCAGTAATATCCTGCCCGAAGGATTTTCTTTGCCATGGTATGTCCACTGGAATGAGTTCCGAAGGTACCTTCATGTAGCTCTGCCATGATCTTTTCTGCTTCAGTCTTATCCACACAACGCAGTAAGGTTGAATCATGGTTACGTTTGTAAAGAATTCCGTTGCTGAGGAAGAACTTTGCCGCGGATCTTCTCAGAAACTTCTTGTCATTAACAGGTGCACCCTCGGGGTATTCTTGAGTTTCAAGGTACCTCTTTACTTCATGATACCAAGGCTTTTCTGTTACCTCTTCGGTCTCAGGATCACAACAATGTGCAGGTTCATCCAATTTCCAAATAATGATCCGGGGAGCCTCGTTGTCCCATTTGACTTTGAACATAGAAGACATCGTAGCTAGCGCGTCCGCCAACTGGTTTTCCTCTCTTGGAAAGTGTTCAAAGGTTATTTCCTCGAAGTGGGGAAGCAACATCAACACATACTCCTTGTAAGGAATAAGATTTAGGTGTTTCGTATCCCACTCGCCTTAGATCTGACTGATCACGAGAGCAGAATCTCCGAAGACACTCAGAAACTTGATCCTAAGGTCAATTGCAGCTCGAAGACCCATGATGCATGCTTCATACTCCGCCATGTTGTTGGTGCAGTTGAAACATAGTCGGGCGGTGAGTGGAGTATGAGAGCCCTTAGGAGATATGATCACAGCGCCAATGCCATTACCCAAAGTGTTTGAGGCTCTGTCAAAGTGCATAGACCATTGGGATCCTTCCTCAGGTCCTTCATCCGGCCTAGGTATTTCACAATCAGTCACTACCATGATATTCTCGTCTGGAAATTCAAAGTTCATAGACTGGTAATCATCCACTGCCTGATGTGCCAAATGGTCTGCCAACACACTTCCCTTGATTGCTTTTTGAGTCGTGTACTGGATGTCATATTCAGTCAAGATCATCTGCCGTCTTGCTATTCTTCCGGGCAAGGAAGGCTTTTCGAAGATATACTTGATTGGATCCATCTTTGAAATCAACAAAGTAGTGTGAGTCAACATATACTGTCTTAGCCGGCGAGCAGCCCATACCAAAGTGCAGCAAGTTTTCTCGAGCAGTGAGTATCGGGTCTCACAGTCGGTAAACTTTTTGCTAAGGTAATAAATAGCGTGCTCTTTTCGGCCAGACTCGTCATGCTGACCTAGCACACACCCCATTGAGTTGTCCAGTACTGTCAAGTATAAGATTAGAGGTCTCCCTTCAACCGGTGGCATAAGAATGGGTGGCTCTTGGAGATACTCTTTGATTCTTTCGAAAGCGGCCTGACATTGATCATTCCAACGTACTACTTGATCTTTCTTCAATAGCTTGAAGATTGGTTCACAAGTAGCAGTTAGGTGCGAGATGAATCGGGAAATGTAATTCAGACGTCCTAGAAAGCCTCTGACCTCTTTCTCTGTCTTGGGAACTGGCATCTCTTGTATGGCTTTCACTTTGGCAGGGTCCACTTGAATACCTTTGTTGCTCACGACGAAACCTAGTAGTTTTCCAGATCTCACCCCGAAGGTGCACTTGTTTGGGTTTAATCTCAGCTTGTACAACTTCAACCGATCAAACAGCTTCTGTAGATGGTCAAGGTGTTCCTCCTCAGTTTGGGACCTCGTAATCATATCATTAACGTATACTTCAATCTCATGATGGATCATATCATGAAATAAAGCAACCATGGCACGCTGGTACGTTGCCCCAGCATTTTTCAACCCAAAAGGCATGACCTTGTAACAAAAGGTGCCCCACTGAGTAACAAAAGTGGTCTTCTCCATGTCTTCGTGAGCCATCTTTATCTGATTATAACCGGAGAAGCCATCCATGAAGGATAATACCTTATGCTGGGCAGTATTGTCAACCAGAACATCGATGTGAGGTAGAGGGAAGTCATCCTTAGGGCTCGCCCTGTTCAAATCCCTGTAATCAACACACATTCGGACCTTACCATCTTTCTTCGGCACTGGAACCACATTGGCGACCCACTAAGGGTAAGAAGTTACTGCTAGGAAACCGGCGTCAAATTGCTTCATAACCTTGGCCTTGATTTTCTCGGACATCTCTGGACGCATACGGCGAACCTTCTGTTTTACCGGAGGGCATTCTTCCTTGGTAGGAAGGTGATGAACCACAATGTCGGTATCCAACCCAGACATATCTTCGTAAGACCAGGCAAAGATTTCCACGTAGTCATGCAGCATCTGAATCAACCGTTGTTTCACACTAAGCTCCAGATTTGCACCGATCTTGACTTCCTTCCTGTCTGTCTCAGTACCCAGATTTACCGTTTCCACTGGCTCTTCATGTGGCTGAATGGCCCTCTCTTCCTGGAGTAGCAGTCTTGCAAGCTCACCAGGCACTTCGCAATCATCTTCACCTTCGTCTTCGGCTAAGTTGATCAGATTTTCAAAGTCATAACTGGCAGTAGCAGAGTCGTTACCAGTGAGATCCAGAGTGGATTGGATTCTGTATATGTGAGTGTGTATAAAATAGCTGTTTTGCAATATATATTAAAGAAAGACAAGGAGCGCAAGATTTGTAATGCAAAAACATCCAATGTTTTTATTAATGATATATGAAAATGACACACAAAAGCCCTCACAAATGAAGCCACGGTGCCCCGGGTAAGACACCGGGCCAAAAAGTTTCACAATATTGTCTGTTACAAATTCAAAACAAAGGAGTTCATTACTGAGTAACAAAAGTAATAGGGATGAAGTCTTTCGCTGTCCAGTTGTTTGGTCCCCCGTTGGTCGTAGGGTAGATCCAGTTGTCGAATTCAGATTCCTCTACGTCATCTTCAATGGCATTTACTCCCGAGTTGCTGATGAACACAGGAGGTCTTCCAATCCTTGCGCTACGAACAGCCCTTTGAGCTTCTGCAGTGAAACCCAAACCAAACTTGTCAGTCTTTTGAGTGAAATCACGAAGTCGGCCCTAATTTGCATACTCACCCTTCTCAATAACAGCCTGGGCATCCTTTAAGGAAGCCATCTTCAACGGAGAATCTTCAACCACAGTCTCAACTGATGTCAGTGTCTGAGGAACCTCTTCAAAGTGCTGGAATGGAGTCTCAATGAATTCCCCATCCATCTCTATGTACCGGAACGAGTGGAGGTGGATGACCATGTATTCCTCCTCCCCTTGAACTGTCACAATCTTCCCTTTGACCGGGTACTTCAGCTTCTGATGGAGTGTGGAGGTCACAGCTCCAGCCTTATGGATCCATGGACGACCCAACAAACAAGAATAGGACGGTCGAATGTCCATCACGTAGAATGTAGAATCGAAGACCTGAGAGCCAACTCTAATTGGAATATCTACCTCACCATGCACCATCCTTTTAGACCCATCAAAGGCCCGGACAACAATGTTACTTGGCTTTAGCTCCAAACCCTCGCAATCCAACCTGTCTAGTGCTTTCTTGGGTAAGACGTTCAATGAGGAACAAGTGTCAACCAGCACATGTGCAAGAGTAGTGCCCCTGCATTCAATGGAGACATGCAGGGCATCGTTATGGTTCTTCCCTTTAGCAGTCAGATCAGCGTCGGAGAAACCCAAACCATTATCAGCAGTTAAGTTGGCCACACAATCGGTAAACTGATCAGCTGACGTCTCTTGTGGCACGTGGGCCGTCTTCAGGAAGGTAATCAGAGCCTTGGCATGGGCCTCTGAACACAACAACAGTGATAACATAGAAATCATGGAGGGGGTTTGCCCCAGCTGCTCAACTACATTATAATCACTATTCTTAATGATCTTCAGAATCTCTTCCATCTCTTGTTTGGAAGCTTCAACATTGATGGTCTTTGGTGCCTCCGTCTGGGCAGGCATATCAGTGGCGATCCCTTTTCCCCGAGCGTCAGATGACTCGGCAACAGAGGTAGAAATAGGAACTTGATCAGGAAGGGAAGTAGGTACACTTGCAGGTGTGATGACAATAGGTCTTCGGACAGTTGGTGGCGCAATATCAGGTGAGAAAAGCCTACCACTGCGGGTGACTTTAGCAGGCCCAGTAATGTTGCTGACGCTGGTACTAGTATCAAACTCTTGCTTAACTCCGAGCACATAAACATCTGCCCCATAGTGCCAAGGGACAGCTTTGTCGGATGTATAGGGGATGGGCCCTAGAACAGTGATGATTATGGGTGCGATCTTCTGAACAGGCGTAATTCTGATAGGCTTCCTCGAGGGAGCCTTGGGAGAATTGTTGAAAATGGTAACAATGGAAACTTCTTCAGTAGGGGTGGCAGGAACAACAATCTTCTCAAACAGGATTTCTTTATTATCCATCAGGTTTTGGATACCTGACTTCAAAGATGGGAAACCAGTAGGTGAAACGGAACACAGATGGAAACCTTCACTACATCCTGGAAATAAACTGGCTAGCAACAGGTTCTTCTTGACGGTCATCAGCGGGGTGACAATATCATCCACAGAGGCTACAAACAAGTCTTCCACTACAACATTCACTCCATGCTTGGGCATGGGAGCAGTCACAATGTTAGGCCTCTCGGGCGCCTCGAACTCAATCTCCTTAGCATCGATTAGGTCCTGAACTTTATTCTTCAAAGCCCAACAATCATCCATATTATGCCCCGGGTTGTCAGAGTGATAAGCGCAGCGGGCGTTAGGATTGTACTTTGGGGATGTTGTATTTACAATCTTCGGAGCTTCTTTTAGAGTCACCAGATTGGTTGTCAGTAACTGCGGCAATATCTGGGACAAGGTCATGCTGAGGCGAGTGAACTTCCTTCAGGGTCTCTCACTCCTTTGTTGGTTATGATGCTGAGGAGCAGTAGCAGGTTTTGAAATAACCACCGCGTTGACAGCTTGGCGGCGTTCCGGTCTATTCTGTCTGCTTGAACCGTAGACAGCACTGGATTCCTTCTTGAAGGGTTTCTTCTCGGTGCTCGATGAAGCACCCTTCTGTATCTTCCTAGACTTGATACCAACTTCAATTCTCTCACCAGTCAAGATAAGGTCTGTAAACCCGGCTGAATAATTTCCAATCAAATGGTTGAAGAACGGACCAGACAGGGTCCCCAGAAACATATCAACCAGCTCACGATCAGTCAAAGGTGGTTGCACCCTTCCGGCAAGGTCTCTCCATTTTTGGGCATACTCTTTAAATCCTTCACCTGTCCCTAGTGACATACCCTGGAGTTGGGTACGCGTAGGAGCAAGGTCGGAATTATATTGATACTGCTTATAGAACGCAGTAGCCAAATCTTCCCAGTTGCGGATACTGGCCCCATCCAGCTGATAGAACCATTCGAGTTGAGTCCCTGAAAGACTATCCTGAAAGAAATGGATCCACAAATTCTTCTCAGCAGTGTAAGGTTGGATCTTCCTTACATACGACCGGAGGTGCAGCTTTGGGCAAGAGGCTCCGTCATATTTGGCAAAAGCAGGTGCCTTGAACTTATGGGGAATCACCACTCTATAGGATAAGCCTAGGTCTCCAAAGTCCAACCCGGGCACATTCTGTATCTCCACGGTGCTCAAGCGGTTCTCCAACTGTTTATACCTATCCTCAGCAGGAGGATACTGTTCTTCATCATAATCCGTCTCGTTGTCGGAGACTACGGGACTAGGAACCCTTCTCTCTGGTGGGTTGTCTTTCCCTACAGAGGAGGTTGTCAGATCAACCTCGTTTTTCAGTCCATTTCCAAACCTGCGTCTAGTGTCGAACAAGACGGTCCTCTTCTTCTTCTTATTCCTCTCTTTCAGAATCAGAGTCTTCAAATCCTGTTGACCCTGGGCTAGGCTCATAACCAACTCTTGGAATTGGGAATTCTAGGCCTAGAGGGCCTTGATAGCTTGTTCAGTGGAAGGTTCAATAGACATGATGATTGCTGAAATAAACAGCGAAGAAGATAAGTGACCTGTAAAAGGGGTACCTGTTATGCATATGATGAAATGAAATGCGTATGATTTATGTTTTCAAAGACAATCGAGATTCAAATTTGTAGACAAGAAAGGAACACATTTTATTAGATTTAACTTTGGAATTTAAATTGTTCAACAAATTTCCCTTAGGCGTTACAAGAATGAGAATACTGAAAAGTAAATAAAACCGTAAAAGAAATCCTCAAAGGTCCATCAATGTTCCCATGGCCTCTTTTTCTCAATGCGGATATAGTCATTCAGGATCCGCTCGTTCTCCAATTTCTTTGTCAGCTTCTGGATCTTCTGTTCCTGTTCATTGAACCTTTCTCGATAAGAATCCCGTTCTTCCTGCAGTTGCGCCCAAGACCTCTTTAGTGTGCCAACATCAGTGGGTGTATGAGGATGGAGAACAGTTGGAGGAACCCCGTCTTTATCAGCAACTTCAAGAGTAATAGGCCTGACAGCTTCGTATGTCATACCTAAGTTCTGGGCACGGATGCGGACCCATCTGAAATATGACTCCATTGGCAGAGAAGTTTTTGGTCCCAGCTCATGTGGGTCAGCTTTGTGAACTGTGTCCCAAGCCCTGATGAATCTATGACGCAGTTCGTCGCTATCTACCTGAAAGTCAAAGACAATATGAGGTATCAACATCTCATGAGGCCCTTCTCTCCTGGATCTTCCAAACTGACGGAGAGCTAAACATGGGTTATAAGAGATTCCTCCATGGGTTCCGATCAATGGAACATTAGGATACTCTCCACAACGATCAATGACGACCACCTCATCTAAGCCTCTGAGAGTCCAAATAATGTCTTTATCAGTAAGAGACATTATCCTATGAGCCCAGCCCCTTCCTTCTTTGTTCTTCAGTATGAACTTAGGGAGGTGCAAAATAAACCACCTCGCCAATAACGGAGCACAACACAGCAAAGTCCCCCGTCTTCGGGCAGTACGAGTATAGAGCTGATAATGGATATCACCCAAGAGAGTGGGTACAGGATTCCGAGAGATGAAGATCCTTATGGCATTAACATCAACAAAGGTGTCGGGATTTGGAAACAATACTAGACCATAGATTAAGAGAGCCAGAGTGTCTTCGTACGCTTTGAAGTCTAAGTCATTCCATAAACAATTAGCTTTGCCAACCAGAAACTTAGCCAAAAAACCCTTAACTCCGCTTCTAGTCTCCCAGTTAGCCATTACCTCCTCTTTGGTCAAGTGAAGGGCTGCAGCAATCTCTTCAGGCCTGAGAGTCTTTTCCCAACCAGTAAATGGAATCTGCTCCAAAGCAGGGATACCAAGCAAATCAGAGAATTCTTCCAGGGTAGGGACCAGCTGGAAGTCTTGAAAGGTAAAGCAATGGTATAGCGGATCATAAAACTGGACTAGGACACTCATCAATTGTTGGTCCCACTTTGAGGTGACTAACCCGAGAAGAGAACCATGCCTCCTGATGAAGGAAGTAGTGTCTGGAATCCTGTCAACCAATTCTTTGAGCAGAGTAGGTGGTTGAACAAAGTTGAGCCGGATAGTATTCCTGCGCATGGGCATCATGATGTCCTACAAAACAGAGCAAAGATGAAACCTTCTTGTCTTTGAAATGGGTTAGTCCTTATGCAGGATGTATGCAATGTTATGATGTTATGATGTTATGATAAAGGCACACCACAAGTATTCACAAAAGGCAAACATGGTAAAGGCACACAAGTCACACAAGATAGCCCTTAGATTTCAGGCTGGCATGTGCGAGTGTGTCAGGTTTCAGTTATGTTATCTTTATACATGTTATGGTGAGCTACGATTAATTTTTAATTTGAGGATAAGTCTTGTCATGCATAGCCTAATTAGCATACATCTAGCAGTTAATGGTTGCGGAAAATAAAACTAAGCTATTACAAGGCGTCGGGTATTTACATTGCCAAAAACAAACCCTTGAAAAAGTAAATTGCGGGGAATTAAATAAAAGCGATAAAAAGTCCTAATTAAATTTATTACATCCTTGGAGCAAATACAATTATATGGATCAAATTATGAATCAAGAAAAATCACACGCGCGAGAAAAAATTGGATCGGAGAGTTTTTTAGGGTTTTGACCCTTTTTTGAGAAAGAAAGAGATTTTTATTATTTTGCATTTAATTAAATTAAACCTAGACTAATTAATTAATTAAATAAAAGAAAGATATTTTTTGAGTTTTTTATGTTTTTTAAGGAAAATAAAAAGATGGTCAAAAGTTATTAAAAACCCTAATCCTACATTAATTTTATTTATTATGAAAATGTTATTATTAACCTAATTAAAACTAAACAAATTATATTAGTATTTAATTACAAAATAACTAATTAAATTTAATAAATAAAAATATTATATTTTTTTTATGTTTTCTGAATTTATTAAGAAAATATTAATTGTTTTAGTTAGTAGTTAATTAAAATTTAATAAAAACAAATTAAATAAAAATAAAAGGAGGAGAAGAAAATAAACCCAAGGGGGTGCTGGCCCAAGTCAGGAGGTGATTTTGGAATTTTATGGCCCAACAATATTCCAGCCACGTTGACTTTTGTGATTATCCACATGCTTGTTGACTGGAGAGTATGGTGATCTTTCACTCATGGCCATTGGATCTATGCTTGGAGACATCTGGCGCACTGAGGTTTGAGGTGTATGGCAGACCTCACTTTGAAATTTGCACGTGAATACCTGTGAAATAAAAATAACAAGGTTTTTGGGGGACCTGGGATTCGAACCCAGGTCCCAAAGCTCATTAGCCAGCGTCCCTGCCACTACACCACATGCATCTTTTTGATATTATAATGATAAGCAATTAATATATATGAAAACAAAATGATATGCTGTAAATAAAAAACAAACGCGCGCTTTTCAAATTAACCAATCATATGCCAACACATCAGCGTCTTCAACCTTTGTTCTGTGTAAATAAAAACAAATAGCGGGGGTTTTTAACCTCCACTAACTCCTGCAAGGAAAAATAACGATTAGGCACACAGCAATCATAAATGTTTCGCGAGGTATGGATTCCCTTCGTCTTGGCCTCACGAATTCAACCATGTGTCTCATTAGTCCCAATTTTTCCTGGATTGAAAAGCCCCATTTAAAAGCTCAAGAACCCTAGAAATTCAGTCATGGTATCTTTCGATTCAGGGCGTTACAGTTTAATTAAATCATTCCATCAGCTTTGTATGATCTCTAGCAATGCAAAACAATTACAAACATATGTTAAATGCGCATGAATTAAGATATATAGTTTTGAATCAAAAGTGCAAACCGTGGGACTATATGTGACGATTCTTTGAGCTTTGGTGCGTGAATTGGATTGCAAATCGTTCTTGGAACCTCCTATAATGTATTTGGATGGTCAAAGCGCCTTGAATTGGCCTAGAATGCAAGAACAGGTTTTCACTTTTCTTGAAATTTCTTGAATTTGACAGGGTCGTTTCTGCAGCTTTCAATTGTGTCCTAGGTCATGGTTTGCTTGCATACATATAGGAGAATCAAATTAGGTTAAAAGCTGGGCCAATATCCATGTGCATTGATGTTTAAATCTTTGATTGAAAATCAAATATTCTTGATTTTTCATGATTGAACAATGTTGCCAAATTTGGATTTTTCTTGTATCTTTGACTTGTACACGAATTTGCCAGCATGTTTTGATCATATTTGCTTCACAAATTGATTTAAAAAAACAAATCTTCTATTTTCTTATAATTTAAATTAATTAAATGAATTAATATGTATTAGAAATCCAATTAATCAATAAATTTAAGAAAACAAATCCCATTTAGCTTGGTGGGTCGTGCATAGGTCATGGGTGAAGTTTCAAGAAGAGATTTGAGGCCCATTAGCAAAAAGAATGTGTTTTGGGCAAAGTTGACTTTTGCAAATTCATGAAAATTTCCCAACTTCTCCAATGCACAACTTGCTCAATTTTGATCATATGACCATGTTCTTGGACATTTTGGAAAGCTCTTGAAGTCCTCTAACCAATGCTTTTGGTCCCATGTCATTTGGATCTACCAATCTCAAGTTATGGCCTTTGACTCAAAGTGTACTTTTGTTGACTTTTGAAATTGACCTATAATGTAAAAATTTGTAACTTTTTGTGAGAGCATTTCTTGATCTTAGAGTGTGAGTATGGATTGTAGGAGATTGCATCCTCTTCAAAATGAGATTTGGATGGAATTTTTATGACAAACCATGAAAGAGTTGTGCCCTTGTCAAAGTACATTTGACTTTTCTACTATCCAAAAATAGTAACTTTTGCATCTTGATGATTTTTGAGCTATTCTTGTGGAATCATGATCAAGACTTGATCAAATGATGATTGTGAACTCAAAATAAGATGTTTACCAAGAATTCTGACTTTTGACTGCAAAATGACCATTTTGCCCTTGCAGTTGACTGTAGGTCAAATGGAGCTTTTGACTGTACAAATTGGCACTGTGAGTCTTGAAACTTGGCATGTAGGTTCTTGAGAATGTATATAGGCCTATGAGACTTGATTGAACCATTGAAAACCTCAAATTCCTTGAAATAACCAAAACCCTAATTTCAGCTGTGTTAGGAGGTGATTTGACTGTACAACCCTTGAGCTAATTTGAGGATCATTCTTGACAAATCTTGAGAGATATGGGAGGGCAAGTTTTGGGGTACAACAATATTTTTGGGGTTTTGGTATGCTTTGTTATGCTGTTGTATGCTGTTGGTTTTTTGAATAATGAATATGTTTCTCTCTTCTTCTCTCTGTCCCGAATGGCCCTGTTATATGCTATATTCTTTATCTGAAAAACAAAACTTTTGGGGGGAAAAAGTAATTGGTTTTGAACATTTGTGTTATGGTGCTTTTCCTCTTTCTTGTTGCAGTTTTGACTTGGCCTATATTTGTTCAATTTTGGGCTGTATGTTTGCAGCTATTTGGACAGATTTTGGCCTCTTATGGACAGCATATGGAGGGCTGCAATGCAGTCCATTTTTGACAGCATTTTGGCTTTTTGTGATTGTGCTTTTTTCATTGTGATGTAAACTAATTTTGCATCATTTGAAACCATGATGAAATTATTGATTTTGACTTGAATTTCTCCTTATTTTGTCCTCTGTGAACCAATTGAAAATTGCGATTTGCAATGGACCAAACACGGACAAAACGTTGTCCCCTTATTTCTGATTCTTTTTACCAATCCCTAATGATGAAAATATAGAGATTTCTTTGAAATTTTCCAATCTTATTCCAACATGCATTTTGCTAACTAATGCTCTTCTCTTGTTTACATGTACGGGCCCATTGGATGATAGGGAGAATTGGCGAAGAGTGGCTTAGAGCACTTGAAGAAAGCTTGATGATGAAGAAAACTCCTTAGTAATTTAGTGCTTTGTTAGTAATTTTGTAACATATTTTTTGTAATTGCAAGCTTGTAAAAAACTTTAACAATTGAACATTCTTTGATCTTGAACAACACTTTGGATGATACATTGAACGTAAGCCTTGTACCAAAAGGAAATTGAATGATAATTGTGAGGACTTAGGTATTCAAAAGTCACTTTGTAGTCTTGTAAGCTTCTCATGAAATTTGAATGAAGTCTTTTTCTTGTTCAAAGTCTTCAAGAGTGATCAACATAAGCTTTGCAAATTCCTTTGAAGAATGATGAGTTGATTTTTGAATATAGCCTTAAAGAGTTAAATTTGGAATAAGATTTGGACTTGAAATTGAGAATGGAAACTTGGAATAATCCTTGTCTTGTAATATGTAGAATCGATGTGAACTTGATTCACATGTAGAACTTTTGAACTTGAATGGATAATGAGACTTTGAATGAAGTTTATGAACAAATTGATTATGTCTTGCAAACTTGAATCATTTGAAATTGACTTTGAATCCATGGATTTAGCACATTGAATTTGAAATGAATGCATGAGAAACAAATGGACTTGAAAGTATTAATGAATGTCTTGTAAAATTTTAATAAATTTCATGGTCTTCCAAGCGCACTTTGACTTTGATCATTGAAGTAATCTCATAGACAATGCTATTTGTGATACTTTGAAAAAAGAATCACTTCATGGTATTGAAAATTGAAGAAGTTGTGAGCCTTGAAAATTGGACAAGTGTTTCTTGTGATTAGGTCAAATTTGCAAAATGACCTTTAAAGCATTCGAATTTTCTGATGATCTTTCGCACATAATCAAATCTTGACTTGTGAAGATAAGATAGAGACGACGTCAAGGAGAGTCATACGCAAAAGAAACGCCCAAAAATATCGAATAACAAAGAAGTTACAGTCACTTGAAATTGATGTTGCAAAAGGTCATCTTTTGGGTTACTGGAGTCATTTTCAGTCGTATGGACCACTGACTAAGCAAACTCACGATGCGAGGCTTGAAACTTGGCACAAACATCTCCGTTAACACGTGAAGGACCGTAAAGACCGTTTGAAACTATGAAAACTCATTTTCTTTTGAGAAGTGCGAAACCCTAATTGTTGATTTACTGCCTCAGAAGAGAATCTGTCTGGTCGATTTCTGAGCCAACTTGAATATCCGAGAAACCCTAGGGTTGTATCTTGTATGAAAAATGGAAGGGCAAATTTTGGGGTACAACAGTATTCAATCATCTTCAACTCTGAACACTCGAAAGTTGTCACTTTTCTCACTTATCATGTTGAAGATATTTGAATAGGGGCAGCTATTGCACCCCAAAATTTACCCTCTTGATTTAGGCTTATGTTTCATCATGAATATCATATTGCATTGCATTCATACATTGTGATGGGATCAAAATACTTTGGTTATCAAGTCTTCCTCAAGCTTTGAAGGTTGATTGCATTGACAAGTTGCTCAAGTGAAATCTTATCATCTAAACCTCTGGATCTTTCAGGCTCAAAAGTTATTGCATATCTCAAGATATCTTATCCATCTCCTTGGATCATCAGAGGATTGGAGTTTGTGTTTGATTATGAGAAGGAGTCGCTCTTTTGATTCACCAGTCAAATCAGGGTTTTGTTTGATCAAGCCTATTGATCAAGGTACAAGTCTTGATTTGGAAGCTACAACATCTCATTGGTATTTGGAAAGTCTTAGTACAAGAAATTGGCCAGGATGCCCCAAAAGATTTGAAGTTTTGAAGGTGGTTCATCAGTCTCCTAAGATATTAACCAAAATTAGGGTTTGGCCCAGGTTGAGGTAATTGAGGTCTAGATGAGCCAATTAATGAAGCATCACTATCTTATCATCATTGGAATAAAATTTGATCAAGGAGTCTCTCATGATATGCAGTGGAATTAGGGTTTTGAAGCTTGATCAGCTATCTCCTAGCACATGGCATAAAACTAGGGTTTTAGATTTAATCAGGATTTCTATGACTTTTTCACCCAAACCTGTTTCCATGGTTCACCATATGTTATTAAGCATTTAGGATTGAAACATTGAGGTTCAATTTGGATTGGAAATGGTTCAATTGATCAAAAGGGGCAAATTGGTCATTTTGACCAAAGTCAATAAAATTAGGAGTTGACCAAGTTGGAATTTTGGTCAACCATCAATTTAAGCATCCTCGTTTTATATCCCATACCTAAATTCATCTTTGAATCATGAGAAAGGTTGAATTTGAGTGTAACTTGTTCAAGAAGTAACTTAAATTTTGAAAAAAAATCTAAGTGCCAAGATGACTTCTCTTGGGCAAGCCATGCGCGTAATTTCATCAAACACTTGGCAGGCCATTTTGTGGAATCAATTTCTGGTGATTCAAGCTTCTATTTGAAAAATTAAAAAGAGAATTTTGTAGTCTCCCATGAGAGCTTCCCATTGAACTTTGAATCATTCAGTTTGGCCAAGAATTGAGTGAGTTGTGATGTTTCAAAGTTGGTATTTCAAAGCTGGCCTCATGCACACCATGCATGCCCATGCACGCGCGCGGACCAGGCAGGCCAAATTTCATTTTTGCCTCAAGTTTGCAACACCATTTCTCCATCAAGTTTTCATCAATTTGGAAAATTCAAAGCCCTAAGATGTTCTACATTTTGAAAGCACTTGAAAGGCCCCTCAAGCATCCAAAACGCACGAAGGAATTTCAAATGGCCTAAGCATAAAGTTAGCTAGCCAGATTTTTGGAAAACCATGCCCATGTTGCAGAATTTTACACAACTTCAGTTTTGTTTGTTGTCAACGTAGCCAGCTCACTAAATGCACATGTTTTGCTCACAATACCACTCAACATGATATCACCAAAACGACTTCTAGGTTGGGCATAAGTAGAAACAAAACGCATCACCATTTGGACACTTTTCTTTTTTTCTGTTTTTGCAAATTCTGCTTCTAACGGCCTTGAGCTTTTCAAGGACCCTTCTACCCTCAGCAGTCACTCTATATAAGCCACATTTCATTCCCTTTCGAAAGGGGGGCATTCATTTCTCTCAAGAAATCAGAAACTCCAATCTCTCTCTCTCAAAAAAATTTCTACTTAGAAGCTTCTCTATTCTCCATTCCAGAGCTCGATTCATGATCATTTTCACTTTATTGGAGCATTAGAAGAAAGGGACAAGATTTTTCACTTTGTTTCAGAGGCCATAGTTAAGTTTATTTCTCAACTCGAAAGGTAATTTTCAGATCTTGATTCTCCATAATTTTGCTTGATTCATGGGATTTAAAGCTTGTAATCATGTTCATAGTTGGCCAGATCTTACATCTGATGTATAAATTTGTTTGATTCTGAAGCATATGCGATTTGGTGAACTTCTGGTTTTTCAAGGTTCAATGATTTTCTCAATTTTCTTGCTCTGATTTCTACTTCCATGGTCAATCATTTTGAATTTTGTAAAAAGCATGATGTAGTTGGTAGTTTGAACTTTGATTTGTGATTGGAATCATTGATTTTGGTGAAGAAACGAGTATGTACGATGGACCTGAACATGAGCCCTAGAACTGAAAAACGCGTGTTTTGAATTGATCTGGAGGTTGAAGATGATGGCGTGGACGGATCTGATTGGTCCATTTGATTTTTAATGCATTTTTCATATTTTTGATTATATTTTATTTTCTGATTTTATTTTTATGATCAAAATATTTTTAAAAATCATAAAAAAATTACTATAGGCCAATGATAATTTCTAGTACTTGTCATATATTTTTTGAATTTTTTTTTAAATATTTTGATTAGTTTTAAAAAATTCATAAGTGTAAACAATTGTTTATTCAATGTTTAATTTTGTTTTAATATTTCTTTTGATTAAAAAATTCCACAAAAATTATTTTTGAACTCATAAAATAATGTAAAAGTTGATTCTAAATTTGGTTTAGCATTTTTTCTATTTTTGATTAAATATTTAATTTCAAAAGTTTATTTGTAATATTTGTTTGTTTGATTTTTATTTTAATATTTCCATTGATTCAAAAATACTCAAAAAAATCATGCAAGCTTTTCTTTAATCATAGATTCTGAATATATTTTTATTTTGACCCTTTTGTGACTTTTGGCTAGGGTTTGCATTTTTGCCCTTAAATAATAGCTTAATTGTTAATTGTTTGGTTAATTGTTAAACCATTGATTCAAAAATTCTAAAAAAAATCAGAGATGTGTGTTTCTAGTACTAGTATTTGAATAAAATTTTGATTGGACATTTTCCTGACTTTTGTTTAAAATTTCATGTTGAGATGTGATTATTAAACTAATTGATTAATTGTGTGAATTTAATTTTGTTTTGGACTTTTCTTTAATTCAAAAAAAATGTGGAAAAATATGTTTTCTGACTTTTAGGGTCTCCTTGTGATTTGCATCATCTTTATTTGATTTGTTTGGATTTTTATCTTGCTTAATCAATATTTAAGATTAAAAGTCAAAAATTAGGGTTTTGTTGCTTATGGTACAAGTTTCTTTTTCAAAACCCTTATGCTCTGGATTTTTATTGGAATTCAAGTCTTGATTATGGTCCATGAATGTGTTGAGGATTTAAAAACCATTTTTCTTGAATTATTTTACTTGGTTTGACATTTTTCCACAAATTATTTTGAAAAACTTGTCTAGTTTGGTAGTTTTTGCCAACTAGTCTTGAACTTTGGGCCTCATTTGATCCCCTCCTCAATCATTCATGAACATAAGAGTTTCCTTCTGACTTCTACACCCTTCAAATATGCTAAGATATTTTTGGTTTGAATTATGGATCTTTGTTTCTTTTTTTTGATATATTTTTGAAGTGAAGGTACCTAATTGATGTAGCATATCTTGTTGCATATTGTTTGATGGCCAATGAACTTGAGTGAGGCCTATGATTTGGCACCTAATGATCATGTTGGATATTTTTAATCAAATAAAATCAAGTCATTTCATTTAATGTCTCATGTTGGAATGTTTGAACCTTTTGATGCATTATGTGGGTTTCATCATTCTAGTGTGTTTGTGAAGCTGTGGTTGAATTAATTGTACATGATTGAAATGTGTTTGCCCCTGACCTCCGTGGTCGTTAATTGTGTTATTTTCAAGCTCCCATGATCCTTGATTGATGATCAATTGTCAATTCAATATGGTGATAGAAAGGAGCAACATTCCTCTGATTCTTTTGACCAAATTATGCATATGCATGTTTCCTCTTGTCTATCATGTCTAATGTTTGATAAGTGTCATCATGTTGTTCTCACTTCATCATGTTGCATCCATCCCTTATTTGAGTCATCATTCACCTTATAGAATACTAACTTGTCTGTTGAATGTGCGAGGTACTTTGAGAAAGTTTCCACTTTTGGTTTGAGGCTACTGTGTTTCACTTTATTTGTGGAACACAACTTATTATACTGGCACTGCTATTGTGTTTGGCATGTTTTTATATTCCATGCAGGATATATACATATGATTGTGAATGTTATACATTGCCCACATGATCTGTTCATATCTAATAATCTCATTACTTACATCCTTATGGCATAATTTCTGACTTGATTTGTCTACTGATACCAGCTTGCTTGAAGTTCTCATGGTTTCTTTATTTCTTGCTCAGTTGCTACGGTTAGTTATCCGTTTGGTATTGCACTATCTCTTTTCTTCCATTTTCATTTTGTATAGCTCTCTGATTGCATGATGGGACCTCTGTTGCTGATATATGTCAAGAGGCCCTCTATTTTTGTCTGATACATGTGTTGTGTTTTCTTTTGATCGATGAGTCACTCAATTTAGAAATTTAGATCACGAATTCGCTCTCATTGCATATTCCCTATAGGATGTTTATTGCTTTTATTCTTTAATTATTGATCGATGAGTCACTCAATTTAGAAATTGAGATCACGACTTCGCTCTCATTGCATGTTCCCTATAGGATGTTTATTGCTTTTCTTCTTTAATTGTTGATCGATGAGTCACTCAATTTAGAAATTGAGATCACGATGTCGCTCTCATTGCATGTTCCCTATAGGATAGTTTTGTTCAACTTCCTTTAGCATGCTAACATAGGGTAGGGTTTTCCTTTATCCTCAACCTTAGGGTCAACCATTATTTGATAACATTAGGGCAAGAAATTAGGATAGTTTCCCCTATTTGTTTTCTTTTCCTTTGCATTCTGCATCTTAAAACAAAAATTGTTTTCTTGGCAAATCATAAAATACTTCTAATAAACTTAAACCCTTCTTCAAGTTAAAAGATACAAACCAATCCTATTTGTTTATGCGCCTCTTGGCTTTGTTTTTTAAAACCTTTGAGCCGATGTTTTGCCATCGCACATTTGTTTGAAGCCGATGTTTCGCCATCGCACATGTTTGTTATCCTACTTTGATTCTCAGTATTATTGTTAGGTGTGATATTTTTCTATCCGTTTTATTGATGTTTCACCATCTTTTCCATGATACTTTGAGCTGATGTTTTGCCGTTGCACATTTGTTTGAAGCCGATGTTTCGCCATTGCACATGTTTGTTATCCTACTTTGATTCTCAATATCATTGTTAGGTGTGATATTTTGCTATCCGTTTTATTGATGTTTCGCCATCTTTGCCATGATATTTTGTCATCTTTTAGTCGATGTTTCGCCATCGCACATTTGTTTGAAGTCGATGTTTCGCCATCGCACATGTTTGTTATCCTACTTTGATTCTCAATATCATTGTTAGGTGTGATGTTTTGTCATCTAATTTATTGATGTTTCGCCATCTTTGGCATGTTACTATGTTATTATTTAGTTTATGTTTTACCATCTCATCTGTTTGTTGTTTTACCATCTTGACTATTTTTGTTGTCTTAATTAAAAAATACAAACCAACCAAAATATATAAGCCGAACTACGACTACTCTGATTCCTTAAAAGGGATACGTAGGCAAAGGGGTAGGTCCCAAACGAGCATAACTTTTATTTTCCCTACATTGTTTTCTTCTTTTCTTTCGCATGCATTCCCTTTTTAACTTTAAGCCATATACATAGGATTTGACCACACCTATTAGATTAGACAACAAGAGTGGATACCGTAGAGTACTACGGGCGTGTGGGGTGCTAATACCTTCCCCTCGCGTAACAGACTCCCTTACCCGATCTCTCGGTTGAAAGACCGTGATTTCTCCCTCTTCAAGTTTTCTCGATGTTTACCTTTCCCCTTTCGGCGGGATAAAAGACGTTCAGTGGAGACTTCATTGATGTTTCATTACATCCAGATGACAGGTTTCGGCCGTGTTGTTTCAATTAGATTCGGAGTTGGAGGAGGATCAAACCCAATAGTCTTGTTATCTATCAAATCCTGAATTTCATTATTCAAGGCCCGTCATTGGTCAATCTCATGCCTGGGGCTACTTGAGTTGTAAGAACATTTAGCGTTCGGATTATGCTTTAGTGAAGAGGTATTAGGATTGGCAGGAGGATTATGCAATGTCACCAAATTATCCTTGAGCATGTGTTGTAAGGCTTGAGATAATGACATACCTAACCTCGTGAATTGTCTTCTCAGAGTTTCAAACCGTTGGTGATTAGCAGATGGTCTTTGAGTAGGAGTTGGATTGGAGATTCAGACAGCAATAACAGACGGATGATCATTCTTCTTGGTACGGGCCCTTGCCCCGTACACAGAATTGATTTCCTTCTTTGCAGGAAAAGGTTTCTTGACAGGATTTGAAGTGGAGGCAGATGCCATGGAAATCTTCCCATTTTTGATGTCGCTTTCAACTCTTTCTCTGGTTAAAATTAACTCAGTGAAACCGGAAGAAGAACAGCCAACCAATATATTAAAGAATGGACCAGATAAAGTGCCCATAAACATATCAATGTTCTCCCTATCGGTCAAAGGTTATTGAACCCTACTGGCCAGGTCTCTCCACTTTTGTGCATATTCTTTGAATCCTTTATTCTTTCCCATGGTGATATCTTGCAACTGAACCCTTGTTGGAGCCAAGTCGGTGTTATACTGGTATTGGTGGTAGAATGCGATGGCTAAATCCTCCCAGGTATTGATATGGGAACCATCTAACTGGTAGAACCACTCTAGTTGCATTCTGGTCAAGCTCTCTTGAAAAAAGTGAACCCAGAGCTTCTTATTAGTAGTGTGCGGCTGTATCTTGCGCACATAAGATTTCAGGTGAAGTTTTGGACAGGAAACTCCATTGTACTTTGCAAAGACTGGTATTTTGAATTTTTGGGGAATAACAACCCCAGAGATCAAACCCAAATCATCAAAATATAAACCATGGACGGCTTGGATCTCGACGGCCTTCAATTTGTCTTCTAACTGCTTATACTTGACATCGGCAGTTGGATACTGCTTGTCAAAATATTCATCATCAGACGCTTGATCATTAATACAATCAGACTAGGTACTTCTAGCTTCACCAATCTGATTCTCGTCTTCCTCAGATGAGTCTTCCACTACCGGGATCTGACGAACTTGCTCTTTGAAGCTTCTGCCCATGTTGACCAGGGCTTTCTTCTTGGGTTTCTTCTTAACTGCCAGAAATGCCATCATATCTTGTTTCCCCTTGGCTAGGGCCAGTAGAGTCTCTTGGAATTGAGAGTTTTGTGCCTGAAGATCCTTCACAGTTTTCTCTAGATCCATTTTGCTGAAATAAACAACAGAAAGATAAGGAAACCTGTTGTGTGAAAACCCGTCATGTTATGATGCATGGAATATGTATATGCAAATGATTTCAAGGATTCATAAGATTTAAATTTGTATAGACAAAGCATGAACAAATGTCAAATTTCATTAATTAGTTCAAAATGAGTACAACATGCCCCTTGGGCTTACAAAATAACTCTCTAAGATAAAAAGACTGAACGCATCCTCTTCGGTGCAAGGTAGGCATTCACACTTTGCTCTTCTTGTAGCTGCTTTGTAAGCTCCAAGACTCTCTTCTCACTAGCGTGGAATTGAGCTTCAAAGGTATCTCGTTCCTTCTTTAGCTGAATCCAACCCTTTTGCAAGTCTTCAAGAGAGGTTGGCATGTCGGGATGGAGGACAGTGTACGGGACATCTCCTTCAACCACACGTTCCATGATGACTGGTAAGATGGAGGGATAAGGCATCATAAGATTCTGAGCACGAGCTCGCACCCACCTAAGGTAAGGCTCGAGGGGAATGGAATTCTTGTGTTCCAGCGTCTTGCTATCCACTTTGCTCATCATCCTCCAAGCTTGTATAAACCGAGGACGATAACCTTGATCGTTGCTCTCGTATTCGAATACCACTCCTTGGATGAGCATCTCATGAGGACCATCCCTTCGGGCATATCCAAACTGGCGTAAGGCTAAGCAAGGGTTGCATGTGATACCTCCTCTAATACCAAGAAAATGGACATTAGGTAATTCCCCACAATGGTAGATGATAGTAACATTCTCCAAGGATCGAGAACACCAATGGATATCTGAATGTCTGAGCGTCATCAACTTATGGGACCACCTCAAACCTTGCTCGTTCTTCAACATAGATTGGGGAAGATGCGAAATAAAACATCTAGCCAAAAGAGGAGTGCAGCACATGAGGGCTCCTCTCTTCCTCATAGTGCGAGTGTGGAGAGAATGTAGGATATCTCCCAACAAAGTAGGCACCGGATTGCGAGACATGAATATTTTGACAGCACTGATATTTATGAGTTGATCAGGGTTTGGGAACAAAACCATCCCATAGATGAGAAGGGACAAGATTTCCTTAAAAGCTTGTAAGTCCAAAGAGTTCCAACAATATTGAGCTTTCTCAAACAAGAACCTGGCTAAGAAACCTTTGACACCACTCATTGTTTCCCAATTAGTTGTGATATCAGATTGTTGCAAGTGTAGTGCTCGGGCAATCTCTTCAGGTCTTGGATCTCTTTCCATACCGTTGAAAGGTAATTGATTGAGAATAGGAATCCTCAAGAGTTGAGAGAATTCCTCCATAGTAGGCACAAGTTGATAATCAGGAAAGGTGAAGTAATGGTGTAGAGGATCAAAGAACTGGAAAAGCACCTTCATCATATCTTCATTTGTGCTAGAGGTAACCAAGTTTAGGAGGCAACCATGTCTTTCGATGAATGAAGAATTCTCAGGGACCCTTGATGCTAGCTCTTTGAGTTGAGAAGGAATTCTTACTATATTGACTTGAATGGTTTTCCTGCAAATAGAAGCCATGTCCTACAAAACAGAACAAAGATAAATCCCAAAAATCCTTAAAATGGTTAGTGAGAATGAGTATGATGTTATGATGTTTATGATGTCATGTACAAGTAAGAATATACAAATAAGACAAACAAGTCCTTAGGTTTAGGCTTGCATGGAGTCTCATAGGTAAGTATCCTCTTGAAGTTTAGTTGGCTCAAACCTGTCTTAGAAATAGTAATCGGGTTCTAAGGGATCTCAATATCACTGATCTTTCTTCTTGGGCATGGTTTCAGTGCGAGCCTCTTTAATGGCGACCGAAATATCCCAAGAAGTTTGATCTCAATAAGTGTAATATCAAGTATCAACCAACTTCAGACTTCACCGAAGCTGGTTATCTCACTACTTCCTAATGGCCAAAGTTGGTCAAGTAAAGGTTCTAAAGTCAGTTAGTGCTTCATGACACCACACAGCGGCCCCGTATTATCCTTGACTATTCAAGAGCTACCGGTACCAACAAATGTGTCACAGTAACGTAGCTATTGCTTAGACCATGTTGGTATACCCCACACAGTTTCCACAACGTATTTCTACTTACCTATAAGGTATCCCAAATCCGGGTAGAGGATTAGAACAAGCCCAAACAAGGAACCAAAATGTAAAGCAAACAAATCAAACAATGAAAGTTGTGATACGGTGAGATAACTGACTTGAGGTTTTGCGTTTGTGTTCGCAAATGTTTCGGTTTAGCAAGAGTTGCCACCGACTTTTTATTTTATCCAAAGGAAAGGTCAAAAAGCACAGGAAAGACCTTTGAGATGTTTTTGGGTTCAGGGGGTAGATTATGAAAAGGGAAGGTTCTAGCACCCTTTTCCTCCATGGTTTTCCATGGGCTCTTAGTTACTTGTTTAGATCACTTGCTTTGCTTTTCTAATTGTTTGAAATGGTGCTTTGTGGTTTTTGAAAGTATTTTGAAAAGAGGCCATCGTTTTGGCAATATTTGTAATGATTCTTGTTTGAAGAATGTATACAAAGATGTTTGGCTTTTGAAAAATGTTTCAATGTTTGAAAGTTTGTTTTAAGAAATGTTTTGAAATTGTGTGTTTTTGTTTGAAAATAGCAAGGATGGTTTGCAAATTGATCAAGTAACTAGGAGCATCTACCTAATCAAAAGTCTTTCCTACACATTTTAACCCTTTGACATTATTGTTTTACAATTGTATTTGGTAAACAGCCTTATCTTTGGATGTTTAAACGGGACGGGCGTGGGTCATCGTATGACCATGATAGCAATGGTGCCAAGTATCTTAGCAAGTTTTAGGGACTAAGATCATTTGTTTTTAGGCAACATTTTGATATCGTCATCGTGGGACTATGATCTTTTTGTTTTGTTTTGTTTTTACCAAGATACCTAGCATGCATACCATGGCCATTTTAAGGCAACAAAGTGGATGAAACCCTAGGGATGCTTGTGTGTAATGTGTTGTCATTTTCAAGCATTTTTTGTCTTGTGTTTAAGTCATGCTATTTGTTTGATTTTTGGTCTTTGCATACAAACCCTAGTGTTACTATCATGGTATATGAAAGCGATAAAATGCATAAAGTAAATCTAAACTATTACAACGTTATTATGGGGAGGGGGATACAAGTTTGAATAGGGGGTATTTGCACAAAATAAAACCCTAATTTACTATTACAATCCAATTGAATTTAATTTACAAATAAATAAATAAACAAGTATTTAAATGTGCAATTAAATATAAATATGCAAAATGTTTTTTGTATTTATTTATGTATGAGAAAATAAGTTTATTCAAGTCTCAAAAATAAGAGAATATAAATGATTTTTTTGAAAGGGTGAAAACCCTAGTTTTTGTTTTAAAGGAAAATATGCTTTATATTATTTTATTTTATTTATGTACAAGGAAATAATAAACATAATATATGCAAAATGTTAAAAAATTGAAATATGTGTGAAAATATTATTTTAAGTGTATAAATAATAAATATAAAAATGTATGATATTTTTATATTATTTACAAGTTTTATTTAGAAAAATAAGTATATTAAACCAAATAAACTATTTATTATGCAAAAAATAAAAATAAAAAATATGATAAAATGTAAAAAATAAAGAAATTATTTTTTGTGATTTTAAATGTTTTGAAAAAATAAATAAAGTCAGAAAACATAAAAGAAATGAAAAAAATATGCAAGAATAAAGAAAATGGGCCAAGGGGGTGCAAAAAAAAATGGAGGGTGCAAACAGCAACAAGCCCAAGCGCCAGGCCCAGACTCCACTTTGTCCCTAACCTTTGAACAAACACGCGCGCGCCCTGTACTTCAAAATCTGTTCTTGCTCATGCTTGCATGAAATCCAAAACTTACAACATGAAACTTGTAGTATTTTTAGTCACGATTTCAATGATATAAAAAACTTGACCTAACTCTCAAAGATCAGAGAGAATTTTAATGGCCCTAAATTCTGACCTAAAATTTTCAGCATGTTCATCATCCAAATTCTCCTAGCTCAGTTAATATAAATAAGAACTATGCATATGTACATCTCAAGCAGATTAAATACTACATTTTTGCTTCACAAACATAAGCCTAAGGATGTCTAAATAGAGAGATAGAAACTTAGAAAATACCTTGTTCAGTTGAGTTTGGCTATGGCAATGTAGCAACTTTGAGTGAGGCCTGAAGTATTTGTGAGCTTGCTTGAAGTTCCCTCAACCTTTCCCAATGCTTAGCTTGCCTTGAACTTGCCTGAATGTCCTTGTAGAAGTCAACCTGCAAAGCTTCAAAATGAAAATGGTGAAGTGTGAAAACGAGGTTACAGTTTCTTGAAAAAGGTCTGGACAGCTTAGGTGTGATGTATGGAATGTGTTTGAAGTGATTCAAGACAAAACGCACGAGCCAATTTGGTTTTGGAATGTGATTTGCAGAGATGGCCCTGTTTTGGGCAGAAATGGTGATTTTTGTGTTTAAGGGTGTTTGCAATGCTATAAGCTCATGTGTTAGGTTTGTTACCATATGCTGAAGTTGTTTGAAATGATATCAAGACTTGGTTTTAACAGATACAAGAGTTATGGACTTTTTGCAAGCTTACTTGCTTTTGAAGCAAAAGTGAGTCGACAAAGCTCAAAGCCTGTACAGGCTAGCTCGAGGTCTGAAAATAGTTGTTATACCTTTCCTCAAGTTTTTGGATCTTGTTTGTAGCCAAATATCAGGTTCAATTCTCAAGGAATACAAAGTTGCAAAAAAGCAAGCTTTATCGAAATGGTATTGTTACCTTTATGCCATAAATGGATTAATTCATTGTGCAAAGTTCCATAGCTCAGAACAAAGCCAATATCCATTATATTTGCATTAAATTAATGAGTGTTGAAAGGTTTAATACCTGTAAAACAAGTACAAGCATGCTTAGGATAGATTTGCAACTTGTAGCAATGTGAAAAATGCCATGGACAAAACTGAGAAATGGCCATTTTCATTTCTTCGATTCTCCCTAACCATAAATGATCTTGGAGAGTTCTTGGACATTTTTGAAATCTTGTAACATGCTCTACAATCCATACTTGAAATGAATTTTGAGATTCCACTTGGAACTAGGTGAAAATTTTCCATGAAGTTAGGTTAAAATCCTGCCTAAACTAGAGCAAAATTTCACTAAGTTAAAAGTTTCATGGACCCCTATTCACAAAATCATAACTTGAGACCCAAGCATCTTTTTGGAAAACTTTCTGAATCAAAGTTGTAGATTTTATGGAGGACTACAACTTTAATGTTGGAAGTTTTTTTTAATCCAATTGCATCATGGTGAAAAAGTTGGGAAAAGTTGGGAAAAAATAAGAAATTTTCATAACTTAGAAAAATTCTAATTTATGAAATTTTTCAAACTTAAACCCGAATTTTCAAAATTAAGTTTCTTGGTGAACAAGTTTCATTTTTTGGCACATCTTGATGAAAAATGACCCTTGGAACTTGATTTTGACCAAAAAGTCAAAGTTTGACTTTTCAGTGTACAGTTGATTTTTGATCAGTTGACTGGAAAATTCATCTGTCAATCTAATGCATTTGAGATCTTTTGAACCTTGTGATTAAGTCAAGATGGTGCCATTGAGTCCTTGAAACCATGCTTGAACCCAATTTGCCATTGGCTAGGTGAAAAGTCAGAAATTGTCTTTCCTCAGTCAAAACCCTAATTTTGACCATTTTGCCCTTTTGATGATCTGATCAAATTTCTTGAGGAGTTGTGGCCCAAACTTGATCAAATGGTTCATATGAGTCTACAATGTTGATGTGAATAAAAAATAATGAGGTTTGACTGTAAATTGGCCACAGTTGACTTTTTCCCAATACAGCTGATTTGTAGGTCAACTGTCCAATTGACTGAGCAAAAATTTGATTCAAGGCTTGAAACTTGGTATGAGCAATCTTATAGGTCCAATATGAAGTATGAAAGTCACATGAGGCATTGGAAGTCCAAAACTCCTTGTGCAAACTCAAACCCTAATTTCAGGTCATCAGTGCAATGAGATGTCTTGAGCTGAGCAAACCCTAATCTGGTCTTGAGTCCAAGAAGTCTTGTTAGGGGAAATTTTGATAAAATGATAGGGAAAATTTTGGGGTACAACATCTTCCCCTGTTCAATCTTCTTGAACCTGAAGAGTTAGATTGGCGAGTTTGTCGTTCGTGACTCGAAGGTAAAAGATAATCGGACACTAGAGTGCCCGTAAATTTGCACTCGTCAAAATGTAGTTGAAGAAATGGGATTAAAGATGCCATTTAGAGAGGTTACATAATCTTGTCAGAGATGGGCTTAAAGATGCCATCCAAGAATGTTTGTTGAAAATCAAGAGAATGAACATCAGAATGGTATCCGTATCTGGAACGTATTTGAGTTGTATCTGGAGATTGGATCTGTATGAGCAAGGGAATAACATCCGTGTCTGGAGCATATCCGAGCTGTAACTGTATTTGAATACGAATGAATAGCAGAATGACTTCCGTGTCTGGAGTGTATTTGTATTGTATCTGAGTCTGAAATCTAAGTAGGCGACAGAATGGCATCCGTGTCTGGAGCATTTCTGGGCTGGGGAAAAAGTCAGAATAAGTGACAGAATGGAAACCGTGTCTGGAGCGTATCTGGACTGTATCTGTACTTTGAAATTTGAATAACTGGCAGAATGGCTTCCGTGTCTGGAGCATATCTGAGCTAGGGAACATCAGAATGAGTGACAGAATGACTTCCGTGTCTGGAGTGTATCTTAACTTGAAATCTGAAGTCGAGTCTTGAATGAGTATCAGGATGGCATCCGTGTCTGGAGCGCATCTGAGTTGTATCTTGACTTGAAATTCTGAATGAGAGTCTTGAATGAGTATCAGGATGGCATCCGTGTCTGGAGTGTATCTGAACTGTATCTTAACTTGAAATTCTGAATGAGTAATAGAATGACTTCCGTGTCTGGAGTGTATCTGTATCGTGTCTGAATAAGAGATTTAAATGAGTAGCAGAATGTCTTTCGTGTCTGGAGTGTATCCGTATTGTATCTGAATAAGAGATTTGAATGAGTAACAGAATGACTTTCGTGTCTAGAGTGTATCCGTACTGTATCTGAAATCTTTGAATATTGTTAATGATGGTTGTTAATCTTATCCTGAAAAGGGTAAAATGTTAGCTGAAACACAAAGTTATGTTGCATGAAATGTATGATGCAATATATGCGTTTTATCAATGTTTACGATATATGAATGTAATGTATGTGCATGTAAGCTGGTTAGTTGTATTGTTGAGGAAAATAAATCCTTGATAGTTGGGGATAATGAAATCCTTGACTGCTGCCGGGGAAAGTAAATCCTTCACCGTTTCTCGAGATTCGAAATCTTTGATTGATGTGGATGAGAAATCCTTGGTGACAGTTTGGGGATGTGAGAATCATTCATGACTTTCCTGGGGATATAAGGATCCTTCAAGTCTTTGGAGTTGGAGGATGATAAACATTTTGTTGTGAGAATGATGCCAAGCTTCCTGAGAAATATGCTTGGGAAATCCCGAGAACTTTGATGACTATGGTTGGGGATTACACAAAGGAAATCCTTACTCGGCTGGGGAAAACTCTGACAATCTCTACCGGGGATCAAACAAAGGAAAACCTTGATCTGCTGGGGAATAAGGAAGACTCTGATGGCTTCTGCGGGGAAATAAGAATGAGAACGTTCGATCTATAGGGGAATAAAAAATTCTGACAAATTCATGCTGGGTGAGTAATGAAGACTCTGGAAACTTCACTAGGGAATCAAGAATGAGAATCTTCATTCTGTTGGGGAGTTAAAAACTCTGGGGAAGAAGGCTTACTGTTGGGGAGTAAATTCAGGCGTCTGGAGGAAAAGCTTATTCCTGTTTTGGAAAAAGTTAAGGAATTTGGGTTGTATGCCACTCTACTGGGGAATTATCCTAGGTTGGGGATAAAAGTTAACTGTTATCTGGTTGATTCTCAGACTTTAAGACAACTTGCTGGGAAATTTGGGGAAAACTGAATGGTTCCCGCTAGGGATTGATAGTTGGAAATTTGACTCGACTGGGGAAGAAGGTTTCATCTTCGCTGAGGGTCCGTAGTTTAAAGTTTTGCTCCGCTGGGGATTGGGAGTTTGAAAACCTAACTCTGATGGGGATTTTGAAATTTAACTCCGCTGGGGATATTTATTTCAAGGTTTTAGCTCCGTTGGGGACCTAGATGATGTACTGAAGGGGATTTCTCCTAGAATAGCCTAAATACGTTTTCCTATACTTTCAACCTGTCATTAATTATTCTTTCTTATTTCGTTTATTTGTAAACAGTGATTATATTCAAATGCATATGCTCATTAATAAATCATTGGATGTTTTCAAATAAAACACAAGTGTAAAAGAGAAGAAAAGGCAAATAGTTTTCTGCACTTTGAAGTATCTTTGTATTAACTTTGTATAAGTATTTTGTACAAAGGAGACAAACATCCTAGTAAGAGAACATTGTCATAAAAATGAGAAAAATTTATACAAAGAAAGATGGCTATGTGTAAAAATTCCATGGGGTTCCCATTCTGCTATAGCCTTCGTAACTCTCAATATCTTGTCCATTCGTTGCTTCTTCCGAAGATGATTGAGTTGATCAGAAGCCCGGAGCTTGTCTGTGAAGAGATCGTCCTTAAAGTGATCCGACGAGACATAGTCATATGCTTTAATTCCCTAAATTTTTCCTGGACCGCCCTTTCGGGTTTTCGATCCACCGGGAAACCCTTTTTTTCCCAAGTCGCCCTTTCGGGTTTTCAACTTGCCGGGTGTACAGATTTTTTTATTTATCCCTAATTTTTTCCTGAACCTCCCTTTCGGGTTTTCGATTCACCGGGATGCCCTTTTTTTGCCTAGGTGTGTCAACCTAGCAGTTCATTTATGCGTAGTATCTTTTGACTATGTCTGCGTTTACATGGTGCGGTAGGTCATCGCCGTCCATGGTGGTTAATATCATTGCCCCACCAGAAAAGATGTTCTTGATCACAAATGGTCCTTCGTAGGTAGGAGTCCATTTGCCCCTGGGATCACTTTGCGGCAAGATGATCCGTTTGATTAGAAGATCCCCAACTTGATATACCTGGCATCTGACTTTCTTGTTGAAAGCCTTGATCATCCGTTTCTGATACGTCTGACCGTGGCAAACAACAGTAAGTCGCTTTTCGTCAATTAAATTAAGTTGATCAAGCCGGGTCTGAATCCAATCGTCTTCACTCAAACCAGCATCTTTCATGATTCTCAAGGAGGGAATCTGAACCTCAATAGGTAAAACAGCTTCCATGTCGTATACCAAAGAATAAGGTGTTGCCCCAGTTGATGTACGCGTCGTGGTACGGTACCCGTGGAGAGCAAATGGTAACATTTCATGCCAGTCCTTGTAGGTGACTGTCATCTTTTGTATGATCTTCTTGATATTTTTGTTTATAGCTTCGACAGCACCATTCATCTTTGGCTGATAGGGAGATGAATTGTGATGTTGAATCTGGAACTGCTCACACAAGGCAGTGATCATAGTGTTGTTAAGGTTTGTACCATTATCGGTGATGATCCTCTCGGGGATGCCGTACCGGAAAATGAGGTTCTGCTTGATGAAGCGGGCAACAACATTCTTTGTGACGGATGCGAAGGACGCTGCTCCGACCCACTTGGTGAAGTAGTCAATGGCCACCAGGATGAAACGGTGTCCATTGGATGCTTAGGGCTTGATCTCTCCAATCATGTCGATTCCCCACATAGTGAATGGCCAAGGAGCTGTTAAGACGTTGAGAGGAACTGGAGGTATATGTACCTTGTCCGCATAGATTTGACACTTATAGCAAGTACGGGAGTGTTGATAGCAGTCAGCTTCCATGGTAAACCAGTAATAGCCTGCCCGTAGGATCTTCTTAGCTACCGTATGTCCGCTAGAGTGAGTGCTAAAGGTACCATTGTGCAGTTCAGCCATGATCTGCTCAGCTTCAACCTTTTCCACACAACGGAGCAGAATGCAATCATGATTGCGCTTGTATAGGATACCATTGCTCAGGAAGAACTTGGCATAGAATCTCCTCAAGAACATTTTGTCATTGACCGAAGCTCCTTCATGATATTCTTGAGCCTTGAGATACCTTTTGACTTCATGAAACCAAGGTCGGTTCACTACTTCTTCGGTATTAATCTCGTGACAATGTACAGGTTCGTCCCTCCGCTCGATGGTGATCTGGGGAGCCTCATTATCCCAGTTAAGTATAAACATGGATGACATTGTAGCTAGATAATCTGCTAGCTGGTTCTCTTCTCGCGGGAAGTGCTCGAAGGTAATCTGCTCGAAATGTGGTAACAATGTCAAGACATGTTCTTTGTAAGGGATGAGGTTGGGATGCTTAGTGTCCCACTCTCCTTTGATCTGACTGATGACCAAAGCTGAGTCCCCAAACACAATCAAATATTTGATTCCCAAGTCTATTGCAGTCTTGAGACCAAAGATACAAGCTTCGTACTCGGCCATGTTGTTGGTGCAGTTAAAGCAAAGTCTGGCTATGAAAGGCGTATGGCAACCTTCTGGTGAGATGAGTACCGCGCCGATACTGTTGCCAAGTGCATTGGAGGCACCATCAAATTACAGGGTCCATCGGGATCCTTGTTCAGGTCCGTCATATGGTTTGAAGTCTTTAATGTTGTCCAAAGTCATAATGTCCTCGTCAGGGAAGTCAAACCTCATGGATTGGTAATCTTCAATAGCTTGATGATCCAGATGGTCAGCTAGTACACTCCCCTTTATAGTTTTTTGGTCGTGTATTGTATGTCGTATTCCGTTAGGATCATCTGCCATCTAGCTATTCTTCCAAATAAAGCAGGCTTCTCAAAGATGTACTTGATCGGATCCATCTTAGATATCAGCAAAGTGGTATGAGCCAACATGTACTGCCTTAGCCGGCGAGAAGTCCATACCAAAGCGCAACAAGTTTTCTCGAGCAGTGAGTATCGGGTCTCACAGTCGGTAAACTTTTTACTAAGGTAATAAATGTCATGCTCTTTTCATCCAGACTCGTCATGTTGGCCCAGTACACACCCCATTGAATTATCTAGGACGGTCAGATACATGATTAGCGGTCTTCCTTCGACGGGTGGCATCAAGATAGGAGGTTCTAGCAAATACTCCTTGATTTTATCGAAAGAAACTTGACAGCCATCATTCCATTTAACCACTTGATCTTTCTTCAACAGCTTGAAGATTGGTTCATAGGTAGATGTTAGGTGAGAAATGAACCTTACAATGTAGTTTAGGCGTCCCAAGAAACCTCTGACCTCTTTCTCAGTGTGAGGGGCAAGCATTTCTTGTATAGCTTTGACTTTGGCAGGATCAACCTCGATGCCTTTGTTGCTGATAATGAAACCCAAGAGTTTACCGGACCTGACTCCGAAGGTGCACTTATTAGGGTTCAATCTGAGCTTGTACTCCTTCAACCTGACAAACAACTTTTGCAGATGGTCGAGGTGTTCTTCTTCAGTTTGTGATCGGGCTATCATGTCATCTACGTAGACCTCTATCTCATGATGTATCATATCATGAAACAAAGCTACCATGGAGCGTTGATAGGTTGCCCTGGCATTCTTCAGTCCGAATGGCATCACTTTGTAGCATAACGTACCCCATTGTGTAACAAAAGTAGTTTTCTCCATGTCTTCAGGTGCCATTTTGATCTGGTTGTAACCTGAAAATCCGTCCATGAAAGAAAATACCTTATGATGAGCTATGTTGTCAACCAAGATGTCAATGTGCGGTAGTGGAAAGTCATCTTTAGGGCTAGCCCTATTTAAATCTCTGTAATCCACGCACATTCTCACTTTGCCGTCCTTCTTAGGCACGGGCACAATGTTAGCGACCCATTGTGGATAGGAAGTAACAACAAGAAATCCAACATTGAACTGCTTCATAACTTCTGCTTTGATCTTTTCTGACATGTCGGGCCTCATGCGGTGGACTTTCTGTTTGACTGGTGGACAGTCTTCTCTTGTGGGAAGACGGTGAACCACAATATTTGTATCGAGTCCCGGCATGTCTTCATATGACCAGGCGAAGATCTCAACATATTCATTCAACAGCTGAATTAAGCGCTCTTTGACACTTGGCTCTAGGTTGGCACCCACTCTGACTTCTTTTCTGTCTTCGTCAGCATCCAAGTTGATTGTCTCTAACAGCTCCTCATGAGGTAGAATAGCCCTTTCTTCCTGTTGTAGCAGTCTAGCCAATTCTCCCGGCACCTCACAGTCTTTCTCACCTTCGTATTCGGCATGGTAGACCAGATCTTCAAAGTCACTGAAGGTCATAGCAGAATTGTTACCCATGGAATCCGGAATGGAAGGGTACCTGCATTTGTGAGTGTGGGTGTGTGTAAGGGATAGCCACCTTTAAACAAATAAAATGCAAAAAGAAAGATAATGAACACAAAAGTTTATATGTGAAAACGTCTATGATTCATTAAAATGGCATATGAAGAAGAAAAGTCAAACCCTTACAAATAGACCTATGTACCTCGGGTAAGGCAATAGGTTAAAAGTGTACGAATCGTTTAATAATTATTACAAACCAACAGAAATGTTTGAAAGATAAATTACTGATTTATGAAAGTAATCGGAACAAAGTCTTTTGCCTCCCATTTGTACAGTCTTCCGTCAAAAGTAGGGAAAATCCAGTCTTCCAAGTTGCTCTCCTCTTCACTATCCTCCAAAGCATTGACTCCATGATGGGTGATCTTCACTGGTGGCCCTCCCACACGGGCGCGACGCACAGCCTTCTGACTAGCCTAAGTGAAACCCAAGCCGAATTTATCTGATTTGAAAGGAAAGTCGGGAAGCTGCCCCCAGATTATGCTTCCTCCTTCTTCAATCACCACCTTTGCATCTTAGAGATGACATCCGAGGCGGAGGTTTGGTAATCATGGGTACAGAAGACACTGTCTTGGTTTCTGCAATCTCTTCAGAAACTTCCTCAAAGTGTTGGAAAGGGGTCTCTATGAATTCTCCATCTAATTCCACATAGCGGAAAGAATTAAGATGACTAATCATATATTCCTCTTCACCATGAACAGTTACAATTTTCCCTTGGACATGGTACTTGAGCTTTTGATGCAGAGTAGAAGTGACGGCTCCAGCATTGTGAATCTAGGGTCTTCCCAGCAAGCAAGAATAGGAAGGACGGATGTCCATCACATAGAATGTAGAGTTGAAGGTTTCAGTTCCCACTTTAATCGGGATGTCCACCTCCCCGTGGACCATCCTTTTAGAACCATCAAAGGCTCTGACAATGATATTACTGGGTTTCAGGGTTAAGCCTTCACAATCCAGTCTATCCAAGGCTTTCTTTGGAAAGACGTTCAGCGATGAACCAGTGTCTACCAGTACGTGTGCTAGAGTAGTCCCTCTGCATTCCACAGAAACATGCAAAGCGTCATTATGTTTTCTCCCTTTTGATGTTAAATCGGCATCGGAGAATCCTACACCATTGTCAACTGTTAAGCTAGCTACACATTCCTGGAACTGATCTGCATAGGTTTCCTGTGGCACATGGGCCGTCTTCAAGAATCTAATCAAAGCTTTAGCATGAGCTTTTGAACAAAGCAGCAGGGCCAACATAGAGATCTTTGAGGGGGTTTGCCCCAGTTGTTCCACAACATCATAATCGCTTTTCTTGATTATTTTCAAAATCTCTTCCATTTATTTTTGAGAGGTCTCAGGGATGACCAATGGCTGAGCCCTCGTCCTGACATGCTTTTCTTGGATCCCTTCCCTCTATTATCAGCAGCAGCAGAGGGGACAACCACAGGAGTTACAACTTCTTCAATAATTGGAGTTCTCGCAGATATGTTTACCGGTGCAGGGGTGACCTTAGGAGTAGCTGAGGGTCCGAAGATTGCCTTTGGAAGGGAAATCTCTGGAGAGAAAATTCTTCCACTGCGGGTGATTGTGCTCGTTCCAGCAATGTTTCCAATGTCGGAAGTCTCTTCATCAGAACTCTCTTTAGTTGATTCAATTTGTTTTATACCATGGTAGTAGATTTCTCCACCATAGTTCCACGGTATTGATTTTTCGGACTTGTACGGGATAGGCCCCGGCATGGTTATCTTCAAAGGTGCAATCTTCGGATCGGATGTAATCTTAACAGGTCTTTTGGAGACCTTGGAAAGATTGGCGGATATGGCTATTATTGAAATATCATTGACAGGAGTCAGTGTAACAGGAGTCTTTTCAAAAAGGATTTCTTAGTTATCCATTAGGCGTTGGATGCCTAACTTCAACAATGGACAGTCGGTTGGTAAGGATGAACAAAGGCAGCAATCTTCTTCGCAACCTGGGAAAATCCCAGCCTTCAGCAAATTCAACTTGATTATCGGTAACGGAGTTATCAAATCATCAACAGTAGCAACAAAAAGATCTTCTTCCACAGCATGGGCATTGTGGCCATGCCTTGGCATTGGAGCAGAGATCACATTCGGCTTTCAGGGGCGTCGAATTCAACTTCTTTAGCATCTATCAAATCCTGAATCTTATTCTTGAGGGCCCAACAATTATTGGTGTCGTGCCCTATACTCCCTGAATGATAAGCACACTTGACATTCGAATGGTAGAAAGGAGAAGTTGTATTCGGATTCTTCAGGGCCTCTTTCAGACTGGCAAGGTTTAACTTCAAGAGATGGGGTAGAACCTGAGCAAGAGTCATGTTTATCTGGGTGAATTGTCGTACAGGCCTTTCCACCCTTGCTTGGTTGGTTCTGGGTTGATTGTTTCTGGGCTGATCAGATGCGGACTTCTGAATCATTACGGCCCTCACCGCTGGCCGGCACTCAACTCTTCCTTGACCTCTTTGGAAGTAGACAGCTGATACTTCCTTCTTTGCTGGAAAAGTCTTTTTGATGGCAGTAGAAGCAGATGCATCCTTTTGAATTTTCCCGCTTTTGATGCCGGCTTCAACTCTCTCACCAGTTAGAATCAACTCAGTGAACCCCGCAAACGAACTTCCAATCAAGTGATTAAAGAAAGGACCTGACAGAGTCCCCAAGAACATATCAACTAGCTCTCTTTCCGATAAAGGTGGTTGTAATCGTCCTGCCAAGTCTCTCCATTTCTGAGCATACTCTTTAAAACCTTCATTTGAGACCATGCCCATACTCTGTAATTGAGTACGGGTTAGTGCTAAGTATGTATTGTATTGGTACTAGTTATAGAATGCGGCCGCCAAATCTTCCCAATTATGCACGTCAGACCTCTCTAACTGGTAAAACCAATCCAGCTGGTTCCCGACAAACTGTCCTGGAAAAAATGGACCCACAGGTCTTTGTCAGAAGAATGTGGTTGGAATTTCCTGACATAAGATCGTAGGTGCATCTTTGGGCAAGACACCCCATCATACTTAGCAAATAGAGGTACTTTGAACTTGGGAGGGATTAGAATTCCAGAAACCAACCTTAACTCTTCAAAGTCCAGCCCAATCACTCTCTAAATCTCCATGGCTACCAGACGTTCTTCCAGATTTTTGTATTTATCATCTGCAGGAGGATACTGTTGTTCAGAATAGTCTTCATCCTCTTCCTCTCCAGCTTCAGAATCAGATGCCACTGCAGTTCCTTTACCCTCTCCTTCTCCTTCCTTAGAGGTTGATGGAAAATCTAGGATCCTTCTGGTTTGACCTTCAAATCTTCTACCCAAGGTAGCCACACCAGCTCTCTTCTTCTTCTTTTTCTCTTTTTCCTTCTCCAATAGAGTCTTGAGCTCCTCCTGCCCCTTTGCCAAGGTCAGAAGTAGCTGTTGGAATTGTGAATTCTGCGCTTGCAAGTCTTTGATCGTCTGTTCTATATCCATCTTGCTGAAATAAACAACAGAGAGATGAGGAAACTTGGTGTGAAGACCTGTTTATTACATTTTCATTTCTATATCCGTCTGTTTTTATTTTTACATTTTCATTTCTTTCAAAGATAGTTATACTCTTACACACACTCACACTCATAATGCTGGTCTACATCCATTCGGGATCCCATGGGTAACAGTTCTGCTATGGCCTTTTGTGACTCTGAAAATCTAATCTACCAAGCCGAAGATGAAAGTGAGGAATATTGTGAAGTACCAGGGGAACTCACCAGGTTACTAAAACAACAAGAGAGGACCATTCAGCCTCATGAGGAACCAGTGGACACGATAAACCTAGGTACCGAGGAAGACAAAAGAGAAGTCAAGGTGGGTGCCAATATGGAATCCAGTGTTAAGGAGCGTCTTATTCAGTTGTTGCACGATTATGTTGAGGTTTTTGCCTGGTCGTATGAAGACATTCCAGGACTTGATGCAGATATCGTGGTACATCGTCTACCAACAAAAGAAGACTGTCCACCGGTAAAACAAAAGATCTATCGCATGCGACCAGACATGTCAGAGAAAATTAAAGCAGAAGTCGTGAAGCAATTCAACATTGGATTCTTGGCCGTCACCTCTTATCCGCAATGGGTTGCCAATGTTGCTCTCGTGCCCAAAAAGGACGGCAAGGTACGAATGTGCGTGGACTATAGATATTTGAATAAGGAAAGCCCTAAGGATGATTTCCCGCTTCCCCACATTGATATTCTAGTTGAAAATACGGCACAACATAAAGTGTTTTCCTTCATGGACGGTTTCTTAGGCTACAACCAAATCAAAATGGCGCCTGAGGACATGGAGAAAACAACCTTTGTCACCCAGTGGGGCACATTCTGCTACAAGGTTATGCCATTCGGACTAAAGAATGCTGGGGTAACCTATCAGCGTGCCATGGTAGCTCTATTTCACGACATGATACATCACAAAATAAAGGTATATATGGACGACATGATAGCTAGATTTCAAACAGAAGAGGAGCATCTTGATCATCTACAGAAACTGTTCGAGAGGTTAAAGAGATACAAGCTGAGGTTGAACCCAAATAAGTGCACATTTAGGGTGAGGTCTGGTAAACTCCTAGGCTTTGTCGTCAGCAATAAAGGTATTAAAGTAGATCCCGCCAAGGTGAAAGTGATACAAGAGATGCCTGCTCCTCGTACTGAGAAGGAAGTCAGAGGGTTCTTGGGATGTTTAAACTACATTTCCAGATTCATTTCTCACCTGACAGCTACTTGTGAATTAATCTTCAAATTACTGAAGAAAGATCAAGTAGTCAAATGGAACGATGAATGCCAAACAGATTTCGACAAGATCAAAGAGTATCTGCAAGAGCCTCCTATTTTGATGCTACCAGTCGAGGGAAGACCATTGATCATGTATCTAACTATTTTAGAAAATTCAATGGGGTGTGTGTTGGGACAGCAAGACGAGTCTGGCCGAAAAGAGCATGTTATTTATTACTTGAGCAAAAAGTTTACCGACTATGAAATAAGATATTCACTGCTCGAGAAAACTTGTTGCGCTTTGGCATGGGCTGCTTGCCGACTAAGACAGTATATGCTGACCTATACTACCTTGTTGATATCTAAAATGGATCTGATAAAGTACATCTTCGAGAAACCTGCCCTCTCTGGGAGAATAGCGATATGGTAGATGATCCTGACAGAATATGACATATAGTATACTACCCAGAAAGCAATAAAGGGAAGTGTACTAGTTGATCCCCTTGCTCACCAAGTTGTGGAAGACTACCAGTCCATGAAGTTCGAATTCCCAGATGAAGACATCATGATGGTAAACAATTGTGAAGAATTCAGACCATATGGCGGACCTGAACAAGGATCCTGATGGACCCTAGTTTTTGATGAGGCATCCAACGCACTCGGAAATGGTATTGGTGTTGTACTCATATCTCCTAAAGGTTGTCATACTCCCTTTACGGCAAGACTCTGCTTCAATTGTACAAACAACATGGCAGAATATGAAGCGTGCATCTTTGGTCTCAAAGCTGCCATAGATTTGGGGATCAAATCCTTGAATGTATTCGGAGATTCATCTTTGGTCATTAGCCAGATCAAAGGGGAATGGGACACCAAACACCTTAACCTTATCCCTTACAAAGAACTTGTTTTGACATTTCTCCCACATTTTGAGAAGATTACCTTCGAGCATTTTCCGCGAGAAGAAAATCAGCTAGCAGACACACTAGCCACAATGTCATCTATGTTTAAACTTAAATGGGACAACGAGGCTCCCCAGATCACCATTGAACAAAGGGATGAACCAGATCACTGTCACGAGATTAATACTGAAGAAGTAGTGGACCAGCCTTGGTTTCACGAAGTCAAGAGGTATCTCGAGGTTCAAGAATATCCTGAAGGAGCTTCAGTCAATGATAAGAAGTTCTTAAGGAGATTCTCTGCTAAATTCTTCCTTAGTAATGGTATTCTTTACAAACGCAATCATGACTCTATGTTACTTCGGTGTGTAGACAAGGTCTTTACAGTGATTTCTGGTAAACAACCGCTAGTCCTCCAAACTATCGAATAATCTTACTGACTGTTATTCAATTTCTCTGGTAACTCGCAGGATCGACTAGATTGATCCTAGGACGTGTTGGTCATTAGGGTAACTCTCATGATCGAACTGGTATTCATGGTTGGTATTTAAAATGTTGTGTAGGTGTTTAACTTATTTCGATTTCTCTATTAAAGATCTAAAGGTGTGATCAAGTAAATGTGCGCGAAACTAAATTGCATGAATAAAGGTCAATTGTAAAGACATGTAAAAACTGCATAAAAGACAAGTAAATGACTTCGAGGCATAAAAATAGTTAATGTAAAAGATTCTCTGGAATGTAAAAGATTCGAAATATGAAGAAAGCGTTTGAATGCAAGAAAATTGTAAAATGACTTTAAGTAAAAAAGGTGTTCGAATGATAAAAACTTGAAGATAAAGGCATGAAATGTATAACAGTTTCTGAAATGTAAAGTTATTTGAAATGGAAAGAAAGCATTTAAATGTAAGGCATCAGTGAAAAGACTTCGAATGAAAACATTTTAAATGCAAAAGCTTGTAAATGGTATTGACATGAAGATAAAGGAAAGTACTGGAAATGATAAAGAGTTTTCATTAAATCATAAACATGTGGTGTTATCATACGTACATTTCTCGTGCATTCGTTTCCCTAGCCATGTGGTAATTTGAATGTTTACTGAGTTTTTTGTACAATAGATATGACACACGAAATCCTAATGCTAAGACTTCTATTTATACTACTTCGACCATAACGGTCTTGCTATAAGATTCTGCCACGTTCAGAACATGCAGAGCAATGCCTCTCTCTCGTTTCCATGCGTCTTCGAATGCTCCAGCGCATATATTTCAAATTTCGAACATCCCGCTTGCATTTGAATTTCAAATGTTTTGGCACTTCTTCACTTCGAACGCATTTCTTAGACACAGCCTTGTTATCATTTCGAGACTTCTTTGAATATATTCTCATAACTGTCACTCGAAGCTCCAAGCTTTGATATGCCCATTCGAAGCACTGCTTCTACCATTTCGAAACATGACATTTTGTTTCATTTCAATCGAAACGTCCAATTTACTTTGCTTCTAATAATATCATCAAAATCTTCAGCCAACAAAATGCCCCTTTAAAATATGTATTTCGATTCCTTTGAGAAATACTTATTTTAAACATATACACAAGATTTTGATGCGACCTTCGAATCATCGTAACATTTATTACATATGACTCCAGTCACGTCAATCACAACGCTTTTCAGATTCCTTAACCGCCTTGAACCATTTCACAGCATGGTGCAGTTACAAAACAATGATTATCTTTAATCACGCCTATTACCAATATTAAATTTACGCCACCTCTTCATCAAACCAACCCACGACTACCACGTATCACAATCTTACTCAGTGGATGCTTAAACTTCCTCATTATAAAAACCCATCAACTTAGTCTTTTCTTTTCTTCCCACATTCTGAATCTTTTCTTCCTCTTTTCTCACCGAAACCCTAAACTTCCAACATTCTTCCAACAATGTCTTCTTCAACTTCATCTCAACTAAAAAAGGTTTCCAAAAAGAAAGGAAAGACCACAGGAACCATAATGGAAAGCAAGGTTGGCACCTACCAAGGTCAATCTGTTCTTGTTCCCCAGATGATCTCAAAAGAGAAAGAAATGCTTTATGCATCCCAGGTACTAATTCCTACTAACGCTGCTGGCAAGAGGTTAGCTTTAATGGGCCCTCTTACAGTCTTTGAAATTTTAAAAGAAACCAGAAATTTTTTTCCAGTTTGCTATAATTTCAAACCTCTGTTTAATAAAATGGATAGCCCCAAGACTATAGAGTCTTCTGATTCAACCACCGTAGAAAATCCAATCGTTCCCCCTAAGGACCCTTTCGTGCTAGATTATGTAAAGAGTAACTTCAAACCGTTTCGATCTTGCCCCACCTCCGACACAGCCTATCACAATTGGTTTAATAAGGTAGAAGCTAAGAAATCCCAGCAATGGGAAGAATTAGGTATCTACAACTTGATTAAACTGTCGAAGCCAGGTTTTACTTATAGCCACCCATTGTTATTCGCGTCCCTATATTTCTGGGACAGTACTTACAATACTTTCCATCTCCCTGGAGGAATGATTACCCCTACCTTTTTTGACATAGCGGCCATTACTGGGCTATCACCAATAGGAGAAACATATATCCCTGACAATGAAGAGCATTCGAGTATTATCGACTTCGAAGTCAAGCTAGCAAGCTTTTCAAAGTTTATCAGCCACTATCACACTGAAGGAGACAGTGTGTCGGATGTGGAACACATTGCTTTCCTTACCTTATGGTTGTCAAGGTATGTCTTTTGCAGCAGATCCCTACAGGTAGCCAGTAGGTTTATTCCTCTAGCTAGAGATTTGCATGAGAATCGGAGGGTGTGCTTAAGCGAACTGCTATTAGTTGATCTTTACGAAAGTCTAAGGTCAGCTGTTTCGAGTCTAAAATCTCACACCTCCAAGAATATCCTGCTAGCTGGCCCTTTCTGGTTACTTCAGTTATGGCTAAATGCCATGTTCGAACCTTCATTATCAACTGCCAACACTATTGCTGAACAAGACCCATAAATAGTGGATAGAATTATTGAAGGCACTAGGCTGCAAAGACTAACCCCAAACGATGATAAGGATGACTTCAAAGTTCTATTCTCAAAATATATCATGATATTCTCCAAGAGGCATAAGTTCGAAGAGACCATGGCGCCTTTTTCTTCAAGGGCTCATGGACCTTCATGGTTCACCATGGCTCTCTCAGAAGCTGTCAAAAGAAAAGAAATTCAAGACGTATGGAGAGCCTTTTTGCTGCCCAGACTAATCTCTTCAAGAATAACTCCTGCTAAGAATCAGATTTTCCTTTTCGCTTATCAGCCCAACTTCGTTTCGAGACAGTTTGGCTTGTGCCAACTAATTCCTGAACCCCTATTTTAAACGGAAAATGCCATCACCTCTGGGCGAACCTTCAAGGCACGAGAAGCCAAACTACAGCAGGAACAATACCAAGGCTTCGCCCATTTTGAACTAATAACCTTCGAACCTACACACCTTACAGCAAAGGGGTTTCTGGAATGGTGGACAAAGTTCTATCAGACTTATATGTTCGATACTCTTACTATTCATCAGAAACTAACTGATGCATTCGATGTGCAGGTACCATCCAAGAAAGGTATGTTCACTCATGCTAAAGAGATTAAAGCTTTTCAAAATTATTTCGAAACTACTTATGATCCCACACACTTGGAATCCACTGTGCATCAAGCGGCTGAGACCTTGAAGGAAAAATTCAAAGAAAAAGTTTCTAAGTTAAAACTTCCTTCAGGGTTGTCACCTGAGGATAGGTATAGGTTGGCATTCGAAATGCATCCACCTAAATTTCCTAGATTACCTACCTCAGAACTGGCTCTGGCTTGGTTTCCTCCATACCCTTGGTGGTTCACTTGCAAAGAAATGTTCAAACATCTTCAAAAGAAACCAAAGCCATCTGAGACTGTGACATGGGCTCGACACTGGCTCCACGATTTCCCAGGACATCTTCGCTATGACCTTTCTGCCATGTCGATTAAATCTGATCAAGGCACAGGTGCGAATACTTGGGGAAAATCCCAAACGTCTCTCATTTTCTATATCTTTAACTTTTGCCTTAATTGTTTCGATTTTCAGCCATCAGGATAAAGACTGTTTCTTCAAAGTCAAAAGAAGGGAGCGCCTCTTAAGCCTCTATCGAAACCATTGACAATGTGACTCCATCCGAACCAACAACAATTGTTGCAACAACAACGACAACAACACCAGTAATAACCAGTGCTCCAACTCCACAGGTAATCACTTAGCCTTGATGTTCGGATACACTAATGTTTCATGATTTGCATCTAACTCTTTGTTTAAATATTTTCAGACCAACAAGCTTCCGCCTACCACTCCAAAGAAGCGAAAATCAAACACTACTGGGGAAGACCCCAAGGCTGGAGGGAATTTACCAGCTGCTTCGAAGAAGAAGCAGAAGAAGGATATTTCAAAAAGTGTTGTACCCACTAGTGTCTCTGGACTCGATTCCAGGGATGCTGCTCCCTCACCTAAATCCAAAATTCCATCTTCGACCTCCAACGTAATGTTGGAACGCATAGCTAGCAACCTCTCTTCCGAGAGTCCACAGGTAAATTGAACTTTAAATCTTATGAAAAAAAATAATTTCTCATTACCTTGGTGCATGCTTTTAATATTCTTTTGCTTCTTGCAGGATATTTTAAATCCAGCTCTTACCACTTCGACCTCACCATCAAAAGTTGTTGCTCCGATCAACTCCTCTCCTCAAGGAGATTCCAACAATCTTGTACAGAACAAAGGTTCCTCCAATATGGCGGTTCTGGCTGGAACTTCTGAGCAGCAAGATGATCAAAGTACTTCTCCTCCTCTAAAAGAAACAAATGAAGAAACGCTTCATGAATCTGCAGAGGCTTTACAAAGAACTTCTCTTCAAAAGTCCCCTCTTGAAACCCTTCAAGAGGATCCAAAGGACACTCACGCTGAAGGAGAGAAAGCCGATTCTGATCAAAGAAACGAAGAATCTGCAGAAGAAGGGTCTGAGGAAGGAGATGCCAATGACGGTTCGACTGCTGGGACAGAGTCTAATGCAAATAGCAGCGAAAACGAAGATATCAAAGTGGTGGATTTAGATGACGATGAAGAAGATAATGAGCACGAAACGAATGAAGGGGATGGTGACATAACCAATAAACCCATGGAAGTCGAAATGGACGTGACTCCCCTGCGTGTGGAACTCCCTCAACCGTCTCTGTCCCGAATGACTGACGAGGAGCTTGCTCTCCTGAGACGAAATGACCCTATTGGGTACATGAAGGCGAAGCTGGCTCAAAGGGATATTCCACCTGCTAGGGCTGGCACAAGTTCGAATAGCCATCCGCTTCCCACAGATGAAAGAATTGTACTTCTTAACAGGATCAGGAGAATAATTCTTGATGTGGATATATTCGAAGTGCTCAAATAGGATAGCACTGCTTGCTACACTATGAAGTATTTGCTTACAAAAGTCAACCTTGCTACCTGCTCCTTGCCAGTTAGCACTATCTTGTTTGATCTTCAATCTTTGCTGGACAACGTGACTGGGTACCTTCTCCAAGATGAATTTGCTGCCAGAAAGGTTCAAGAAAAACGAACTGCAATGGATTCTGCTTATGAGCATGCTTCAAAACTCTCTCAAGAAGATGAGGATCAAGCCATGCATCTAAAGCAAGCAAAAACTGATTATGAGGCTCGAGCTGAGTCCATCCTTCTCTGGGAAAGGCAAATTCAGGAACTTCAACAGAAGGTTAAAGAGGCTCAAGAACAACAATTGGCCTACGAAACCAATACTACTGGTAACCAATTCGAAGAGCTTCTCAACCAGGGGCTTGCAGAAATGGAAACTGCAGAACAACTCAAGGGAGAAGTGGCCACTTTAGAGGGAGCGAGACGTTTTGCTCAACAGAGGCTTGAGTCTTTTCGAAGTACCTTCAACAGATTGAAGAATAATTCCTATTTCTAAATCTTAGTGTTGATTTGATTAAAATTTGGTTTTTTATGTGTAATATTTGAACAACGCCATTTTGGCATCCCATATTGCCATTTTGGCATTTTTATGATATTTCGATTACGTTGTTACTATTCGAATCTCCTGCAGGCGTGGATTATATTTCTTTAAATACTTCCCATTAACCTTTAGGATACGTTTATCATCCATCATCTCTTCGATTTCATATGCATTGTTTGAGAATACCTTTAGTATTCGAAAAGGCCCTTCCCAATGAGGTGACCATTTACCTAACGTTTTATTTTTCTTGTCCATGGGTAATATGAATTTCCAGACTAAGTCATTAATAATGAATGCTTTCCTTTTCACCCTTTTGTTATATGTCCTGGCCACTCTTTCTTTTTGTCTCATCAAGATTTCCAATGCATGTAATCTAACTTCGTCCAATTCCACTAATTCATTCATCATCATCTCCCAATATAATGCAGTTGGAATTTCGTTTTGCCTTTGAATTCGAACTGATTGTAGATGAATTTCTACTGGCAGAACTGCATCATGACCAAATGTGAGTTGGAAAGGCGTGGTGTTAGTAGCTTCTTTAGAAGATGTTCTACAGGCCCATAGTATTTGGTCTAAAGTTTTGTGCCAGTTCCTTGGCTTTTTACCAATATGTTTCTTGATTAACCCTATTATCACTTTATTAGCTGCTTCGACTTGACCATTTGCTTGAGTATAATATGGCGTTGATGTTAGTAATCTAAACCCCATTTCTTGGGCAAATTCTTGCATTTTTCTACCAGTAAACACAGAGCCTTGGTATGTGGTTATGCTCTCTGGCAATCCGAACCTATAGATAATGTGTTTCTGTATAAATTCAATAATAGCCTCTTGATCAGCAACTATTAATGGTACTGCTTCGATCCACTTGGTAAAATAGTCTATTCCTACCAAGATATATTTCTGTCCTTTAGACGAAGCAGGATTTATTTCTCCTATTAAATCCAATGCCCATCCTCTAAATGGCCATGGTTTGATGATTGAATGCAACTCACTTGCAGGGGCATGTTGAATCCCTGCATGTTTCTGACATTCCTCACATCCTTTAGCAAAGTCTATACAATCTTTGAGCATGTTGGGCCAATACATGCCATATTGAAATAACAGCCATTTCATTTTATGACCTGCTTGATGTGCCCCACATGCCCCATTGTGGACTTCTGACAATGCTAAGTATGCCTCACTTTCTCCTAGGCACTTCAGTAATACGCCTTCTTGGGTCTTTTTGAACAATTCGTTCCCCATGAGGACATATGATAATGCTCTGTATTTTGTCTTTCTATCAACATTCAGAGTTGGGTTTGTTAAATAACTCACCAGTGGACTTCGCCAATCTGCATCTGATAAAGTGTTTATGGCTAATATTTCGAATCCCTGTTTCTCAGCATAACCCAATTTCATACTTTCTAGATCTGATGGTGTGAATCTAGTAGCCATAACTCTACCCCTTAATTCAACTAAATCCTCAAAGTTTCTGGCAGAAACTTTATAACCCGAAGCCAACTGTGCTAAGTCATTTGCTTCTTGGTTTTCTATTCTTGGTATATGTTGAATATCCATGTATTCGAATTTCCTAAGTAGCCTGTTAACTATGACGAAGTATATCATCAGGTTTTCCTTTATGCATTCATACTCCTTTGTTATTTGCTTGACCACTAATTCTGAGTCTCCTTTAATTTCAACTCTAGTTGCCCCCAATTCCAACAAAGCTTCAAGTCCAACAATGAGCGCTTCATACTCAGCTTCGTTGTTCGAGCAACGAGGACCATCTAATTTATACTTGAATTTTGTTGGAATTCCTTCAGGAGAAATTAGAAGGACTCCAACACCACTTCCATTCCTGTGGGTTGAACCATCAAAGTATAATTTCCATGGTTGCATTTCGACGTAACTCATGACAGTCTGCTCAACCAATGAATGGTCCACAATGAAATCAGAAATCACTTGGCCTTTCATAGCTTTTAAAGGCATGAAAGTCAAAGAATATTCTGTTAAGGCTAAAGCACATTTACCAACTCTGCTATGCATTATTGGTTTTGAAAGCATGTGTTTAATGACATCGAAATGAGATGAAACATAAACATCAACAGGCTCTATATAATACTTGAGTTTCATACAAGAAAAGTACAAACAGAGACATAGCTTTTCTAAATTGCTATATATGGTCTCTGCATCATTCAAAACTCTACTTAAATAGTATATGGCTCTTTCGATACCATTGCTATCTTCTTGTGCTAACATACTACCTATACTAACTTCAGAGGCAGATATGTACAATCTCATGGGCTTCCCCCATGAAGGTGGAGACAAGATAGGAGGCTGAGAGAGGTTTCTTTTTATCTTGTCAAATGCCTCCTTATGGGCTTCGTTCCATTCGAAGGCTTGGCCTTGCTTTAGACGAAGCAACAAAGAGAAAGCTTGGGTTCTTCCACTCAGATTCGAAATGAACCTTCTGAGGAAGTTAATCTTCCCTAGCAAAGATTGCAGCTCCCTTTTTGACGTAGGTGCTTTCGTCTCCATTATGGCTTTGGTTTTGTTCTGGTTGATCTCAATCCCTTTCTTGTGAACCACAAAACCAAGGAAATCTCCAGCCTGCACAAAAAATGCACATTTAAGGGGATTCATCTTTAAGCCATGTTTTCTCATTCGTTCGAATGATTGGCTCAAATGATGCAAATGTGTTTCTGCAGATATAGATTTGATGACTATATCATCAATATACACTTGCATAAAGGTTTCAATGAAATCATGGAAAATTGAATTCATTGCCCTTTGATAAGTTTCCCCAGCGTTCTTTAAACCAAAAGGCATCACCACCCATTCGTAAGTGCCTAAGGCTCCTGGGCAACGAAATGTTGTCTTGGCAACATCTTCTTCAGTAATAAAAATATGATTATACCCAGAGTATCCATCTAACATACTCAAGTATTCGAACCCTGCAGCAGAGTCTACTAGCATTTCTGCCACAGGCATGGAGTACTCATCCTTAGGGGTTGTAGTGTTTAAATCCCTAAAATCTATGCAGATTCTCAAAGAACCATTTTTCTTAATAACAGGTACTATATTTGCTAACCATTCGACATACCTTGTGGTTCTGATGAATCTGCAACGCAACGACCTTTCGATCTCAGCTTTAATCTTTGTGAGAACCGCTGGTGCGAATCTTCTAGGAGTTTGTTTGATGGGCTTCTTGCCATCTTTGATTGGAAGTCTGTGTTCGACTAACTCCCTCTTTAAACCATGCATTTCGTCATAATCCCATGCGAAGCAATCTTTGTTTTTCTTGAGGACTTCGATCACTTCCTGCTTGAGGCCTGGGCTAAGTTTTGCACTTATGTAGGTTATTCTTTTCGTGTTTTCATCCCCTAAGTTCACTTCTTCGAGTGGATCCTGTGCCAACATTTTGGCACCTGAGTCTATGGGGTCCCTTTCGAAGCCTAAGGGTTCTTTATCATAGATGGCGTCCAGCCTTTGATCTATCTCAATTTCTTTAAAGGGTGAGCCTTTCGAGCCATCCCCACTTATTTCGTTCATCTTCACAGCCAGTTTATTTATTTCAGCCTCTAAGGCCGCCTTTGATTCGTTCTCAGCCATATAGGCCGAAATCCTTTCGAAAAAGGAGGACTCAGTCATGAGTAAGGTTGTCGAAGTCCTAGCCTACTGGCCATCTTTATATAGTATTTTCGACTCCTTCGTCATCACTGATTATTCTTCTATCCCAGTATAGGCCATCATGACGAAGGGTCATATAGTAGTGGGCGTTTCTGGTTTCGTTGATTTCATCATTTGGGACACAAGGAGCAATCTTTGCCAGATGTTTGTCATAATTCCTCTTGTCAACTAAATTGACTGTTGACATGAAGTAACTCTGGTCTGCTTCAATGTTTTCCACGATCCCATCTTCTCTCCATAGAACTAATCGCTGGTGCATTGACGAAGGAACTGCCCCTACGCCATGGATCCACTCCCTTCCCAGCAACAAGTTGTAGTTGGCCTTGGCTTCGATCACCATGAACATGGTGGGCCTACAGCTTGAGCCTATTATCAATTCCAATTGAACCACCCCCAGTGTTTTTCCCACTTTCCCTTCATAATTGGATAGAACCATATTGTGGGGCTTGATGTCCCCTTCGCGTATTTCTAACCTTTTCAGCATGAAGTGGGGTATCAAATTGACTGCAGCACCCCCATCCACTAGAACCTTATTCACGCCATGGGCACCAACTTTTGCCCGAATAAATAGTGGCTTAAGATGGTTCTTCATAGCTGGTTCTGGATGTTCGAAGAACGCATTTTACTCCTCGACAGCCCCATTGTCCATCACATAGTAGCACACAGGCCTATGCTTCATCAAGTCTATGGTATCTTCTTCCTCATATTCATCAATTTCAGTTTCCTGTCCAAATTCACAGGGAAGCACAGATACCACGTTGCAGTTTAGGTTGAACGAAGACTCCCCCTCTGATTCGAAGTTATCCGTTATCATATCTTCGTCTTCTTCTGGGCCTGGAGTGTATTCCTTTGGTTCATCTAGTTGTACTTCAGAGAAAAGCCTCCTATTAACTGGGGGTTTGTCTTCAGTTTGATTTTTTGGTGTGGGTTTGTTGGTGCTAGATTCACCTTGGTTCTTTGTTGGAGTTGCCCCTTTATTTGCCACAGCTTCCCTCTCAGCCTTTCGAATCCTCTGTTGCCTTCGCCACTGGGATCTCGACATGGGGTTCCTTCCTTTGTAGTTCTCTAATCTCACATCTTCCCTCTTCGCTATGTTGAATTGCCTTCTGTATGTCATAGCATGGCGTGCGTTTCGTTCGGTGTTTCTCCATCTGTCTTTGCCTTTGTCATTTCTGACTTGCAGCCATTTTTCTGTTGGCACTTCAGCAGGGAGTTTGAACGTCACTCTTCGAGCACCCTTGGGATGAGGACTATCAAGCCTTCGTTGTTTGTATCTGCTATCGAAACGTGGGCCCGTCTGAACAGTTTCTTGATGGTTCCAGCAAGGGGCGAAGGGAATTGTTTCGAAGGCTCTGGCCATGCTTTGATCATACACAGCAGAACACCTTGGGCATATCAAGCACTTGGTTGCCCCTTTGTAGCAGCGAAACACAAATTCCAGCAAACTTTCTCTAGCCTTAGGATAACACCTGAATAGCTGGTTATTCTGGCGCCAGTTGTTGCCAGTTCGCGCCCTCTGTACCCTTTCGAAATTCGCAGCGATTCTCTGATTGCAGAGGATGCTGCACCTAGGGCATAGTATCATTCCCGTATCTCCTTTGTGGCACATCATGAGGTAATCCTTGAGACTAGCATCTCCAGCATGATTATCCTCCATTTTATACTTCTCTTTTTCTAAGTACCTTTCTACCTCCTCCATCTCAGAGCGAGGTCTTTCCATATCCACCATGTTTACCTCAACATCCTCCCACTTAGCTTCGTCATCTCCCCATCCTGTGGGTTTTATATCTTCAATGTGGACCTTTAAACTCTCTGGGGCAGAATATTTGACCAAATGGTCAAATTTTCCACTGGGTTCCCCTAAAGTGTCCCATATTTCTTTCTGAGGGGAGGTTGGCTTCGTGATTTGGACTTTCTCCAATTCCAGCCTCAGGCCTTCAGTGACCTGTGTCAACTCTTGGTTTTGGTTTTCCTGGCCTTCAGTAGCCTGGATTTCTTTTGCAACAGCTAAAGGTGCTACTTCAATCGAAGTCTCTGGTTGCTTGTGGACGTCTTCAGTGACCTCCTTATTGACTTCGACTATCACACAGCTTTCGTTTTCAGTACCTTTCTCTCCTATTGGGGCATCACTTTGGTCAGCTTCCACCATGTTAATCTCTCCAATGCATGCAGGCTCGGAGTAATTGGTGTCTGCGACGTCCAAAGGATCTTCGTCCACTTTCATTTTTTCTTTATCAGCAAACTTCAGTCTGCCATCTTTAATTGCATTCTGAATTAGGTCCCTGAAAAGAAAACACTGTGAGGTTTTGTGGCCTAGGAAACTATGATATTTGCAAAATCCTCTTTTCTTTCTTTGATCTAAAGGAGGTATTTTGACATTTGATGGCACAATGAGTTGGCTATCTTTGACAAGTAAATCAAAAATCTCGTCACATTTAGTGACATCGAAGGTATAAACCTTCTTTGGGAATTTGTCACTTTTCTCATTTTCAACAATTTCTTTCCCTTTTGTGGGAACTAATAATTTGCAGGAGTAAGGTGGTGCCTGTTTTAATTCAGCGAGGTCGATTTCGACCTCTTCGAATTCGAATTCAGGATAATCTTCTGCTTCCTCAGTTCCAACATAGGAGATCCTTTCCTTCTTGTTATTTTTAAAGACTCTGGCCTTTTCGGCCTTTAGCCTTTCGACCTGTCGAACCCTATCGGCTAACTGAGCCATATCCCTCAAATATTGAGTGTCTAGTTTCTTTCGAATAGAATAATCCAAGCCACCAGCGGCCATTTCGACTAACTCATGTTCAGGCACTACTGTGTAACATCTAGATTTCAAAAGCCTGAATCTATTCAGATAATCATCTATGGGTTCAGTGAACTTTCTCTTGACACTGGCTAATTCTTTCAAACTTATTTTTGACTGTCCCATGTAAAACTGTTCATGGAATAATCTCTCCAAAAGAGCCCAAGTATCAATGGACCCAGGAGGCAAAGTGGTGAACCATGTGAAGGCGTTTTTAGTCAGGGAACTTGGGAAATATTTGATCCTGAGGTCTTCATTATTGGCTATATCTCCCGCTTCGGTTAGATATCTAGCTATATGCTCGACTGTTGACTCATTGGTATCCCCAACAAACTTTGTAAACTTAGGGACTTTGTATCCCCTTGGTAAGTCAGTGTGCATTATGTAATCTAATATAGGAGAAGCATAATTTGGCCTTCTAATTCCTGTGTTGAGGCCATTCTGGGCCATGACTCTCTCTATCATGGTGGTTAAATTATTTTCTGCCAAGATGTTATCGTTTCGAATTCTATGAACGACTGCATCAGCATCTTGATTTCGACCCACCATGACAACCCCCCTAGGTTGTTCTTCTCGAAACTCTGGGACTTCCAGCCTTTCGACCCTTGCCCCTGGTTCCATAATTTCTCTTTGTGGGCCTTGGATCATTGGGGCTTCTAGCCTTTGTGCCCTTGCCCCCAAGTTAACTTCTTCTCTGGGTGGTCTATAGGTTGGGTCGTTAGCAACTTGTTCCATAATAGGTACGTTTGCTCGAACTCCCGCCTGATTCTGCCTACGCCTCTCTGGGGGAGCAAAGAAATCTGTTATTCGACTCATGTTATCTGCGTTTTCTCTATTTGTTACAGTCACATTCTGCACTATTGGGGCAAATATTTCCTGCATAGTTTGTGCTAATACCCCTATCATATTATGGTTACTGTCATCCATCAATTGCCTAAAAGCCAACTGGTTTTCTGTAGTTAGAATGGGCATTGCACTATAACCCACTGACCCTTGGTTATTTGTCATAAACTGATTTGCCCCAGACCCAGACCCTAATTGTGGTGATGAATTCGATGTGGAATTGTGTAAACCTGCCATAAAAGATGTTGGCATTCCATAAGAGGAACTTCTGGCTCTATTACCATAGAAACCGGGTGGCCTAGTTAGTGGGGTGGCGAAATGGGTTTGTGTCCCTGATGGTGGGACGAATCCCTCAGGATAACCAATGGTTCCAGTATTTCCTAGGATCGAACTATTAGTTGATATGCCACTTATTCCATTAGTGGCTATATTATTGGTAGAGGATGCAACAGACTGTGCATTCGAAGGGATCACATTAGATGTTCCCATCGAAGCGGACATATTAGTGCCTGTTGTATGTGGGGCATTTTGTTCCCCTTGTTGATTGTCAGAATTAGACATCTTGTTCAAATGTTTTCTTCTGGATAAGGGTTGGTTGCTGTTGGTTATTTTACCACTTCTTAGGTTCATAAAACAACAAACTTATCCCTCAGAGGGTGTTTTTACAATGGTTAAGTCTCAACAATCTTTATTTTTGTTCTAAATTCCGTAATGGCCAACGATTGGTCCCATCAGGTGTGCCAATTTGTTTACAGTGATTTCTGGTAAACAACCACTAGTCCTCCAAACTATCGAATAATCTTACTGACTGTTATTCAATTTCTCTGGTAACTCACAGGATCGACTAGATTGATCCTAGGACGTGTTGGTCATTAGGGTAACTCTCATGATCGAACTGGTATTCATGGTTGGTATTTAAAATGTTGTGTAGGTGTTTAACTTATTTCGATTTCTCTATTAAAGATCTAAATGTGTGATCAAGTAAATGTGCGCGAAACTAAATTGCATGAATAAAGGTCAATTATAAAGACATGTAAAAACTGCATAAAAGACAAGTAAATGACTTCGAGGCATAAAAACAGTTAATGTAAAAGATTCTCTGGAATGTAAAAGATTCGAAATATGAAGAAAGCGTTTGAATGCAAGAAAACTGTAAAATGACTTTAAGTAAAAAAGGTGTTCGAATGATAAAAACTTGAAGATAAAGGCATGAAATGTATAACAGTTTCTGAAATGTAAAGTTATTTGAAATGGAAAGAAAGCATTTAAATGTAAGGCATCAGTGAAAAGACTTCGAATGAAAACATTTTAAATGCAAAAGCTTGTAAATGGTATTGACATGAAGATAAAGGAAAGTACTGGAAATGATAAAGAGTTTTCATTAAATCATAAACATGTGGTGTTATCATACGTACATTGTTCGTGCATTCGTTTCCCTAGCCATGTGGTAATTTGAAAGTTTACTGAGTTTTTTGTACAATAGATATGACACACGAAATCCTAATGCTAAGACTTCTATTTATACTACTTCGACCATAACGGTCTTGCTATAAGATTCTGCCACGTTCAGAACATGCAGAGCAATTCCTCTCTCTCGCTTCCACGCGTCTTCGAATGCTCCAGCGCATATATTTCAAATTTCGAACATCCCGCTTGCATTTGAATTTCAAATGTTTTGGCACTTCTTCGCTTAGAACGCATTTCTTAGACACAGCCTTGTTATCATTTCGAGACTTCTTTAAATATATTCTCATAACTGTCACTCGAAGCTCCAAGCTTTGATATGCCCATTCGAAGCACTGCTTCTACCATTTCGAAACATGACGTTTTGTTTCATTTCAATTGAAACGTCCAATTTACTTTGCTTCTAATAATATCATCAAAATCTTCAGCCAACACAAGGTTGAAGCGAAAAAGATCATGGCTGATCTACATGAAGGAACTTTTGGCACCCATTCCAATGGGCATACAATGGCAAAGAAAATCCTACGGGAAGGCTATTACTGGTCTACCGTGAAAGCAGATTGCTATCAACACTCTCGAACTTGCCATAAGTGTCAGATCTATGCTGACAAGGTGCACGTACCTCCGGTTCCTCTGAATGTCTTGACGGCTCCTTGGCCCTTTGCTATGTGGGGCATCGATATGATTGGGGAAATTAAGCCAACAGCCTCTAATGGACACCGGTTCATCTTAGTGGCCATTGACTATTTTACAAAGGGGGTGGAGGCAGCTTCCTTCGCTTCCGTTACCAAGAATGTTGTAGCCCGGTTCATTAAGTAGAATCTCATCTGTTGGTATGGTATCCCAGAGAGGATCATTACAGACAATGGTACGAATCTAAATAATACTATGGTCACCGCCCTTGCGAGTAATTCAAGATCCAGCATCACAACTCTTCCCCTTACCGGCCAAAGATGAATGGTGTTGTCGAAGCTGCGAATAAGAACATTAAAAAGATCATACAGAAAATATCAGTCACATACAAAGACTGGCATGAGATGCTACCATTCGCTCTACACGGGTATCGTATTATAGCTCGCACATAAACCGGGGCAACACCCTACTCTCTGGTATACGACATGGAAGTTGTCTTGCCTATTGAGGTCCATATCCCCTCTTTAAGAATTATGAAGGATGCAGGGTCGAATAAAGAAGATTGGATCCAGACTCGACTTGATCAACTAAACTTGATTGATGAGAAAAGGCTTATTGTTGTTTTCCATGGTCAAATGTATCAAAAATTAATGATCAAGGCTTTCAACAAAAAGGTCAGACGCCAAGTATATCAAGTTGGGGATCTGGTGATCAAACGCATCATACTACCGCAAGGTGATCCCAGGGGAAAATGGACTCCTACATATGAAGGACCGTTTGTAATCAAAAACATATTCTCTGGTGGAGCAATGATCTTAACCGCCATGGATGGAGACGACCTGCCGCATCCCGTGAACACAGACATAGTCAAAATATACTACGCATAAGAGACCCTCTAGGTTGACACACCTAGGCAAAACAAGGGCATCCTGGCGAACCAAAAAGGTTCGGGCAAAAATTAGGGATAAAACAAAAATATTTGTACACCCGGCAAGCTGAAAACCCGAAAGGGCGGCTTGGGCAAAAAAGGGTATCCCGGTGGACTGAAAACCCGAAAGGGCGGTCCAGGCAAAAGTTACGGAATTAAAGCATATGACTATGTCCCGTTGGATCACCTCATGGACAACCTTTGGCTTCAACTGACAAACTCAGAGGTTCTGATCAATTCAATCAACTTTGGACAAGGCAAAAAACAGACAAGATGCTCAGAGACACGAAGGCTATAGCAGAATGGGAACCCCATGGGATTATTACACATAGCTATCTTTTCTTTGTATCAAAATTTTCATTTTTTACGACAGCATTCTCTTACTAGAATGTTTGTCTCATTGTATAGAAATACTTACTCAAAGTCAATACAAAGATATCCCTTTGAACGTGCAAAACTACCTGTTTTTCTTTACTCTTGTGTTTTGTTTACAAAAACGTCCAATAATTTATTTTTGAACATATGCATTTGAACATAATTACTATTTACAAATAAAAAAAATAGAAAGACAATCACTGATGGCTTTAAGAGGTAGGAAAATCTCTCTATGCTATTTCCATAAATCCCCCGCAGTATGCAGTTTTATCCCCAGCAGAACTAAGCTTTCAGTTATCAATCCCCAGTAGAAGTCACCAAGTTTCTCAGGGTTTCCCAACAGGACTTTACAAGCAGTACACGGCATTTCCCTTACAACAGATTTTTTTCTCTAAGTGGAAATTCTTAAAACTTCACAACATGAAGACTTACACTCCATATCCTCAACAGTGGTCAGGGATTTATTTTCCCCAATCCAACAGCAGTGCAGCAAATTAGCTCACATACGCATACATCGCATCCATATATCATAAACATTGATAACACGAATACATTACACTATGCATTTCATACAACGTGACTATGCATATTGGCTAACATTTTACCCTTTTCAGGATAAGATTAATCAAAAGCTACCATTAACAACGTTCAAAGTTTTGAGATATAGTCCAGATACGATCCAGACACGGATGCCATTCTGATACTCATTCAGAATCTTTTTCAGATATAGTCCAGATACGCTCCAGACACGGATGTCATTCTGATACTCATTCAGAATCTCTTTCAGATACAGTTCAGATACGCTCCAGACACGGATGCCATCCTGAAACTCATTCAACTCTCAGATACGCTCCATACACGGATGCCATCCTGATACTCATTTAGACTCAGCTTTCAGATACAGTTCAGATACTCTCCAAGATACGGATGCCATTCTATTACTCATTCAGATTCAACTTTCAGATACAGTTCAGATACGCTCCAGACATGGACGCCATGCTGATACTTATTCAGATCCTCTTTCAAATTTAGCTTTCAGATACAGTTCAGATACGCTCCAAGAAACGGATGCCATCTTGATACTCATTCAGACCCAACTTTCAGATATAGTTCAGATACACTCCAAGACACGGATGCCATTTTGTTACTCATTCATTTTCAGTTTTCAGAAACAGTTAAGATACGCTCCAAAAACGGATGCCATTTTGATACTCATTCAGATTCAGCTTTCAGATACAGTTCAGATACACTCCAGACACGGATGTCATTCTGATACTCATTCAGATCCTCTTTCAGATTTAGTTTTCATATATAGTTCAGATACGCTCCAAACACGGATGTCGTTCTGACACTCATTCAATTTCAGCTTACGATTCAGCAATAATTTCTAGATGGCATCTACAAGCCCATCTCCAACAAATTTCTATCATCTCTCTAGATGGCATCCTTAAGCCCATTTCCTCTACCATCACATCACCGAGTGCAAATTTCTGGGCACTCTAGTGTCCAATCATCTTCCCCCTTCGATTCACGAATGGAAAAACTCACCAATCTAACTCTTCAAGTTTAAGAAGATTGAACAGGGGAAGATATTGTACCCCAAAATTTTCCATCTCATTTATCAATAATTTTCTCACAAGATTTCCTTAGCTCAAGACTGCACTAGGGTTTGATCAGCTCAAGACACTTACTTAAGCACTGATAACCAAAATTAGGGTTTGAGTTTGCACAAGGATTTTTGAACTTCCAATGCCCCATATGATTTTAATGGATCATTATGGACCCCCAAGATCACTCATGTCAAGTTTCAAGCCTTGGATCACACTTTTGCTCAGTCAATTGAGCAGTTGACCTTAAAATCAGCTGTATTGAGGAAAAAGGTCAACTATGGCCAATTTACATTCAAACTTCATAATTTTTTATCCATATCAACATTTTAAACTCATATGTATCATTTGATCAAATTTGGACCATAATTCCTCAAGAAATTTTATTAAATCTTCAAAAGGGCAAAATGGTCAAAATTAGGGTTTTGACTAAGAAAGGGCAATTTCTGATTTTTGACCGAGTAAATGATCAATTGGTTTAAGGAATGATCTCAAGAGTCCAATTGCATCATTTTGACCTAATGACATGGTTCAAAACATTGCAAGTCTATTGGATTGATAGATGAATTTTTCAGTCAAATGATCAAAAGTCAACTGTATACTGAAAAGTCAAACTTTGACTTTTTGGTCAAATTCAAATGCCAAAGATCACAATTCATCAAAACATGTCAAAATATGAAACTTATTGATCAAGAAACCAAAAAGTCAAGATTTCATTTTGAAAAGTCAAAATTTCTAAACTTCGAAATTTTTCAAAGTGTTGGAAATTTCATGTTTTTTCATAACTTTGTGCAAAATTTTCACCATGATGCAAGATGATTCAAGAGAAACTTCCAACATGAAAGTTGTAGATCTACATGAAATCTACAACTTTGCCTTACATAACTCCTTCCAAAAGTGCTTGGATCTCAAGTTATAATTTTATGAACATATGGTCATGAAACAAAACACTTAGTGAAATTTTGCCCTAATTTGGTCAGGATTTTGACCCAACTCACGGAACTTTTTCATATAGTTCCAAGGGGGGTCTTCAAAATAAATTAAAAGATAGGTTGTAGAGCACATTTCAAGATTTCCTAAATTTCCAAGAACTCCTTGAGATCATTCTTGAGTAGGGAAAATCGAAGAGATGAAGTTAGGGTTTTATCACTTGAATTACAAGTCATTTTGTGATGAACCAAGTTCATAATTCAAACTATGCTGCATAAACCCTACTTTGCAGGCCTCAAACTTGTTAGGCACTCCATAATTAATGGTTTACACAGCTGTTAGAAGTCTCACTTCAAGCATTTAATGCATGGACATGCTTTATATCCATTTTTAGAAGAAAGGTTACATTGCCATTTTGATAAAGTGACTTTTTGTACAAACCTTGTTTTTAAGCCTTGCACTTATTCTCTTCTGATCAAACAAGTCCTATAACACATAAGAAATGATTTAAACACTTACAATCACCCAACCCATGCTTGTACCTCCTCTTGAAACTTGTTTCCTTCTTTTCTTCAAAATCAAGTAACCTAGCCAAAAGCTAAAAACTTGTACTTCTGATTGTCCAAAGCTCAAAAACACTTTTGTTTATACATACACAAACCTTAGACCACAAACACACGAATGCTCATGCCCTGAAAAGATCTAGAACTCATAAACACGTCTCATACTTCCATTTTCACACAAACTGACCAAAAACTTGAAACTCATAATCTACTCGTGCGTTTCTTGGCATTTTGGTTTCTAAAGCTTCTAAACATCATAAAGAACTGATCCCACACCCCGTTATATAACTGTAACACCATTAACACCATCTTCCATTTCACATTGACTTCTCTAGACCATTTCAACCATCCATTGCTCCAGCTAATCATTGCATTAGCTTCTTGGGACCTCAAGGAAGCTAAGTTGATCATCACCATCACTTAAAACAAGCTCAAACTCAAAACACGATTTCCAGTTTTGAGGTAAGTTTTCTTAACTTTGAACTCTTCATACAAGCATCATTAATGATTTATTTATGAACAAAACATGTAGATATCATTTCCCTAAAGCTAACCATGTTCATCATTTTCGTTAGTTTTGTTTGAACTTAGAGAATTTTAAGTTTAAAGTTTCTGAGATTTTTAGGGTTCAGATTAGGGCCATTAAAATTCATGCTTATCTTTGATCTATAGTTTTAATACTTTATATTTTTGAAACCGTGAGGAAATTTTCTACAAGTTTCATGTTTACAGTTTTCATTTTTGATGAGAAATGAGCAAGTTACAGTTGGTCTGGCTGGAGGTTGAAGATGAAGTAATCAGGGCGCGTTTTGTATCATATATTTATTGATTTGCCTATGTCAACGGATGTATATCCACCCCAGTGGTAGAAGTGCACGTCTGTAACCTTTGGGACCTGGGTTCGAGCCTCAGTGGTACCCTTTTGGACTTTTCACATTTTCTTATTTTCTGATTTTCTTTTTTTGCACACGCTGGGCCTCCTTGGGCCTGTTTTTTTTGTTTATTTTTCTTTCTAACCCCCCTGCAGGCTATTTTCACCCTGGCGTAGATTTTATTTTATTTATTTTCTTGATTATTTTTCTAAATACTAAAAAAATCATAAAAATATAAAAAATGATAGATTTATATTTTTGCTTAGTTTATTTTATTTTTCTCACAAAAAATATTTTATTTAACTATGTTTTATTTATTTTTACTAACTAGTCTTGTAAATTCAATTTAAAACTAGGTTATTATTTATTTTCTTTTACACCAATTAAAATATATTTATTTTAATGTAAAAAAGGCCAAAAATATTTTATAATACCATATATTATTTTCAAGACAAAAATACTTTTCTTGAAACTTAATTTCCTTTTTTCAATTAATAGAATTAGGGTTTTATTCAAAATATTTTCTTAATAAATTTAAGTTTAACTAATGATTTCCTTTAATTAATTAGGTTAAAACAAATTCACTTTTCCCTAAAAATCCAAACAAATATCCGTTTACTTCACATTTTGCATTTTTGTACATTTATTCATCTTGTACATTACATTCATTTAAATCCTTGTACATTTATACCAATTCAATATGGTTGTAATAGACTAATTAGGTTTAAATTCTTGCAATCCTCATTTACAATTTGTACACCCCCATCCCATAAATGTTGTAATAGCGTAGTAACTTTAAATTTTGCAACTTATCGCTTTATATATAACATGCTAGTAATTAGGGTTTGTATGGAAAGAATAAAACCAATCAATTAGACAACCCTAATTCAAGACAAAATCAAGCATAAAAACAATACACTTGCTCACAAGCACCCCTAGGGTAAATCCACTTGGTTGCCTTTGCAAAATGGTCATATTACGCATATGAGGTACCTTAGCAAAAACAAGCCAAATACAAGATCATAGTCCCTCGAAGACGCTATCTAAGTTGCCTTTCACATGATCTTAGTCCCTAAAAAGAGTGCTAAGATACCTTGCAACATTGCTAATCATGGTTATACGATGACCCACGCCCGTCCCGTTTATATCCAAAGATAGAGTTACTTACCAAATCAATGGTAAGATAACAATGTCAAAGGAAAAGAAAAATGAATAAGAAAGACTTTTGAGTAGGTAGAGTGCTCCTAATTACTTGCTCAATTTCAAACAAACAACCTTGCTATTTTCAAAACAAACACCTACACTTTCAAACATATTACAAACTTGAAAACATTTTCAAAAGATCAAACATCTTTGTATACATTCTTACAAAAAAGAATCATTACAAAGATTGCCTAAACAATAGCCTCTTTACAAAATACTTTCAAAAACCACACAAAGCACAATTTCAAACAAAAGCAAGTGATCTAGCAAGTAACTAAAAGCCCATGGAAAAACATGAATGAAAAGGGTGCTAATACATTCCCTTTTTATAATCTACCCCCCGAACTCAAGAAATAATCTCAAAGGTTTTTCCTGTGATTTTTCACCTTTTCTTTTGGATAAAAGAAAAGTCGGTGGCGACTCTTGCTAACCGCAACATTTGCGATCAAACGCAAAACACCCAAGTTAGTTCTCCTACCATATCACAGCTACCTACTCACTAATAGTAGGATATCACTATCTAAAAGAAAGGAGGAAAAGAACATCCTTTTTCGAGTAGGTAGACTGTTCTTAAGTACTTGCTCAAATCTGAATTTTTCACACTTACACACTTTTCAAAAAATATTTTCAAAAATGTTTTATCACACTCTTGAGGACTGATACAGGAGTTACCATAAAGCAAACAAAATCCTTCAAAACACACAAACACACAAACAGTTTTCAAAATGAGAAAGTACCTAAGAGCCCGTGGAAAACCACGGATGGAAAGGGTGATAACACCTTCCCTTTCCATAATCTACCCCCTTACTAAAAAAATCTCAAAAAAGGTCTTTTTATGTTCTTTTCACCCTTTCCTTTGTTGGATAAAAGAAAAGTCGGTGGCGAATCTTTCTTACCGCGACATTTGCAAACAAAAACGCAAACCAGTATATAACAGTCGGTTCTGCCACCGTATCACAAACTGGAAACTCTGATGGGGATCATATAAAGTGGGGTTTACCTTAGGGTCTAGATCATTTCTAAATTGTTTGCTTGTTTGCTTTACTTTTAAGGGACTGTTTGGGGTTACTATAGATCCTACACCCGGATCTGGGGAAACCTGTTAGGTAAGTAGTAATAGATCGTGGAAACTGTGTGGGGTATACCGACACGATTAAAGCGATGGCTACGTTGATGCGACACTTTGGTTGGTACCAGTAGCCCTTGAGTTAATCAAGGAGAATACAGGGTCTCTACGTGGTGTCATAAAGCGTCAACTGACCTTAGAACCTTTAAATGAACAGTTTGCCCATCAGGACGTAGCGAGATGGCCGTTTTTGGTGTATTCCCAAAGTCGGCAGATACTCGATGCTACACTCATAAAGACTCGACTCCTGAGTTTTGTTTGGTTGTGAGTCAGTCACCTATTGAATGAAGCTTTTGGGAAAGGTCAATGATATTGAGATCCCTTAGAACCCGGTTACTATTTATAGGACAGGTTGAACCAATCCAACTTCAAGAGGGTATGACCTTAAAACCCATGCAAGCCTTAAACCTAAGGTTTTGGTGTGATTTTCTTGTGCTTGCTATATATGTGATTTCCTGGCATAATCATGACATCATAACATGTCATATCATACTAACCATTTCAAGGAACTTATAAGGCTTATCTTTGTCTTGTTTTGTAGGACATGACAGCTGCTCGCATGAACACTATCCAAATCAACCTTGTGAAAGTGCATCCTTAACTCAAGAAGTTAGCATCAAGGATTCCTAAAAGCTCTCCCTTCACTGAAAAACATGGTCGAATTCTCAACTTGGTCACTTCAACCCCTGATGTAGAAATGTTAAAGATGCTCTTTCAGTTCTTTGACCCGTTGCACCACTGCTTCACACTTCCTGATTACCAGTTAGTGCCTACTATCGAGGAGTTTTCTCAGTTATTAAGGGTACCTATCCTTAATCAGCTACCATTCAACGGTACAGAAAGAGACCCAAAGCCTGAAGAGATTGCTCAAGATCTGTCTTTACAATGATCTGATGTAATGGCAAATTGGGAAACCAGAAGAGGTGTCCAAGGATTTCCAGTCAAGTTTTTATTTGAGAAAGCTCACTATTTTTGGGATAACCTGGATGTACAAGCTTATGAAAAGGCGTTGGCCCTTCTCATCTATGGGGTGGTACTATTCCCTAACACGGACTAACTCATAGATGTGGATGCGGTTAAGATTTTTCTGTCTCATAATCTGGTACCTACCTTACTTGGGGATATTCTACACTCTCTGCATACTCACACTCTAAAGAGAATAGGGACCCTTCTGTGTTGCACTCCTCTATTGGCTAGGTGGTTTATTTTGCACTTACCCAAGTCTATTTTGAGAAATGAGCAGGGTATGAGATGGTCTCATAGGCTGATGTCCCTTACACATTCAAATATTCATTGGTGTTCGTGATCCTCGGAGAATGTCACTGTCTTTGATCACTGTGGGGAATGCCCTAATGTCCCTCTCTTGGGAATTAGGGGAGGAATCACTTATAATCCTTGTTTGGAGTTAAGACAGTTAGGTTACGCTAGAAGAGATGGTCCTCACAACACACTCGTCCAAGGAATCACATTTGACTATGAGAATGATGTTCAGGGTTATCGCAAGAGGTTCATTCGAGTTTAGGGCATGATAAACAGGGTTTATAGCAAGACACTAGGGCACAAGAATTCCATACCTCTTGAGCCTTATCTCAAATGGTTGCGAGCTCGTGCTTAATATCTTATGATGCCTTACCCTTCCATCTTACCTGTGATTGTGGAGCCAATCGCTGAAGTAGACACTCCTTACGTTGTTCTTCATCCTGATATGCCAACTGATTTTGAGGAGCTACGAAAATCCTGGATCTAACTCAAAGAAGAACGGGATACCTTTGAAACCCAATTCTACACCAGCGAGAAGAAGGTTTTAGAGCTCACCCGATTACTTCACGAGGAGACGAGCATAAATGTCTACATTGCACCAAAGAGGATGCGCCTGTGGGAAGCTTGAAGTCTTCCTTTTGCTTGGAAAATTTTATTGTTGCTTGGTTCCCTTTGTGAGCCCAAGAGGCATTATTGTGATCAATAAAATATCTTAATGTTTGTTCCCTTTATGTTTAAGAAAATTTAAGTCTTAGAAATCCTTGAAAACATTGCATACATATATTATACATATCATTGCATAAGTAGGTTTCAAAGCAAGTTTCTCATCCTCTTCGCTATTTATTTCAGCAATGGCTCTAGAACAAATAGTGAAGGATCTACAGACTCAGAATACCCAATTTCAACAGATGATCATGGCTCTGACCAAGGGGCAAGAAGAACTAAAAGCCATGCTTATAAAAGAAAAGAAGAAGCCAAGGAAGCCAACTGGGTTAGTGAACTTGGGAAGAAGTATCAGAGGACCAGTACGACAAGCCTCTGAACTGATAACTTCATCAAAGGAAGGAAACAATCAAGAGGAGGAAACAAGAGAGGAAGAATTCATTCCAAAAGAATCTGATGATGAATATGACTATGATGAGGAGCAGTATCTTCCTGCTGATGAAAAATACAAAAAGCTGGAGGATCGTTTAAATGCAATGGAGGTCCGGAAGGTACCGGGTCTAGATTTTGAAGAACTGGGTCTAGTTTCTGGGGTTGTCATCCCGCAAAAGTTCAAGGTGTCGGTGTTCGCCATGTATGATGGGGTTTCATGTCCCAATGTGCACCTCCAATCTTAAGTGAGGAAGATACAGCCTCACACTACTGACAAGGACTTATGGGTCCATTTCTTTCAGGATAGTCTGTCTAGAACTCAACTAGAATGGTTCTACCAGCTGAAAGGGGCCAACATTCGTAATTGGGAAGACCTGGTTGCTGGTTTCTACAAGAAATATCAGTATAATGCAGACCTTGCTCCCACCCGTACACAACTCCAAAATATGTCTATGGGTTTGAGCGAGGGCTTTAAGGACTATTCTAAGAAGTGGAGGGACTTAGCAGGAAGAGTCCAACCCCCCATGTCTGATAGGGAGCTAGTGGATATGTTTCTGGGTACCTTGTCTGGTCCATTTTTCAATCATCTGATTGGAAGTTCCTCATCCGACTTTACTGAATTGATCTTGACAGGAGAGAGGGTGGAAGCTGGAATTAGGAGTGGGAAGATTCAAAAGGATGCATCCTCCGGTGCAGCAAGGAAGCCATTTGCTGGGAAGAAAGAGGTTAGTGTTGTGTACAATCAAAGGAATCAGGACAGAACTGAACGCCGTCCAGCGGTAGGGGCTGTTATGATCTCTAAACTTGCACCTACTCAACAAAGGAACAATCAGCCTAGAGCAGAAAGGCCTGTAATACAGTTTACCCGGATAAATATGACGTTGTCTCAAGTTTTGCCACAATTATTAAAGTCCAATATGGTAACTCTGATGGAAGCTCCCAAGAACCCCAACATCGCATCTCCCCGCTACAATCCCAATGCTCGATGCGCCTACCATTCTGAGACTCTAGGGCATGACACAAATGATTTCTGGGCTTTGAAGAACAAGGTGCGGGATCTGATCGAAGCAAAGGAGATTGAATTCGATCCCCCTGAGACTCCCAACGTCATAACTGCACCCATGCTCAAACATGGCCCAAGAATCAATGCTATTGATGTTGTCTCTGCCACGGAAGATGCTGACAATGACTATGACATAGATAGATGGATCTTCCCCTACTACCAACGGTGAACCCAGTAACTGGACAGAAAGAGACTTTGTACCGATTACTTTTGTTCAGAAGTAATTGTCTTTCTTGTTTTTTGGATATGTAATAAACAATATAAACTCTTTGGCCACGTGTCTTACCCGGGGCACAATGGTTTATTTGTGAGGGTTATCATGTTTCAATTTCACATGGCATTAATAAAGCATTGGAAATTTATGCATACAAATTTTGCGCTCTATGTTTTTCTTTTCTGTGTTTACTTTGTCTATAAAGCTATGCTCTTACACACACTCACATATCAAACTGTCGATCCATATCCACTATGGATCCCATTGATAACAGTTCTGCTATTGCCGGTTATGACTTTGAAAATATGATCAACCAAGCCGAGGACGAAGGTGAGAAAGATTGTGAGGTACCCGGAGAACTTGACACGCTGTTACAGCAGGAAGAAAGGGTTATACAACCTCATGAAGAGCCAGTTGAGACATTGAATTTGGGCACAAAAGAGAACATAAAAGAGGTCAAGATAGGTGCAAATTTGAAGCTCAGTGTCAAACAGCGGTTGATACAGATGTTGCGTGATTATGTTGAGATATTTTCATGTTTTTTGTACCCCAAAATTTGCCCTCTCATTTATCAATTATTTTCTCACAAGATCTCCTTTGGTTCAAGACTGCACTAGGGTTGATTAGCTCAAGACACCTCCTTAAGCTATGATGACTGAAAATTAGGGTTTGACATTGCACAAGGATAATTGAACTTTCAATGCCTCATATGACTTTCATGGATCATTATGGACCCTCAAGATTTCTCATGTCAAGTTTCAAGTCTTGGATCACATTTTTGCTCAACCAATTGATCAGTTGACCTAAAAATCAGCTGTATTGGGGAAAAAGCCAATTATGGTCAATTTACAGTCAAACTTCATAATTTTTTATCCGTATCAACATTGTAAACTCCTATATGTCATTTGATCGAGTTTGGACCATAATTCCTCAAGAAATTTGATCAGATCATCAAAAGGGCAAAATGGTCAAAATTAGGGTTTTGACTGAAAAAGGGCAATTTCTGATTTTTGACCTAGCAAATGGTTAATTGGTTTAAGACATGATCTCAAGGTTTAAAATTCATCATTTTGACCTAATGGTATGACTCAAAACTTCCCTCAAGATCAATTGATTGATAGCTGATTTTCAGTCAATTGATCAAAAGTCAACTGCACACTGAAAAGTCAAACTTTGACTTTTTAGTCAAAATCAAGTGTCAAAGATCACAATTCATCAAAACATGTCAAAATATGAAACTTGTTCATCAAGAAATCAAAAAGTAAAAATTTCATTTTGAAAAGTCAAAGTTTTCAAACATAGAAATTTTTCAAAGTGTTGAAAACTTCATATTTTTTCACAACTTTGAGCAATATTTCACCATAATGCAAGATGATTCAAAGGAAACCTTCAACATGAAAGTTGTAGATCTCAATGATATATAAAACATTTCTGAACACAACTCCTCCTAGAAATGCTTGGATTTGAAGTTATTAATCCATGAAATCATGTTCATAAAACTAAAACACTTAGTGGAGTTTTGAGCATTTTGGTCAGGATTTTGACCTTACTTCTGGGCCAAGTTTCATATAGTTCCAATTGGATTTTGCAAAAGTGATTCACAGAAGGGTTATAGAGCACATTACAAGCTTTCTAAAATGTCCAAGAAATCCTTGAGATCATTTTTTAACAAGGAGAATCGAAGGCCAAAAGTTAGGGTTTCAAGTTGTTTTACAAGGCAGAATTTTGTGATGAACATGAACCAAATCCATAGCCATGCTGCATAATATCACTTTTCAAGCCCTCTAACTTATGTATCTATCCTTAATCATAATATTACACAAACTTTATGGCTATTATCCATTAAATCCAAGCTTTGTCTAAGTTAACTTGCCATTTTTGGAAGAAAGGCAAGACTTCCATTTTGGAAAAGTATGCTTTTGCAAATGTCAACCCTTCTTGAGCCACTCTACAATAGCATGGTACAAGCTTTGGGAGGATGTTTGTCATTTTTACTTCAAAAAAAGTAAATGTTTTACAACATGTAAATTCGAATTCTGACTTGTTGTAGAACACAAAAGCTCTTTCCTATAAATACATATACTATTTGCAAGCTAACACAGGAATACACAAGCTCTCAAACTCCCCAAAACCAGAAATTGCCATACAAGCACAAAAGCTTGTCATTTCTGATTTTTGAATCCAATCTCCAAATCCCCTCGTGCGTTTCTTGGCCAAACCATCCATAAAGTTTCTAATACACATATAGAAGTTATCCCAGTCCTTATTTCAAGACTGTAACCACGTTTCCATCATCCACCATTTTTTAAACTCAAGCTTGCAGACTGACATGAGTAAGGAGTTTCAGCCATCCTTAAGGCAAAGTAAGACTTGCAACACATTCAGGGAGGTCTAGGCAAGCTAACCTGATCATCTTCACTCTTCAAAACTTGCTCAAAGTCCATATTCAAACCCAGCTACAAGAGGTAAGTTTTCAAACTTCAATATCTTGATAGAAGCATCTTTTGTGCATACATTCTGAAGTAAAAATGTAGGTATTATTTCCCTCAAGATGACCATGTCCCTAGTTTGCATTTTACTTGCTTGTGCTTGGATAATTTTGCTTCTGACCAGTTAGGGCACGTATTTGGTACCAAACAAAATTAAGTTTAACCTTTGATTTTTAGATTAATTAAATTATATGGTTAAGTTGATGATGAAATTTCTAGCAAGTTTCATGTTTGTACTTTTCAAAATGGTCAAGAAATGAGAAAGTTACAGGGTTAACAATGGTGGAAGTTGAGTTTTGCGCACGCATGAAGGAGGAAGAAGATGATTTCAAATATTCTGGATTTGTTTTATTTTATATTTAATGAAAGTTGTTTTATGACCAGATGTACAAGCCACCCCAGTGGCAAGCGCGCGTATTAAGTCTTTGCTGACCAAAAGGGCGAGGGTTCGAACCAATGTGAACCCCCCTTTTACATTTTTGTGATTTTTGTGATTTCATGAAGCAATTTTCTCATATATGGTGATGCAAACACATGGTTGACAAGAAACTGCGCCTGGCCTAGTGGTAATCTTTTGAGCCAATGATCTTGATGTCCTGAGTTCAAACCTTGGCAGGACCAAACCTTTTTTTACCACTTGTTTGTTTCATTAATTTGATTCTTTTTTAACAAACTTTAGCATTTTATTTAACCAATCAAAACAACTCCTTTTGAGTAGATTTTTTGTACACTATTTATTTATAATATCTATTTTATGGATATAAAAAAATATCACAAAATTATTTTTGTTTTCATTATTTTTTAATTAAAGAAAAAACCTTCCATAAAAAACCCTAAAAATGTTTTCAAAATTATTTTCTTTTCTTAATTAGTTTAGGTTTAATTTTATTTTAATTAATCATTTTTCTAATTAGGGTCAGGTTAAAATCCTTTCATAAAAACCAATTAAAAATCATTTCTTTTTCCATTTTTTGCATTCATGCATTTTATTTTCAATTTCGTACAATATTCAATATGGTTGTAATAGTTAATTAGATTTAATTTTCTTGCAAAATCCCCATTTGTAAATTTGTACACCCCCTCCCCTATTGATGTAATAGCTTAGTATTTTTATTTTCCTCAATTTAATGCTTTATATATAAATGCTAGTAAATTAGGGTTTGTATGAAAAGATTAAAATCACCAAGTTAAGCAAACCCTAATCAAGATAAAACAATGCATGTAAATCAACACACTTGCACACTTACACCCTTAGGGTAAATCCACTTTGTTGCCTTATAAAATAGCCAGGTTATACATGTGGGGTATCTTAGCAAAAACAAATCAAAAATACAAGATCATAGTTCCTCGATGACGCTATCCAAAGTTGCCTTTCAAAAATGATCTTAGTCCCTCAAAGAGAATTTCTAAGATATCTCACAACATTGCTATCATGGTTATACGATGACCCATGCTCGTCCCTTTATATTCAAAGATAAGGTTACTTACCAATCCATGGTAAAATAACAATGTCAAAGGAAAGAGGAAATAAACAAGAAAGACTCTTTGAGTAGGTAGAATGTTCCTAGTTGCTTGCTCATTTTTAAATCAAAACATCCTTGCTATTTTCAAAAGAAACACCAACACTTTCAAAATATCTTTCAAACCTGAAACATTTTCAAAAGACTAACGCTTTGTATAAATTCTTACAAATGAGAATTATTACAAAGTTTTCCTAAACAATGGCGCCTTTTCAAAATGCTTTCAAAAAACCACACAAAGCATATTTTCAAACAAAAGCAAGTGATCTAGCAAGCAACTAAGAGCCTGTAGATAACTACGGATGAAAAGGGTGATAATACCTTCCCTTTTCATAATCTACCCCCAAACTCAAGAAAACATCTCTAAAGGTCTTTCTTGTTCTTTTCAGCCTTTCCTTTTGGATAAAAGAAAAGTCGGTTGCGGCTCTTGCTAACCGCAACATTTGTGATAAAATGAAAAAACAACCAAGTCAGTTCTCCCACCGCGTTACAGAACTGGAGACTCTGCTGGGGACTACTTAAAAGTGGGGTTACCTTAGGGCTAGATCATATTTACTTGCTTTCCTTATTTGACTTGTATGCTTTACATTATGGTTCCTTGTTTGGGCTTGCTTTGATCCTCTACCCGGATCTGGGGCACCTTTTTTAGGTAAGTAGTAATAGATTATGGAAATTGTGTGGGGTATACCGACATGGTCTAAACAATAGTGTGATATGGTGGGAGAACTGACTTGAGGTTTTGCGTTTGTATTCGCACTTGTTCGGTTTAGCAAGAGTCGCCACCGACTTTTTATTTTATCCTAAAGGAAAGGTTAAAAAGCATAGGAAAAAACCTTTGAGATGTTTTCGTGGGTTCGGGGGGTAGATTATAGAAAGGGAAGGTATTAGCACCCTTTCTATCCATGGTTATCCATGGGCTCTTAGTTACTTGTTTTAGATCACTTGCCTTTGATTTTCAATTGCTTGAAATGGTGGTGTGTGTGTGTGTTTGAAAATGTTTTGAAAAAGATGCTTGGTCTAGGCAATCGTTGTAACAATTCTTTACTCGAATGTTTTACAAAGGTGTTTGTCTTTTCGAAAAGATGTTTCAATGTTTTGAAAGTTGTTTTGAAGTTGTGTTGTGGAGTATGTTTTGAAAAATAGGCAAGTGTGTTTTGCAAGTTTGATCAAGTAACTAAGAGTTGTCTACCCTATTGTACTTAAAAGATTTTTCTCATGTTTCAACCCTTTTAACAGTATCGTTCCACCATTGTATTTGGTGGACAATCTTGTGTTAGGATGTTAACGGGACGGACGCGGGTCATCGGTTAGACCATGAATGCAATGGTGCCAAGTGTCTTTGGAAATTTTCCTTTAAGGGACTATGATCATTTTGTATAGGAAACTTCGAAAGCGTCATCGAGGGACTATGATCATTTGATTCGTTTTGTTTTGCCAAAGAAACTCAACATGCAAGCATGGCCCATTTTGGAAGGCAACGAGTGGGATTACCCTAGGGGTGCAAGTGTGATTGGTGTATAGATTGTCATGCATTTATCTTGGTGTTAGGTTATCTAGCGGTTGATTTTATTGGCATACAAACCCTAAGTCTAAGCATGGTATAATTGAAAGCGATAAATTGCGGGAATTTAAAGTCCTAAACTATTACAAATAAGTATCCGGGGATGGGGGTACAAATATTTACAAATGGGGATGAGACTTATCAGGATAGTAGTGTCCAAATATATTTACAACCAAATCGAATTGCATTCTCAAATGTAATATATATCAATGTACAAGAATAAAAGATAAGCAAATGTATTGGTGAAAGTGTATGTGATTTATTTACATGTGATGTAAGATGTTAACTTAATGCAAAATTAAGTATTAATATTATTTTTATGTTTTTGTTAATTAAGTATAAACAAAAGTTTTAAAGAAAAGAAAATGCTTAAGAAATTCTATTTTTATGTATTAATGTTTTTATGTATGAAAAAGATTTATTAAAAAGAGTTTTAAGATTAAAAATCTATTAACCTAATTAAATCTAATATTTATGTATTTTTTCAAAATGTAATAAAAGAAAAGAAAATTTTGTATAAAAATAATGTATTGTTTTATTTAACAAAATAAAGGTTAAGTTATATAAAAATAAAATAAAGGGATAAAAATAAAAAAGGATTGATATAAGAGTATAAAAAAAATTAAAAAAAGTTGAATGGGCCATGGAGTTGGTTCTTGGCCCAAAACAAAAATTGAAAGAGGAACAAAAGGGGGGTATGCACGCTGAAAGGAGGGGTCTGGCACTAGAGATGCATTGGGCTTAAGCTTTAGGATGGGGCAAGGCCCAGACGGTTTTGACAACATTTTTCTTTAGGGTTTTATTGTTTTGTTTCATTTCTGGATAAGGGTTTGTTGAGTTACAGAGGCGCCGTTTCTAGCATCGTCTTCTTCGTCTCTCCTTGAGCCATGGTTCTGAACAAGCTTCTTCTCTGCCTATGGCCACCAGGCGCCGCCGTCAGCTCCTCCTCCCTCCATGGTCAAGCAAGGCGATGTTGTAAGGTTTGATTTCCCATTTCTATGTCTTAGGGTTTTGGATTCGGGTTTTGCATGTTTTTAATCTTTGACAAAATCTGATTCTTTATGTTACCATTGTTTTCTGTGTGAGGTGTGAAAAGAAAAAGGAAGAGGAGATTATACCTTTGGAGACTTTTGGATACGGAGGAGCGAAGAGATGGACTTGGAGGCGCTTTAGGCGGCCAAGGCGGAGGGAGCAGTGATGTTGTGCTAGCTTGTCCTTCCTGGTATCCTCGTATTTTGCTTTTTGTTAGGTTTTTGTGATGAGCTTTCTGAAAACCCTGCTTGTTTGCTTCTTTTCCTCTTCTTCTGTTTTCCTCTAAAATGCTTGTTGAAATGTTGATGTTGATTTGAGTATTGTTTGTTGGACCCAGTGATGAGGTTGCTCTGAGGGCGTTGTTGCTTTAGTTGACCCTGTGATGAGGTTACTCTGAGGGTGTTGGTATTCTGTTTGATTCTGAGATGCCTGATATGCTTGTTGGTATTTTTTGTACCCCAAAATTTGCCCTCGCATTTTTTCACAAAAAGATAACAACTTCAAGCATTTCCTGATTTTTCAAACTGGCTCAAGAATCGGGCAAACGGACTTTTCTTGTCAGTCAAGCGAAATTAGGGTTTTTACTGATTTTCAGGGCTCTGGATTGTTTCACAATTGGCTTAGGGTTCTGGGTGATTCTGGCTCAATTGCGATCAGGCGAATGTTCGTTGACATTTAATCAGGGATTAAGGTTTTATGGGCATATTCTCAGAAAGGTTAAAATTCCACAGCACTTTGCAAGATATTCCGAGATTCGGGTTGAATTCGCATTGTTTTGATTTAGTCAGTAAAAGAGGCATTTGGTTTGAATTCACATTGTTTTATTTGAGCCAGTCAAAAGAAATATGCAGTTTGGATTTACAGTGTTTGTTGAAAATCAGTGAAAAGGGAATGCGCCTGATCAGTGTTTTGATTAACTGTTGATTTGCTTTGGAGAGGCCAGGATTAATTGATCAATGTGCTAAAGCATTGTTTCTTTTAATTATTTATTATTCTAAATTAAATGATTGAAATTTATTTTTCAATTATTTTAATTCAAAGAGTTTTAAATAATAAATAAACAATAAAGAGAAAACAGAATTAAATTGGATAATGGAAACTTTTATTTATTCTTAAATCAACTGTACAATTATTGTTTATAATTTAATTACAAACAATGGTTTTACATTGATTTAAATTTAAATAAAAAGAAAAGCTATCCTATTTGTTTTCTAATTCTTCATTCTTCACTTTGTTCCTCTCCATCCAAATATGCATCTGCAAAAGAAAAGGAGAAAAGTCAAATAACAGTTAAATTGAAGAGACAGATAAAAAGAAATTCATCATTAAGGGCCACTGACTGGGATCAGTTAACCCTCTCTGCAAATCACGGGATTTCTCCCGGTTCACAAAGAGGGAAGAATTTTATTCGTTTAATCATGAATGCAAAATGTCAAAATGCATAAAATTCAAAATGTCAAACTGCATAGTTCAAGTTCAACCAAACTGAAAAATCCAAATGCAACTTTCTGTCAAAATCCAAAAGGGACAAATTACTGCACAAAGATATCAAAGAGGATAAAGAAGTACAGTTTACTGTCAAAATGCCAAAAAGGTATCCAGACTGTCAATAAGAAGATATGGCAAAGATATCAAAGAAAAGACAAAGTACCAAAGCTGTCAAAGAAAGATAAAGATGCAGAGGAAATCATTTATGCAAGCTAGCTTCACTTTTCATCATTTCCCAGTGGCCACTTTCAGAATAAAGTACAGAAAAGAATCATATTATAACATATCCAACTATACTAAGAGAGAGAGAGAGAGAAAAGATGCAGGTTTTTAGGCTTTAGGCAGGCATATATAGAAAGAGATACAAAAGAGCAAAACACAGTTCAAGAAGAAAGAAAAAAAAACCAATACAAAAACTGAGATACAAACTGCTAAGCTTGAAGCCTAACCACAACCTGCATATGCAAGCAAACCACATACTGAAGCAAACACAAAGCTCAGAAACCAGCAATACATGGCCTAAAAACCTCATAACCATACAAACCTGCAATGGCCTGATAAACCATTAACCTGTCAAGCCCAAGCATTCAACCTGAAGCCAGTTCAAGCCTGAAACCTCACAAACCCTTACCTACTGTCAACACACAAACCTACATTGGCTCAACCCTGCTAAGGCCATCAACAATCAACCGAAGCATCAGCATAGACCTACTGCAAGCATAACCTGCTGAAGCCTTGCCTACATCGTTCATAACCTCAAACCTGAACAACCATACCAACATAACCTGTTGAAGCAAATTCAAACCAGTCTAAACCCATAACCTGCATCAGTCAAAAACCTGTCTAAACCCATAACCTGCATCAGTCAAAACCTGTCAAAAACCTCACCATACTGCATAAACCATAAAACATATACAAACACCACAACCCTGCCAATAACTCAAACACAAAGAGAACCAAGTCAAAGCCTAAACCAAGCATCATACCTTCCTGAAGCCTAGAAGCAAAAAAACTGAGAAGTAAAAACTTCACAAAGCCTCAAGCCAATCTTGCCAAGAATCAGAAATGGCGCAAGCATAACATCCAAAGTATACAAGCCCTCAGAACTCTGAGTTCATCATAGGGTGACATAAGCAAGCATACGACAAACACTCAAGGCAACTGAAAGAGGAGAGGAAAAGAAGCATTCCAAATCAAAACCCTCGAGCCCTCAGTAAGCACACATCATTGGGAAATCAACATAATTAACATAAGCAACATAAGCAGGCAGAATAAGGCAACACAAGAAGGCAAGTTCAGGGCAACTGTAAGAGAAGAGGAAAAGAAGCATTCAAGGCAATTCAAAGGCCTCAGAAGAGGGCTTCATCATAGGCAAAAAGCTAAACGTTCAAAGGCAAGTTCGGGGCAACTAAGATAGAAGACGTTTCAACAAGCATACAACGACGGCAACAGGGGGCAAACCAACGAAGAGAAGAGATAAAGAAGTGAACATTAAAAGGGTTTTCAGTGCAAATGAAAATCATCATCAAACCCTAAAGTAGCAAAAGGTAAAGGTTACCAAAGCGCAAGCCCAGCATCCTCACTGTCGTCCCGCTCGTCCCGGCCTCCTAGCGCACGTCCAACCGTCCTCTGCCATCTCCAAGGTTAACACTTCTTTTTTTTCTTTCTTTTAAAAATACCTCAGATAATCATGTGAGAAAAAACGAATTTAGAATCGAAACGAATCAAAATCATAACATGCAGTAATCAATAAACCCTAATGAAATAAGAAAGATGAAATCACCTCAAATCTGTCGCCCCAAAGTGTTGTTGGAGGGAAGGAGAGGTCGGAAGTGCCGGTGACCATGGACAAACGGGAGAAAAACTCAGAGATTCAGAAGAGCGAACGGAGAAGACGAAGAAGAAAAGTACGAACGGCGCGCTGTACACAAACCCTAAAGCCTTTGTCTCCAAATGAAAACAAATGCAAACCCTAAAACGTTACTGGACCTAAGCGTGGGCCTCATACCCTTGAATTGCCTACGGCCCATTTCTTCTTTTGTTTTCAGTTCAGTTTTCAAAAACGTTATTCTCTTTTTTTTAATTAACAAAATACAAACATTAACAATATTCTTTTTTTTGGTTCACTTAGAAACTTATTTTCTCTATATTTAAAATTATCTTTTCTTTTATTTCCTATATACAAAAAAAAATATAATTTGTTTCTTAAATTAACATTTAATTGATATACTAATACATTAATACATAAATGCCTAAAAATATGTTTGTTTAAAACACTTTCTTTTATTAAAACTTATTCTAATTTGTACATAATAAGTAAACCTACATTTTGCATAATTCTTTTTAATTAAAATATTTTGTACATAACAATATAAAATTACACTTCTTTTTTTTATATATACATAATTCAATTCTTGACATTTAATACTTTTTGTATATAATAATAAAGATACATTTTTCTACATCATATAATTAAAATTGAAAATACTTTTCTTTTAATTCAAATATTCTCACAAAAATCACAAAGATACATTTCTTACATCAAATACAAAACGACAATTTTCAAACTCGTAACATTTCCTCTCTTCTAAATATTTTTACATAATAAATGAAGATACCTTTTTATGCATAATTTAATCATTTCTTGACATTTAATTAAAACATTTCTATTGTACATATCTAAATACAAAATACAAGACTAATTAAAACAATATTTAATACACATTAATTTCACCCTGTCACCTGTAAATAATTACATACCTACACAATACATCTCACACTTACACAATACAAATACATTCACATTGCCCTATACACATTTGTTTATCTTATATTTGTATATTCGTCATTTACATTTGATCGCAAATTCGATTTGGTTGTAACTTATTGGATACTATAAGTCTCATCCCCATTCGTACACATGTACCCCCACTCCCGGATACTAACTTTGTAATAGTGTAGATTTTACATTTCGCAATTTACTGTTTTCAATTATACCATGGTTAGACCTAGGGTTTGCATGTACATGAAATCAAACGCTAGATAACCTAATACAAGACAAATACATGAAATCAATACACAATCACACTTGCACCCTCTAGGGTAATCCCACATGTTGCCTTCCAAAATGGGCCATGCTTGCACGTCGAGAATCTTTGGCAAAACAAAATCAAAATGATCATAAGTCCCTCAAAATGTTGCCTAAACGGAATGATCATAGTCCCTTCAAAACAAATTGCCAAAGACACTTGGCATCATTGCATTCATGGTCCATACGACGACCCGCGCCCGTCCCGAATAAACTTCCTAAACGCAAGATTGTCCACCAATTTCAATGGTGGAACAAAATTGTTAAAAGGGGTTAAAACATAGCAATAATCTTTTGAGAAATTTAGGAGTAGATAACCTCTTAGTTACTTGAATCAATCTTGCAAACTAAAACACTTGCCTATTTCAAAAACCACACATCACTACACTTTCAAAACAACTTTCAAAAAACCTTTTCAAAAGACATACATCTTTGTATACATCCCCACATGGATCATTACAAAGGTTGCCACCACATTGGCTTCTTTTCAAAACATTTTTCAAACCCACACACACAAGCACCATTTCAAACAGTTGAAAACAAAAGGCAAGTGATCTAAGCAAGTAACTAAGAGCCCATGGATAACCATGGATAGAAAGGGTGCTAATACCTTCCCTTTCTATAATCTACTCCCCGAACCCAAGAAAAATCTCAAAAGGTTTTTGCTGTGCTTTTTTAACCTTTCCTTTAGGATAAAATAAAAAGTCGGTGGCGACTCTTGCTCAACCGTACAAGTGCGAATATGAACGCAAAACCACAATCAGTTCTCCCACCGTATCGCCAGAACTGGCGACTCTGCTGGGGAATTACTACTAAAAGTGGGGTTACCTTAGGGTTTAGATCACCTTTATTTTAAATTGATTGCTTTGTTTGCCTTTACATTTGTGGGCTTTGTATCGGAGTTTCATAGATCCTAACCCGGATCTGGGGGAAACCTTTTTTTAGGTAGCATAATCTGTGAGGGACCTGTCCGGCGTATACCGACATGGGTGAAGCAGTGGCTACATTGGTGTGGCACCTTGGTCTGTACCGATATCCCTCGTGTTGAAACGGGGAGAATATGGGTCTTCCAAGGAGTCGTTAAGCACCAACCGACCTTAGAACCCTAAATTGACCCAACTTGGCCATTAGAACAGTAGCAGTATGCTACGCTCATTGAGGCTAAACTCTCGCGATGGTTCCGGCCGCGAGAAAAGGTTGCGATGCTGGAGTTATGACCGATTGAAGGTAGCCAATGATTTGAGATCCTCTAGAACCCGGTTACTTTTGATAGGACAGGTTTTAACCAACAAACTGAAAGAGGGTAGTACCTGAACCTCATGCAAGCCTAAACCTAAGGACTTGTTTGCTTTGTGTGAATATGTTTGCCTGTATATACACTCACTTGCTTGTGCATACATGTACATAACATCATAACATCATACCATAGCATTTTCAATAACCATTTCAAGGATCTCGAGGGTTCTTTTGATGCAGGGTTACGTTGAACCAGACATCTACCAAGGGGCAAGAGGTTTTCTCCTCTAAACAAAGCTCTCCAATCAAAGTTCAAGAACAACAACTTGAATCAGTGGCTATGACCCACTTGACATGGTGAGCTTGATTCTCGTGGAAGGACATCCACCGATACAAAGCCCTCCAATCAAAGTTCAAGAACAACAACTTGAATCAGTGGCTATGACCCACTCGACATGGTGAGCTTGATTCTCGTGGAAGGACGTCCACCGGTGCAGAGATCTCCAATCCAAGAGCAGAGTTCAACCTCTAACGTTTTCTTGTGTTTACCCCAAGAGATCCTTGAAAGCATGCATCCACATATCATGCATTGCATTTTGACAATCTTTCCTTTTTTCAGGTTTCCTTACTCTCTTGCTGTTTATTTCAGCGATAGATGGCTCTAGAAAGGTCTGTCAAAGACATCCAAGACCAGACTGCTCAGCTGCAGGAGATGTTCCTGAACTTGTCTCTGGGGCAAGAAGAGATGAAAGCTCTCCTCACAAAGGGCTTGGATAATTCCAACAATGCCAGGAGTGACCAGCTTGCGGAGCTGCAGTTTGATCTGACAACATTAAGGACCCAAATGATGGGACAGATGGTGGGCCAGATGGCTCTCATCCAATACATATCCCAAAGACAAGAGGAACTCAGAGTTCTTGTCCGCCAACTGCTTCCAAACAACCAACTGGGGCAAACATCTGAGGTCGAAGAGCAAGTCACCGCTCAGCCTCCATCAACTCAAGAAGACAATGGGAAAGCTCCTTTGCTTGCTTCAGGGTCACAAGCCCATCAACAACCTCGCCAGCGTCAACGGGGCAATCGGCGTAAGCAAGAAAAGTCGGGAAGACAGTTTACGGAGACTGAAATACCATCATTCTTCATACTGAAGCGTCTGTTGGAGGTCAACTTGCTTACCATAAAGGACCCTCATCAGAAGCTCAATACCTCCTCTCCTCACTATTATCCCGATGCATTCTGTGTTTACCACTCCTACAGCCCGGGACACGACACCAACGACTGTTGGGCCTTGAAGAATAAGATTCAAGATCTGATCGACATTGGGGTGCTGGAATTCATGCCAGACGGCGAGATGAAAATCTTCCGTTAAAGGGTTCTCCACTCGAAGTGACGAAGCTCGAGCTGAAAGACTTTTTGTTTCTTTTTTGAATTTTCAAAATTGTAATTTCTTTTGCTGTCAAACAATTATTTGTTGATGTTAAACGCTGTTTTCATTAATGCATTGCATATGTTTATCTTGAATTCACCCATTTGTTTCACTACTCTTATGCTTTTCTTTATGATATTTGACTCTTGATAAAAAGCTGTAAGCCTTTAGAGGGAGGATGACGAAACAATACCATGATCTTATACAATATGCTTTTGAACAGACCTTGCTGATGATGTACAAGCATTTCTTTCAATTCCCAAACACTGGAGTTATAAGGAAGTTAATCCCTAGTCAACCCCTTCGAGCCAAAGAAGTAGGAGTTTTCTGTTCTAAACAATCGAAACCTTTGATATAAACCTGGGGCAGGGTAGTATCTCAGTTAATTCAAGAGAAAACGCGCATTGAAGTCGCAAACTCTCAGTTCGTAATACAACGAACGATGTCAAAAAAGAAAGCATTCCTTTGGAATCAAAAGACAGGGGTGGTTCCCTATCACATAGACAGTCAATCTCTCAAAAGCGAAAAGCCCACCAAGCCAAAACCTATAAAGGAGGCTTAAGAAAGCTGGGGCATCCCGCTGACAGTAATCCCGGAAAACGGTAACAGTCAGGCAAAAGTTAGGGATAACAAATCAAAATCAAAATAGTGAGGTCATTACAAAATCCTCAACAACATGAAAAGTGTTGGAAAAGAAAAAAGGAGATGATGATTGTCTCCCCCAAATTCAACTGGTGAACCATCGCCCAAAAGTCGTTCCAAACTCAAAACAGAGTGTGACGCACGATTAACTGAGCTTAGGTTGAAGAACATCACGAAGAGCGGGTGGGTACAAATATACTTTGAGCCTTTATCCTTTGTTTCTTAAACCGTGAACCAGGCCACGTTACAACCCTTTAAAAGTCCTAATTGAAGCATGGGTTAGTTCGAAAGCATACTGTCACGAAAGGTATCCTGACTCCTGTAGGGCTTTGCTCTAAATCTTGTGTTAACTTGTCTTATGAAAAGTTTTCTGCTAAAAACGCATTTTTCAAAATTTTGAGACAAACATAAACTTTGCATTATTCGAATATCACTGTCTGCATTTGACCTTTGTGTTTGATAGCGAATAAATTCATACAGCGAATGTTCGGAGGAACAAAAACTCTCTCAGTAAGTCAAAATCACTTCAAGAGGATAACACTTCCATCAAATCCCCTTATCAACAAGGGGCATGACATGTCACAATTCAATTAACCTGGGGCAGTCCAGTCAAGGTCCAACAGATCTTTCAAAGTTCAGTTAACCTGGGGCAGTCCAGTCAAGATTTCAAGAAATCTCTCAATATGCAGAGTAATCTGATTCAAGATTCCTTCATCACCACTTGAGGCATTCGAATGTCAAAAGTGTTCAACAAATCAATCATTACATTTCCAGACTCGATTCCTGTATCTAGCCAGGGCACGTCTGAAGAGTTTGAAGATTCGATTCCTGTATCCAGCCAGGGCATATCTATCAACTATTACAATTCCAGATTCGACTCCTGTATCCAGCCAGGGCATATCTGTTGACCACCTTTCCAGACTCGATTCCTGTATCTAGCCAGGGCACGTCTGAAGAGTTTGAAGATTCGATTCCTGTATCCAGCCAGGGCATATCTATCAACTATCACCTTTCTAGATTCGATTCCTGTATCCAGCCAGGGCATGTCTGAAGAATTCCAGATCAACACCTGTAACAACCCAGGAAAACATCTGTGAACGACCGATTGTAGACCAACACCTGTAATAAGCCAGGAATTTATCTACATCACCACTTGGGGCATTCGAATGTCAAAAGTGTTCAAAAATTGATGCAGTTTTACACGAGCTCATCATCAGGAAACCCTACACCGGTTCCTCTTCAAGACTTCTGAAAACAGTTTACGGATTCTTCCCTACAACGGATGTCAATCTACCAACTTGTTCAGACTCTTCTCAACCGTTGAAAATAGTTTACGGAAGCTTCCCAACAACGGACGCGGCTCTATTGCTGATTCAACTTCAAGACTTCTGAAAACAGTTTATGGATTCTTCCCAACAACGGATGTTAATCTATCAGCTTGTTCAGATGCAACCTTTGAAATTAGTTTACGGACGTTTCCCAACAACGGACGCGGCTCATTTGCTGATTCAACTTCAAGACTTCTGAAAACAGTTTATGGATTCTTCCCAACAACGGATGTTAATCTATCAGCTTGTTCAAATGCAACCTTTGAAATTAGTTTACGGACGCTTCCCAACAACGGATGCCGCTCTATTGCTTATTCAATCTCAAGATTTCTGAAAACAGTTCACGGGTTCTCCAAGTAACGGATGTTAACCTATCGCTTGTTCAGATTCTTCTCAAGCTAGCTCCACTCAGAGTCAAGCTTCATAATCCCCAGCAAAGCTAAAACTTCAAATTATCAATCCCCAGCGGAGCCAGACCATTGAACCTTCTCCCCACAGAGTTTTGGAGAGGGCAAATCTTGAGTTCCCCAGTGAAGTCGCCAGAGTTACTTCCTGCCAGACTAAAGATTCTCAGTCTTACGTCCCCAGCATGAGTCTACTAATTTGGAACTCCCCAGTAGAGGTCATCAGGAATGCTCTTCCCCAGCAGCAGCCAAGGATTTATTTTCCCCGGCAGCAATCAAGATTCTTTTGTCTTCAGCCATCCAGGATTCATTTATCCTCAGATAGCTCATCAGCTTACATGCGCATTCATCACATTCATATCATAAACATTGATGTCACATACGTTGCATCATGCATCATAACATTGCATACAACTAACCCTTTACCTTTTTAGGTAAGAGCAGTTGACAGACACAGATCATCTTCCGAGATTCATCCAGAAATAGTTCAGATGTGACCCAGACACGGCGACATTCTGATACTTATTCCAGATCCATTCAGACGCATTATCAAGAAACCCTACACCGGTTCCTCTTCAACTTCAAGACTTCTGAAAACAGTTTACGGATTCTTCCCTACAACGGATGTCAATCTACCAACTTGTTCAGACTCTTCTCAACTTTTGAAAACAGTTTACAGATTCTTCCCTATAACGGATGTCAATCTACCGACTTGTTCAGACTCTTCTCAACTTTTGAAAACAGTTTATGGATGCTTCCCAACAACGGACGCTGCTCTATTGCTCACTCAATCTCAACTCCTGAAAATAGTTTACGGATTCTCCAGACATGGACGTCAACCTATTGCTTATTCGGACCCCTAATTCAGAGATGTTCCAAAACATGGATGCCCTTCTGATACTTGTCCATTCACTTTTGACATACAGTTCAACATGTCCAGATGGCATCTATAAGCCCATCCTCCTACCAGCAGTCACCAGATGGCATCTTTAAGCCCATTCTCAGATGGCATCTCTAAGCCCATCCCCCGACAAAATTCTATCGCACCAGATGGCATCTTTAAGCCCATCACCAAATGGCATCTTTAAGCCCATTCACCTCCACCATCATATCGCCGAGTGCAAATTTTCTGGGCACTTTAGTGTCCAAACTTCTTTTACCTTCAAGTCGCGAAAGGCAAACTTGCCAATCTAACTCTTAAGGTCCAAGAAGATTGAACAGGGGCAACTGTTGTACCCCAAAATTTGCCCTCGCATTTTTTCACAAAAAGATAACAACTTCAAGCATTTCCTGATTTTTCAAACTGGCTCAAGAATCGGGAAAACGGACTTTTCTTATCTGTCAAGCGAAATTAGGGTTTTTACTGATTTTCAGGGCTCTGGATTGTTTCACAATTGGCTTAGGGTTCTGGGTGATTCTGGCTCAATTGTGATCAGGCGAATGTTCGTTGACATTTAATCAGGGATTAAGGTTTTATGGGCATATTCTCAGAAAGGTTAAAATTCCACAGCACTTTGCAAGATATTCCGAGATTCGGGTTGAATTCACATTGTTTTGATTTAGTCAGTAAAAGAGGCATTTGGTTTGAATTCACATTGTTTTATTTGAGCCAGTCAAAAGAAATATGCAGTTTGGATTTACAGTGTTTGTTGAAAATCAGTGAAAAGGGAATGCGCCTGATCAGTGTTTTGATTAACTGTTGATTTGCTTTGGAGAGGCCAGGATTAATTGATCAATGTGCTAAAGCATTGTTTCTTTTAATTATTTATTATTCTAAATTAAATGATTGAAATTTATTTTTCAATTATTTTAATTCAAAGAGTTTTAAATAATAAATAAACAATAAAGAGAAAACAGAATTAAATTGGATAATGGAAACTTTTATTTATTCTTAAATCAACTGTACAATTATTGTTTATAATTTAATTACAAACAATGGTTTTACATTGATTTAAATTTAAATAAAAAGAAAAGCTATCATATTTGTTTTCTAATTCTTCATTCTTCACTTTGTTCCTCTCCATCCAAATATGCATCTGCAAAAGAAAAGGAGAAAAGTCAAATAACAGTTAAATTGAAGAGACAGATAAAAAGAAATTCATCATTAAGGGCCACTGACTGGGATCAGTTAACCCTCTCTGCAAATCACGGGATTTCTCCCGGTTCACAAAGAGGGAAGAATTTTATTCGTTTAATCATGAATGTAAAATGTCAAAATGCATAAAATTCAAAATGTCAAACTGCATAGTTCAAGTTCAACCAAACTGAAAAATCCAAATGCAACTTTCTGTCAAAATCCAAAAGGGACAAATTACTGCACAAAGATATCAAAGAGGATAAAGAAGTACAGTTTACTGTCAAAATGCCAAAAAGGTATCCAGACTGTCAATAAGAAGATATGGCGAAGATATCAAAGAAAAGACAAAGTACCAAAGCTGTCAAAGAAAGATAAAGATGCAGAGGAAATCTTTTATGCAAGCTAGCTTCACTTTTCATCATTTCCCAGTGGCCACTTTCAGAATAAAGTACAGAAAAGAATCATATTATAACATATCCAACTGTACTAAGAGAGAGAGAAAAGATGCAGGTTTTTAGGCTTTAGGCAGGCATAGATAGAAAGAGATACAAAAGAGCAAAACACAGTTCAAGAAGAGAAAAAAAAAACCAATACAAAAACTGAGATACAAACTGCTAAGCTTGAAGCCTAACCACAACCTGCATATGCAAGCAAACCACATACTGAAGCAAACACAAAGCTCAGAAACCAGCAATACATGGCCTAAAAACCTCATAACCATACAAACCTGCAATGGCCTGATAAACCATTAACCTGTCAAGCCCAAGCATTCAACCTGAAGCCAGTTCAAGCCTGAAACCTCACAAACCCTTACCTACTGTCAACACACAAACCTACATTGGCTCAACCCTGCTAAGGCCATCAACAATCAACCGAAGCATCAGCATAGACCTACTGCAAGCATAACCTGCTGAAGCCTTACCTACATCATTCATAACCTCAAACCTGAACAACCATACCAACATAACCTGCTGAAGCAAATTCAAACCAATCTAAACCCATAACCTGCATAAGTCAAAAACCTGTCTAAACCCATTACCTGCATCAGTCAAAACCTGTCAAAAACCTCACCATACTGCATAAACCATAAAACATATACAAACACCACAACCCGGACAATAACTCAAACACAAAGAGAACCAAGTCAAAGCCTAAACCAAGCATCATACCTGCCTGAAGCCTAGAAGCAAAAAAACTGAGAAGTAAAAACTTCACAAAGCCTCAAGCCAATCTTGCCAAGAATCAGAAATGGCGCAAGCATAGCATCCAAAGTATACAAGCCCTCAGAACTCTGAGTTCATCATAGGGTGACATAAGCAAGCATACGACAAACACTCAAGGAAACTGAAAGAGGAGAGGAAAAGAAGCATTCCAAATCAAAACCCTCGAGCCCTCAGTAAGCACACATCATTGGGCAATCAACATAATTAACATAAGCAACATAAGCAGGCAGAATAAGGCAACACAAGAAGGCAAGTTCAGGGCAACTGTAAGAGAAGAGGAAAAGAAGCATTCAAGGCAATTCAAAGGCCTCAGAAGAGGGCTTCATCATAGGCAAAAAGCTAAACGTTCAAAGGCAAGTTCGGGGCAACTAAGATAGAAGACGTTTCAACAAGCATACAACGACGGCAACGGGGGGCAAACCAACGAAGAGAAGAGATAAAGAAGTGAACATTAAAAGGGTTTTCAGTGCAAATGAAAATCATCATCAAACCCTAAAGTAGCAAAAGGTAAAGGTTACCAAAGCGAAAGCCCAGCATCCTCACTGTCGTCCCTCTCGTCCCGGCCTCCTAGCGCACGTCCAACCGTCCTCTGCCATCTCCAAGGTTAACACTTCTTTTTTTTCTTTCTTTCAAAAATACCTCAGATAATCATGTGAGAAAAAACGAATTTAGAATCGAAACGAATCAAAATCATAACATGCAGTAATCAATAAACCCTAATGTAATAAGAAAGATGAAATCACCTCAAATCTGTCGCCCCAAAGTGTTGTTGGAGGGAAGGAGAGGTCGGAAGTGCCGGTGACCATGGACAAACGGGAGAAAAACTCAGAGATTCAGAAGAGCGAACGGAGAAGACGAAGAAGAAAAGTACGAACGGCGCGCTGTACACAAACCCTAAAGCCTTTGTCTCCAAATGAAAACAAATGCAAACCCTAAAACGTTACTGGACCTAAGCGTGGGCCTCATACCCTTGAATTTCCTACGGCCCATTTCTTCTTTTGTTTTCAGTTCAGTTTTCAAAAACGTTATTCTCTTTTTTTTAATTAACAAAATACAAACATTAACAATATTCTTTTTTTTGGTTCACTTAGAAACTTATTTTCTCTATATTTAAAATTATCTTTTCTTTTATTTCCTATATACAAAAAAAATATAATTTGTTTCTTAAATTAACATTTAATTGATATACTAATACATTAATACATAAATTCCTAAAAATATGTTTGTTTAAAACACTTTCTTTTATTAAAACTTATTCTAATTTGTACATAATAAGTAAACCTACATTTTGCATAATTCTTTTTAATTAAAATATTTTGTACATAACAATATAAAATTACACTTCTTTTTTTTATATATACATAATTCAATTCTTGACATTTAATACTTTTTGTATATAATAATAAAGATACATTTTTCTACATCATATAATTAAAATTGAAAATACTTTTCTTTTTATTCAAATATTCTCACAAAAATCACAAAGATACATTTCTTATATCAAATACAAAACGACAATTTTCAAACTCGTAACATTTCCTCTCTTCTAAATATTTTTACATAATAAATGAAGATACCTTTTTATGCATAATTTAATCATTTCTTGACATTCAATTAAAACATTTCTATTGTACAAATCTAAATACAAAATACAAGACTAATTAAAACAATATTTAATACACATTAATTTCACCCTGTCACCTGTAAATAATTACATACCTACACAATACATCTCACACTTACACAATACAAATACATTCACATTGCCCTATACACATTTGTTTATCTTATATTTGTATATTCGTCATTTACATTTGATCGCAAATTCGATTTAGTTGTAACTTATTGGATACTATAAGTCTCATCCCCATTCATACACATGTACCCCCACTCCCGGATACTAACTTTGTAATAGTGTAGATTTTACATTTCGCAATTTACTATTTTCAATTATACCATGGTTAGACCTAGGGTTTGCATGTACATGAAATCAAACGCTAGATAACCTAATACAAGACAAATACATGAAATCAATACACAATCACACTTGCACCCTCTAGGGTAATCCCACATGTTGCCTTCCAAAATGGGCCATGCTTGCACGTTGAGAATCTTTGGCAAAACAAAATCAAAATGATCATAAGTCCCTCAAAATGTTGCCTAAACGGAATGATCATAGTCCCTTCAAAACAAATTTCCAAAGACACTTGGCATCATTGCATTCATGGTCCATACGACGACCCGCGCCCGTCCCGAATAAACTTCCTAAACGTAAGATTGTCCACCAATTTCAATGGTGGAACAAAATTGTTAAAAGGGGTTAAAACATAGCAATAATCTTTTGAGAAATTTAGGAGTAGATAACCTCTTAGTTACTTGAATCAATCTTGCAAACTAAAACACTTGCCTATTTCAAAAACCATACATCACTACACTTTCAAAACAACTTTCAAAAAACCTTTTCAAAAGACATACATCTTTGTATACATCCCCACATGGATCATTACAAAGGTTGCCACCACATTGGCTTCTTTTCAAAACATTTTCCAAACCCACACACACAAGCACCATTTCAAACAGTTGAAAACAAAAGGCAAGTGATCTAAGCAAGTAACTAAGAGCCCATGGATAACCATGGATAGAAAGGGTGCTAATACCTTCCCTTTCTATAATCTACTCCCCGAACCCAAGAAAAATCTCAAAAGGTTTTTGCTGTGCTTTTTTAACCTTTCCTTTAGGATAAAATAAAAAGTCGGTGGCGACTCTTGCTCAACCGCACAAGTGCGAATACGAACGCAAAACCACAGTCAGTTCTCCCACTGTATCACAGTATTGATATGTTTTGTTATTTTTGACTGGTTTGGTGGTTAAGACAGGCAGGTTTTATGGCTTGTTTGGAACTTTAGGCTTTGAAAAGCTTGTGGGCTTGTTGTTTGACTGGTAATTGTACAGGCTTTTTCTGGTATATGCTTCAAGGTTTGGTTACAGGCTTATAGTTTTAGGCTTGTATGGCTTGAAACAGGTTTTGAAAAGGCTTGATATGCTTGTGTGTTTGAAACAGCTCAGGCAGGTTTTAATGGCTTGAGGTGTTAGCAGGCTTCAGGCTTGTATGGCTTATCAGTATTGGTACAGGCTTGAAAGGTTTTTGATATTGAGTTTGTTGGCTTAGAACAGGTTAAGCTGGAAGTTTGAGACAAGCTTGCTTGACACAAGTTTTATGCAGGTGAAGGCTTGAGGGCTTCTAGGTTAAGGTTTGACACAGGTTTGAAATTTATGTCTTGAGACAGGCTTCGTTACAGGTTTGTTGTTTGAAGGCTGTTAGGCTCTTGTGATTTTTTTTGATACAAGTTTGAGAGCTTGTTATTTTTCTTTGTATTTTTCTGCCTCCTTTTCTATTGTGTTCTGATAACTTTGTTATATCTTTAAGCCTCAAGCCTGCTGTAAGCCTTTCTCTCCTCTCTCTTTCTCTCTCCACAGATTTAAAAAGCATTTTTATTGCTTTAGATTGTACTTTCTGAAAAAGTATTGGCTGGAAAGTGGTGTATTTTTTAATATCTTGCTTGCAATGTTTCTTTCCTCTGCATCTTGTACTTGTTGATAGCTTTTCAAGATTCTCTGCATATCTTTGATATCTTCTTTGGACAGTTTGGTTGACATTGGACTTGGTTTAGTTTCTTCAGTTTGCAATCAGTTCAGTTTGGACTTTGTGCATTGGTTTTGAAATTTTGAACTGTGCAATTTGTTTTTTGGCATATTCAGTAGCTGTTCAGTTTGCCTCTTTGGTTGACAATTTTGGAATTATGCAGCTTATTTGACATTTTGAATTTGTGCAATTCATATTTTTTGCAAGCATATTTCTCTTTCCTTCTTTGTGAACCAAGAGTATTCTTGTGATTTGCAGAGAGGGTGAATAAACTGACTTCGGCCAGTTACTTTTAATGATGAACTTTAAATTAACTGTCCGCTTTTTTTATTTTTCATCTGTATTGACTTCTCTTCTTTTTCTTTTTGCGGGTAAAAATTAATTGAGCAATGGGGAGCGTCATTAGAAGATGAAGATTTAGAAAACTTAGGATATAGATTTATTTTACCCTTAATCATTGTAACAATATTAATGTAAACAACTGTAAATAAATTCACAGTGTTCCAATAATAATTTGTAACAAACAATTAAAGATGAATAAAAATCCTTCTTTGCCAGTTAATTCTTTTTTCAATTCACTGTCCATTTAATTATTTAAGTTTCTTAAATTAAAATAACTGGAAGTAAATCCCAACTATTCTAACTTAGAATAAATAAACAATTAATAAACACTGTGGTTTTGTCACTTAGCATCAATCAATAATAAACCCGGCGTTGCAAATAGCCATAAGCATTGCACAGTCAAATCAAACAAACATCCATATTCCTTTGCCTTTACTGATTAAACCAAACGCTGCAAGTTCTCAATTCAAATGCCTCAGCTCATATCCCAGAGTAAATTGAAAAGAACTGTAGAATTAATTCTTTCTGAGAATGTGCGCACAAACCCTAGTTCTTGATTAAATGTCAAAGAAGCGCCCGCCTGACCAAACCCTGAGCCAAACTCAAACAAAACCTAGAAATCTGCTTGAACTGTTCCAGAGTCCATGAAAACCCTAATTTGGATAGACTGCTAAGAAAAAGTCTGTTTGAATGATTCTTAAACCAATCTGAAAAGTCCGGAAAAGCCCGAAGCAGTGATTTTTTGTGGAAAAATAAGAGGGCAAATTTTGGGGTGCAACAGTTGCCCCTGTTCAATCTTCTTGAACCTGAAGAGTTAGATTGGCAAGTTTGTCATTCGCGACTCGAGGGTAAAAGGAGATTGGACACTAGAGTGCCAAAAAAAATTTGCACTCGTCAAAGCGTAATTTGAGGGAATGGGCTTAAAGATGCCATTTTGAGATGGGCTTAAAGATGCCATCTAGGGATGTGACAGAATCTTGTCGGGGGATGGGCTTAGAGATGCCATCTAGAAATTGCTGGTAGGAGGATGGGCTTAGAGATGCCATCTGGAAATGTTTGGAGGAGGATGGGCTTATAGATGCCATCTGAAGGTGATTGTTGAATTGTATGTCATTGGTGAGTATCAGAAAAGTATCCATGTTTTGGAACGTCTCTGAACTGGGGATCTGAATAAGCAATAGATTGACATCCGTATCTGGAAGCATCCGTAAACTGTTTTCAGAAGTTGAAGAATTTGAACAAGCGATAGGTTGACATCCGTGTCTGGAGAACCCGTGAACTGTTTTCAGAAGTTGAAGTTGAATAAGCAATAGAGCAGCATCCGTTGTTGGGAAGCGTCCGTAAATTGTTTTCAAAAGTTGAGTCTGAACAAGCGATAAATTAACATCCGTGTTTGGAGAATCCGTAAACTGTTTTCAGAAGTTGAAGAATCTGAACAAGCGATAGGTTAACATCTGTGTCTGGAGAACCCGTAAACTGTTTTCAGAAGTCTTGAAGTGGAGAAGGAACCGGTGTAGGGTTTCTTGATGATGAGTCCGTGTAAAACTACATCTGGATGAATCTGGAATAAGTATCAGAATGTCGTCATGTCTGGGTCACATCTGAACTATTTCTAGAAAGAATCTCGGAAGATGATGATCTTTGTTTGTTGACTGATCTTTCCTGAAAAGTTAAAGAGTTAGTTATATGCAATGTCATGATGCGTGATGCAATGTATGTTACATCAATGTTTATGATATGAATGTAATGAATGTGCATGTAAGATGATGAGCTGTCTTGCTGAGGATAGATGAATCCTGGATGGCTGGAGATAAAAGAATCTTGACTGCTGCCGGGGAAAGTAATTCCTTGACTGCTGCAGGGGATTGTAAGAATCTTTTGATCGTTGAAAATGAGAAGTCCTGGGACCACTGTTGGGGAAATCAGGAGCTTGGGTTGTATGCCAATCTACTGGGGATTCCTGCCTTGAGGAGATCTTTACTAGGGAATATCTGAATATCCTGTGAGGAACTGAGAATGGGAGTCTTCACTCTTCTTGGGGATTGACAGTTGGAAGTTTTAGCTCCGTTGGGGATCTTGAAACTTGACTCTGAGGGGAATTAGATTCTGTAAGGCTCTCTGGCTGGGGAAATCAGCTTTGAGAAAGCTCTTGTTCTGCTGAGGATCCTGAAGTTAAACTCTGTTTGGGGAATTAGGAACTCAGGTTATATGCCACTTTGAGAATGAGAATCTTCATTCTGTCGGGGGTCAAAAATTGGGAGTGTACCAATCTTCTGAGGTGATGATAATCTTCATGCTGTTAACGGTCAGAAACTGGGAGTATACCAATCTTCTGAGGTTTTAAGGATGAGAGTCTTCATTCTTGAGAGAAACAGATTTTTCAGTTGTCTGTTATCTTGTTGGTGATTGTAACTTCCAGCAGGTGATGATGGAAAATCTTTGATTACTACTCCAAAAGATGAAGGAACCTTGATGATTACTACTTCAAAAGATGAAGGAACCTTGATGATTATTACTTCAAAAGATGAAGGAACCTTGACGATTACTACTTCAAAAGATGAAGGAACCTTGATGATTACTACTTCAAAAGATGAAGGAACCTTGATGATTACTACTTCAAAATATGAAGGAACCTTGATGATTACTACTTCAAAAAATGAAGGAACCTTGATGATTACTACTTCAAAAGATGAAGGAACCTTGATGATTACTACTTCAAAAGATGAAGGAACCTTGATGATTACTACTTCAAAAGATGAAGGAACCTTGATGATTACTACTTCAAAATATGAAGGAACCTTGACGATTACTACTTCAAAAGATGAAGGAACCTTGACGATTACTACTTCAAAAGATGAAGGAACCTTGATTACTACTTCAAAAGATGAAGGAACCTTGATGATTACTAGTTCAAAAGATGAAGGAACCTTGTTGATTACTACTTCAAAAGATGAAGGAACCTTGACGATTACTACTTCAAAAGATGAAGGAACCTTGACGATTACTACTTCAAAAGATGAAGGAACCTTGATTAATACTTCAAAAGATGAAGGAACCTTGACGATTACTACTTCAAAAGATGAAGGAACCTTGATGATTACTACTTCAAAAGATGAAGGAACCTTGATTACTACTTCAAAAGATGAAGGAACCTTATTTGTTGATCAATCTGCATATGTTAAGAATGTTGTTGAAATGTAATTTGTTTTGGAGAATAAATCCTTGACAAATTTTGGGGAAATAAACCCATGACTGCAGGTCTGCTAGAGAGGTTTCATCATTGCCCCTAGTATCAAATGCTTGTGATATTACCAGGAAACTTGGACTGTTTGTAACCCTTGAGATTGACATTCGAATGCCCCAAGTGATGGTGACGGAGACTTGCCCCTAGTTAATCTGCAATTGAGAGATTTGTGGAAATCTTGACTGGACTGCCCCAGGTTAACTGAGCTTTGAAAGATTTGTTGAAACCTTGACTGGACTGCCCCAGGTTAACTGAACTTTGAAAGATTTGTTGAAACCTTGACTGGACTGCCCCAGGTGTGCTGGATAGTGACATGTCGTGCCCCCTTGTTGATAGGAGATTTTGTCAATGGAAGTGCCGTTCCTTTTTGAAGTGATTTTGTTTACTGAGAGAGCTTTCGTTCATCGGATATTTGTTGTGTGAATTTCTCCGCTGTAAAACAAACAGCCAAATGCAAACAATGATATTCAAGCAATGCAAAGTTTATGTTTGTCTCAAAGTTTTGAAAAATGCATTTTTTAGCAGAAAACTTTTTTTGACAAAATCAACACAAGATTTTAGAGCAAAGCCTTACCGGAGTCAGGATACCTTTTTGTAACAGTATGCTTTCGAAATAACTCATGCTTCAATTAGGACTTTTGAAGGGTTGTCACGTGGCTTGGTTCACGGTTTAAGAAACAAAGGATAAAGGCTCAAAGTATATTTGTACCCACCCGTTCTTCGTGATGTTCTTCAATCCTAAGCTCAGTTAATTGTGCGTCGCACTCTATTCGAGTTTGGAACGACTTTTGGTGATGGTTCACACAAGTTGAATTTTGGGAGGCATTCATCATTTCCTTTTTCTTTTGCAACATTTTTTCATGTTGTGGAGGATTTGTAATAACCTCTTTCTTTTGATTTTGATTTGTTATCCCTAACTTTTGCCTGACTGTTCCCGTTTTTGAGATCACAGTCAGCGGGATGCCCCAGCTTTCTTAAGCTTCCTTTGTAGGTTTTGGCTCAATGGTATTTTCTTTTTTTTTAGGGATTGACTGCCTATGTGATAGGGGACCATCACTGTCTTTTGATTCCAAAGGAATGCTTTCTTTTTTGATGTCATTCGTTGTCTTACGAACTGAGAGTTTGCAACTTCGATGCGCATTTTTTTTGAATTAACTGAGAGACTACCCTGCCCCAGGTTTAAATCAAAGGTTTTGATTTGTTTAGAACAGAAAACTCCTACTTCTTTGGCTCGAAGGGGTTGACTAGGGATTATCTTCCTTATAACTCCAGTGTTTGGGAATTGAAAGAAATGCATGTACATCATCAGCAAGGCCTGTTCAAAAGCATATTGTATGAGAATATGGTATTGTTTCGTCATCCTCCCTCTAAAGGCTTGTAACTTTTAGCAATAGTTAAATGTCATAAAGAAAGCATAAGAGTAGTGAAAACGAATGGATGAATTCAAGACAAACATATGCAATGCATTAATGAAACAGAGTTTGACATCAATAGATAATTGTTTGAATAGCAAAAGAAATTACAACTTGAAAATTCAAATGGAACAAAAGTCTTTCAGTTCGAGCTTTGTCAATTCAGGTGGAGCATCCAAAGTGGAAGATTTTCATCTCACCATCTGGCATTAATTTCAGCACTCCATTGTCAATCAGATCCTGAGTTTTGTTTTTCAAGGCCCAGCAGTCCTCGGTGTCATGTCCAGGACCATAGGAGTGGTATGCACACCTCCTATTGGGATGATAGGTAGGAGCATAAGTATTAGGGTTCGAATGAGGGACCCTTAATGTAATTAGCCCTGTCTTTAACAAGTATTGCAACACCTGAGCTAACGACATGCCAATCCTTGTAAATTGTCTCTTAGGTGCAACCTTCTTATGCTGATTCTTTTGGGCTTGCGATCCTGAATCAAATTGAGGAGCTTTTCCCTTGTCTTCTTGTCTCAAAGGGGGTTGAATGATGACTTGATCTTCAACCTTAGACGTTTGCCCCACTTGGTTGTCTCGAAGCAGTTTGTTGACGAGAACCCTGAGCTCTTCTTGTCTTTGAGCCAAGTCCTGGATGAGAGCCATCTGACTCACCAGTTGCCCCTTCATTATGGCTATCTCAGTTTGTAGCCACTCCAATTGGTTATCTCTATCTTCCCCAGGATTTCCCACGATCATGCCCCTGGTGAGGAGCGCCTTGACCTCTTCTTGTCCCTTGGATAGGTTCAAGAACAACTCTTGAAGTTGAGCGTTTTGAGCCTGGATGTCCTTGGTAGTCTGCTCTAGAGCCATCTCTACTGAAATAAACAGTAGGAGAAATGAGGAAACCTGAAAAAGGAAAACCTATTATGATGCAATGCATGATATGTGGATGCATGTTTTCAAGGATCTCTTGGGGTAAACACAAGAAAATGTTAGAGGTTGAACTTCGATCTTCGATTGGAGAACTTTTCACCGATGGATGTCTTTCCACAAGAATCAAGCTCACCATGTCAAGTGGGTCATAGCCCCTGATTCAAGTTGTTGCACTTGATCTTTGATGGCATTTGTTTAGAGGAGAAACCTCTTGCCTCTTGGTGGACGTTTGGTTCAACGTGACCCTGCATCAAAAGACCCTCGAGATCCTTGAAATGGTTATTGAAAATGCTATGGTATGATGTCATGATGTTATGTACATGTATGCAAAAGCAATTAAGTGTATATACAGGTAATCATATTCACACAAAGCAAACAAGTCCTTAGGTTTAGGCTTGCACGGGGTTTGTAGGTAAGTACCCTCTTGAAGTTAGTTGGCTCATCCTGTCCTAGAAATAGAAACCGGGTTCTAAGGAGCTCAATATCATTGGATTATTTTCTGTGTTCATTGTTTTGGTTTAGCCACTTAACTGGCGACCAAAATATTCCAAGAAAACAACCCTCAATGAGTGTAGTATCGAGTATCTACCAACTTCAGACTGCACCAAAGTCAGTCATCTCACTACCCCTAAAAAGGCTAAGATGGTCAAGTAAGGTTCTAAGAGTTCGTTAGTGCTTCATGACATCACTCAGCGGCCCCGTACTCTCCTTGATTGAACTCAAGGGATACCGGTACTCATAAATATGTCGCACTAACATAGCTTACTGCTTCAACCATGTCGATATACCCTGCACAGTTCCCTCACAATTTTATTTCTATTTACCTAAGAAGGTGCCCCCAAATCCGGGTGTAGGATTTACAACAAACCCAAACAAGGACCCAAAAAGTAAAGCAATCAAGGCAATCAAAGCAAGAATGTAAAGGTGATCTAAACCCTAAGGTAACCCCACTTTTAAATGCAATCCCCAGCAGAGTCGCCAGTTCTGTGATACAGTGGGAGAACTGACTTGAGGTTTTGCGTTTGTATTCGCACTTGTTCGGTTTAGCAAGAGTTGCCACCGACTTTTTATTTTATCCTAAAGGAAAGGTTAAAAAGCACAGGAAAAAACCTTTGAGATGTTTTCGTGGGTTCGGGGGGTAGATTATAGAAAGGGAAGGTATTATCACCCTTTCTATCCATGGTTATCCATGGGCTCTTAGTTACTTGTTTTAGATCACTTGCCTTTGATTTTCAATTGCTTGAAATGGTGGTGTGTGTGTGTGTTTGAAAATGTTTTGAAAAAGATGCCTGGTCTAGGCAACCGTTGTAACAATTCTTTACTCGAATGTTTTACAAAGGTGTTTGTCTTTTCGAAAAGATGTTTCAATGTTTTGAAAGTTGTTTTGAAGTTGTGTTGTGGAGTGTGTTTTGAAAAATAGGCAAGTGTGTTTTGCAAGTTTGATCAAGTAACTAAGAGTTGTCTACCCTATTGTACTCAAAAGATTTTTCTCATGTTTCAACCCTTTTAACAGTATCGTTCCACCATTGTATTTGGTGGACAATCTTGTGTTAGGATGTTAACGGGACGGGCGCGGGTCATCGTTTAGACCATGAATGCAATGGTGCCAAGTGTCTTTGGCGATTTTCCTTTAAGGGACTATGATCATTTTGTATAGGCAACTTCGAAAGCGTCATCTATTGACTATGATCATTTGATTCGTTTTGTTTTGCCAAAGAAACTCAACATGCAAGCATGGCCCATTTTGGAAGGCAACGAGTGGGATTACCCTAGGGGTGCAAGTGTGATTGGTGTATAGATTGTCATGCATTTATATTGGTGTTAGGTTATCTAGCAGTTGATTTTATTGGCATACAAACCCTAAGTCTAAGCATGGTATAATTGAAAGCGATAAATTGCGGGAATTTAAAGTCCTAAACTATTACAAATAAGTATCCGGGGATGGGGGTACAAATATTTACAAATGGGGATAAGACTTATCAGGATAGTAGTGTCCAAATATATTTACAACCAAATCGAATCGCATTCTCAAATGTAATATATATCAATGTACAAGAATAAAATATAAGCAAATGTATTGGTGAAAGTGTATGTGATTTATTTACAAGTGATGTAAGATGTTAACTTAATGCAAAATTAAGTATTAATATTATTTTTATGTTTTTCTTAATTAAGTATAAACAAAAGTTTTAAAGAAAAGAAAATGCTTAAGAAATTCTATTTTTATGTATTAATGTTTTTATGTATGAAAAAGATTTATTAAAAAGAGTTTTAAGATTAAAAATCTATTAACCTAATTAAATCTAATATTTATGTATTTTTTCAAAATGTAATAAAATAAAATAAAATTTTGTATAAAAATAATGTATTGTTTTATTTAACAAAATAAAGGTTAAGTTATATAAAAAGAAAATAAAGGGATAAAAATAAAAAAGGATTGATATAAGAGTATAAAAAAAATTAAAAAAAGTTGAATGGGCCATGGAGTTGGTTCTTGGGCCAAAACAAAAATTGAAAGAGGAACAAAAGGGGGGTATGCACGGTGAAAGGAGGGGTCTGGCACTAGAGATGCATTGGGCTTAAGCTTTAGGATGGAGAAAGGCCCAGACGGTTTTGACAACATTTTTCTTTAGGGTTTTATTGTTTTGTTTCATTTCTGGATAAGGGTTTGTTGAGTTACAGAGGCGCCGTTTCTAGCATCGTCTTCTTCGTCTCTCCTTGAGCCATGGTTCTGAACAAGCTTCTTCTCTGCCTATGGCCACCAGGCGCCGCCGTCAGCTCCTCCTCCCTCCATGGTCAAGCAAGGCGATGTTGTAAGGTTTCATTTCCCATTTCTATGTCTTAGGGTTTTGGATTCGGGTTTTGCATGTTTTTAATCTTTGATAAAATCTGATTCTTTATGTTACCATTGTTTTCTGTGTGAGGTGTAAAAATAAAAAGGAAGAGGAGATTATACCTTTGGATACTTTTGGAGATGGAGGAGCGAAGAGATGGACTTGGAGGCGCTTTAGGAGGCCAAGGCGGAGGGAGCAGTGATGCTGTGCTAGCTTGTCCTTCCTGGTATCCTCGTATTTTGCTTTTTGTTAGGTTTTTGTGATGAGCTTTCTGAAAACCCTGCTTGTTTGCTTCTTTTCCTCTTCTTCTGTTTGCCTCTGAAATGCTTGTTGAAATGTTGATGTTGATTTGAGTATTGTTTGTTGGACCCAGTGATGAGGTTGCTCTGAGGGTGTTGTTGCTTTAGTTGACCCTGTGATGAGGTTACTCTGAGGGTGTTGGTATTCTGTTTGATTCTGAGATGCCTGATATGCTTGTTGGTATTGATATGTTTTGTTATTTTTGACTGGTTTGGTGGTTGGGACAGGCAGGTTTGTATGGCTTGTTTGGAGCTTTAGGCTTTGAAAAGCTTGTGGGCTTGTTGTTTGACTGGTAACTGTACAGGCTTTTTCTGGTATATGCTTCAAGGTTTGGTTACAGGCTTATAGTTTTAGGCTTGTATGGCTTGAAATAGGTTTTGAAAAGGCTTGATATGCTTGTGTGTTTGAAACAGCTCAGGCAGGTTTTGATGGCTTGAGGTGTTAGCAGGCTTCAGGCTTGTATGGCTTATCAGTATTGGTACAGGCTTGAAAGGTTTTTGATATTGAGTTTGTTGGCTTAGAACAGGTTAAGCTGGAAGTTTGAGACAAGCTTGCTTGACAAAAGTTTTATGCAGGTGAAGGCTTGAGGGCTTCTGGTTTAAGGTTTGACACAAGTTTGAAATTTGTGTCTTGAGACAAGCTTCGTTACAAGCTTGCTGTTTGAAGGTTGTTAGGCTCTTGTGATTTTTTTTTATACAAGTTTGAGAGCTTGTTATTTTTCTTTGTATTTTTCTGCCTCCTTTTCTATTGTGTTCTGATAACTTTGTTATATCTTTAAGCCTCAAGCCTGCTGTAAGCCTTTCTCTCCTCTCTCTTTCTCTCTCCACAGATTTAAAAAGCATTTTTATTGCTTTAGATTGTACTTTCTGAAAAAGTATTGGCTGGAAAGTGATGTATTTTTGAATATCTTGCTTGCAATGTTTCTTTCCTCTGCATCTTGTACTTGTTGACAGCTTTTCAAGATTCTCTGCATAACTTTGATATCTTCTTTGGACAGTTTGGTTGACATTGGACTTGGTTTAGTTTCTTCAGTTTGCAATCAGTTCAGTTTGGACTTTGTGCATTGGTTTTGAAATTTTGAACTGTGCAATTTGTTTTTTTGGCATATTCAGTAGCTGTTCAGTTTGCCTCTTTGGTTGACAATTTTGGAATTATGCAGCTTGTTTGACATTTTGAATTTGTGCAATTCATATTTTTTGCAAGCATATTTCTCTTTCCTTCTTTGTGAACCAAGAGTATTCTTGTGATTTGCAGAGAGGGTAAATAAACTGATTCCGGCCAGTTACTTTTAATGATGAACTTTAAATTAACTGTCCGCCTTTTTTATTTTTCATCTGTATTGACTTCTCTTCTTTTTCTTTTTGCAGGTAAAAATTAATTGAGCAATGGGGAGCGTCAGTAGAAGATGAAGATTTAGAAAACTTAGGATATAGCTTTATTTTACCCTTAATCATTGTAACAATATTAATGTAAACAACTGTAAATAAATTCACAGTGTTCCAATAATAATTTGTAACAAACAATTAAAGATGAATAAAAATCCTTCTTTGCCAGTTAATTCTTTTTTCAATTCACTGTCCATTTAATTATTTAAGTTTCTTAAATTAAAATAACTGTAAGTAAATCCCAACTATTCTAACTTAGAATAAATAAACAATTAATAAACACTGTGGTCTTGTCACTTAGCATCAATCAATAATAAATCCGGCGTTGCAAATAGCCATAAGCATTGCACAGTCAAATCAAACAAACATCCATATTCCTTTGCCTTTACTGATTAAACCAAACGCTGCAAGTTCTCAATTCAAATGCATCAGCTCATATCCCAGAGTAAATTGAAAAGAACTGTAGAATTAATTCTTTCTGAGAATGTGCGCACAAACCCTAGTTCTTGATTAAATGTCAAAGAAGCGCCCGCCTGACCAAACCCTGAGCCAAACTCAAACAAAACCTAGCAATCTGCTTGAACTGTTCTAGAGTCCATGAAAACCCTAATTTGGATAGACTGCTAAGAAAAAGTCTGTTTGACTGATTCTTAAACCAATCTGAAAAGTCCGGAAAAGCCCGAAGCTGTGATTTCTTGTGGAAAAATAAGAGGGAAAATTTTGGGGTGCAACAAATAGTTATGCTAGTGTGACACATTTTTTGGCACCGGTATCCCTGAATTGAGGATAATACAGGGCCACTGAGCGGCGTCATGAAGCACTAAATGACCTTAGAACCTTACTTGACCAACTTGGCCATTAGGAAGTAGTGAGATAGTCGGTTTCGGTGTAAAGCTGAAAATTGGTTGATACTCGATGCTACACTCATTGAGACTTGACTCCTGAGTTTTGTTTGGTTGTGAGTCAATCGCCTATCGAACGAAGCTTGTGGGAAAGGTCAGTGATATTGAGATCCCTTAGAACCCGATTACTATTTATAGGACAGGTTGAACTAATCCAACTTCAAGAGGGTACTTACCTACAAACTCCATGCAAGCCTAAACCTAAGGACTTATCTGCTTAGTGTGAATATAATTATTTATATAAACTTGCTTACTTTGCATACTTGTACATAACATCATAACATCATGTAATTGCAAGCTTCTCATTTCATATTTAAATCATGTGTTTTGATGAATACAACATGGACTTCAACTTTCAAAGGATGTGCAAAAAGCTTATCAACATCAAATAAAAGTCTTGAAGATTATTGAAGAATTATTGAAGAAATCATCAAATGTCAATATGGTATAAATAATTCTAAAAATCTTGAATATAGATGTTCACAATATGCATTCATCAACATATACATATTCCATAACTTTAAGATCAAGAAAACTTTGTTTGAAATATCTTTCAAAATGTATTTTTGAAAATAATCCTTTAGGAACCGGTTCCTCCCTAACAGGGAACCGGGTTCCAGCTTTTCTCAAAAAACATGTCCCTGGATTTTGTACCAGGAACCGGGTTGTACCAATAGGGGAACCGGTTCCTGCGTGAAAAATTTGAATTTCAACTTCTAACATTCACTAAGAACCGGGTTCTGTCAGTGTCGGAACCGGTTCCTAGCGAACCAATGCAGCTTTTACTTTGTTTTTTGAACATTTTTCAAGTGGTATCTTTTCATGAATGCATTGCAACTTTTCATATGAATTGGCATGAATGAAGAGGTTCTTACAACTTTATAAAATGCAGATTTTCTTATTTTCAAACAAGATTCAATACTTCAATTTTCAAATTAACAAATATACTTCTTCATTAACAATTTTCTCATTTACTCACATTTGAATTTAAACTTTCATGTGTTCATAATTTTGTGAAACTTGCCATATACACTTTCATTATCATTTCAAGTTTCATTCATACATTGTGAACATTTATATACATTGTTGAGAATTGTTTTTATCTTGAAGAAGAAGATCAATTGAAGATTGATAAAGCTCTCCATATACTTCAAACTAAATCATTGTATTACTTAAAGATTTTCCCTTACTATCCAGGATTGTTGGAAGTAAGTGTTGTGATTTGAAGAGGATTGTTCTTCATTCACATTAGTGTTTGTTTGGTCTTAAAGGTGTTAAGAACCTTTGATCACCCTATAGGTTAGATAGTAAGCATAGGTTGTACAATCATTCTAACTATATTGAAATCTCTTTCGTGTTGGAAAGGGGACTGGAGTACTCTCGGATTGTGAGGGGAACCAGGATATATCACCGTGTTCTTTACTTTTCCGCATTTATCGCTTTCATCACCATAATCAGGAAAAGATAAAGATATAATCAAAACCTTCAAACACTTAACCAAAAAATTACTACCAAGCATTCTCATAAAACCGAATAAATTTTATAAGACCTAATTCACCCCCCCCCCCCCCCTCTTAGGCACCCTGAGACTTACAATTGGCATTAGAGCAAGTTATAGGTAACTTGTTCCTAAAGATCCAGAATGGCTTCCGCAAATCATCAACCAGTTTTCAGAGATGGTGGTAGTAACAACAAGCCTCCTCTATTCTGTGGTGAATATTTTGACTTCTGGAAAATACGCATGAAGGCGCATTTAGAAGCACAAGGAGAGGAAGTATGGGATGCTGTTGAAAATGGTCCATTTATCCCAATATCAGTAATCAATGGCATTGGTTCTGTAAAGCCCAAAACTTCATGGGACGACGATGATAAAAAGAAAGTTCTCTATGACAAAAAGGCAATAAACCTTCTTCAAGGTGCACTCAGTATGGACGAATTTTTCCGTGTCTCGAACTGCAAGACAGCAAAAGAAATATGGGATACCCTGGTTCAAACTCATGAAGGAACGACTGAAGTAAAAAGATCAAGGCTAAATACCTTGAGTCAAGAATATGAACTATTTCGAATGCAGCCCGAAGAATCCATTCTTGACTTACAAAAGAGATTTGTGCATTTGACAAATCACTTAAATGCTCTTGGTAAAACCTTGACAAATGATGAACTCAACTTGAAAATCCTTAGATCATTGACTAGGGAATGGCAACCAAAGGTAATGGCAATCTCGGAAAAGAAGAGTCTCTCTGCAATGACTTCCGCTACATTATTTGACAAACTTCAAGAATATGAAACGGAACTCGGTAGACTTGAAAAACATGAAAATTTAGAGAAGAAATCCAAAGGCATTGCCTTGAAAGTTGATTCAAAGGAAAGTCAAGATAAAGATGTATCGGAGGAAGATGAAAACTTCTTGCTTCTTGTAAAAAGGTTAGGAAAATATTTTGGTCATAAAAATAATCTTCATAATGCTCACTTTGTCAAGAGGAAGAAATTTTATAATCATAAAGATAAAGAAGCCTCCACATCAACACAAGATGTCACATGTTATGAATGTGGAAAGCAAGGTCACATAAAGCCGGATTGTCCAAAACTCTCCAAGAAAAATGGATTCAAAGGCAAAAAGGAGTTCAAGAACAAAAAGGCTTATGTTGCATGGGAAGATAATGAGATAAGTTCTTCATCCAATTCGGAAAGCGAGGAATGTGAAAATCTAGCATTAATGGCTTCACATCACTCCGACAATGAAGAAGAGGTTAGTTATGAATTTAATCTTTTTGATGATGATGTTCAAGATGCTATTGATGAACTCTTGAAAGAATGCAAAAGTTTATACAAAAAGGTGTCAAATCAAGAAAAAGAACTTCTAAGTTATTTAGAAAAAATTGACACCATGACTAAAGATTTTGAACTTCAAAAACAGAATTTTATTAAAGAAAAAGAAAAATTTGCATGCTCCAAGTGTGAATCAAATGTATTTCAAATTGTTCAATTGAAAAGAGTCATTGAACGATATGAAAAAGGACAAATAGGATTGGAAGGATTACTAAGCCAACAACATTATCCGAATGATAAAAGGGGTCTTGGTTATGTGAATTCTAAGAAACCAAGTAACAATCCCACTGCTTTTGTAAAGGCTAGTAATAGTTCCAATCCCAAGAAGGTAGAAAAGAAGCAAGTTGTTCATAATCATCAAAAGAAGAAGGCTAATGTATCGAAAAAGAAAACATTTCCTAAGAAGAAATCTTATCCTTCTAGATATAGAAGTAACTTTGAACCTACTTGTTTTTATTGTGGTATTAAAGGCCATACACCTAATGCTTGCTATGTTATAAACTTTAGTATAGCAAGTGGGCATTATGTGTGGGTGAAAAAGGGAACTAACTATGAAGGACCCAAGGCAACTTGGGTACCTAACAAAGAATAATTTGTTTGTGTAGGTATGCTTGAAATCCACATCAAATGTTTGATATCTTGATAGTGGATGTTCAAAGCATATGACAAGAGATGTACACCAATTTTCATATCTAGTACATAAAGCCAAAGGGTATGTCACCTATGGAGACAACACCAAAGGAAAGATTCTTGGAGTTGGAATAGTTGGCACACCTCCATCCATTCAAATTGAGGATGTTCTCTATGTTGAAGGATTAAAGCACAATCTTCTTAGCATAAGTCAACTTTGCGATAGAGGGTTCAAGATCAAATTCAACAGAGATGAATGTCTCATTATGGATGAGGCAACCAATGAGGTAAAACTCAAAGGTATAAGAACTAACAATATTTTTATGATTACTTTAGATGATTTGTCTATGAAGGTACAATGTCTTATGGTAAACAACAATGACGCTTGGTTATGGCACAAGAAGATCGCTCACATTCACATGGAGCACTTGAACAAATTGGTTAAGCATGACTTAGTTATTGGTCTACCAAAGATGAAGTTCATCAAGGACAAATTATGTAATGCATGCCAAAAGGGCAAACAGACCAAAACAACTTTCAAATCTAAGAATGTGGTGTCTACTACAAGACCACTACAATTGTTACACATGGATCTCTTTGGTCCATCAAGAACAAAAAGCTTCGGAGGTAATGTATACGCTTTAGTCATTATTGATGATTTTTCTAGATATTCTTGGACTTTGTTTCTTGTGCAGAAAAGTGATGCTTTCAAAGCCTTTAAGAAGTATGCTAAGCAAATCCAAAATGAAAAATCACTAAAGATTGTATCCATAAGAAGTGATCATGGTGGAGAATTCCAAAATGCTCAATTTGAAGAATTTTGTGAAGAACATGGTATCTCTCATAATTTTTCAGCACCTATAACTCCACAACAAAATGGAGTAGTTGAAAGAAAGAATAGGTTTCTAGTGGAACTTGCAAGAACAATGCTTAGTGATGCAAATCTTCCTAAATATTTTTGGGCGGATGCGGTTAGTACGGCATGTTATGTTGGAAATCGAGTTATCATTAGACCTATAATAAAGAAGACTCCATATGAACTCTTCAAAGGAAGAAATCCAAATATTGCTCACTTCCACATTTTTGGATGCAAGTGCTTTGTTCTTAACAATGACAAGGATAATCTCGGTAAGTTTGACGAGAAATCCGACGAAGGTATATTTCTTGGTTATTCGCTTTCTAGTAAAGCATATAGAATTTATAATAAAAGAACTTTAACTATTGAAGAATCTATGCATGTATCTTTTGATGAATCTAACCCCTCAAAGGAGGAAGTAGTTGTTTGTGATGATGATGATCCTATAGATTTACCCCCGGAAGATCTTTCATTTGATCAAATTAAGAAATCACCGTAAAATCAAGAAAACATTGTTCAACAAGATTCAAACACCAATGATCTACCAAAATAATGGAGAACTCATAGAGACCATCCTATTGACAAAATTATTGGTGACATTAGCCAAGGAGTATCAACAAGATTGAATCTAAAAGATGCTTGCTTAAACATGGCGTTTGTTTCTCAAATTGAACCTACCAAAGTTGATGAAGCCTTAGGAGATGATCAATAGATTATTGCTATGCAAGAAGAATTAAATCAATTCGAGAGAAATCAAGTTTGGGAACTTGTTCCTAGACCAAGTGGTAAACACATCATAGGTACCCGATGGGTGTTTAAGAACAAACTTGATGAGAATGGTCTAATTGTTTGAAACAAAGCAAGGTTGGTTGCCCAAGGTTACAATCAAGAGGAAGGAGTCGACTTTGAAGAAACATTTGCTCCGGTTGCAAGGTTAGAAGCTATACGTCTTTTACTTGCTTATGCTTGTTCATTAAATTTTCAGCTTTTTCAAATGGACGTCAAAAGCGCATTCTTGAATGGATACATCAATGAAGAAGTCTATGTCAAACAACCCCCGGGATTTGAAGACTTCAAACATCCTTCACATGTCTTTAAGTTGAGAAAGGCTCTTTATGGCTTAAAGCAAGCACCAAGAGCATGGTATGATAGACTTAGCAATTTTTTGTGTGAAAAAGGTTTCGAAAAGGGTAAGGTTGATAAAACCTTGTTCATTAAGAAAATCCAAAGTAACACTTTATTGGTTCAAGTCTATGTTGATGATATCATTTTTGGATTGACTAACAAAGAAATGTGTGAGGAATTCTCATTGATGATGCAAGGAGAATTCGAGATGTCTATGATGGGAAAGATGAACTACTTTCTTGGACTACAAATCAAGCAACTAGAAGATGGAATCTTCATCAATCAATCTAAGTATTGCAAAGAATTATTGAAAAAGTTTGATATGGACAATTGTAAAGCCATGAACACTCCAATGGGCTCCGGTACATATGTTGATCAAGATGAATCTGGTACTCCAATTGATATTACAAAGTACAGAGGTATGATTGGTTCTTTATTATACTTGACGGCAAGTCGTCCTGACATCATGTTTAGTGTTTGTCTTTGCGCTCGATTTCAAGCAAATCCAAAGGAATCACACCTCATGGAAGTTAAAAGGATCATGAAGTATCTTAAAGGAACAATCAATGTCGGCCTATGGTATCCAAAAGGTAGTACTTGCACTTTAATTGGTTATTCTGACGCGGATTATGCAGGTTGTAAAACTGATCGTAAAAGCACAAGTGGTACTTGTCACATTATTGGAAATGCATTAGTATCATGGGCTTGTAAAAAGCAAGCATGTGTTGCTCTTAGCACGGCCGAAGCAGAATACATAGCAGCGGGTAGTTGTTGTGCACAGATTCTTTGGCTCAAGCAACAACTCCGTGATTACGGACTTGATCTCGGATGCGTTCCTCTTCGATGCGACAATACAAGTGCTATCAATATTACAAAGAATCCGGTCATGCATTCAAGAACCAAACATATAGATATTCGACATCATTTTCTCCGTGATCATGTACTTAAAGGAGATGTCGAAGTCACTTTTGTAGATACTCATAACCAACTCGCAGATATCTTCACTAAACCGCTTGCTCGAGAACCTTTCTTCAAAATCCGAAGAGAACTTGGTATTTTGGATGAAGGTGATATCTAATGTTTCTCTTAAGATACACGTCTTAATTTTTATATGTATTTATTTCACTCTTTTTCCCCATCCTTTTTGATGTTAACAAAGGGGGAGAAGAGTATGCATGTGTGTTGTTTTGTTTCAAAGAAATTGCAGGCCCAAATAAATATCAAACTCACTCCAAAATTCAAAGAATCATGGACTTAGGGGGAGCATACAATTTACGGGGAGCCTTGCATTTGCTCAACATGTTTGCTACACAAAACAACATGAACATTTCAAGAAATCGTTTTCAAGACTTGGTTGTCATCATCAAAAAGGGGGAGAATGTAATTGCAAGCTTCTCAAGTCATATTTAAAGCATGTGTTTTGATGAAGACAACATGGACTTCAACTTTCAAAGGATGTGCAAAAAGCTTATCAACATCAAATAAAAGTCTTGAAGATTATTGAAGAATTATTGAAGAAATCATCAAATGTCAATATGGTATAAATAATTCTTAAAATCTTGAATATAGATGTTCACAATATGCATTCATCAACATATACATATTCCATAACTTTAAGATCAAGAAAACTTTGTTTGAAATATCTTTCAAAATGTATTTTTGAAAATAATCCTTTAGGAACCGGTTCCTCCCTAACAGGGAACCGGGTTCCAGCTTTTCTCAAAAAACATGTCCCTGGATTTTGTACCAGGAACCGGGTTGTACCAATAGGGGAACCGGTTCCTGCGTGAAAAAATTGAATTTCAACTTCTAACGTTCACTAAGAACCGGGTTCTGTCAGTGTCGGAACCGGTTCCTAGCAAACCAATGCAGCTTTTACTTTGTTTTTTGAACATTTTTCAAGTGGTATCTTTTCATGAATGCATTGCAACTTTTCATATGAATTGGCATGAATGAAGAGGTTCTTACAACTTTATAAAATGCAGATTTTCTTATTTTCAAACAAGATTCAATACTTCAATTTTCAAATTAACAAATATACTTCTTCATTAAAAAATTTCTCATTTACTCACATTTGAATTTAAACTTTCACGTGTTCATAATTTTGTGAAACTTGCCATATACACTTTCATTATCATTTCAAGTTTCATTCATACATTGTGAACATTTATATACATTGTTGAGAATTGTTTTTATCTTGAAGAAGAAGATCAATTGAAGATTGATAAAGCTCTCCATATACTTCAAACTAAATCATTATATTACTTAAAGATTTTCCCTTACTATCCAGGATTGTTGGAAGTAAGTGTTGTGATTTGAAGAGGATTGTTCTTCATTCACATTAGTGTTTGTTTGGTCTTAAAGGTGTTAAGAACCTTTGATCACCCTATAGGTTAAATAGTAAGCATAGGTTGTACAATCATTCTAACTATAGTGAAATCTCTTTCGTGTTGGAAAGGGGACTGGAGTACTCTCGGATTGTGAGGGGAACCAGGATATATCACTGTGTTCTTTACTTTTCCGCATTTATCGCTTTCATCACTATAATCAGGAAAAGATAAAGATATAATCAAAACCTTCAAACACTTAACCAAAAAATTACTACCAAGCATTCTCATAAAACCGAATAAATTTTATAAGACCTAATTCACCCCCCCCCCCCCCCCCCCCTCTTAGGCACTCTGAGACTTACACATCATACCATAACATTTTCAATTCAAGGATCTCAAGGGCCTTTTATGCAGGGTTACATTGAACCAGACGTCTATTAACGGGAAAGAGGGTTTATTTTCCTCTAACCAAACAACGTCAAAGATCAAAGCACAACAACTTGAGTCAAGGGCTACAACCCACTTGACATGGTGAGCTTAATTCTCGTGGAAGGACATCCACCATTACAAATTTCTCCAATCAAAACTGTAAGTGACTACTAACCCCGCGAGATCCTTGAAAACATGCATCCACATATCATGCATCATATCATGACAGGTTTCTCCCATACATGTCTCCTTATCTTCCTACTGTTTATTTCAGTAAGATAGATATGGAACAAAAGGTGAAATATCTCCAAGTTCAAAACTCTCAATTCCAACAAATGTTCCTGGCTTTGGCTAAGGGGAAAGAGGATCTGAAGACTCTTCTTCTCAAAGACAAGAAGAAAAAGTCCAAGAAGTCAGTAGGCGTCCTGAACGTGGGAAGAATACTTAGAGGACCAGTCAAGGGAGCTTCAGATCTTCCAACTCCATACAACATGAGGGATAGTCATGAAGAAGACAATAGTCTGGAGATTGGTGAAGTCAAAGCTGACTACTCTGAGGAACAATATCCTCCCGCTGATGACAAGTACAAACAATTGGAGGATCGCCTCAATGCTATGGAGATTCAACAGATACCTGGCTTGGATTTAGGAAACATGGGTTTGGTTTTTGGGGTGGTCATCCCGCCAAAGTTTAAAATCCCTGCCCATGCCCTGTACGATGGATCTCTTTCCCTAAGATGCACTTAAAGTCTTATGTCTGCAAGATTCAACCATACACAACTGATCTGAAGCTTTGGATCCATTTCTTCCAAGAGATCCTAGTAGGGACTCAACTTGAATGTTTCTATCAATTGGAGAGTTCTCGCATCTGCACTTTGGAGGATTTAGCTGCTGCTTTCTACAAACAATACCAGTACAACGCTGATCTTGCACCAACTTGTGTGCAATTGCAGAACATGACCATGGGTACCAACGAGAGTTTTAAAGGATACGCCCAAAGGTGGAGAGATCTTGCTAGAAGGGTGCAACCCTCTTTAACTGATAGGGAGTTGGTTGACATCTTCTTGGGAACTTTGACAGGAGCTTTCTTCAAACACCTAATCGGAAGTTCCTCGGTCGGGTTCACCGAGCTAATATTGACTGGAGAAAGAGTCGAAGCTGGCATCAAAAGTGGAAAGATCCAAGGAGCTACACCTTCTGATGCTCAGAAAAAGCCATACAACATGAAGAAATAGTCCAAGGTTGTGTACGGTCAAAAGAGTCGTCATGACCAACACGTAGGAGCAATATTGATCTCTAATCCTATGCCTGCTCAACAAAGACAGGGGCATCGGCGTAAGGAGGTCGCGCCTAAAAGACAATTCACTAAGATTAACATGTCACTGGCTCAAGCGCTATAACACATGTTGAAGGCAGAGCTGATAACATTAAAGACTCCTCTCCAGAACCCCCAACACTTCCGCTCCTACCTATCATCCCAATGAAAGGTGTGCATACCACTCTGATAGTTCGGGACACGACACAAACAACTGTTGGGCTCTGAAGAACAAGGTCCAAGATATGATTGATGCCAAGGAGATCGATTTTGACCCTACGGAGACTCCAAATGTGATCATTGAAAGCTTTTGTTCATTTGAATTTTCAAGTTGTAATCTATTTCATTATTCAAACACTTATGTATTAATGTTAAACTCGGTTTCATTAATGCATTGCATATGTTTATCTTGATTTAATCCACTCGTTTTCATTATATTTAAACTATGCTTTTTACTCCTTTTATGATATTCAACTCTTGTTTCAAAAAGTTGCAAGCCTTTATAGGGAGGATGACGAAAACAATGCCATAATCTCATACAGTATGCTTTTGGGCAGACCTTGCTGACGATGTACAGGCGTTCTTTCAATTCCTAAACACTGGAGTTATAAGTAGGATAATCCCTAGTCAACCCCTTTGAGCCAAATAAGTGGAAGTTTTCTTTCTTACACAAATCGAAACCTTTAATCAAAACCTGGGGCAGGGTAGTCTCTCAGTTAGTTCAAACGCGCGTTCAGTACACAACAAATGACATCAAAAACATTCCTTCTAAACCAAAATATTTTGATTGGTTCCCTATCAAATAGGCGGTCATTATCTCTCAAAAGAAAAGCCCACTAAGTCAAATACTACGAAGGATAAATAAAGAAAACTGAGGCGTCCCGCTGACTGTAATCTCAAAAACAAGAACAGTCAGACAAAAACCAGGGATAATAAATCAAAATAAATAGGTCACTACAAATCTTCAACAACATGAAAAATGATGCAAAAATGACTGCCTTCCGACAAACTTAACTTGTCTGAACCATCCCCAAAACGTTATTTCAGACTCAATTGGAGTTCAAACGCACAATTAACTGATTTTAGGACTGAAGAACATCACGAAGAGCGGGTGGGTTCAAACACACTTTGAGCCTTTATCCTTTGTTTCTTAAACCGTGAACCAAGCCACGCTACAACCCTTCAAAATTCCTAATTGAAGCATGGGTTAGTTCGAAAGCATACTATTACAAAAGGTATCCTGACTCCTGTAAGGCTTTACCCTAAATCCTGAGTTTGAATTTTCTTACAAAACTTCTTTACTTGCTAAAACACATTTTCAAAAGTTCAAGACAAGCATAAACTTTGCATTATTTGAATATCGTTGTTTGCATATGGCTATTGTTTGACAGCGGAGAAATTCACACAACGAATATCCAGTGAACGAAAGCTCTCTCAGTGGACAAAATCACTTCGATTGGAAAGACACTTCCAATGAAAAATCTCTCATGATCAAAGGGGCATAGCATGACCTTTGTCCAACACATCGGGGAAGTCAAGTCAAGATTTAAAGAATCTCTCAAAGAATTGTTGAATAACCAGGGGAAAATATCCATATGTATCACTCAAGGGGAAATGTCATGTTGATTATGGGTTTGAACAATGTCCACTATGAAGACTTCCGGTACCATCAATTTGCTTGTTTGTACCAATAGTATCAGATGGTGTCAGTATCAGATGGTGTCAGTATCATGTCTTCGGATCCTCCCATGATAGTTCTTAGAAAATTCCGAGACTTGACCAAAGATCTTGGGTACCACCAATTTGCTCGTCTGTGCCAGTAGTATCAGATGGTGTCAGTATCATGTCTTTGGATCCTCCCATGAAAAATCTTAGAAAATTATGAGACTTGGCCAAAGATCTTGGGTACCACCAATTTGCTCGTTTTTGTGCCAGTAGTATCAGATGGTGTCAGTATCATGTCTTCGGATCCTCCCATGACAGTTCTTAGAAAATTTTGAGATTTGACCAAAGATCTTAGGTACCACCAATTTGCTCGTTTGTGCCAATAGTATCACATGGTGTCAGTATCAGGTCTTCGGTTTCTTCCACAACAGTCTTAGAAAATATCTCTAGGAAGTTCAGGGCTACCAGAAATGTGATCAAAATCTCAAGCGTCAAGGTGCACCAGATTAACTCTGAGGGCAAACAGGCTCCCACATAAAGGGTCATGTGCGACCAAGCAAACATTTTATGGCATTACTACAACACTTACTACTAAGGGCAGTGACAAATCTCCTCAAGATCCTTCTCATAGGATAACTCCCAGCCAGAGTTTCAATCTCTGAAAACTTCTCACCAACTGAGTCGACCTCAAGAACCCTCGAGGATTTTCCCCAGTGAAGAAGACACCTCTCCAACAGACCGACAACAGGGTTTATTTCCCCAACAAACTACAGATTCCCCAATTTGAGTTTGCCTATCTGACTACTACAAATCAAAGGACCACAACTCCTCTTCCCCAATAAGACTACTCTACAACCCCTAACAAGTTACTATGAAGCCTGGACCTGACCAGATATCAGTTCAACTTCGACTCCCCAGTAGAGCAACGAACAACTGAGACTCCTAGACTCTTTTTTTCCGAAGCAAGAATCAACACTCTCCATAGAGTTTTCAACATTCCTCAGTGGAGCTCTCCTCAAACAACAAAACAGGAATCCTTGGTGGAAATATTCTAACAAGAGTTTGAAGACTCACCTACTTTTCAACAACAGTCTGAGATTTAATGACTTCCCAGCATTTGTCAAGGATTTATTTTCCCAGACAAAGATACATTCAAATAACATTTCACTCTTCATGCATCATATTACGTACATGATAAGTGCATACGACACAATCTCATTTATTTTGAGAACATCATTGCACCATGCATTTCATACATCATGACATTGCATACAGCTAACATTTTACCTTTTTCAGGAAAAGGTTAATCAATAAATGGTTATTGTCAATAATATTCAAAAGGTCATAAATTAATACCTGTAAAAAGCCAGGGCAATTATCTACATGACCAGCTGAAGCAATGCTACACGGGCTCCTTCCCATACACTCTTCTAGAAACAGTTCAGATGCAATTTAGATATGTCTGACATTCTAACACTTATTCCAGATTCCTTCTAGAAACAGTTCATATGCAATCCAGATATGGCTGACATTCTGACACTTATTCTAGATTCCTTCTAGAAACAGTTCAGATGCGATCCTATATGGCTGGCATTCTGATACTTACTCCAGATTCTCTTCTAAATATAGTCTAGATATGATCCAGATTCAGATGTCATTCTGTCACTCATTCAAAATACAGTCCAGATACGATCCAGATTTGGATGTCATTCTGTCATTCATTCAAGTACGGTCCAAATACGATCAAGATACGGATATCATTTTGATACTTCTTTCAGCATACCTTTCCAATACAGTCCAGATACGATCTAGATACAAAAGTCATTCTGACTCTCATTCAGTACATCTCTCATATACGAGTCAGATACAATTCATTTATGAAGATTATTATGTTGCTCATCTAAGACCTCTACTGGTTCAGTTTAAATCTCTCAACAGTTTATCCTGATTCTTTCCGGTGGACATTTTCTCTTTTGTTTGGTTCAGTTGAATCAATCCTAAGATTCTTCTAATTTCCATTCTAGTCAAAGTTAATTCAAGATTTTTCTCTAATTTAGTTAGATCTACACTAAGATCTCTCTGACTTCTATTAAAGTTGAAGATAATTCAAGACCTTTATTGTTTTAGTTAAATCAACACTAAGATTTATTCTTATTCCTCTCCAGACCCCTATTGGTTCAGTGTAAATCTCTTAACGATTTATTCTGATTCTTTCCCGCATACGTCTTCTCTGGTTCAGATAAGTCGCTTCAAGACAGATATCTTCTCTAGATCCCTGCCGGTTCAGTTTAGATCTCTCAACGGTTTATTCTGATTCTTTCCTGCAGACGTTTTATTTGGTTCAGATAAATCTCTCAGTGATTTATTCTGATTCTTCTCCAAATCCCTGCTGGTTCAGATAAATCTCTTAACGATTTATTCTGATTCTTTCCTAGCTGACACTTTCTCTGGTTTAGATAAATCGCTCAAAGATCTACTCTAATTCTCTCCAGTTAAAGAATGTTCAAGACCTCTTTTGGTTCATTTTAAATCTTTCAATGGTTAATCCTGATACTTTCCAAATGAACATTTCTGGTTCAGATAAATTTCTCCAAGATTTATTTTGATTCTTCCAAGTCAAACAACATATAAGACTCCTGCTAGTTTCAGATAAATCGCTCCAAAGATTTATTCTTATTCTTTTCCAGTTGAAATCAAGTTCATACTTAGTCCATTTTCTGTCAACAGTCACCTTTGGATAGCATCTACAAGACCTTCTCCTGCAAATCTCCTTCATTCCTCCAAATGGCATCTATAAGCCCATTCACAATTCATCTTCGAGCGCAAATTTATGGGCACTCTAGTGTTCAATCATCTTCCACCTTCAAGTCACGAATGGCGGATCCGCCAATCTAATTCTTCAGGTTTAAGAAGATTGAACAGGGGCAGATGTTGTACCCCAAAATTTTCCCTCTCATTTATCAAGTATTTTCTCACAAGATCTCCTTTGGTTCAAGACTACACTAGGGTTGATTAGCTCAAGACACCTCCTTAAGCTATGATGACTGAAAATTAGGGTTTGAGATTGCACAAGGATAATTGAACTTTCAATGCTTAATATGACTTTCATGGATCATTATGGACCCTCAATATTGCTCATGTCAAGTTTCAAGTCTTGGATCACATTTTTGCTCAATCAATTGATTAGTTGACCTAAAAATCAATTATATTAGAGAAAAAGTCAAGTGTGGTCAATTTAAAGTCAAACTTCATAATTATTTATCCATATCAACATTGTGAACTCCTATATGTCATTTGATCAAGTTTGGACCACAATTCTTCAAGAAATTTGATCAGATCATCAAAAGGGCAAAATGGTCAAAATTAGGGTTTTGATTGAGAAAGGGCAATTTCTGATTTTTGACCTAGCAAATGGTTAATTGGTTTAAGACATGATCTCAAGGTTTCAAATGCATCATTTTGATCTAATGTATGACTCAAAACATCCCTCAAGATCAATTGATTGATAGTTGATTTTCAGTCAATTGATCAAAAGTCAACTGCACACTAAAAAGTCAAACTTTGACTTTTTGGTCAAAATCAAGTGCCAAAGATTACAATTCATCAAAACATGTCAAAATATGAAACTTTTTCATTAAGAAATCAAAAATTCAAGATTTCATTTTGAAAAGTCAGAGTTTCCAAACTTAGAAATTTTTCTAATTGTTGAAAACATCATATTTTTTCACAGCTTTGAGCCAATTTTTCACCATGGTGCAAGATGATTCAAATGAAACTTTCAAGATGAAAGTTGTAGATCTCAATGAGATCTAAAACATTTATGAACATAACTCCTCCTAGAAATTCTTGGATTTCAAGTTATTAATATATGAAATCATGTTCATAAAACTAAAACACTTAGTGAAATTTTGAGCATTTTGGTCAGGATTTTGACCTAACTTCTAGGCCAAGTTTCATATAGTTCCAATTGGATTTTGAAAAAGTGATTCAAAGAATGCTTGTATAGAATATTACAAGTTTTGTAAAATGTCCAAGAAATCCTTGAGATAATTTTTGAGCAAGGAGAATCGAAGGCCAGAAGTTAGGGTTTCAAGTTGTTTTACAAGGCAGAATTTTGTGATGAACATGAACCAAATCCATGGCCATTCTGCATAATCCAACTTTTCAAGCCCTATAACTTACATATATATCCTTAATAAGAATATTACACAAACTTTATGGCTATTATCCATTAAATCCAAGCTTTGTCTAAGTTAACTTGCCATTTTTGGAAGAAAGGCAAGACTTCCATTTTGGAAAAGTATGCTTTTGCAAATGTCAACCCTTCTTGAGGCTATCAATGGTTCCTTCTGCATAAACAACATCTACAAGTCATAAGCAAGCTTGTTTAAAGTTCAACCACTCTACAATATCATGGTACAAGCTTTGGGAAGATGTTTGTCATGTTTGCTTCAAAAATAAGTAAAGGTTTTACAACATGTAAATTCGAATTCTGACTTGTTGTAGAATACAAAAGCTCTTGCCTATAAATACATATACTATTTGCAAGCTAACACGGGCATACACAAGCCCTCAAACTCCCCAAAACCAAAAATTTCCATACAAGCACAAAAACTTGTCATTTCTGATTTTTGAATCCAATCTCCAAATCCCCTCGTTAGTTTCATGGCCAAACCATTCACAAAGTTTCTAATACACATATAGAAGTTATCTCAGTCCCTGTTTCAAGACTGTAACCACATTTCCATCATCCACCATTTTTGAAACTCAAGCTTGCAGACTGACTTAGGTAAGGAGTTTCAGCCATCCGCAAGGCAAAGTAAGACTTGCAACACATTCAGAGAGGTCCAGGCAAGCTAACCTGATCATCTTCGCTCTTCAAAACTTGCTCAAAGTCCATATTCAAACCCAGCTGCAAGAGGTAAGTTTTCAAACTTCAATATCTTGATACAATCATCTTTTGTGCATACATTCTGAAGTAAAAATGTAGATATTATTTCCCTCAAACTGACCATGTCCATAGTTTGCATTTTACTTGCTCGTGCTTGGATAATTTTGCTTCTGACCAGTTAGGGCACGTATTTGGTACCAAACAAAATTAAGTTTAACCTTTGATTTTTTGAATAATTAAAATATATGGTTAATTTGATGATGAAATTTCTAGCAAGTTTCATGTTTGTACTTTTCAAAATGGTCAAGAAATGAGAAGTTTACAGGGTTAACAATGGTGGAAGTTGAGTTCTGCGCGCACATGAAGGAGGAAGAAGATGATTTCAAATATTCTGGATTTGTTTTATTTTATATTTAACGAAAGTTGTTGTATTACTGGATGTATAAGCCACCCAGGTGGCAAGCGCGCGCGTATTAAGTCTTTGCTGGCCATATGGGCGAGGGTTCGAACCAATGTGAACCCCCCTTTTGCATTTTTGTGATTTTTGTGATTTCAGGAAGCAGTTTTCTCATATATGGTGATTCAAACACATGGTTGACAAGCAAATGCGCCTGGCTTAGTGGTAATCTTTTGAGCCAATGATCTTGATGTCCTGAGTTCAAAGCTTGGAAGGACCAAACCTTTTTTTACAACTTGTTTGTTTCATTAATTTCATTCTTTTTTAACAAACTTTAGCATTTTATTTAACCAATCAAAACAACTCCTTTTGAGTTGATTTTTTGTACACTATTTATTTATAATACCTATTTTATGGATATAAAAAACATCATAAAAAAATTTTTGTTTTCATTATTTTTTAATTAAAGCAAAAACCTTCCATAAAAAACCCTAAAAATGTTTTCAAACTTAATTTCTTTTCTTAATTAGTTTAGGTTTAGTTTTATTTTAACTAATCATTTTTATAACTAGGGTTAGGTTAAAATCCTTTTATAAAAACCAAATAAAAATCATTTCTTTTTCCATTTTTTGCATTCATGCATTTTATTTTCAATTTTGTAGAATATTCAATATGGTTGTAATAGTTAATTAGATTTAATTTTCTTGCAAATTCCCCATTTGTAAACTTGTAAACCCCCTCCCCTATTGATGTAATAGCTTAGTATTTTTATTTTCCACAATTTAATTATTTATATATAAATGCTAGTAAATTAGGGTTTGTATTGAAAGATTAAAATCAACAAGTTAAGCAAACCCTAATCAAGACAAAACAATGCATGTAAATCAACACACTTGCACACTTACACCCTTAGGGTAAATCCACTTTGTTGCCTTATAAAATAGCCATGTTATGCATGTGGGGTATCTTAGCAAAAACAAATCAAAAATACAATATCATAGTCCCTCGATGACGCTATCCAAAATTAACTTTCAAAAATGATCTTAGTCCCTCAAAGATAATAGCTAAGATATCTCACAACATTGTTATCATGGCTATACGATGACACATGCCCGTTCCGTTACATCCAAAGATAAGGTTACTTACCAATCCAAGGTAAAATAACAATGTCAAATGAAAGAGGAAATAAACAAGAAATACTTTTTGAGTGGGTAGAATGTTCCTAGTGATAGGGAAATCTGTAACGTATAGCCTAAATATAGTACTGCAAGTGCACAGCCTATCAAAGTAATATATAAGATTATCGAACCACAGAGACCAATTGTCAATCTATCAACTCTATTGCTAAGGTGCTTATCTAAGGTGAACAAGAATATTGATGTGAGTGCAGTGCAACAAAGTAAATGAGCGAGGTAAATAACAGTTTAAAAGACAGGTTGGAATGTAAATCATGTAATCATATATTGGTCCGGTCATGCGTAGATGAGACTACTTATGGGGCAGTATTTTCTATTGATAGCAAAGAATCAATTTAACGGGAACTTGTAGCTTTTGACTACTAAGAACCGAATTTACTCTTTAAATTAAATTCCTTTATTGTCACATATAAAGGGTGCCTTCCACGTTAAAGAGGTAAACCTATTTTTAAGAAATTGATAGTTTTGACTTAACAGAAAAGTAATTTTACTTGGAAAGATTAACTTAAAGAGACTTTTGGCTTTTGACCAAGAGTCAGATTTCAAACCTACAAACGCGTCCGAAAATAGTTTCAAAATCGTTTTCTAAAAAGGTCAATGATTCCTATTTAACCAATCAACGGCTTTCGCTCTTTTTGTTTGGTTAAATAATAATCAAGTCGTATCATTAGTTTGGACGGCTTTCGATCTTACCCAATAAACATTTAAACATAATTGACTTAAGTTAAAAGCAAAACATCCCCAGAGTATTTTCACTAGCATGATAATTGGAACACGACCATGATGACAATCATTACATCCAAACCTTTATAGTTTAGCCAGACATAATAAGTGCGAGTCTATAAAACGTGTAGACTATGGTAAGAGCATTTAGAGTCTATAAAACGTGTAGACTATGGTAAGAGCATTTAGAGTCTATAAAACGTGTAGACTATGGTAAGAGCATTTAGAGTCTATAAAACGTGTAGACTATGGTAAGAGCATTTAGAGTCTATAAAACGTGTAGACTATGGTAAGAGCAATTATAAGTAAAGAAATGCAGTAAAATAGAACCTTGCTCCAGTCGGAGACTTGAATCTGATACAAATCTGCGGAATGGTAAGGCTGGTATGATGAACTTCAACCAAAGTGCTCCAAGACTCGATTACAACTCAATCTACACCGCAATAACTCCCCGATGTGAAGAGATTATTACTTTACAGAAACTGATAGTATATGGCTTAAGATTGTACTAAGCTTGGATGAAACTAAAAAATGAAAATCGAAAACTATTTATAGAGGATCCTTGAGATGCGTAAAGACCAGCATGCCCCTCAACTTCTTCTGAGCGGGAAACTTTTGTGAAGGCCGCGGGCGCGGTGGCAGTGGCAGTGGCCGCGGGCGCGGTGGCTGGAACTGCCAGATCGTGGGAACGTGGAAGTTGGTCTCTGGGTGAAAGTGGGCCACGTCATCGCGTTCCCTGTAGCCGGCGCGACGCTGAATGCCATAAGTGCAGAATATCTTGAAAAACCCTAATTTCTTGGCGTTTTGGCTCGTTTCTTCACAGAAGGCTCTGAAATGACAAGAATCCTGAAAACAAAGGAAAAAGGAACATAATACAAGAAAATGATAATAAAAACTAAGGAAAACATGTGATAGTTGAGTCAGAAACATAGTGCGATCAAATCCTCCCACGCTTAGACCTTTGCTTGTCCTCAAGCAACAACTCTTAGAAGTAGATGAAAGAAAATTATGGTGTATACAGGTTTTGGGCAAAGAGGGCTTCTAAGTTCGAGTAAGGGTGTGTTGTCAGGCACTAACTATCTGAACCAAGGGTATCGTAATTACACTACTCGCAGAAATGTGGACATAAACCTCATAAGTATACAGATCGATCCTAATATCCTTACTATGCTAAGACTTCTTTTTGTACGAGGTCCTTTTTCATTCAGGCGCAATCACATTAAGCCCGTTATCCGTACATACTCATGGTGTAGTGACCGGTTAGTGGCTCTGATCTCAAGTGATGGGATTCTGGTACAAGAGTTAGTTTAACCCCTTTTTATTTTACCCATTTGCAGTTGCGGGGGATCAGACCGTAGCCCGCCCTACCAAGTCCAGCACCAGATACCTCTGGACCAACTACAACGGATGTGCCTTATATATATTTTTTTCTTTGTTTTTATTAGTGCTTACAACTTTCTTGAGTTGAGTAATCTTTGTGAGGATCACCCAACTCGTAGTCGTATTCATACTTTATTTTATAAACTTTTAAGGCAAAATAGAGATCATCCACTTATATTCATCGATCCTACACTTAGAGCATGCTTAGGCCGGAGCTGACTGCTAAGATAAACTACTTGAAGACCTATTTGTACAGTTTTATTCAAAATCATAGCATATTGGGAAGAAAGGATCTAATCTAAATGTTCAAAAAGGCTTATGGTGTTAAAACGATAACGAATTTTTCAAAAAGTGAGTGCCCAAGAAATAGACCCTATCTAGGACCTGTCTCATAGCCCAAATCCTTAAAAACAACCACAATTCTTTGAAAAAGATTTTGTAAAAATCTTGTAAGGCTAAAAAGTGGGGGAAATGAAAGGGTACACTACGCAGAAAGACTCGCCTATCACATGCATTTTATTAACTACGAATATAACATACCTAAAAGGAAAAATGCGGAAGGGAAATAAAAGCAGGAAAAACGGGAAATAAAAGCGATAAATGCTCCTCCCACACTTAAATCGGACATTGTCCTCAATGTTCCAAAATAAGGTAGGAGGAGGTACCTGAAAACGCTAGTGGGGGCCACTAGGACTTTCACCATCCTGGTTGGTACGACCGGAACAGCGGCTACGGCTGCGACGACGGCTCTCTCGGTCCAAAACTAGCTGCTCCATTCTCTCTGTCAAGGCGGCATTTGCCGCTTGTAGCTCTTGGGTCCTACCAATGAGGGTGCCTTGGGTTGCCTCCATCAATTTGAAGTGACGAGCGTATGTGGTCTGGTTAAGGTGCTGTTCTCTCTGGAAAGCCAGCTGACTTTCCATAATAATGCGCAGAGAGCTAGCATTTTGTGGTTGGGATGCTTGCATGAAGGCCATGTTATCGGTCGCCTGTTGCTGCAAAGTAGCAAGGAGGGTGTCCCTCTGGGCCTCTCGGGCCATATGCTCACGCCACATGTCCTCAGTGACATGGAAACTAGGAGCTGTACCTGCATGTGGGTTAGAAGTAGATGATGTCGTGTGTGGTGGTGAAAAGTGGCGTGGTTCTTCCGTACGGAAATCGTACTCATCATCAGTGTTGTTACCCTCATTTAAAGGTAGATTTGGGGGCAACGGACCAATAAAAGCAGGAGCGTTGAGATCGTAGGTCCAGTTACGCTCAAATCTGATATTAGTACGACGGGTGCAAGGAATAACAACACTGGGTACAGCGGCACCTCCAACCATGAGGAAGTAACCACCTTCCCTCCTCGTCTTGCATAAACGCATATCCTTTAAAAATTTAAGATTTGCAATACGAGGAGGAAGTGGCTCAAGGGTGGAAAGTTCTGTATCCAATCCTATGGCACGGGCAATAGTAGTAATCAGTCCACCAAAGGAAATCGGCCCACCTTTTCTTAAAACATGGTGCATGTGGGCAATCATAAATGGGACTGGATTAACTTTGGTGTCTGTGAGGTAGCTCTGCATGATAATTAATTCTTTAGCATTCACCTTGTTTGGGTTTTCCCGAGCAAAGATGGTGGATGCTAAAAGAAATCTAAAAACACGAAGGGCAGGATTGTGGATATGAGAAGCAAGTAGGCCATCAAAAGATGTTGCATTTTGTTTAGTAATCCTGGCCCAAAATGCTTCAAATGCCCAATCCGTGTCTAAAGGTGCTTCACAAACGGCACCATCCCCATAAGGCCATCCTAACATGGCAGCTAGACCGTCAGTGGAGTAGTCATATTCAACATTAAACATTCTAAATTTTACTCCACCTACGGCGCTAGCAGTGTTAGGAGAGACGTTATAAATTAAAGAACTCAAAAATTCGAACGTCAGCCTAGGGTAGGTTGGTGCTTGAGTAGCAAAAATATCATGCATGCCTAGTTTGTCGAGAAGGAAAAATACACTATGGTATATACCTAATGAATATAGACAGTTTTCATCGATATACCTGGTAGAGTGTATTGGTGTTGTCAGCAATTTCTCAAGCCGCTTTTGTTGTCTTTCTCCGGGTTGGCCATCTCGCAAAATGTAGCCGTGATACTCCATAGGATTTTCTTGTGGATGAATATAAAGAGAAAGAATGGGATGTAGAAGTAGTGAAGGTGTGAGGAAAAAAATGAAATAGTGGGGGTATTTATAGGTAGTGAAGAAAAATGGTGGTTGATGAATATTTATGATGGGAATAAATGTAGTGGGGTAGGTATGGATAATAAAGGAAGTTATGGGGGGTTAAGAATGGAAGAAAATGGGATTGGAAGTGGAAAAAGAGGCAAAATGGGGGGAAAACCGAGCCACTAGCCGTTAGGTGACCGTTACGTCACCACGGGCGCGGCAGGGATCACCGCGGGCGCGGTCAGGGCGAGCCAAGTTGGGCCGGTCTTGCTTCCTTTCCATTGGGCTTTTCCTTCCTTGCCATTAGCTTCAATTTTTGGAGGTGTACCTAGTTTTCTTACGAACGTGCATATATGTATGTGAATACATATATACATGTATATTTATTTATTTTTATATCAAAATTTTCATTATGGTGACCAGAAAAACAAAAACATTAGTAAATGAAAGATATATATAGAGAAAAAAACACATATGCATATATATATAGGTACGGATATCGGGTCACCAAAATAGTTATTAATAATGCAGGAAACAGATAATGCAAATAAAAATGAGTCTGAAAAGGAAATCAACATAATACTAATAATACTAGAACTAGAGATCTTGTGAATAACACAGATCTATCGCCAACCGGGAGGATGCTCTGCAGGAGTGTCTGGGCCACGCAGCTCAGTCAGCTGGCGTCGAATCTCTGCCACCTCGTGAGCTAATTCATCTAACTCACCAGCAAAGGTAACATCATTCAGTTCCAACTGTAAATGAAGGTCAGCCACCTCATTGCGGAGAGTGGCTATCTCAGTGCGCATAGCAGTCAACAGAGTGCGAATATCAGGTTCCTGCAAGCTGAGGTTATTAGTAAGAACAGTAGTGCGTGTAACCTCGGGTCGGGATGTGTGATCTGGAGTAGAGTCCTCGGGAGCAGGAGTGTATTCAGGAGTAGGATCTTCGGAAGCAGGAGTGTATTCTGGAGTGGGATCTTCGGAAGCATGAGTATATTCTAGGGCATACTCTGATATCTCACCCCAACCTTCTACAGAATAGTTCCAATTAGCAGGGTTGGAAACACAAGTCATCTGAGGGTCTGGCAGTGTGAAGGTGTAAACTGTCTGGTCATCGATGAGCAATCTGTACTGATATGGGTGGAAAGAGGCCCTCCTCATGAGCCCACGATCCATGCAAAAGTCTAAATCCAGGAAAGTATATCCACAGTATGGGGTCAGCTGTGCTATCATACTGTCCAAACCCAAAGCAGAAGCTATCTGTGTCACATTCCCTCCGGAATGAATGAGTCCTACAGCGGATCGAGCAGTCTGCTCGAGGCTCTCTATCAGAAAACCTCCACTAGCTATAGGTCTGGACTGACTGGCACAGTATAGGAAAAGGATCTCCTCAGCGGTGACTAAGTGGTCACAGTAACTCCTCCCAAAGAAAGTGTGGCACAGAATCATCTCGAAGTATCGGATAGCCGGGTTATGGATCTTCCTGGACAGCTGGGTAGAGGGGTCAAGGCTGGCTCCATCAGTAATGTCCTGCCAAAATTTATCAATATCTTTGTCCATATAGTAACTCAATGGTAACTCAGTGATAGCGGTCGGTCCAGTTTGGAAACCAAGCAAATCCCCAAATTCTTTGATGGTCAGGGTATACTCGGTACCAAACAATCTGAAACTTAGGCATCCTCGCTCATCTCCTTCACCCACCCATGGGTTATAATCCACAGAGCTAAGAAACTCCAGAGTAAGGTTCCTGTAGGTTTTGTGGACATCATCAGCATAATAATCCCAGCCAAGTTGGTTGCACAGATACCTAATACTTGGCTCAATCCCGAGTGCCTCCATGCAGCTCTGATCGGGGTACCTAGTGGGTACCATAGGTCTAGCAGATAAGGTAGCAAATCAGGCTTTTTGTGCTTCATCCCTGAAAATCACAACCATACCATCGGGGTAATGCATCCTGAAAATATAAACACAAGAAATTAGTCCAGATAAAACATATATAAATTAATAAAATAAAATAAAATTAAGAATAAACCATGGGTTGCCTCCCATGCAGCGCTTGTTTAACGTCTTTAGCTTGACGATTAGATCTTACTTTATGTGGGTATTGGTGGGTCTATAAGAATATGACTAGAGTAGTCAACAGGCAAATCGCCTCCTTTGTATAGCTTCAGTCTTTGTCCATTTACCACAAATGGAGCGCATGAATTGTTTTTGATTTCTACTGCTCCAGACTTTAGAACTTTTGACACTTCAAATGGACCTGTCCATCTTGAATGAAGCTTACCAGGAAAAAGTCGTAACCTTGAGTTAAATAGGAGAACAGGGTCACCAATGTTGAAATCTTTCTTGATGATTTTTTTATCATGCCACATCTTGATTCTTTCCTTATATATGATGGCATTCTCATAGGCATTCAAGCGAAGCTCTTCCAGCTTGTGAATGTCCAGGATACGTTTTTCTCCGGCTTTTAGGTAATCTAGATTCAAGGATTTAATGGCCCAATAGGCTTTATGTTCTAGTTCGAAGGGTAAATGACAGGACTTTCCATAAACCAATTGATAAGGAGTTGTTCCAATAGGGGTTTTATAAGCCGTTCTATAAGCCCATAAGGCGTCTTTAAGTTTTCCAGACCAGTCTTTTCTGGATAATGATACGGTTTTCTCTAGGATCTGCTTAATCTCCCTATTCGATACTTCTACTTGGCCACTGGTTTGCGGGTGATATGGTGTTGCTACTCTATGTTTTACTCCGTATTCGCTTAGAAGCTTGTCAAATATCTTAGATATAAAATGTGATCCTCCATCACTTATGACTAACCTCGGGGTTCCAAACCTAGGAAAAATAATATTCTTAAACAGTTTGATAACTACCTTGGTATCGTTTGTGGGTGATGCAACAGCTTCTATCCACTTTGAGACATAATCGACAGCTACTAGGATATACTTGTTACCCATTGAGGAAGGAAAAGGTCCCATGAAATCTATACCCCAGACATCAAATATTTCCACTTCTTGGATGTTACTTAAAGGCATTTCATCACGTCTTGAGATGTTCCCAGTGTGTTGGCATCGGTCACATTTTGTAATGTAAGTGTGGACATCGCGCCATACAGTAGGCCAATAAAAACCTGCTTGAAATATTTTGGCGCATGTTTTAGATGTGCTTGCATGTCCACCATAAGGTGCAGCATGACAATGTTTAATGACGTTGCCTACCTCTTCTTCCGGCACACATCGTCTGAATATATTATCTATTCCTCTTTTGAATAGGAGGGGTTCATCCCAAAATAAGTGTTTAACATCATTAAAAAACTTCTTCTTCTGTTGGTAGCTTAAGTCAGGGGGTATGATATCAGCGGCCAGATAATTCACAATATCTGCGTACCATGGTATGTTGTTCAAGGTTGAGATTTCCTCATAGGTCTCTTCTTCAGTTGAGTTTATCCCAGCTATTAATCTTTCATAAGTAGAGTGATCGTCTATAGGTATAAGTTCAGGTTTAAGGTGTTCTAACCTAGAGAGATGATCAGCTACTAAGTTTTCAGCTCCTTTTTTATCCTTAATATCCAAGTCAAATTCTTGGAGTAAAAGAACCCATCTGAGCAATCTAGGCTTAGCATCTTTCTTACTTAACAAGTACCGGATTGCTGCATGATCTGTGTATACTATTATTTTTGCTCCCACCAAATAAGATCGAAATTTATCAATAGCAAAAACTACGGCTAGCAATTCCTTTTCTGTGGTTGTATAATTTAGCTGGGCAGCGTCTAGTGTTCTACTAGCGTAGTAAATAGCATGCAGTTTCTTGTCTTTTCTTTGCCCTAGTACAGCTCCTACAGCGAAATCACTAGCATCGCACATGATTTCAAAGGATTGTGTCCAATCAGGTGGTCTTATGATAGGTGCTGAAATAAGAGCTTGCTTTAAAACTTCAAAGGCCTCAAGACATTTTTGGTCGAATTCAAACTCGACATCCTTCATCAATAAGTTAGTTAAAGGTTTTGTTATTCCGGAAAAATTCTTGATGAAACGTCGGTAGAACCCGGCATGTCCTAGAAAACTTCTTACTTCCCTAACGGTCTTAGGTGGGTTTAGGTTTTCTATAACTTCTATCTTGGCCTTATCAACTTCTATACCTCTTTCAGAAATAATGTGTCCCAAGACTATCCCTTCATTTACCATAAAGTGGCACTTTTCCCAATTCAACACAAGGTTTACTTCCACACATCTTTTTAAGATTTTCTCTAAGTTTGAGAGGCAGTTTTTGAAATCAAACCCACACACTGAAAAATCGTCCATAAATACTTCCATAATTCCATCTAGGTAGTCTGCGAAAATTGACATCATACAACGTTGGAAAGTGGCAGGTGCATTACAGAGTCCAAAGGGCATTCGTCTATAAGCGAATGTTCCATAAGGGCAAGTAAATGTGGTTTTTTCTTGGTCCTCTGGGTGAATAGGGATTTTGAAAAACCCCGAATACCCATCAAGATAGCAGAAATATGAGTGTCTTGCTAGACGTTCAAGCATTTGATCTATAAATGGGAGAGGGAAATGGTCTTTTCTCGTTGCCTTATTCAACTTTCTGTAATCTATACACATACGCCATCCTCCTTCTGTTCGTTTTTCCACATGCTCACCTTTCTCATTTTCCATAACAGTGATACCTCCTTTCTTGGGTACCACATGGACTGGGCTTACCCATTCACTATCCGAAATTTGGTATATGATACCAGCTTCTAATAACTTAAGAACTTCTTTCTTGACTACATCACTCATGATAGGGTTTATTCTTCTTTGATGTTCTCTTGAGGGTTTTGAATCTTCTTCTAGCATAATCCGATGCATGCATACGGATGGGCTTATACCTTTTAAATCTGAAACTTTATACCCTAAAGCTGAGGGATATTTTTGCAAGGTATCTAAGAGTTGATTTGTTTCTATTTGGTTTAGAGCGGCGCTAATTATAACAGGTCTATTCATCTCCTCATCCAAAAACTCATATCTTAGATTCTTGGGTAGTTCCTTAAGTTCTATAGTGGGTTTCTCAATACGCGGCATAAGGTCAGGGGTAAGAGCTAAGCATTCGAAAAGGTTGTCGTCAATGTACGGTTCGATACTCTTAAATCTGTCATCCTCTAAAATAGGGGTTGATGGTAATTTGATTAAAGATTCGTTTTGTTCGAGCTCATTTACACATTCGTCAATGACGTCGATGGCATAACACGCATCTCCTATCACTGGTGCCATTAGAAACTTTGATAAAATGAACTCAATCTTTTCATCTCCTACCTCGAAAGTCAGTTTCCCTTTATTAACATCTATTATAGCTCCGGCGGTCGATAGGAATGGTCTTCCTAAGAGGATTGGGATGTCTTCATCTTCTTTAATATTCATTACGACGAAGTCGGTCGGAATGTACAACTGACCAATCTTGACAGGTATGTCTTCTAAAATACCCATGGGATATTTGACAGATCTATCAGCTAGTTGTAAGGACATCTTAGTAGGTTGAAGTTCTCCTAATTTTAACCTCTTACAGACGGCCAGAGGCATCAGACTTACGCTTGCTCCTAAGTCTAAAAATGCTTTGTCTATCATATGGTTACCTAGGATGCAAGGGATAGAAAAACTTCCAGGGTCTTTATCTTTCTTGGCGAGTTTATTTTTGGATATAGAATGACATTCTAAAGGCTTGGGATCATCGAGTCGCCGTTTATTGGTCAAAATATCTTTCAAGAACTTAGCATATGATGGTATCTGGGTTATAGCTTCAGTAAAAGGAATCTCTACATGGAGTTTCTCTATTACCTTAATAAACTTTTGGTACTGGTTTTCTACTTTGGTGTTTTTCAGCCTCTGTGGGAACGGAATGGGTGGTTTATAAGGTTGTTGAGTGTTATTCCCTACTTCTGGTTTTGATTGCTTTTCTGGTTTCTCTGGTTCCTCTACCTGGTCTTTAGGTGTAGCATCTTCCATAGGTTTTTCTGATGTGCTTAAGTTAGGATTTCTAGGCCCTTCATAAGCAGTTCCACTTCTTAAGGTGATAGAATTTGCTTGGCCTTTTGGATTTGGTTGAGTTTGTCCAGGAAATTGTCCTCCAGGTGCAACTTGTACAGAGGTGTTTTGTGCTACTTGGGAAATCTGAGTCTCAAGCATTTTGGTGTGGGTTATCATCTGGTCAAACTTGGTTTCCAGTTGAGTAACTAGTTCGTTCGTGTGAATGTGTTGGTTTATAAACTCCTTATTTTGCTGAGTTTGAGTCTGAATAAAGGTGTCTATGGTTTCTTTAAGGTTTGGTCTTGGGGGCACTATTTGCATAGGTTGGTTTTGTTTTTGCGTTTGGAATCCTTGAGGTCTCGAAGGTCCGGGATTTTGGATAGGGTTATTGTTTTTGTAAGAGAAATTCGGGTGGTTCCTCCATCCAGGATTGAAGGTATTCGAGAAAGGGTTCCCTTGGGTATAGTTAACTTGGTCTGAGCTAGATTTGTTCAAAAGGTTACAGTCAACGGTTTGATGTCCTTGAGTTCCACAGAGTTCGCATTCCGATTGGATTGCTGCTACTGTGGTTGGGTTTTGAGACATGTTCTCGACTCTCAAAGCTAGGGCGTCCATCTTGGCATTAATCATGTCCATGCAACTTACCTCATGCTTTCCTCCATGGCTCTCCTTTTTCTCTACTGTCGCTCGTTCTAATCCCCACTGGGCGTGGTTTTGGGCCATGTCCTCTATTAGGGCACAAGAGTCAGGGTAAGGTTTGTTCATCAACGCTCCGCCAGCGGCAGCGTCTATGGACATCTTTGTGTTGTAATGGAGTCCATTATAGAAGGTATGTATGATTAACCATTGCTCCAGGCCATGGTGCGGACAAGCTCTTAAAAGTTCTTTATATCTCTCCCAGGCATCAAAAAGTGATTCGCCTTGGTTTTGGGTGAAACAAGTGATCAGGTTCCTAAGAACAGCGGTCTTGCTTGGTGGAAAATATCTCGCAAGAAAAGCTCTCATAAGGTCTTCCCAAGTTGTTATTGAGTTAGCTGGAAGGGCGTCTAACCAGTCGTGAGCTTTACCTCTAAGGGAAAAAGGAAACAGTCTTAAACGGATGGCTTCGGGTGTGGCTCCATTTGCCTTAAGGGTGTCAGCTAACTGGATAAATACCTTTAAATGTTGATTCGGGTTCTCGGTAGCGACACCAGCGAATTGGTTTTGTTGTACTAATTGTAATAATGAGGGCTTTAGTTCAAAGTTGATGGTAGTTATAGTAGGGTTTACTATACTAGAACTAGGTTCCTCGTTAGATGGTTGGGAGAATTCCTTGAGTGGTCTTTGGTTACGATCTTCTGCCATAGCTCTTCTTATCTTGCGTATAAAAAGACGGGCACGAGCGTAACGTTCAGGTTCTACTAAAGGATCTATTAGGTTACCGGTGCTACGATTTCTACGTATCTACCGGCTAGAATAGCCTTAGTCTAAACGGGATAACAATAGGGTACGAAATTTGACGAAGTTGGTCCCCGGCAACGGCGCCAAAAACTTGATGGGGATCTGTAACGTATAGCCTAAATATAGTACTGCAAGTGCACAGCCTATCGAAGTAATATATAAGATTATCGAACCATAGAGACCAATTGTCAATCTATCAACTCTATTGCTAAGGTGCTTATCTAAGGTGAACAAGAATATTGATGTGAGTGCAGTGCAACAAAGTAAATGAGCGAGGTAAATAACAGTTTAAAAGACAGGTTGGAATGTAAATCATGTAATCATATATTGGTCCGGTCATGCGTAGATGAGACTACTTATGGGGCAGTATTTTCTATTGATAGCAAAGAATCAATTTAACGGGAACTTGTAGCTTTTGACTACTAAGAACCGAATTTACTCTTTAAATTAAATTCCTTTATTGTCACATATAAAGGGTGCCTTCCACGTTAAAGAGGTAAACCTATTTTTAAGAAATTGATAGTTTTGACTTAACAGAAAAGTAATTTTACTTGGAAAGATTAACTTAAAGAGACTTTTGGCTTTTGACCAAGAGTCAGATTTCAAACCTACAAACGCGTCCGAAAATAGTTTCAAAATTGTTTTCTAAAAAGGTCAATGATTCCTATTTAACCAATCAACGGCTTTCGCTCTTTTTGTTTGGTTAAATAATAATCAAGTCGTATCATTAGTTTGGACGGCTTTCGATCTTACCCAATAAACATTTAAACATAATTGACTTAAGTTAAAAGCAAAACATCCCCAGAGTATTTTCACTAGCATGATAATTGGAACACGACCATGATGACAATCATTACATCCAAACCTTTATAGTTTAGCCAGACATAATAAGTGCGAGTCTATAAAACGTGTAGACTGTGGTAAGAGCATTTAGAGTCTATAAAACGTGTAGACTATGGTAAGAGCATTTAGAGTCTATAAAACGTGTAGACTATGGTAAGAGCATTTAGAGTCTATAAAACGTGTAGACTATGGTAAGAGCATTTAGAGTCTATAAAACGTGTAGACTATGGTAAGAGAAATTATAAGTAAAGAAATGCAGTAAAATAGAACCTTGCTCCAGTCGGAGACTTGAATCTGATACAAATCTGCGGAATGGTAAGGCTGGTATGATGAACTTCAACCAAAGTGCTCCAAGACTCGATTACAACTCAATCTACACCGCAATAACTCCCCGATGTGAAGAGATTATTACTTTACAGAAACTGATAGTATATGGCTTAAGATTGTACTAAGCTTGGATGAAACTAAAAAATGAAAATCGAAAACTATTTATAGAGGATCCTTGAGATGCATAAAGACCAGCATGCCCCTCAACTTCTTCTGAGCGGGAAACTTTTGTGAAGGCCGCGGGCGCGGTGGCAGTGGCAGTGGCCGCGGGCGCGGTGGCTGGAACTGCCAGATCGTGGGAACGTGGCAGTTGGTCTCTGGGTGAAAGTGGGCCACGTCATCGCGTTCCCTGTAGCCGGCGCGGCGCTGAACGCCATAAGTGCAGAATATCTTGAAAAACCCTAATTTCTTGGCGTTTTGGCTCGTTTCTTCACAGAAGGCTCTGAAATGACAAGAATCCTGAAAACAAAGGAAAAAGGAACATAATACGAGAAAATGATAATAAAAACTAAGGAAAACATGTGATAGTTGAGTCAGAAACATAGTGCGATTTAGTGCGATCACCTTGTTGCTTGCTCATTTTCAAATCAAAACATCCTTGCTATTTTCAGAAGAAACACCAACACTTTCAAAACATCTTTCAAACTTGAAACATTTTCAAAATATCAACGCTTTGTATACATTCTTACGAATAAAAATTATTACAAAGTTTGCCTAAACAATGGCGCCTTTTCAAAATACTTTCAAAAAGCCACACAAAGCATATTTTCAAACAAAAGCAAGTGATCTAGCAAGCAACTAAGAGCCCGTAGATGACTACGGATGAAAAGGGTGCTAATACCTTCCCTTTTCATAATCTACCCCCCGAACTTAAGAAAACATCTCTAAAGGTATTTCCTGTTCTTTTCAGCCTTTCCTTTTAGATAAAAGAAAAGTCGGTGGCGACTCTTGCTAACCACAACATTTGCGATAAAACGCAAAAACAACCAAGTCAGTTCTCCTACCGTGTTACACTGGTCATATGAAGACATGCCAAGATTAGACACGAATATTATGGTTCATCGTCTGCCAACTAAAGAAGATTTCCCTCCGTTAAAGCAGAAGGTCCGTCGCATGCGCCCTGAAATGTCAGAGAAGATCAAAGAAGAGGTTATGAAATAGTTCAACATTGGGTTCTTAGCTGTCACTTCTTATCCCCAATGGGTTGCCAGCGTAGTCTCGGTGCCTAAAAAGGACGGAAAGGTAAGGATATATGTAGACTACCGAGATTTGAATAGGGCAAGCCCTAAAGATGACTTTCCACTTCCCCACATTGACGTTCTGGTTGACAACACTGTGAAGCATAAGATCTTTTCCTTCATGGACGGTTTATCTGGTTACAATCAGATTAAGATGGCACCTGAAGACATGGAGAAGATAACCTTCGTCACACAATGGGGAACTTTCTACTACAAAGTGATGTCGTTTGGGTTGAAGAACATTGGGGCAACCTATCAGCGAGCCATGGTAGCTTTGTTTCATGACATGATTCACTATGAGATAGAGGTCTATGTTGATGACATGATAGACAGGTCTCAAACTGAGGAAAAGCACCTTGATTATCTCCAAAAGTTATTTGATATGTTGAAGACGTACAAGCTGAGGTTAAATTCGAACAAGTGCACCTTCGGGGTAAGGTCTGGTAAGCTGCTAGATTTCATTGTCAGTGACAAGGGCATTCGGGTAGACCCTGCAAAGGTGAAGGATATACAAGATATTCCGGCTCCTCGCACTGAGAAGGAGGTTAGAGGTTTCTTGGGATGCCTGAATTACATTTCCAGGTTCATTTCCCATTTAACTGCTACTTGTGAGCCAATCTTCAAACTCTTGAAAAAAGATCAAGTGGTAAAGTGGAATGAAGAATTCCAGACCGTCTTCGAGATAATCAAGGGATACCTTTAAGAGCCTCCAATTCTGATGCATCCGATTGAAGGAAGACCTTTGATAATGTACTTAACAGTGTTAGATAATTCAATGGGGTGTGTGTTGGGGCAGCATGACGAGTTTGGTCGAAAAGAGCATGAAATATACTACCTTATAAAAAAGTTTACCGACTGTGAAATAAGATACTCACTGCTCGAGAAAACTTTTTGTTCTTTGGCATGGGCTTCTCGCCGATTGAGACAGTATATGTTGACCCATACTACCTTGTTGATATCTAAGATGGATATGATCAAGTACATCTTCGAGAAACCCACTCTCTCCGGAAGAATAGAAAGATGGCAAATGATCTTGACCGAATACGACATCTAATACATGACCCAGAAAGCAATCAAGGGAAGTGTACTATTTGATCATTTGGCTCATCAAGCTATGGATGACTACCAGTCCATGAATTTTGAGTTCCCGGATGAGAACATTATGTTAGTGACTGAATGTGAAGAAACTAGATCGGATGAAGGACCTGAGGAAGGATCCCGATGGACCATGGTTTTTTATTGAGCCTCCAACGCACTCGGTAATGGCATCGGTGCTGTAATCATATCTCCCGAAGGCTGTCATACTCCTTTCACGGCTAGATTATGTTTCAACTGTACCAACAACATGGCAAAGTATGAAGCATGCATCATGGGTCTCAAAGCTGCTATTGATCTGAGGATCAAGTTCTTGAGCATTTTCGGGGATTCAGCCTTGGTAATAAGTCAAATCAAAGGGGAGTGGGACACGAAGCACCCTAATCTGATCCCTTACAAAGAACATGTGTTGACATTGCTTCCACACTTTGAGGAAGTCACCTTTGAACATTTTCCATGAGAAGAGAACTAGTTAGCGGACGCGCTAGCTACTATGTCATCTATGTTCAAGGTCAAGTGGGACAACGAGGCTCCTCGGATCACTATTGAAAGGTTGGATGAACCAGCATACTGCTATGAGGTTGACACTAAAGAGGTAGCAAACAAACCTTGGTTCCACGAAGTGAAAAGGTATCTTGAGGCTCAAGAGTATCCTGAGGGGGCGTCTGTCAGTGATAAGAAATTTCTGAGAAGGTTCTCCGCAAAGTTCTTCCCCAGTAATGGAATCCTCTACAAGCGCAATCATGGCTCTACTTTACTTCGGTGCGTAGATAAGAACGAAGTAGAAAGGATTATGGCAGATTTACACGAAGGTACCTTTGGCACCCATTCTAGTGGACATACCATGGCTAAAAAGATCCTACGGGCGGGATACTGTTGGTCCACTATGGAAGCAGACTGCTATCAGCATTCCCGAACTTATCACAAATGTCAGATCTATGCTGATAAAGTACATGTACCTCTGATTTCCTTGAACGTCTTGACGGCTTCCTAGCCCTTTGCAATGCGGGGCATTGACATGATGGGAGAGATTAGACCTACCGCCTCCAATGGGCATCACTTCATCCTAGTGGCCATTGATTACTTCACGAAGTGGGTTAAGGCTTCCTCTTTTGCTACTGTTACAAAGAATGGTGTGGCGCAGTTTATCAAGCATAACCTGATTTATCGGTATGGTGTGCCAGAGAGAATCATTATAGACAATGGTACAAATCTCAACAATATAATGATCGCCGAACTTTGTAAACAACTCAAGATCTAGCATCATAATTCTTCCCCTTACCGGTCGAAGATGAATGGCATTGTGGAGGATGCTGATAAAAACATTGAAAATCATACAGAAGATGACGGTGACATACAAAAACTGGCATGATATGTTACCATTTTCTCTTCATGGTTACCACACCTCACCGCGTACATCAACATGGGCAACCCTTATTCTCTGGCATATGGTATGGAGGATGTCCTACCTATTGAAGTCCAGATCCCTTCTCTCAGGATCATGAAGGATGGGGGTTTAAACAAAGATGAATGGATCCATACTCGACTTGATCAACTGAATCTGATTGATAAGAAAAGGCTTACTACTGTCTGTCATGGTCAAATGTATCAAAAACGGATGATCAAGGATTTCAACAAAAAGGTCAGGCGTCAAGTGTATCAAGTGGGTGATCTGGTAGTCAAGCGTATCATACTGCCACAAGGTGATCCCAGGGGAAAATGGACTCCCACGTACGAAGGTCCGTTTGTAATCAAAAGCATATTTTCCGGTGGAGCCGTCATTCTGACCACCATGGATGGTGACGACCTTCCTCACCCTGTTAATGCGGACATAGTGAAAAGATACTACGCGTAAATAAAGACCCACTAGGTTGACTGGCCTAGGCAAAAATAAAGGCATCCCGGCGAACCAAAAGGGTTCGGGCAAAAATTAGGGATAAATACAAAAAAATCTGTACACCCGGCAAGTCGAAAACCTAAAAAGGCGGCTTGGGCAAAAAAGGGTATCCCGGTGGACTGATAACCCGAAAGTGCGGTCCAGACAAAAATTAGGGATTTGAAGTGTATCACTATGTCCCATTGGATCACCTTGCGACCAGACTTCAGTATTAACTATCAAACTCAAACAGTATCGATCAATCCAGACATCTTCGGACAAGTAGCAAAGTGATAAGACGCTCGAAGACATAGGGGCAATAGCAGAATTGAAACTCAATGGGATTATTACACATAGCTGTTTTCTCTTTGTACACTATTTTATGTAGTTTTCATTTCTTACGGCGGCGTTCTCCTACTAGAACGTCAGTCTCTTTGTACAAAATACCTGTTATAGGCGAACTTCAAAAATCAATACAAATCATTTAAAGTACAAAACTGTTTGCTTTTCTTTTTTCTGTTTTGTTTTGCAAAAAAATGTCCAATGACTTATTTTTGACATATGTATTTAAATATGATCATTGTTTACAAATACTTGCATAAATAACAAAAAGACAGTTGCTAATGACTTTAAGAAATGGGGTAAAGTCTAAAAAACAATTTGCAGTCCCGACATTTACTCTTTCCAGTATGGTACAGGGGCAGAGACAGTTTGAGACGAAGTCGCCATTACAATGCGACCCCGTGATGTTTATGTTCCCCACAGAGCAGAAACAACCAAGTTCTGGTCTCCTCCTTCCCCAAGCAAGAATTACCTGCTCCAGCTGAAATTTGTATCCCCCAGCTGAGCTTTATAATTTCAAACAGTTCATAAAACCTCCCCCCGGGTAGAGTTTATTTCTCTAACCTTGGAAGCTTATTCCCTAACATAGTTTATGTCTGTACAGTGGATAAACCTTCAAACAAAGCATCATCTCCCTCCATAGAGTTATTCTCAAGCAGAGTCAATCCCCGACAGAATATTCCCAAATAGAAAGAAGGAATCCACGGCAAATCATATACATTCATCATCCCCAGCAGAAACGAAGGATTCAACTTCCTTATACTCTCCGGCAGCAGTCTAGGATTTACTTTCCCATACTAAGAAATATCTCAATAGCATCCCATGTTCATACATCATGGCATGCGCATACACATCACATACAGTATAATCTAATTTATTTTGAGAACATCATCACAATGCATTTCATACATCATGACATTGTATATGACTAACTCTTTACCTTTTTCAGGAAAAGATCAAATCAACAAACATCGTTGACTACTTATGTGACCTGGTAGTCTTCTCAAAAGCTACGTATAACAAAGGGTTATCTCAAGATCTTCCTCAGAAAGATGCCCTCACAAGACCTTCTCTGGTTCAGTCAGATCGCCACTAAGATCTCTCTGATTTCTATTCCAGATGAAGATATTCCAAGACTTTTATCTGGTTCAGTTGAATCGATCCTAAGATTCTTCTGATTTCCATTCCAGTCAAAGTTAATTAAATACCTCATTTGGTTCCATTAGATCGATACTAAGATCTCTCCGATTTCTATCCCAGTTGAAGATGATCCAAGACTTTTGTCTGGTTCAGTCAAATCGATGGATCCACGGGCGACCTAACAGACAAGAATAGGTCGGACGAATATCCATAATATAGAAGGTGGAGTTGAAGGTTTTGGAACCCACTTTGACTGGAAGATCTACCTCCCCATGAACAGTCCTCTTTGATCCGTCAAACACTCTTACAATGATGTCACTTGGCTTCAATACTAAATCCTCACAGTCAAGACGGTCTAACGCACCCTTGGGTAATACGTTCAGAGAAGAACCAATGTCGACTAGCACATGTGCTAAGGTGGTCCCTTTGCACTCGATTGACACATGTAAAGCTTTGTTGTGATTTTTCCCGAGAGGTGTTAAGTCAGCATCTGAAAATCCCAAGCCATTATCAGCTGTCAAGCTAGCCACGCAATTCTCAAATTGATCTGTTGTTGTCTCATGGGGGACATGAGCTTTTTTCAGGAACTTGATTAATGTTCGAGCATGGGTATCAGAGCAAAGCAGCAATGACAACATTGAAATCTTAGAAGGGGTTTGCCCCAACTATTCTACAATTTTGAAGTCGCTTCTCTTGATGATCTTCAAAATCTCTTCCATTTCACGGGCAGAGGGTTCTTCATCAGCTACGTTCTTGGAGGGTACTTCAATCACAACCGGCTCAACAACCTTTTCCTTCCCTCTAGTATCAGTACTTGGCAGCAGTAATGTGGATGGGCGTCCTTGTAACAGCTGGTGGTGAGATATTGGGTGAAAATATTCTTCCAGTTCTAGTTACTTTGTTTGAGCCAGATATGTTGCTGACATCGTCATCTTTTTCTTCCTCGATCCAAGCATCTTGTTTAATCCCATGATAGAACACTTCAGCACCATAATTGCATGGTACCGCTTTATTTGAAGAATAGAGAATTGGTCCAGGATTGGTAATGATTAATGGAGAAATAGTGGGTTCGTTTGAAATCCTAATAGGACCTTTAGAGGTGATCCTAAGAGGTTTATTAGAGATAGTAATAATGGAGAGGTCTTCACATTTGTTCATCAAACTCTTGGCAGGTGGAGTCTTTTCAAATAGAATTTCGTGGCTATCCATCAGGCGTTGTATGCCTTTTTTCATCCCTTCACATCCATTGAGTTGTCTTGTATAGCACACACAGTCTTTTTCACAGCCAGGGAAGATCCCAGCTTTCAACAGATTGCTTTTGATTACATTCAATGGAGTAGTCAATTCTTCAACAGTGGCAACAAAAATTGTATCTTCGACAGCATTAACACCTTTGTCATGCTTCAGAATTGGAGTGGTAATTACATTCGGTGTTGGAGGAGGATCAAATTCAATAGTATTTTTGTCAATTAAATCCTGGATCTTATTCTTCAAGGCCCAGCACTGGTCAATCTCGGACCCCCGGGCTGTTTGAATGGTAAGCACACTTTGCGTTCGGATTATACTTTGGTGACGAGGTGTCAGGGTTGGCGGGAGGATTGTGCAACGTCACTAAATTAGCCTTGAGAAAATGTTGAAGGGCTTGAGATAGTGACATGCCTAACCTTGTAAAGTGTCTTCTTGGAGTTTCAAAATGTTGATGATTTGTGGATGGTCTTGGAGTAGGAGTTGGATTGGAGATTCGGACAACATTGACAGACGAATGATCATTATTCTTGGTACGGGCCCTTGCCCCATACATAGCATTAACTTCCTTCTTTGCAGCAAAAGGTTTCTTGATAGGATTGGTGGTGGAGGTAGATTCCACAGAGATCTTCCCACTTTTAATGCCACTTTCAACTCTTTCACCGGTTAAGATTAATTCGGTGAAACTAGAAGTAGAGCAGCCAACCAACAGATTAAAGAAAGGACCAGATAAAGTGCCCATGAACATGTCGATGTGCTCCCTATCAGTCAAGGGGTTTGGACCCTACTAGAAAGGTCTCTCCCCTTTTGCGCATATTCCTTAAATCCTTCATTCTTCCACATGGTCATATCTTATAACTGAACCCTTGTTGGGGCCAAGTCGGCGTTGTACTGATACTGATGGTAGTAGCTAAATCCTCCAAAGTATTGATATGAGAACCATCTAATTGATAAAACCCTTCAAGTTGTGTTCCAGCCAAACTCTCTTGGAAAAAGTGAACCCATAGCTTCTTATTGGTAGTGTGCGGCTGTATCTTGCGCATATAAGACTTCAAATGGAGTTTTGGACAAGAAACCCCATCGTACTTGGAAAAGATTGGTACTTTGAATTTGTGGGGGATGACTACCCCAGAGATCAAACCCAAATCATCAAAATCTAAACCGGGGATGGCTTGGATTTCAACGGCTTTCAACCTGTCTTCTAACTGCTTATATTTGATATCAGCGGGTGGATACTGCTCATTGAAATAATCATCATAGGATACTTGATCATTGATACAGTCAGCCTGAGTACTCTTGACCCCACCAATCTGGTTCTCGTCCTCTTCGGATGAATCTTCTTCTACAGGGATTTGACGGATATTCTCTTTGAACCTTGTGATATGGTGGCAGAACCGACTATTTTAAAAATGCTGGTTTGCATTTTGCATTTTATATTCGAAAAATGTCGCGGTAACCAAGAGTCGCCATCGAATTTTATTTCATCCAACCGGAAAGGAAAAAAGAACAGAAAAAAATCCTTTTTCGAGATGTTTTTGAGAACGGGGAGGGGGTAGATTATAGAAATGGAAGGTGTTAGCACCCTTTCTATCCGTGGTTTTCCACGGGCTCTTAGGTACTTGCTCATCTTTTAAAATTGCTTGTGTGTGCTTGTTTTGAAAAGTTTTGTTTTACTTCGTTTTAACCCTTGTTTCTGTCCTCAAGAGTGTTACAAAGTTGTTTTTGAAAACTTTGTTTGAAAAGTGTAAGTGTGAAAAGTTTTGATTTGAGTAAGTACCTACTAGCATCTACCTACTCAAAAAAAAAGATCGTTTATGTTCTCGTTTCCTTTAGACAACACTATCCTACTATTGAGAAATAGGTAGCACCGTCGTTGGATTTGTAAGGGTCAATTCGAAAGGGACGTACGATCACTAAAGAAATGTTAGGACGTCTTAGTAATAACCCTAGAGTCTTAAGATCATATTCGAGGCAACATTTTCGAGGCGACGTTTTCGAGGCAACATTTCCGAACGGGACTTTTGATCTTTATTAGACAGGAGGGCAACCACTAAGACACCCTATACTTAATGATCGTTTACCGAAGGCAACCGAAGTGAGAGTATACCCTAGGAGTGCGCATGTGCGAGTGATTTGATTTCAGTTATTATCTTTGCACATTAGGGTTTTCTAGCCGTTTTAAATTATCATGCAATCTTGTCATACAGTCCTATCAACATACATCTAAACAATTAATATTTGTGAGAATTAAAATGCGGGAAAGTAAAACTATGCTATTACAAGGCTTCGGGGTAGGGATTAATTACATAGCCAAAAAAACCCGTAAAAGACGATAAAGAAAAGAAACTCCTAGATTATACTATTACATACTGTGGACAGTTACATCAATATTGCAAAAAATAATAAACACGCGCGATGAATCGGATACAAGATAATTAGGGTTTTGACCCCAACTAAGCCTAATTGCAATTAAAAAGGGAAAATCATTTTTTTGTCGTTTTTGTGTTATTTGAGAAAATAAAGCTTAATTGCAATAAAAAAACCTAATTACTAATTAATTTTAATTAAGAAAAATAATTAAATTAACCTATTTTTGTATTTTTCATTTTTTGAGAAAGAAATAAAAATTAAATCACAAGTTTAACCCTAATCTTTTCTTATTGGTTTTAATTGAAAAAAAAGTTAGAATTTCCCTAAATTAAATTAAACTAAATTATATTAAATTTGGTAAAATAAAAGACCTAATTCTAATTTTTTGTGAAACTCTTGATTTTATGATTTTGTGAAAAAGAAATTAATTTTGGTTAAAAATAATTAAGCAAAATAAATTAAATACAAGAAATAAATTAGAGAAAAGAATAAAAAAAGAATGAGCCTGATAGCATTAGCAAAGAGGGAGGTGTTGCTTGGAAATTCTTGGCCCAACAAACTCAAGCCCCTTTGACTTTTTCCAATCCCATGCATACGCTTGATTGGGGCACATGGTGGTCCTTCATGGAGGAGGCCTTAGATCTGAAGCCTTGGTGATCTGATGGTTGGATGCTGATGATGCATGGTGGACACATGGGATACTAGCGCACCTGATCATGTAAAGAAAAATAATATGAAGCAAATGTTGGGACCTGGGGATCGAACCCAGGTCCTTGAGCATTCTCCCCTTGCCACGCTGCCAGCTGATCTAGGATGATTAGTTGTAATTATAACAATAATATAATATAATATGGGAAAAGTAAAAGAACAAATTTCAAAACGCGCGAAATTTAAATGGACGAGTCACATGCTGCCACGCCATCGTCTCCTTCACTGGCCTGTCATTTTAGAAATCAAAGCTTTTACCTACGGACGTTCACCGTAGGTATAACCCTGCGTATTTCCAAAATCTTGTACACGCGTGATAAATGAAAACCAATGGTACCAATCAACTCGTTTCAACCTCACGAGCATCATGGTACCATTATTAATGTCCAATTTTCCCTGTACAAGAAACCCCTAAAAGCAAAGCACGAACCCTAGCCATGGCAGTTTCATATTCAGTCAATAAAAATGCAATTGAATATAGTCATTAGTTTGCAAACATCTCAAGGATTATAAATATGCCAATAAATCATGCTAAATATGCCAGAATCAATGTATTCAAATTCAAGAAAATATGCAAACCATGTGACTGCTACGATGAGTTTCAAGGCGTGGGGAAGCTTGCTAACGATTGAAACACGATCCTGGGGAGTCCAGCAATTGATTGGTACAGGTAGAATGGCTTGAGACGGCCTGAAACTTGGAAATTGGTTTGCACTTTTTTCTTGAGTTTTTTGCAATTTGTTCTCTGCCTTTGCACACCTCTAGCCTCCTCTTTTTGGTCTTCATTTGTTCCTTATGTATACTAGAGTGTATTAGGGTTACAATGTGTATCAAATCTTTTCCAATTTTGAAGATTGATCCATGATTTCATTCTTGCACCAAATCTTTCCAAAACAAGCAATTTCAATCTTTTTGTATCCATATGAAGCTTTGCACAATTTGATCTTGTCTCCAGCTGTATAATGGACCTAATCATGCACAAAATCTCAAGGTTTTAATGATTTTTGATATTTTCACTATTTTATATTGATTTTATTTGATTTAAATGAAATAAAATAAAAATAAATAACAAAAATAAAAGAATGACAAGAGGAAGGGCTCATGGGTCGTGGGTCACATTACAAACTCAGTGCAAGCATAAAAAGTTGGGCCCATTTAGCAAAAAAATGCAATTTTGGACACATTTGACTTTTGGCAATTTTGCAAAAAGGGTCAACTTGGCCAATGCATAACTCCCTCAATTTTTCCCCTAGAGATGTGTTATTTGACTTTTTAGAAAGCATAAGATGTCCTCTAAGCAAACCTTTTGGTCTCATCTCAATTAAGTCTTCCATGTTCATGTATGAAGCTTTGACCCAAAAGGTGTTTTTTGTTGACCTTTCAAAATGACCTATAATGTCCAAATTCATATCTTCTTGTGAGTGCATATTTTGAACTTGGTAGATGAATATGAATTGTAGGTAATTACATCCTATTCAAAATGAGCTTTGGATGGGTCATTTTTTATAAAGTATGAGAAAGTTATACTTGGTCAAAGTTGAGTTGACTTTTCCTGTAAAACCCTAATTTAGCAACTTTTGGGTTTTGATGAATTGTGAGCAATCCTTAAGGAATCATGATCAACCCTTGATAAAATGATGAATAATACTTCAAAATTAGAATGTTGACCAAAAATCTTGAAGTTTGACTGTATGTGGGCCACATTTGACTTTTGCCCTAGCATAGTCGATTTTCAGGCCTTTGAGCAATTGACTGAGCAAATTTTCTATGCAAGGCTTGAAACTTGACATGGATTATATTGAGAACATATTAGGAAAATGGTGAGCATTTGGGATTCTTTAGACTCAAGCATCTTGATAAAAAATGAAACCCTAATTTGAGGTATACTGCCTTAGGAGAGAGTTTGTCTGGTAAACTCTTGGACTTCCTTGAGCAATTTGAGGACCTTACTTGAAATGTATTGACAAACATGGGAGGGAAAATTTTTGGGTACAACAGCTTCCCCTGTTCAATCTTCTTACACCTGAGGATGTAGATTGGATTGTCTGCCTTTCGTGATCTGAAGGTGGAAGATGATTGAACACTAGAGTGCCCAGAAATTTGCACTCGCGTGAAGTGGTACTTGTCTTGCGATATCGGGAATGGGATTATAGATTCCATTTGGAAGTCAATGACGGAAGATGGGCTTAAAGATTCCATCCGAAGAAGTGTCGATCGCATAAGAGATTCCTTTGTGAGAACCCGTATACCTATTGTTGAGGAGGATTTCGCTGGGACACGCTAGTCTCTGTCTTGGGAGAAGTAGAATTTTAGGAGCGTCAGTTGTCCGTTACTCTACTGGGGAATCATATCTTAATTGAGGAGTTGAAAATGCACTGCTATTTGGTCGTTCTCCAGGCCTTACAGTGATTTGCTGAGGAAAATAAGACTGACTGCTATTTGGTCATGCTCCAGGTTTTATAGTGACTTGCTGGGAGATGCGATTAAAATTGCTATCTGGTCGTCCTCTAGGCTTTTCAATTTCTCAAATTTTATCTGGTCGTGCTCCAGGCTTCAGAAGGAATTAGGTGGTTATCCGGTCGCATCCGGGTTTCAACTTGAATTTAAGGCATACTAATATCTGGTCGATTTCTCGGCTTCATAGTAATTGGCCGAATAAACTTCTATTTGGTCGAATTCCAAGATTCGCAGTACATCATATTGTTATCTGGTTGTGTCCCAGGTTTCAGCGTCCTTTACCGCTATCTAGTCGTGCGCCAGGCTTCACAGCGTCTTATACCGCTATCTGGTCGTGCCCCAGGCTTCACGGTGTCTTATACCAATGTCTGGTCGATTACATGCTTCATGGTATCTTGTACTGCTATCTGGTCGATTTCCAGGCTTCACAGTAACTTGTTGGGGGGTTAAGCTATTTTCTGGTTGATTTCCAGGCTTCATAGCTTGTATTTAAGATATACCACTATCTGGTCGATTCCAGGCTTCGTAGTATTTTGGAGAAATCAAGATATTATCCGGTCGATTTCCGGGCTTCATAGCTCGAACTGGAATAGAAATCTTAGTATCGATTTGACTGAACCAGAGAAAACTTACGAGAACTTGATTGCATCTTTCCCTGAAAGCTAAAGAGTTAGTCATATGTAATGTCATGATGTATGAAATATATTGAGTAATGATGTTCTCAAAATAAATGAGATTGTGCTGTATGATACATATGCGCATGCCACGAGGTATGGATATGCAATGTTCTTGTGATATTCTCCGGTTGTGGAGGATAAATCATGGACTGTTGTTGGAGAGTATAAGGAGTTCAGTTCTTTGTTCTCACTGGGAATAGTGACTGAAGATGATTAGCTGGAGACTTGCGTCCGTTCTGCTCGAGAATATTCCACCGTGAGAGACTCTGTTTGAGAATAATCCTGTGGGAGAATGACTTTGTGGGGAAGAGAGATACTCTATTGGATGATATGCTGATTTGGAGGAATAAACTCAGCTGGTGGTGAACTTATATTGCTGGTGATAGATAAACTATGCTTGGGGAGAATTTTGTCGACTCATTCGCGATTATGAACCTTGGCTGGGGAGAGCTAACACCACCATCTTTGGATATTTCCTACTCTGCGGGGAGTGTATGTACCTTTAGTTATATTCTCAAGTTGGCTTTATCCTTGTACCTGGTGGGTAGAGCAACTGTAAGGTTTAAACACTTCTTGTTTACCCCTGTTCCTGGAATTACGAGTAATTGTCGTTTGTTTCTTATGTAAATATTTATGAGCAGGAATTATTTTCAAATGCATATATTAAATATGAATCATTGGACGTTCTTGCAGAACAAAACAGAAAAAGAAGAAACAAGTTGAAATTTCTTATGAAAATGAATTGTATTGATTTTTGAAACTGACCTGTAACAGGCGTTTTGTACAAAGAGGCTGACGTCCTAGTAAGAGAATGCCTCCGAGGGAACAGAAATCATACAATTTGTGAAAAATAAAGAAAAACAGCTATGTGAAACAATCCCATTGGGTTCCAACTCTGCTATTGCCTTTATATCTTCAAGTGTCTCATCACTTTGCTACTTGGTCGAAGGTGGATCAGATTGATTGGCATCGTCCGAGCTTGATAGTTGATACCGAAGTCTGGCCGCAAGATGATCCAATGATACATAGTGTTGTACCCCAAAATTTGAACTCTCATTTTATCAAGATTTCTCCTCACAGGACTCTTTGGACTCCAGACAGAATTAGGGTTTGCTCAGCTCAAGACATCTCCTTGCACTGTTGACCTGAAATTAGGGTTTGAGTTTGCACAGGGATTTTTGGACTTTCAATTCTCAATGTGACTTTCATACCTCATGTTGGACCTCTAAGATTTCCCATACCAAGTTTCAAGCCTTGAATCAAATTTTTGCCCAGTCAATTGGACAGTTGACCTAAAAATCCGTTGTATTGAGGAAAAAGTCAATTGTGACCAATTTACAGTCAAATCTCATAATTTTTTATCCCCATCAATATTATAGACTCATATGAACCATTTGATCAAGTTTGGACCACAACTCCTCAGGAAATTTGATCAGATCACCAAAAGCGTAAAATGGTCATTTTTAGGGTTTTGACTGTGGAAGGGCAATTTCTGATTTTTCACCTAGCCAATGGAAAATTGGGTTCAAGCATGGATTCAAGGACTCAATGGCACCATCTTGACCTAATCACAAGGTTCAAAAGATCTCAAATGTATTGGATTGACAGATGAATTTTCCAGTCAACTGATCAAAAATCAATTGTACACTGAAAAGTCAAACTTTGATTTTTTGGTCAAAATCAAGTGCCAAGGGTCATTTTTCATCAAGATGAGTCAAAACATGAAACTTGTTCACCAAGAAACCTAATTTTGAAAATTAGGGTTTAAAATGGAAAATTTTCATAACTTAGAAATTTTCTAAGTTATGAAAATTTCTTATTTTTTCCCAACTTTTCCCAACTTTTTCACCATGATGCAATTGGATTCAAACAAAACTTCCAACATGAAAGTTGTAGTCCTCCACAAATATACAACTTTGATTCACAAAGTTTTCTCAAAAGATGCTTGGATCTCAAGTTATAATTTTGTGAAGAAGGGTCCATGAAACTTTTAACTTAGTAAAATTTTTCCCTAGTTTAGGCAGGATTTTGACCTATCTTTATGGCAATTTTTCACATAGTTCCAAGTGGAATCTCAAAATTCATTTCAAAGATGGATTGAAGATAATGTTACAAACTTTCCAAAATGTCCAAGAACTCTTCAAGATCATTCATGGTTAGGGAGAATCGAAAGTTTGAAATTGGAAAATTATCACTTTTGGCCAAGGCATTTTACACCATGCTACAAGTTGCAAATTTTGTCCAAACATGCTTGTACTTGGTTTACAGGTTATTAAACCCTTCCACACTCAAAAATTGAATGCAAACATATTGGATTAAGGCTTTGTTCTGAGCTTTAGAAGATTACACAAAGGTTTAATCCATTTTTGGCAAAAAGTTAACAATGTCATTTACATAAAGCATGCTTTATGTCAAATTGATTATCTTGAGCCATACACCAAGCCTTTTTCTGAAAACAAAGCTCCCTAATATCAGGCAAAGTTCACCAACTTTGTGCAGCTAGAGTACAAGCCTGTACAGGCCATAGCATTGTCAAAATCACCTTTTACTTCAAAACCAAGCAATTGTGAAAAAGGTCAAGAACTCTTGAATCTGATAAGAGCAAGTGTTGTATTCATTTCAAATAGGTTTTATACATTGCCTAAATCCAGAAACACGAGCTAGCAGGTTCTAAAACACCCAAATACACCAAAACTTCATTTCTGCCCAAAACAGGGCAGGTTCTGCAAATCAAAAACCATCTTCACATTGCCTCGTACATTTTATCCCAAACCAGTTCCAACATACTCCATCCAACATACCTAAGCTATCCTAGCCATTCCCAAGTCACTGTAACTCCATTTACACACTTCATCATTTTCAAATTCTGAGTTTGCAGGTTGAGTTCTACAAGAAGATTCAGGCAAGTTCAAAGCAAGCTAGGCATTAGGAAAGCTCAAAGAAACTTCAAGCAAGCTCACAAGTATCTCAGGCCTCACTCACAACCCCTACATTGCCATACTCGAGCTTGACTGAAAGAGGTATTTTTCAAACTTCTATGTCCTTGAGCTGTACATATGCATAGAATTCATTTATGTTAACTGAGCTTGGAGTATTTGATAGTTGAACTTTCTGAAAAAACTAGGTCAAGAATTAGGGCCAATGAAATTCTCTCTGGTCTTTGAGAGTTAGATTAAGTTTTTTACATGGTTAGAATCGTATGATCAAGAGCTATAACTTTCATGTTGCAAGTTTTTGTTTTTGAGCACGTATGTAGGAAATAGATATTTGAACCATGGCGCGCGTGTTTCAGTCTCAAGGACAAGGATGAAGAGGAATATGGGTTGGGCTTGACTTGGCCTTGCTTTTGACACCCCCTAGCTTGCTTTCTGCACCCCCTTGGCCCATTGTTTTTATTTTTCATATTTTTCATTTCTATTTTCATTTTCTGACTTTTATTATTTTTTCTAAATATAAAAAATCACCAAAAATATTTTCTTAAATTTTCACATTTTATTTTATTTGTTTTATTTTATTTTTGGCATAATATTTAGTTTATTAGGTTTAATATATTTATTTTCTTAAATAAAAACTTATAATTAATACAAAAATATTACATATTTTATTTTATTATATTATACACTTAAAATAATATTGTCATACATATTTTATTTTTTAACATTTTGTATATATTTTATTTTATTTTCTTGTACATAAATAAATAATTATAATATATATATTTTCTTAAACCAAAAATTAGGGTTTTTACCCTTTTCAAAAATAATCTTTTATTTTCTTATTTTTGATACATTAAATAATTTATTTTACATACATAAAATAAATACAAAAACATTTTTTTTTTGCATATTTATAATATATTGCATATTTAAATATTTGTCAATTTATTATTTGTACAATAAATTCAATATGTTGTAATAGTTTTAGGGCTTTTATTTTGTGCAAAATATCCCCTATTCAAACTTGTATCCCCCTCCCCATATTAATATTGTAATAGTCGTAGATTTACTTTTACGCTTTTATTGCTTTCAAATATGTCATGATAGTAAGATTAGGGTTTGTATGATAACCAAAAATCAAACAAATAGCTAGACCTAATACAAGACAAAAATGCATGAAAAATAACAACACAATGCACACAAGCACCCCTAGGGTTTCATCCACTTGTTGCCTTAAACATGGTCATGGTATGCATGCTAGGTATCTTGGAAAAACAAAAACAAAACAAAAGATCATAGTCCCTCGATGACGCTATCTTGGTTGCCTATACAAAAATGAACTAGTCCCACAAAAACTTACTAAGATACTTGGCACAATTGCTATCATGGTCATACGACGACCCACGCCCGTCCCGTTTAACATCCAAACACAAGGTTGTTTACCAAATACAATGGTAAAACAACAATGTCAAAGGGTTAAAAATGTATAGGAAAGATCTTTGAGTAGGGTAGAAAACTCCTAGTTACTTGATCAACTTGCAAAACATCCTTGCTATTTTCAAACACATACACAATATCAAAACATTTTCCCAAAACAAACTTTCAAACAATGAAACATTTTTCAAAAGACAAACACCTTTGTATACATTAAAACAAGAATTATTACAAAGGTTTCCTAGACAAAGGCCTCTTTTCAAAATATTTTCAAAACCACACACAAAGCACCATTTCAAACAATTGAAAAGCAAAAGCAAGTGATCTAAACAAGTAACTAAGAGCCCATGGAAAACCATGGATGAAAAGGGTGCTAGCACCTTCCCTTTTCATAATCTACCCCCCGAACCCAAGAAAACATCTCAAAGGTCTTTCCTGTGCTTTTTGACCTTTCCTTTGGATAAAATGAAAAGTCAGTGGCGACTCTTACTAAACTGAAACATTTGCGAACACAAATGCAAAACCTCAAGTCAGTTCTCCCACCGTATCACAGAACTGGCGACTCTGCTGGGTAGAAATCTAAAAGTGGGGTTACCTTAGGGTTTAGATCACATTTACATGCTTATCTTGATTGATTTGTATGCTTTACATTTGGTTATATTGTTTGGGTTTGTAATCCTCTACCCGGATTTAGGAAACATTCATAGGTAAATAGAAATACATTGTGGAAACTGTGTGGGGTATACCGACATGGTTGAAGCAATAGGTATATTAGTGCGACATATTTGTGGGTACCGGTAGCCTTTGAGTTAATCAAAGAGAATACGGGACCGTTGAGTGATGTCATGAAGCACTAATGGACTTTTAGAACCTTTACTTGACCATATTGGCCTTTTTAGGGGTAGTAAGATGACCGGCTTTGGTGCAGTCCGAAGTTGGTAGATACTCGATACTACACTCATTGAGGTTTATTTTCTTGGAATATTTCGGTCGCCAGTAAAGTGGATAAACTGAAACAATGAACACAGAAAATAATCCAGTGATATTGAGCTCCTTAGAACCCGGTTACTATTTATAGGACAGGTTGAGCCAACTAAACTTCAAGAGGGTACTTACCTATGAAACCCCATGCAAGCCTGAAACTAGGAACTTGTGTGATTTGTTTGTACATATATTTGTGCATACATCATGAGCATCATGAAGCATCATATGCATCTACTAACCATTTCAAGGGTTTGGATCTTCATCTTTGTTCCTGTTTTGTAGGTAATGGATTCACTCTGCAGGAAAACTATTCAGGTCAACCATGTGAGAATCCCTCCTCAACTCAAGGAGCTTGCTTCCAAGATTCCAGAGAATTCTCCATTCACTGAGAGACATGGTAGACTTCTCAACTTGGTCAACTCCAACATAGAGGAAGACATGGTGGAAGTTCTCTTCCAGTTCTTTGACCCCCTACACCACTGCTTCACATTTCCTGATTAACAGTTGGTGCCTACTTTGGAGGAATTTTCTTAACTCCTGAGGATTCCTATTCTCCATCAACTACCCTACAACGGTACGGAAACAGATCCAAAGCCTGAAGATGTTGATCAAGCCCTACACTTGCAACCATCTGATGTCAAAGGTCATTGGGAAACCAGAAGTGGTGTCAAGGGTTTCTTGGCAAAGTTTCTGTTTGAGAAAGCTCAAGAATGCTGGAATTCATTGGACTTTCAAGCTTTTGAGGAGATTGTAGCTCTTCTCATCTATGGGTTGGTCTTGTTCCCAAACCCTGATCAGCTTATAGATGTGAATGCTGTCAAGATCTTCATATCTCAGAATCATGTGCCTACTTTTCTTTGGGATATCCTCCACTCATTTCACACTCGAACAATGAGGAAAAGAGGTGTTCTCATGTGATGTACTCCTCTTCTAGCAAGGTGGTTTATTTCTGACCTTCTCCAATCAGTCTTGAAGAATGAGCAAGGCTTAAGGTGATCACAACGATTGATGACTCTTACACATTCAGATGTTCATTGGTATTCTCGATCCAGAGAAAATGTTATCATCATTGATTGCTATGGAGAATTCCCTAATGTCCCTCTACTAGGCATTAGAGGAGGCATTACCTACAACCCTTGCTTAGCTCTGAGACAATTTTGGTATGCCTGAAGGGATGGCCCTCACGACATGTTAATTCTAGACTTGGTTTTTGACTTCGAAAATGACAATCAAGGATTTCGACAAAGGTTTATCCGAGCTTGGAGGATGCCAAACAAGGTGGACAGTAAGACCTTGGGACAAAATAATTCCATCCCCCTTGAGCCTTACCTAAAGTGGGTACAAACCCGCGCCCAAAGTCTTATGATGCCTTACCCTTACATGCTTCCTGTGATTATAGAACTTGTTATGGAAGGAGAGGTTCCATACACCCTCCTACATCCTGACATGCCAACATCACTAGAAGATTTACAAAGGAGTTGGATACAGCTCAAGGGAGAACGCGATACTTTTGAAGCCCAATTTTATGCCAGTGAGAAGAAGGTTTTGGAACTTACTCGTCAACTTCACGAAGAGCCGACTCTCAACACCTACATTGCACCAAAGAGGATGCACAACGTCTTTTTACATTAGAATTTTGTATTATTTTGCCCATGGGGCATTGATGTACTAACAAATTATATCTTATTAATATGACATGTGCTCTTTTTTTGTTTACAACAAATTTGAAATTCTGAATCCTTGAATGCATTACATGAATACATATCATTCATCATATGCATAAACAGGTCTTCACACCAGGTTTCCTTATCTCTCTCCTGTTTATTTTAGCAAGATGGATATAGAGCAGACGGTCAAAGATTTGCAAGCGCAGAATTCACAGTTCCAACAGCTACTCATGACCTTGGGAAAGGGTCAAGAGGAGCTCAAAACCTTGCTAGAGAAGGAAAAAGAGAAAAAGAAAAATAAGAGAGTTGGTGTGGCTACTTTGGGTAGAAGATTTGAAGGTCAAGCTAGAAGGGTCCTGGATTTCCCCTCAACATATGATGAAGGGGTAGGAAAAGGAAAGGGAGTTGCAGTACCATCTGAGTCTGAGGAAGAAGAGGAGGAAGAGGATGAAGACTATTCTGAACAGCAGTATCCTCCTGCAGACGAGAAATACAAGAATCTGGAAGAACGTCTGGCAGCCATGGAGGTGCAAAGGGTGCCTGGTCTGGATTTCGAAGAGTTAGGGATGGTTTCTGGGATTGTCATTCCCCCCAAGTTTAAAGTGCCTATTTTTGCTAAGTACGACGGGTTGTCTTGCCCAAAGATGCACCTGCGGTCTTACTTCAGAAAAATTCAACCACATTCTTCTGACAAGGATCTATGGGTCCATTTCTTCCAGGACAGTCTGGTGGGGACGCAGTTGGATTGGTTCTATCAGCTAGAGAGGTCTGATGTACATAATTGGTAGGATTTGGCTCCTGCCTTCTACAGACAATATCAGTATAATACGGACTTAGCACCAACCCGTACTCAATTATAGAGTATGGGCATCGTTTTTAATGAAGGCTTTAAGGAGTATGCCCAGAAATGGAGAGACTTGGCGGGACGAGTACAACCACCTCTATCTGAGAGGGAGCTAGTAGATATGTTCTTGGGTACACTGTCAGGCCCCTTTTTCAATCATCTGATTGGAAGTTCGTCTGCGGGGTTCACCGAGTTGATTCTAACTGGTGAAAGAGTTGAAGCCGGCATAAAGAGTGGGAAAATTCAAAAAGATGCATCTGCTTCCGCTGCCATCAAAAAGACTTTTCCATCAAAGAAGGAAGTCTCAGCTATCTACTCCCAAAGAGGTCAAGGAAGAGTTGAGCGCCGGCCAGCGGTGGGGGCCGTAATGATTCAGAAGTCTGCAGCTGATCAGCCTAGAAACAATCAACCCAGAACCAACAAACAAAGGGCGGAAAGGCCTGCTAGGCAATTCACCAAAATAAACATGACGCCTGCTCAGGTTCTCCCCCATCTCCTGAAGTTAAACCTTACCAGTTTGAGAGAGGCCCCACAAAATCCGAATACAACTTCTCCTTTTTACCATGCGAAAGCTAAGTGTGCTTATCATTCAGACAGCCTGGGGCACGACACCAATAATTGTTGGGCCCTCAAGAACAAGATTCAGGATTTAATAGATGCTAAAGAAGTGGAATTCGACGCCCCTGAAAAGTCGAATGTTATCTCTGCTCCAATGCCAAAGCATGGCCACAATGCCCATGCTGTTGAAGAAGATCTGTATGTTGCTACTGTTGATGATTTGATGACTCTGTTACCAATAATCAAGCTGAATCTGTTGAAGGCTGGGATTTTCCCAGGTTGTGAAAAAGATTGTTGCCTTTGTTCATCCTTACCAATCGACTGCCCATTGTTGAATTTAGGCATCCAACGCCTAATGGATAATCAAGAAATTCTTTTTGAAAAGACTCCTGTTACACCGACTCCTGTCAATGATGTTACTATAATTACCATATCCGCCAATCTTTCCAAGGTTTCTAAAAGACCTGTTAAGATTACATCCGATCTGAAGATTGCACCTTTGAAGATAACCATGCCGGGGCCCATCCCGTACAAGTCCAACAAATCAATACCGTGGAACTATGGAGGAGAGATCTTCTACCACAGTATTAAACAAATTGAATCTGCTGAAGAAAGTTATAATGAAGAGACTTCTGACGTTGGAAATATTGCTGGAACGAGTAAAATCACCCGCAGCGGAAGAGTTTTCTCTCCGGAGATTGCTCATCCAAGAGCAGTCTTCAGACCCTCAAATGCTCCTAAGGTTACCCCTGTGCTGGTCAACATATCTGTGAGAACTCCAGTTATTGAAGAAGTTGTGACTCCTGTGGTTGTCCCCTCTACTGTTGCTGATGATAGAGGGAAGGGAATTCAAGAAGAGCCCGTCAGGACGAGGGCTCAGCCGTTGATCATCCCTGAAACCACTCAGAAATAAATGGAAGATATTTTGAAAATAATCAAGAAAAGCGATTATAATGTTGTGGAACAACTGGGGCAAACCCCATCAAAGATCTCTATGCTGGCCCTGTTGCTCTGTTCAGAAGCTCATGCTAAAGCTTTGATCAGATTTTTGAAGACGGCCAACGTGCCCCAGGAAACCTCTGCGGATCAGTTACAGGAATGTGTAGCTAGCCTAACGGCTGACAATGGTATAGGATTCTCCGATGCCGATTTAACATCTAAAGGGAGAAAACATAATGACGCTCTGCATGTCTCGGTGGAGTGCAGAGGGACTACTTTAGCACACGTTCTGGTAGATACTAGCTCTTCGTTGAATGTCTTGCCGAAGAAGGCCTTGGACAGGTTGGATTGTGAAGGCCTAACCCTGAAACCCAGCAATATCATTGTCAGAGCCTTTGATGGTTCCAAACGGATGGTTCACAGGGAGGTGGACATCCCAATTAAAGTGGGAACTGAAACCTTCAACTCCATATTCTATGTGATGGGAATCCATCCTTCCTATTCTTGCTTGTTGGGAAGACCCTGGATTCATCATGCTGGAGCCCTTACTTCTACTCTGAATCAAAAGCTCAAGTACCCTGTCTAGGGGAAAATTGTGACTGTTCTCGGCGAATAGGAATACATGATAAGACATCTCAATTCTTTCCGCTATGTGGAATTGGATGGTGAATTCATCAAAACCCCCTTTCAACACTTCGAGGAAGTTTCAGAAGAGATTGCAGCAACTAAGACAGTGTCTTATGTACCTGTGGTTACCAGGCCTCCGCCGCGGATGTCGTATCTCAAAGATACAAAGATTGTGATTGAAGAAGGAGGAAGCACAATCTGGGGGAAGCTTCCCAATTTTCCTTTCAAATCTGATAAATTCGGCTTGGGTTTCACTGCTTCTGCTCAAAAGGTTGTGCGTCGCTCCCGGGCTGGAGGGCCACCAGTGAAGATCACCCATCATGGAGTCAATGCTTTGGAGGATAGTGAAGAGGAGAGCAACCTGGAAGACTGGATTTTCCCTACTGTTGACGGAGGACTGAGCAATTGGGAGGCAAAGGACTTTGTTCCCATTACTTTCATAAATCAGTAATTTATCTTTCAAACATTTCTGTTGGTTTGTAATAATTCCTGAATAATTCATACACTTTTAACCTTGTGCCTTACCCGAGGTACATAGGTCCATTTGTAAGGGTTTGATTTTTCATCTTCATATGCCATTTTAATGAATCATGGACGTTTTCACAAATAAACTTTTGTGTTCATTTTATTTCTTTTTACATTTTATTTTTTTAAAGGTGGCTATCCCTTACACACACCTACACTCACAAATGCAGGTACCTATCCATTCCGGATTCCATGGGTAACAATTCTGCTATGACCTTCAGTGACTCTGAAGATCTGGTCTACCATGCCAAATACGAAGGTGATGAAGACTGTGAAGTGCCTGGAGAATTGGCTAGACTTCTACAACAGGAAGAAAGGGCTATTCTACCTCATAAGGAGTTGTTAGAGACAATCAACTTGGGAACAGAGGAAGACAGAAAAGAAGTTAGAGTGGGTGCCAACCTAGAGCCAAGTGTCAAGGAGTGCCTGGTTCAGCTGTTGAATGAATATGTTGAGATCTTCGCCTGGTCATACGAAGACATGCCGGGACTCGATACAGATATTGTGGTTCACCGTCTCCCTACGAGAGAAGACTGTCCACCAATTAAACAGAAAGTTCGCCGCATGAGGCCCGATATGTCTGAAAAGATCAAAGCAGAAGCTATGAAGCAGTTCAATGCTAGATTTCTTGCTATTACTTCCTATCCATAATGGGTTGCTAATATTGTGCCCGTGCCTAAGAAGGACGGCAAAGTCAGAATGTGCGTGGATTACAGAGACTTAAACAGGGCTAGCCCTAAAGATGACTTTTCACTACCGCACATTGACATCTTGGTTGACAACATAGCTCAGCACAAGGTATTTTCTTTCATGGATGGATTTCCAGGTTATAACCAGATCAAAATGGCACCTGAAGATATGGAGAAAACTACTTTTGTTACACAATGGGGTACATTCTGCTACAAAGTGATGCCATTCGGACTGAAGAATACCGGGGAAACCTATCAACGCGCCATGGTAGCTTTGTTTCATGACATGATACATCATGAGATTGAAGTCTATGTAGATGACATGATAGCCCGTTCACAAATAGAAGAAGAACACCTCGACCATTTGCAAAAGCTGTTTGTCAGGTTGAAGGAGTACAAGCTCTGATTGAACCCTAACAAGTGCACTTTTGGAGTCAGGTCCGGTAAACTCTTGGGTTTCATTGTCAGTAACAAAGGCATCGAGGTTGATCCTGCCAAAGTCAAAGCTATACAAGAAATGCCTTCCCCTCGCACTGAGAAGGAGGTCAGAGGTTTCTTGGGACGCCTAAACTACATTGCAAGGTTCATTTCTCACCTAACATCTACCTGTGAGCCAATCTTCAAGCTGTTGAAGAAAGATCAGGTGGTTAAATGGAATGATGACTATCAAGTTGCTTTCGATAAAATCAAGGAGTATTTGCTAGAACCTCCTATCTTGATGCCTCCCATCGAAGAAAGACCGCTAATCATGTATCTGACCGTCCTAGAGAATTCAATGGGGCGCGTGTTGGGCCAACATGACGAGTCTGTCTGAAAAGAGCATGCCATTTATTACCTTAGCAAAAAGTTTACCGACTGTGAGACCCGATACTCACTGCTCGAGAAAACTTGTTGCACTTTGGTATGGGCTGCTCGCCGGCTAAGGCGGTATATGTTGACACATACCACTTTGCTGATATCTAAGATGGACCTGATCAAGTACATCTTTGAGAAGCCTGCTTTATCTGGAAGAATAGCTAGATGGCAGATGATCCTGACCGAATATGATATACAGTACACGACCCAAAAAGCTATAAAGGGGAGTGTACTAGCTGACCATCTGGCTCATCAAGCTGTCAAAGATTACCAATCCATGAGGTTCGACTTCCCCGACAAAGACATTATGACATTGGATAACATTGAAGATTTCAGACCGTATGACGGACCTGAATAAGGATCCTGATGGACCCTGTACTTTGATGGTGCCTCCAATGCACTTGGCAACGGTATCGGCGCAGTATTCATCTCACCACAAGGTTGCCATACACCTTTCACCGCCAGACTCTGCTTCAGCTGCACCAACAACATGGCCGAGTATGAAGCTTGCATCTTTGGACTTAAGGCTGCAATAGACCTGGGTATCAAATCTTTGGTTGTGTTTGGAGACTCAGCTTTGGTCATCATTCAGATCAAAGGAGAGTGGGACACTAAACATCCTAACCTCATCCCTTACAAAGAACATGTCCTGACATTGTTACCACATTTCGAGCAGATTACCTTTGAGCATTTCCCGCGAGAAGAAAATCAACTAGCAAATGCTCTAGCTACAATGTCATCCATGTTTAAACTTAACTGGGATAATGAGAATCCCCAAATCACCATTGAGCGGATGGACGAACCTGCACATTGTCACGAGATTAATACCGAAGAAGTAATGGACCGACCTTGGTTTCACGAAGTCAAAAGGTATATCGAAGCACAAGAATACCCTGAAGGAGCTTCAGTCAACAACAAAAAGTTCCTAAGAAGGTTCTCTTCCAAGTTCTTCCTGAGCAATGGTATCCTATACAAGCGCAATCATGATTGCATTTTGCTCCGTTGTATGGACAAGGTTGAAGCTGAACAGATCATGGCTGAACTGTATAATGGTACCTTTGGCACTCACTCTAGCGGGCATACGATGGCTAAGAAGATTTTACGGGCAGGCTACTACTGGTCTACCATGGAAGTTGACTGCCATCAACATTCCAGAACTTGTCACAAATGCCAAATCTATGCAGACAAGGTACATATACCTCTAGTTCCTCTCAATGTATTAACAGCTCCTTGGCCATTTGCGATGTGGGGAATCGACATGATTGAAGAGATCAAGCCTACGACATCCAATGGACACCGTTTCATTCTGGTGGCCATTGACTACTTTACCAAATGGGTCGAAGCAGCTTCCTTCACATCTGTCACAAAGAATTTGGTTGCCCGCTTCATCAAACAGAACCTTATTTGCCGGTACGGTATCCCCGACAGGATCATCACTGACAACGGTACAAACCTGAACAACACTATAATCACCGGCTTGTGCGAGCAGTTCCAGATTCAACATCATAATTCATCTCCCTATCGTCCAAAGATGAACGGTGTTGTCGAAGATGTGAACAAAAATATCAAGAAGATCATTCAAAAGATGACAGTCACCTACAAGGACTGGCACGAGATGTTACCGTTTGCTCTTCACGGGTATCGTACCACGGCGCGTACAACAACTGGGGCAACACCCTATTCTTTGGTATACAACATGGAAGCCGTTTTACCTATCGAGGTTCAGATTCCCTCCTTGAGAATCATGAAGGATGCTAGTTTGAGTGAAGACGATTGGATTCAGACCCGGCTTGATCAACTTAACTTAATTGACGAGAAGAGACTTACTGCTGTTTGCCATGGTCAGACGTATCAAAAACGGATGATCAAGGCTTTCAACAAGAAAGTCAGGTGACAAGTGTATCAAGTCGGAGATCTTGTAATCAAGCGGATCATTATGCCGCAAAGTGATCCCATGGGCAAATGGACTCCTACTTACGAAGGACCATTTGTGATCAAAAACATATTTTCTGGTGGAGCGATGATTTTAACCACCATGGACGGTGATGACCTGCCGCACCCTGCGAATGCAGACCTAGTCAAAAGACACTACGCATAAATGACCCGGCAAGTTGAAAACCCGAAAGGGCGACTTGGGCAAAAAAGGGTTTCCCGGTGGATCGAAAACCCGAAAGGACGGTCCAGGCAAAAGTTAGGGAATTAAAGCATATGACTATGTCTCATCGGATCACTTTAAGACAATCTCTTCACAGACAAGCTCCGGGCTTCTGATCAACTCAATCATCTTCGAACGAAGCAACGAATGAAAAGACATCCAGAGTTATGAAGGCTATAGCAGAATGGGAACCCCATGGAATTTTTTAACACATAGCCATCTTTATTTGTATAAATTTTTCTCATTTTTATGACAACATTCTCTTACTAGGATGTATGTCTCCTTTGCACAAAATACTTACACAAAGTTAATACAAAGATACTTCAAAGCGCAGAAAACTATTTGCCTTTTCTTTCTTTTTACACTTGTGTTTTATTTGAAAACGTACAATGATTTATTAAATGAGCATATGCATTTGAATATAATCACTATTTACAAATAAACGAAATGGGAAAGAATAATTACTGATAGGTTGAAAGTATAGGAAGACGCCTTTAGGCTATTCCAAGCGAAATCCCCTGCAATACATTATCTAGGTCCCCAACGGAGCTAAAACCTTGAGATACATATCCCCAGCGGAGTAAAATTACAAAATCCCCACCAGAGTTAAATTTTCAAACTCCCGATCCCCAGCAGAGCAAAACTTTGAGCTACAGATTCTCAACAAAGATGAAACTTTCTTCCCCAACGGAGTCCAAAACTTCAACCTTTAAACCCCGGTGGAAAACCATCCAGTTTCCTCCAATTCCCTAGGGAGTTGTCTTACAACCAGATAATTCCCCAGTAAGATTGGCATACAACCCAAACTCTTGAACTCTCTCCATAACAGGAATGAGCTGTTCCCCACACTAAAACTCTCCAACAGAATAAACTTTCTCCCCGCAGAGTTGTTCTTATTTCCTAGCAGATTGAAGATTCTCAATCCCCAACCACAATCATCAAGGTTCTCGGGACTCCCCAAGCAGGAAAGTCGTGAAGGATTCTCACATCCCCACATAAGTTATCAAAGGTTTCAAATCTCCAACAACAGTCAAGGATTTATTTTCCCCGGCAGCAGTCAAAGATTTTGTTATCTCCAACTATCAAGGATTTATTTTCCTCAACAAGACAGCTAGTCAGCTTACATGCGCATACATTACATTCATATATCATAAACATTGATAAAACACATATATTGCATCATACATTTCATGCAACATAACTTTGTGTTTCAGCTAACATTTTACCCTTTTCAGGATAAAATTAACAGCTATCTTTAACAAATATTCAAAGCTCAAGTACAGCTTAGAGATGCTCCAGATACGGATGCTATTCTATTGCTTATTTAAATCAATGCTCAGATTCTTGTTCCCGTTCAAATTATGAAGCCCGGATTTGACCGGATAATATCTTGATCATACTGAAGCCCGAAGATCAACCGGAAAAATAGTTGAATCCCCAGCAAATTACGGTAAATCCTGGAATCGACCAGATAGCAGTATAAAGCACCATGAATCCTGGAATCGACCAGATTGTGGTACATCTTAAATTCAAGCTATGAAGCTCGGGTTCGACCGGATAGTATCTTGATCTCTACAAAACACTGTGAAGCCTGGATTTTGACCAGATAATAGTGAGGTACACTGTGAAACTTGGATTTCGACCAAAAAAGAAGTTTACTCGGCCAATTACTTTGAAGCCCGGATTCAACCGGATATTAGTAGGCCCCAAAATCAAAGGGAAGCCCGGAGGTGACCAGATAACCATTTGATTTTCTTCTGAAGCCTGGATTTTGACTAGATAGGAAGTAAGATATCGTGAAGCCTGGATTTTGACCAGATAGCAATACAAGACTGTGAAGCCTGGATTTTGACCAGATAACAGTTTAAGATACTATGAAGCTTGGATTTTGACCAAATAGCAGTTTACTTGGCTAATTAATAAGAAGCCCGGAATCGACCAGATATTAGTATGCCTTAAATTCAAGTTGAAGACCGGAGGTGACCGAGTAGCAACTTAATTCCTTCTAAAGCCTGGAGTACGACCAGATAAGAATTGAGAAATTATGAAGCCTGGAGAACGACCAGATAGCAAGTTTAATCTCATCCCCCCAGTAAGTCACTGTAAAGCCTGGAGCACGACCAGATAGCAGTTCATTTTAATATCTTATACCAAGAGATGATTCCCCAGTAGAATAACGGACGACTGAAGCTCCTAAAATTCTATTTCTACCACGACAGAGACCAGCATTCCCCGGTGTAGTCCTCCTCAACAACAGGTATACGGGCTCTCATAAAGGAATCTCTTATGCGATCGACACTTCTTTGGATGGCATCTCTAACACATCTCTAACAAGATTCTATCAACCTCTCCAAATGGCATCTTTAAGCCCATTTCCTCAATTACATTTTGACGAGTGCAAATTTACGGGCACTCTAGTGTCCAATCATCTTTTACCTTCGAGTCACGAACGACAAACTCACCAATCTAACTCTTCAGGTTCAAGAAGATTGAATAGGGGCAGCTGTTGTACCCCAAAATTTTCCTCTCATTTTATCAAGATTTCTCCTCACAAGACTTTTTGGACTCCAGATAGAATTAGGGTTTGCTCAGCTCAAGACATCTCCTTGCACTGTTGACCTAAAATTAGGGTTTGAGTTTTCACAGGGATTTTTGGACTTTCAATGCTCAATTTGACTTTCATACCTCATGTTGGACCTCTAAGATTGCCCATACCAAGTTTCAAGCCTTGAATAAAATTTTTGCCCAGTCAATTGGACAGTTAACCTAAAAATCAGTTGTATTGGGGGAAAAGTCAATTGTGGCCAATTTACGGCCAAATCTCATAATTTTTTATCACCATCAATATTAGAGACTCATATGAACCATTTGATCAAGTTTGGACCACAACTCCTCAGGAAATTTGATCAGATCACCAAAAGGGAAAAATGGTCATTTTTAGGGTTTTGACTGTGGAAGGGCAATTTCAGATTTTTCACCTAGCCAATGGAAAATTGGGTTCAAGCATGGATTAAAGGACTCCATGGCACCATTTTGACCTAATCACAAGTTTCAAAAGATCTCAAATGCATTGGATTGACAGATGAATTTTCCAGTCAACTAATAAAAATCAATTGTACACTGAAAAGTCAAACTTTGACTTTTTAGTCAAAATCAAGTGCCAAGGGTCATTTTTCATCAAGATGAGTCAAAACATGAAATTTGTTCACCAAGAAACCTGATTTTGAAAATTAGGGTTTAAAATGGAAAATTTTCATAACTTAGAAATTTTCTAAGTTATGAAAATTTCTTATTTTTTCCCAACTTTTCCCAACTTTTTCACCATGATGCAAATAGATTCAAACAAAACTTCCAACATGAAAGTTGTAGTCCTCCATAAAATCTACAACTTTGATTCACAAATTTTTACAAAAATATGCTTGGATATCAAGTTATAATTTTGTGAACAAGGGTCCATGAAACTTTTAACTTAGTGAAATTTTGCCCTAGTTTAGGCAGGATTTTGACCTATCTTCATGGCAATTTTTCACATAGTTCCAAGTGGAATCTCAAAATTCATTTCAAAGATGGATTGTAAAGCATGTTACAAGCTTTCCAAAATGTCCAAGAACTCTTCAAGATCATTCATGGTTAGGGAGAATCGAAAGTTTGAAATTGGCAAATTATCACTTTTGGCCAAGGCATTTTACACCATGCTACAAGTTGCAAATTCTGTCCAAACATGCTTGTACTTGGTTTACAGGTTCCTAAACCCTTCCACACTCAAAAATTGAATGCAAACACATTAGATTAAGGCTTTGTTCTGAGCTTTAGAAGATTACACAAAGGTTTAATCCATTTTTGGCTAAAAGTTAACAATGCCATTTACATAAAGCATGCTTTATGTCAAATTGATTATCTTGAGCCATACACCAAGCCTTTTGCTGCAAACAAAGCTCCCTAATATCAAGCAATGTTCACCAACTTTGTGCAGCTAGAGTATAAGCCTGTACAGGCCATAGCATTGTCAAAATCACCTTTTACTTCAAAACCAAGCAATGGTGCAAAAGGTCAACAACTCTTGAATCTGATAAGAGCAAGTGTTGTATTCATTTCAAACAGGTTTTACACATTTCCTAAAGCCAGAAACACGAGCTAGCAAGTTCTCAAACACCCAAATACACCAAAACTTCATTTCTGCCCAAAACAGGGCGGGTTCTGCAAATCACAAGCCATCTTCACATTGCCTCGTGCGTTTTGTCCCAAACCAGTTCCAACACACTCCATACAACATACCTAAGTTATCCCAACCATTCCCAAGTCATTGTAACTCCATTTACACACTTCACCATTTTCAAATTTTGAGTTTGCAGGTTGAGTTCTACAAGAAGATTCGGGCAAGTTCAAAGCAAGCTAGGCATTGGGAAAGCTCAAAGGAACTTCAAGCAAACTCACAAGTATCTCAGGCCTCACTCACAACCCCTACATTGCCATACTCGAGCTTGACTGAAACAGGTATTTTTCAAACTTCTATCTCCTTATTTAGGAATCATTAGGCTTAGGTTTTTGAAGAAAAAATTTAGTCCTCATTTTCCTTGAGCTGTACATATGCATAGAATTCATTCATGTTAACTGAGCTAGGAGTATTTGATAGTTGAACTTTCTGGAAAAAATAGGTCAAGAATTACGGCCAATCAAATTCTCTCTGGTCTTTGAGAGTTAGATTAAGTATTTTACATGGTTAGAATCGTATGATCAAGAGCTAGAACTTTCATGTTGCAAGTTTTTGTTTTTGAGCACGTATGTAGGAGATAGAGATTTGAACCATGGCGCGCATGTTTCAGTCTCAAGGACAGGGATGAAGAGGAATATGGGTTGGGCCTGACTTGGCCTTGCTTTTGACACCCCCTAGCTTGCTTTCTGCACCCCCTTGGCCCATTGTTTTTATTTTTCATATTTTTCATATTTTTCATTTCTATTTTCATTTTCTGACTTTTATTATTTTTTCTAAATATAAAAAATCACCAAAAATATTTTCTTAAATTTTCACATTTTATTTTATTTTATTTATTTTATTTTTGGCATAATATTTAGTTTATTAGGTTTAATATATTTATTTTCTTAAATAAAAACTTATAATTAATACAAAAATATTACATATTTTATTTTATTATATTATACACTTAAAAATAATATTGTCATACATATTTTATTTTTTAACATTTTGTATATATTTTATTTTATTTTCTTGTACATAAATAAATAATTATAATATATATATTTTCTTAAACCAAAAATTAGGGTTTTTACCCTTTTCAAAAATAATCTTTTATTTTCTTATTTTTGATACATTAAACAATTTATTTTACATACATAAAATAAATACAAAAACATTTTTTTTGCATATTTATAATATATTGCATATTTAAATATTTGTCAATTTATTATTTGTACAATAAATTCAATATGGTTGTAATAGTTTTAGGGCTTTTATTTTGTGCAAAATATCCCCTATTCAAACTTGTATCCCCCTCCCCATATCAATGTTGTAATAGTCATAGATTTTCTTTTACGCTTTTATTGCTTTCAAATATGCCATGATAGTAAGATTAGGGTTTGTATGATAACCAAAAATCAAACAAATAGCTAGACCTAATGCAAGACAAAAATGCATGAAAAATGACAACACAATGCACACAAGCACCCCTAGGGTTTCATCCACTTGTTGCCTTAATCATGGCCATGGTATGCATGCTAGGTATCTTGGCAAAACAAAAACAAAACAAAAGATCATAGTCCCTCGATGACGCTATCTTTGTTGCCTATACAAAAATGATCTAGTCCCACAAAAACTTGCTAAGATACTTGGCACAATTGCTATCATGGTTATACGATGACCCACGCCTGTCCCGTTTAACATCCAAACACAAGGTTATTTACCAAATACAATGGCAAAACAATAATGTCAAAGGGTTAAAAATGTATAGGAAAGATCTTTGAGTAGGGTAGACAACTCCTAGTTACTTGATCAACTTGCAAAACATCCTTACTATTTTCAAACACATACAAAATTTCAAAACATTTTCCCAAAACAAACTTTCAAACATTGAAACATTTTTCAAAAGACAAACACCTTTGTATACATTCAAACAAGAATTATTACAAAGGTTACCTAGACAAAGGCCTCTTTTCAAAATATTTTCATAACCACACACAAATCACCATTTCAAACAATTGAAAAGCAAAAGCAAGTGATCTAAACAAGTAACTAAGAGCCCATGGAAAACCATAGATGAAAAGGGTGCTAGCACCTTCCCTTTTCATAATCTACCCCCCGAACCCAAGAAAACATCTCAAAGGTCTTTCCTGTGCTTTTTGACCTTTCCTTTGGATAAAATAAAAAGTCGGTGGCGACTCTTTCTAAACCGAAACATTTACGAACACAAACGCAAAACCTCAAGTCAGTTCTCCCACCGTATCACACATAGTGTTACGCTTCGATCCCTAATTTTTGCCTGGACCGCCCTTTCGGGTTTTCAGTCCATCGGGATACCCTTTTTTTCCCAAGCCGCCTTTTCAGGTTTTCGACTTGTCGGGTGTACAGTTTTTTTTCATTTTCAACCCTTACTTTTTCCCGAACCCTTTTGGTTCGCCGGGAAGCCCTTATTTTTGCCTAGGCCAGTCAACCTAGCGGGTCTTTGATTAGGCATAGTATCTTTTCACTATGTCTGCATTGACGGGGTGAGGAAGGTCGTCACCATCCATGGTGGTTAGAATCATAGATCCTCCCGAGAAATGTTCTTAACCATAAATGGTCCTTCGTATGTGTGGGTCCATTTGCCCTTAGGATCACCTTGCGGCAGTATGATGCGTTTGATCACCAGATCCCCGACTTGATATTCTTGATGTCTAACTTTCTTATTAAAAGCCTTGATCATTCGCTTTTGATACGTCTTACCATGACAAATAGCAGTAAGCATCTTTTCATCAATTAAATTTAGTTGATCAAGTCGGGTATGGATCCAGTCGTCTTCGTTCAAACCTGCATCCTTCATAATCCTGAGAGAGGGTATCTGGACTTCGATGGGTAGGACCGCCTTCATGCCATACACCAGAGAGTAGGGTGTTGCCCCTGTCGATGTCCGTGCTGAGGTACGGTACCCATGAAGAGCGAATGGTAACATTTTGTGCAAGTCTTTGTATGTTACCATCATCTTCTGCACAATCTTCTTGATGTTCTTGTTAGTCGCTTCAACAGCCCCATTCATCTTCGGCCGGTAGGGAGAAGAGTTGTGATGGTGTATCTTGAACTGTTTGCAGAGCTCGGTGATCTTCGTATTGTTGATTTTTGTACCATTGTCCGTAATGATTCTCTCTGGTACACCATATCGACAGATTAAGTTGTGTCGGATAAACCGTGCCACGATGTTCTTGGTTACTGTAGCAAAGGAAGCTGCCTCAACCCACTTTATGAAATAATCAATAGCCACCAGAATGAAACGATGCCCGTTGGATGCAGTAGGTCTGATCTCACCTATCATATCGATGCCCCACATTGTGAAAGGACAAGGAGCTGTCTGAACATTCAGAGGAACTGGAGGTACATGCAACTTATCAGCATAGACTTGGCACTTATGACAGGTTCGAGAATGATGATAGCAGTCGGCTTCCATAGTGGACCAGTAATATCCTGGCCGTAGGATTTTCTTTGCCATGGTATGTCCACTGGAATGAGTTCCGAAGGTACCTTCATGTAACTCTTCCATGATCCTTTCTGCCTCTCTTTTGTCCACACATCGCAGTAAGGTTGAATCATGGTTACGCTTATAAAGGATTCCATTACTGATGAAGAACTTCGCAGCGAACCTTCTCAAGAACTTCTTATCATTAACAGATGCCCCCTCGGGGTATTCTTGAGCCTCGATATACCTCTTTACCTCGTGAAACCAGGGTTTATCTGCCACTTCTTCAGTCTCAATGTCACAGCAATGTGCGGGTTCGTCCAACCTTTCGATGGTAATCTGGGGAGCTTCATTATCCCACCTGACTTTGAACATAGAAGACATAGTAGCTAGTGCGTCTGCTAACTGGTTCTCTTCTCTGGGGAAGTGTTCAAAGGTTATCTCCTCAAAGTGTGGGAGCAATGTCAGTACGTATTCTTTGTAAGGAATAAGATTTGGGTGCTTCGTATCCCACTCGCCTTTGATCTGACTGATCACTAAAGCAGAATCTCTGAATACACTCAAGAACTTAATCCTCAAGTCAATAGCAGCTCGAAGACCTAGGATTCATGCTTCATACTCCACCATATTGTTGGTGCAGTTAAAACATAATCGGGCAGTGAACAGAGTATGACAGCCCTCAGGAGATATAATTACAGCGCCAATTCCATTACCTAATGCGTTTGATGCTCCATCAAAATACATAGACCATCGGGATCCTTCCTCAGGTCCTTCATCCGGTCCAGGTTCTTCACAGTCGGTCACCAACATGATGTTCTCATCCGGGAACTCGAAATTCATGGATTGGTAGTCATCCACGGCCTGATGCGCCAAATGATTCACCAATACACTCCCCTTGATTGCTTTTTGGGTGGTGTATTGGATGTCGTACTTGGTTAAGATCATATGCCATCTTGCTATCCTTCCGGAGAGAGCGGGCTTCTCGAAAATATACTTGATTAGATCCATCTTTGATATCAATAAGGTGGTGTGAGTCAGTATATACTATCTCAGTCGGCGAGCAGCCCCTGCCAAAGCGCAGCAAGTTTTCTCGAGCAATGAGTATCGGGTCTCACAGTCGGTAAACTTTTTGCTAATGTAGTAAATAGCGTGCTCTTTTCGGCCAGACTCATCATCCTGCCCCAGCACACACCCCATTGAACTATCCAGTACTGTCAAGTATAAGATCAAAGGTCTTCCTTCAACTGTAGGCATTAGAATTGGCGGTTCTTGAAGATATTCTTTGATTCTTTCGAAAGCGGTCTGGCATTCTTCATTCCACTTTACCACTTGATCTTTCTTCAGCAACTTGAAGATTGGCTCACAAGTAGCAGTCAGATGTGAAATGAACCTGGCGATGTAGTTTAGACGTCCCAAAAAGCCTCTAACTTCCTTTTCTGTGCGGGGAGCTGGCATTTCTTGTATATCTTTTACCTTTGCAGGGTCCACTTGAATACCCTTATCACTGACAACGAAACCCAGCATCTTACCATACCTTACCTCGAAGGTGCACTTGTTCGGGTTCAACCACGGCTTGTACGTCTTCAACCTGTCAAACAGTTTCTGGAGATGATCAAGGTGCTCTTCCTCATTCTGGGACCTTGCTATCATGTCATCACCATAAACCTCAATCTCATGGTGAATCATGTCGTGGAACAAAGCGAGCATGGCGCGCTGATAAGTTTCCCCAGCATTCTTCAACCCAAAAGGCATTACCTTGTAACAGAAGGTGCCCCACTGTGTAATGAAGGTTGTCTTCTCCATGTCCTCAGGAGCCATCTTGATCTAGTTGTAGCCAGAAAAACCATCCATGAAGGAGAAGATCTTATGTTGCACGGTGTTGTCGACCAGAACATCGATGTGTGGAAGTGGGAAGTCATCCTTGGGGCTTGCCCTGTTCAGATCTCTATAGTCCACACACATCCGTACCTTACCATCCTTCTTAGGCACTGGAACAACGTTGGCAACCCACTGCGGATAAGAAGTGACAGCTAAAAATCCTGCGTCGAACTGTTTCATGACCTCAGCTTTGATTTTCTCAGACATCTCAGGGCGCATACAGCGAACCTTCTGCTTTATCGGAGGACAGTCTTCTTTGGTTGGTAAGCAATGAACCACAATATCAGTGTCCAAACCAGGCATATCTTCGCAGGACCAGGAAAAGATCTCAACATAGTCGCGTAGCATTTGTACCAAACGCTTCTTGACACTGGGCTCCAGATTCGCACCTATCTTGACCTCTTTCTTGTCTTCCTCTGTACCCAAATTCACTGATTCAACTGGCTCTTCATGAGGCTGTGTGGCCCTTTCTTCCTGCAGTAACAACCTAGCAAGCTCTCCAGGCACCTCACAATCATCCTCACCTTCGTCCTCGGCTTGGTTTATCAGATTTTCAAAGTCATAACTGGCAGTAGCAGAGTCGTTATCAATGGGATCCATAGTGGGTATGGATCTGCATCATGATACGTGAGTGTGTGTAAGAGAATATTTGTTTTGATAAAGTGAGAGACAGAAAAGAAAAAAAGAAAAAACAAGGAGCACAAAATTTGTAATGCAAGAAACATCCAATGCTTTATTAATGATATATGAAAATGACAAATAATAAGCCCTCACAAGCAAGGCCAAAGTTCCTCGGGTAAGGCACCGGGCCATAAAGTTTCAAACTGTTTATTACAAATCTTAAAACAAAAGTCAATTATTGTGGAATAAAAGAAACAAGTATGAAGTCTTTCGCCATCCAGTTGTTCAATCCACCATTGGTTATAGGGTAGATCCAGTTGTCGATGTCTGAATCTTCTTCATTGTCTTCAATTGCATTAAATCCCTGATTGTTGATGTGCAGAGGAGGTCTTCCAATCCGTGTGTGCCTAACAGCCCTTTGAGCCCCTGTAGTAAAGCCCAAACCAAATTTGTCAGTTTTGTGCGTGAACTCAGGGAGATGACCCCAATTTGTACACCCACCTTCTTCAATTACAGCCCTGGCATCCTTCAGAGAAGCCATCTTCATCGGAGGTTTGTTGGTAACAACTTCAGTTGACGCCAAAGTCTGAGGAACCTCTTCAAAGTTCTGACAAGGGGTTTCGATGAACTCCCCTTCCATCTCCACGTAGCGAAAGGAATTGAGATAACTCACCATATACTCCTCTTCACCTAGTACCGTGACCATCTTCCCCTTTACCGGATATTTCAACATTTGATGGAGCGTGGAAGTCACCGCCCCAGCCTTATGAATCCAAGGGCGACCCAGCAAACAAGAATATGATGGTCTGATATCCATCACATAGAAGGTGGATGCAAAAGTCTGAGATCCAACTTTAATAGGGATGTCCACCTCCCCGTGCACCATTCTCTTTGACCCGTCGAAAGCCCTGACCACAATATTGCTCGGCTTTAGAATCAAACCTTCACAGTCCAAACGGTCTAATGCTTTCTTTGGCAGAACATTCAATGAAGACTCGGTATCCACTAGTACATGGGCCATAGTGGTGCCCCTGCACTCGATCGAGACGTGTAGAGCATCATTATGATTCATTCCTTTAGCAGTCAGATCTGCATCTGAGAAACCCAACCCATTGTCGGCAGTCCAGCTAGCTACGTAATCTCTGAATTGATCGGCTGAAGTTTCCTGCGGCACATGTGCAGTTTTGAGGAATGTAATTAGATCCTTTGCATGGGCTTCAGAATACAACAACAAGGACAACATGGAGATTTTTTACGGGGTCTGCCCCAGCTGCTCGACTACGTTGTAATTGTTCTTCTTGATTATCTTCAAAATTTCTTCTATCTCTTGTTTCGAGGTTTCTACAATGATCTTCTTAGGTACTTCCGTATGGGCTGGCTCACCTATGATTTCTTTGCCTCGAGTCCCAGATGGCTCGGCGACAGGGGTGATAACTGGAATAGGAACCGGGACAGTAGTTGGTGTAATAGCAGACGGAATGAAAACAGGTTTGTAAACAGTCGGAGGGGAGATTTCGGGAGAAAAGAGTCTTCCACTTCTGGTGACTTTGCTTGTCCCAACAATATTACTGATATCCATATCGGCTTCTTCAGCCCTTAAATCTTGTTTAACACCATGGTAATACACATCAGCACCATAGTGCCAAGGGACAGCCTTATCTGAAGTGTATGGGATAGGACCAGGGACAGTAATTATTAATGGAGTAATTCTTGGGATGGGTGTAATCCTAACAGGCTTTCTCGAGGAAACCTTGGAAGGATTGGCGGAAATGGTTATGATGGCAACATCTTCAATTAGAACCAACGGAATCATAGTCTTTTCGAACAGGATCTTTTTATTATCCATCAGGCAATGAACACCTGATTTCAATAAGTGGCACCAGCAGGCAAAATCAAATACATGTGGCAACTTTCACCACAGCCCGGAAATAAATCGACCAACAACAAATTCTTCTTAACCGTCACCAAAGGAGTAGAAATTTCTTCCACGGAGGTCACAAATAAATCATCGCCTACAACATTTACTCCATGACCATGTTTGGGCATGGGAGCAGTTATGACGTTGGGCTTCTCTGGAGCTTCAAACTCAATCTCTTTGGCTTCGATCAATTCTTGCACCTTATTTTTCAAGGCCCAACAGTTGTTTGTATCATGACCTGGACTTTCGGAGTGATAGGCGCAGCGGGAATTCGAGTTATAGTGGGGAGATATGATGTTGGGGTTCTTCGGGGCTTCCCTCAGAGATACCAGATTGGTCTTCAATAATTGTGGTAGAATTTGAGACAAAGTCATGTTGAGCCGGGTGAACTGCCTCTGTGGTCTTTCCCCCCCTTTGTTGATTGTTGCATTGTGGAGCAACTGTGGGTCTTGATATTACTACCGCATTTACTGCTTGACGATGTTCAGGTCTGCTTTGGCCCCTCGAGCCATAGACTGCACTAGCTTCCTTCTTACAGGTGAAAGGCTTCTTTGCTGCACTCGATGAGGCATCCTTCTGTATCTTACCACTTCAAATACCAGCCTCTACTCTTTCCCTAGTCAAGATCAACTCAGTAAACCCAGATGACGAACTGTTGATCAAGTGATTGAAAAATGGACCATATAGCGTCCCTAGAAATATGCCAACCAACTCTCTATCAGACAAAGGGGGTTGGACTCTTCCAGCCAAATCTCTCCACTTTTGAGCACAGTCCTTAAAACCTTCACTTGCACCTATAGACATACTCTGGAGCTGAGTATGAGTGGGAGCAAGGTCGGCGTTATACTGATACTGCCTGTAAAAAGCAGCAGCAAGGTCTTCCCAGTTTCGGACATTGGCTCCTTCCAACTAATAAAACCATTTGAGTTGAGTCCCTGACAGACTATCTTGAAAGAAGTGTACCCACAAATATCTATCAGCAGTGTGAGGTTGGATTTTTCAGAAGTGTGCCCTTGAACTTTTGAGGGATCACCACTCCCGATACCAATCCCAACTCTCTGAAATCCAAACCATGGATCTTTTGAATCTCCATAGCACTCAGACGGTCTTCTAGCTGCTTGTACCTATCCTCGGCATGAGGATATTGCTCATCATCGTAATCTGTATCGTTATCAGAAACCGTTGGACTAGGGCCCTTCATCCTTTCTTGGTTCTCCCCGTCTTTGGATGAGGAGGTCAGATCAACTGATAGTCTTATCCTTTCTCCGAATCTTCTACCCATGTTTAGAATACTGACCTTCTTCATTTTCTTCTTCTCTTTTAGAATCAGGGTCTTCAGATCCTCTTGCCCTTTAGCCAGACTTAAGAACATCTGCTGGAATTGGGCGTTGTGTGCCTGAAGATCTTTGATGGCTTGATCAGAAGAAATTTCTGCTGAAATAAACAGCGAAGAAGATGAGAAACCTGTAATGGTGTACATGATAATGGGATGCGCATGTAATGATTTCAAAGACTTTGGGAAATTTAAATTTGCCAACCAAAAATAAACAAACTTTATTAGATTAACTTTTAAAAGGTTCAACAATGCCTTTGAGGCGTTACAAAGAAATAAATAGAAAACAAATCTAAACTAGAAAAAGCAAAATCAAAAGTCCCATGGACGCTTCCTCTTTGTGCTGACATAGTCATTGATCACTCTTTCTTCCTCGAGCTGCCTGGTGAGCTTCAAAATCTTCCTTTCTTGCTCATGGTACTTCTCCCGGTAAGTATCCCTCTCCTCTTTCAGTTGAATCCAAGACCTCTGCAACTCCCCAGGATCATTGGGCAGGTAAGGATAAAGAACTGTGTAAGGAACGCCTTCTTCATTAGTGGGCTATATAATCACTGGTAACACGTCTTCATAGGGCATCCCAAGCTTCTGGGCACGAGCTTGGACCCATTATTGGTAAGGCTACATAGTAAGGGAAGTCCTTGGTCCTAGCTCTTGGGGGTCAGATCTGTTCACCATGCCCCAAGCTCGTATAAACCTCCGGCGGTGCTCGTTAACGTCTTCCTTGTAATCAAATGCAATATTCTCAAGAAGTAGCTCGTGGGGACCGTCTCTTCGAGCACGACCAAATTGTCGCAAAGTTAGACAAGGATTGTAGGTTATACCTCCTCTGATTCCAAGCAATGGGACATTATGGTATCCCCCACAATGATCAATAACAGCGGTGTCCTCCATAACCCGGGAACACCAAAGAATGTATATATGGGCAAGTGACATTATTCTGTAGGACCATCCCAAACCTTCTTCGTTCTTCAGCACAGACTTAGGGAGGTGTGAAATAAACCACCTTGACAGCAACGGCATGCAACACATAAGAGTCCCTCTTCTTCGCACAGTACAACTGTAGAGGGCAAGCAAGATATCACCTAGTAGAGTAGGCACTGGATTGCGAGAAAGGAAAATCTTGACAACGTTCACATTGTTGTACCCCAAAATTTTCCCTCTCATTTTATCAAGATTTTCCTCATAAGACTTCTTGGACTCCAGATCAGTTTAGGGTTTGCTCAGCTCAAGACATCTCCTTACACTGATGACCTGAAATTAGGGTTTGAGTTTGCACAAGGATTTTTGGGCTTTCAATGCTCAATGTTACTTTCATGCTTCATGTTGGACCTCTAAGATTTCTCATACCAAGTTTCAAGTCTTGAATCAAATTTTTGCCCAGTCAATTGGACAGTTGACCTAAAAATCAGCTGTATTGGGGACAAAGTCAATTGTGGCCAATTCACAGTCAAAACTCATAATTTTTTATCCACACCAACATTATAGACTCATATGAACCATTTAATCAACTTTGGACCACAACTCCTCAAGAAATTTGATCAGATCATCAAAAGGGCAAAATGGTCACTTTTAGGGTTTTGACTGTAGAAGGGCAATTTCTGATTTTTTTACCTAGCCAATGGAAAATTGGGTTCAAGCATGGATTCAAGGACTCAATGGAATCATATTTACCTAATCACAAGGTTCAAAAGATCTCAAATGCATTGGATTGACAGATGAATTTTCCAATCAACTAATAAAAAATAAACTATACACTCAAAAGTCAAACTTTGACTTTTTGGTCAAAATCAAGTGCCAAGGGTCATTTTTCATCAAGATGTGTCAAAACATGAAACTTTTTCACCAAGAAACCTAATTTTGAAAATTAGGGTTTAAGATTGAAAATTTTCATAACTTAGAAATTTTCTAAGTTATGAAAATTTCTTATTTTTTCCCAACTTTTCCCAACTTTTTCACCATGATGCAATTGGATTCAAAGAAAACTTCCAACATGAAAGTTGTATTCCTCCACAAAATCTACAACTTTGATACACAAAGTTTTCCCAAAAGATGCTTGGATCTCAAGTTATGATTTTGTGAATAAGGGTCCATGAAACTTTTAACTTAGTGAAATTTTGCCCTAGTTTAGGCAGGATTTTGACCTATCTTCATGGCAACTTTTCACATAGTTCCAAGTGGAATCTCAAAATGCATTTCAAAGATGGATTGTTAAGTATGTTACAACTTTCCAAAATTTCCAAGAACTCTCCAAGATCATTCATGGTTAGGGAGAATCGAAAGTTTGAAAATGGAAAATCATCACTTTTGTCCAAGGCATTTTGCACATTGCTACAACTTGCAATTATGTCCAAAGCATGCTTGTACTTGGTTTACAGGTTCTAATCTCTTCTACACTCAAAAATTTAATGCAAATACAATGGTTAATGGCATTGTTTTTGTCTTGGAAGCTTTGTACAAAGGTTTAATCCAAAAATGGCATAAAGGTAACATTGCCACTTTGATAAAGCTTGCTTTATGTCAAATTGTTTATCTTGAGCATTGGACCAAGCATTTTGCTGAAAACAAAGTTCACTAATATCAGGCAAAGTTCACCAACTATGTGCAGCTAGAATACAGGCCTGTACAGGCCTTGGCATTGTCAACTTCAACTTTTGCTTAAAAAGCAAGTAACTTGCAAAAGTCCACATAACTTTGTAATCTGATAAGAGCAAGTTTAAGTCTCATTTCAAATAGGTTTTACATGTTGTCTAAGGCCAGAAACACGAGCTCATAGCCTCTCAAACACCCTTAAGCACAAAAACTCCAACTTCTGCCCAAAACAGGGCATTTTCTGCAAACACCAAGCCAAAACAAATTCCACTCGTGCGTTTTGTCCCAAACCACTTCAAACACACTCCATACAACATACCTAAATTGCCCAAGCACCTGTCCAGCCAATGTAACTCCATTTTCACACTTCACCATTTTTACTTTGAAGCTTTGCAGGTTGAGTTCTACAAGCACATTCAGGCAAGTTCAAGGCAAGCCAAGCATTGGGAAAGGTTGAGTGAACTTCAGGCAAGCTAACACGACCTTCAGGCCTCGTCCAAAACCCCTACATTTCCATATTTGAACTTGGCTGAAATAGGTATTTGTCAAACTTCTATCTCCTTATTTAGGATTCATTATGCTTAGGTTTGTGAAGCAAAAATGTAGCCCTTAATGTCCTTGAACTGTACATATGCATAGAATTCATTTATGTTAACTGAGCTAGGAGAATTTGGATGTTGAAGTTGCTGAATTTTTTAGGTCAGAAATTGGGGGTGATAAGATTCTCCCTGGTTTCTTAGAGTTAGATCAAGTTTTTTATATGGTTAGAATCGTGGTTTAAAGCTCTATAATTTTCATGTTATGAGTTTTTGATTTCATGCAAGAACAAGAGAGAACAGGTTGAAGATGCAGAACGCGCGTTTTTTTTTGTCACAAGGTCAGGGATGAAGTGCAGCTTGGGTTGGGTCTGGCTTGTTTCTGCTTTTGACACCCCCTGCTTGCTTTCTACACCCCCTTGGCCCATTTCTTTATTTTTGCATATTTTTCATTTTCTTTTATATTTTCTGACTTTTATTATTTTTTTCTAAATACTAAAAACCATCAAAAATATTTTCTTAATTTTTGCATTTTCATTTTTTTAATATAAAAATAGTTTATTAAATAACAATACTTTTATTTTCTTAAATAAACTTATAAATAATATAGAAAATATTATACATTTTATTTTTATACTTAAAATATTATTTTCTCACAAATATTATTTTTTAACATTTTTATATATATTTTTATTTTTTATCTTGTACATAAAAATGAATAAATAAATAATATAATATATTTTCTTTAAAACCAAAAATTAGGGTTTCTTCACCCTTTCAAAAATAATTAATATTTTTTTCTTATATTTTAAGACATAAACAAATCCATTTTTACATACATAAAAAATAAACACAAAAACATTTTGCATATTTATATTTAATTGTATATTTAAATATTTACTTATTTATTTATTTGTACAAATAAATTCAATATGGTTGTAATAGTTTTAGGGCTTTATTTTTGAGCAATATCCCCTATTTAAACTTGTATCCCCCTCCCCATAATAATGTTGTAATAGTCTTAGATTTACTTTTACACATTTTATTGCTTTATATGCATGATTAGTAAGATTAGGGTTTGTATGCAAAGAACCAAAATCAAACAAATAGCATGACTAAACACAAGACAGAAATGCATGAAATATGACAACACAATGCACACAAGCACCCCTAGGGTTTCATCCACTTGTTGCCTTAAAAATGGCCATGGTATGCATGCTAGGTATCTTGGAAAAATCAAAACAAAAACAAAAAGATCATAGTCCCTCGATGACGCTATCTTGGTTGCCTATACAAAAATGATCTAGACCCTCAAAAAACTTGCTAAGGTACTTAGCACCATTGCTACCATGGTCATACGATGACCCACGCCCGTCCCGTTTAACATCCAAATACAGGGTTGTTTACCAAATACAATGGTAAAACAACAATGTCAAAGGGTTAAAAATGTGTAGGAAAGATCTTTGAGTAGGGTAGACAACTCCGAGTTACTTGATCAATTTGCAAACATCCTTGCTATTTTCGAACAAATACACACACAATTTCAAAACATTTCCCAAAACAAACTTTCAAACATTGAAACATTTTTCAAAAGACAAACACCTTTGTATATATTCAAACAAGAATCATTACAAAGGTTGCCTAAACAAAGGCCTCTTTTCAAAATATTTTCAAAACCACACACAAAAGCACCATTTCAAACAATTGAAAAGCAAAAGCAAGTGATCTAAACAAGTAACTAAGAGCCCATGGAAAACCATGGATGAAAAGGGTGCTAGCACCTTCCCTTTTCATAATCTACCCCCGAACCCAAGAAAACATCTCAAAGGTCTTTGCTGGGCTTTTTGACCTTTCCTTTGGATAAAATAAAAGTCGGTGGAGACTCTTGCTAAACCGAAACATTTGCGAACACAAACACAAAACCTCAAGTCAGTTCTCCCACCGTATCACAGAACTGGCGACTCTGCTGGGGAGTAATACTAAAAGTGGGGTTACCTTAGGGTTTAGATCACCTTTACATGCTCACCTTGTTTGCTTTGATTTCTTTACATTTGGTTCTATTGTTTGGGTTTGAAATCCTCTACCCGGATTTGGGAAACATTCATAGGTAAATAGAAATACGTTGTGGAAACTGTGCGGGGTATACCGACATGGTTGAAGCAATAGCTATATTAGTGCGACATATTTGTGGGTACCGGTAGCCTTTGAGTTAATCAAAGAGAATACGGGGCCGCTGAGTGATGTCATGAAGCACTAATGGACTTTTAGAACCTTTACTTGACCATCTTGGCCTTTTTAGGGGTAGTGAGATGATCGGCTTTGGTGCAGTCTGAAGTTGGTAGATACTCGAAACTACACTCATTGAGTGTTGTTTTCTTGGAATATTTCGGTCGCCAGTAAAGTGGCCAAACTGAAACAATGAACACAGAAAATGATCCAGTGATATTGAGTCCTTAGAACCCGGTTACTCTTTATAGGACAGGTTGAGCCAACTAAACTTCAAGAGGGTACTTACCTATGAAACCCCATGCAAGCCTAAACTAGGAACTTGTGTGATTTGCTTGTACATATACTTGTGCATACATCATGAGCATCATGAAGCATCATATGCATCCACTAACCATTTCAAGGGTTTGGATCTTCATCTTTGTTCCTATTTTGTAGGTTATGGAATCACTCCGCCGAAAAATAATCCAAGTCAACCTTGTGAGAATTCCTCCTCGGCTCAAGGAGCTTGCTTCCAAGATTCCAGAGAATTCTCCATTCACTGAAAGACATGGTAGACTTCTCAACTTGGTCAACTCCAACATAGAGGAAGACATGGTGAAAGTTCTCTTCCAGTTCTTTGACCCCTTACACCATTGCTTCACATTTCCGGATTACCAGCTAGTGCCTACTTTGGAGGAATTTTCTCAACTCCTGAGGATTCCTATTCTCAATCAACTACCCTACAACGGTACGGAAAGAGATCCAAGGCCTGAAGATGTTGCTCAAGCCCTGCACTTGAAACCATCTGATATCATAGGCCATTGGGAAACTAGAAGTGGTGTCAAGGGTTTCTTGTTACAGTTTCTGTTTGAGAAGGCCCAAAGTTGCTGGAATTCATTAGACTTACAAGCTTTTGAGGAGATTGTAGCTCTTCTCATCTATGGGTTGGTCTTGTTCCCAAACCCTGACCAGCTTATAGATGTGAATGTTGTCAAGATCTTCATATCTCGGAATCATGTGCCTAATTTGCTTGGGGATATCCTCCACTCATTTCACACACGAACAATGAGAAAAAGAGGTGTTCTCATGTGTTGTACTCCTCTACTGGCAAGATGGTTTATTTCTCATCTTCCCCAATCAGTCTTGAAGAATGAGCAAGGTATGAGGTGGTCACAACGATTGATGACTCTTACACATTCAGATGTTCATTGGTGTTCTCGATCCAGAGAAAATGTTATCATCATTGATCGTTATGGGGAATTCCCTAATGTCCCTCTACTTGGCATTAGGGGAGGCATCACCTACAACCCCTGCTTGGCTCTGAGACAATTTGGGTATGCCCGAAGGGATGGCCCACATGACATGCTGATTCCAGACTTGGTTTTTGACTTCGACAATGACGCTTAAGGACTTCGACAAAGGTTCATCCGAGCTTGGAGAATGCCCAACAAGGTGGACAGTAAGACCTTGGGACACAAGAATTCCATCCCTCTTGAGCCATACCTCAAGTGGGTACGAACCCGGGCCCAAAGTCTTATGATGCCTTACCCCTATATTCTCCCTATGATTAAAGAGCCTGTTATGGAAGGAGAGGTTCCATAAACCCTCCTACATCCTGACATGCCAACATCACTCGAATATTTGCAAAGGAGTTGGATGCAGCTCAAGGGAAACGCGATACTTTTAAAGCCCAATTCTACGCCAGTGAGAAGAAGGTTTTGGAACTTACTCGCCAACTTCACGAAGAGAAGACTCTCAACACCTACATTGCACCAAAGAGGATGCGCAATGTATTTTTACATTAGAATTTTGTATTATTTTTCCCATGAGGCATTGATGTACTAACAAATTCTATCTTATTAATATGACGTGTGTTCCTTTTTTGTCTAAAATAAATTTGAATTTCTGAATCCTTGAATGCATTACATGAATACATATCATTCATCATATGCATAAACAGGTCTTCACACCAGGTTTCCTTATCTCTCTACTATTTATTTCAGCAAGATGGATATTGAGCAGGCGGTCAAAGACTTGCAAGCGCAGAATTCACAGTTCCAACAGCTACTCATGACCTTGGCTAAGGGTCAGGAGGAGCTCAAAACTCTACTGGAAAAGGAAAAAGAGAAGAAGAAGAAGAAGAAGAAGAAGAAGAAGAAGAAGAAGAAGGCTGGTGTGGCTACCTTGGGTAGAAGATTTGAAGGTCAAACTAGAAGGGTCCTAGATTTTCCATCAACTTCTGAAGAGGGTGAAGGAAAGGGTAAAGGAACTGCAGTGCAATCTGAATCTGAGGCTGAAGAGGAGGTGGATGAAGACTATTCCGAACAGCAGTATCCTCCTGCAGACGACAAATACAAAAATCTGGAAGAACGTTTGGCTGCCATGGAAGTGCAGAGAGTGCCTGGGCTGGATTTCGAAGAGTTAGGGTTGGTTTCTGGAATTATGAACCCTCCAAAATTCAAAGTGCCACTGTTTGCTAAGTACGATGGTATGTCTTGCCCAAAGATGCACCTACGGTCTTATGTCAGAAAAATTCAACCACATTCTTCTTACAAAGATCTGTGGGTCCATTTCTTCCAGGACAGTTTGTTGGGGACGCAGTTGGATTGGTTTTACCAGCTAGAGAGGTCTGATGTGCATAATTGAGAGGATTTGGCTGCTGCTTTCCACAAGCAGTATCAATATAATGCGGACTTAGCACCAACCCGTACTCAATTATAGAGTATGGGCATAGTCTCAAATGAAGGCTTTAAAGAGTATGCCCAGAAATGGAGAGACTTGGTGGAACGATGCAACCACCTCTATCTGAGAGAGAGCTTGTAGATATGTTCTTGGGTACACTGTCAGGCCCCTTTTTCAATCACCTAATTGGAAGTTCGTCTGCGAGGTTCACCGAGTTGATTCTAACTGTTGAAAGAGTTGAAGCCGGAATCAAGAGCGGGAAAATTCAAAAGGATGCATCTGCTTCCGCTACCATCAAAAAGACTTTTCCAGCAAAGAAAGAAGTCTCAGTTGTCTACTCCCAAAGAGGTCAGGGAAGAGTTGAGCGCCAGCCAGCGGTGGGGGCCGTAATGATTCAGAAGTCTGCAGCTGATCAGCCCAGAAACAATCAACCTAGAACCAACCAGCAAAGGGTGGAAAGGCCTTCACAGCAATACACCCGGATAAACATGACTCCCGCTCAGGTTCTACCCCATCTCCTGAAGTTAAACCTTGCAAGTTTAAAAGAGGCCCCGAAGAATCTGAATACTTCGTCAACACACTACCATTCAAACGCCAAGTGTGCTTATCGTTCAGACAGCCTGGGGCACGACACCAACAATTGTTGGGCCCTTAAGAACAAGATTCAGGATTTAATAGATGCTAAAGAAGTTGAATTCGATGCCCCTGAAAAGCCAAATGTGATCTCTGCTCCAATGCCAAAGCATGGCCATAATGCCCATGCTGTTGAAGAAGATATTTTTTTGCTACTGTTGATGATTTGATGACTCCACTACTGATAATCAATTTGAATTTGTTGAAGGTTGGGATTTTCCCAGGATGTGAATAAGATTGTTGCTTTTGTTCATCCTTACCAACTGAATGTCCATTGTTGAAGTTAGGCATCCAACGCCTAATAGATAACCAAGAAATCCTTTTTGAAAAGACTCATGTTGCACCAACTCCTGTCAATGATATTTCAATAATTACCATATCCGTCAATCTTTCCAAGGTCTCCAAAAGACCTGTTAAGATTACATCCGATCCAAAGATTGCACCTTTGAAGATAACCATGTCGGGGCCTATCCCGTACAAGTCCAACAAATCAATACCATGGAACTATGGGGGAGAAATCATTTACCACGGTATTAAACAAATTGAATCAACTAAAGAGAGTTCTGATGAAGAGACTTCCGACATTGGAAACATTGCTGGAACAAGTAAAATCACCCGCAGTGAAAGAATTTTCTCTCTGGAGATTGCCCCTCCAAAGGCATTCTTCGGACCCTTAGCTGCTCCTAAGGTTACCCCTGTGTCGGTCAACATATTTGCAAGAACTCCAGTTATTGAAGAATTTGTAACTCCTATGGTTGTACCCTCTGCTACTACTGATGATAGAGGGAAAGGGATCCAAGAAGCGCCCTTCAGGACGAGGGCTCAGCCGTTGGTCATCCCCGAGACCTCTCAAAAATAAATGGAAGAGATTTTGAAAATAATCAAGAAAAGCGATTATAATGTTGTGGAACAACTGGGGAAAACCCCCTCAAAAATATCTATGCTGGCCCTGCTGCTTTGCTCCGAAGCTCATGCTAAAGCTTTGATCAGATTTTTGAAGACGGCCCACGTGCCACAGGAAACCTCCGCGGATCAGTTCCAGGAATGTGTAGCTAGCCTAACAGTGGACAATGGTCTAGGATTCTCCGATGCCGATTTAACATCTAAAGGGAGAAAACATAATGACACTTTGCATGTCTCAGTGGAATGTAGAGGGACTACTCTAGCACACGTTCTGGTAGACACTGGTTATTCGCTGAATGTCTTTCCGAAGAAGGAATTGGATAGGTTGGACTGTGAAGGCCTAACCCTGAAACCCAGCAATATCATTGTCAGAGCCTTTGATGGTTCTAAAAGGATGGTCCACGGGGAGGTGGACATTCCGATTAAAGTGGGAACTGAAACCTTCAACTCCACATTCTACATAATGGACATCCGTCCTTCCTATTCTTGCTTGTTCGGAAGACCCTGGATTCATCATGCTGGAGCCGTCACTTCTACTCTGCATCAAAAGCTCAAGTACCCTGTCCAGGAGAAAATTGTAACTGTGCACGGCGAAGAGGAATATATGATAAGCCATCTCAATTATTTCTGCTATGTGGAATTAGATGGCAAATTCATAGAGACCCCTTTCCAACACTTCGAGGAAGTTTCTGAAGAGATTGCAGCAACCAAGACAGTGTTTTCTGTACCCATGATTACCAAACCTATGCCTCGGATGTCATCCCTCAAAGATGCAAAGGTTTTGATTGAAGAAGGAGGAAGCACAATCTGGGGGCAGCTTCCCGATTTTCCTTTCAAATCTGATAAGTGCGGCTTGGGACTCACTTCTTATGCTCAAAAGGATTTACGCCGCTCCAGGGCTGGAGGACCACCAGTGAAAATCACCCATCATGGAGTCAATGCTTTGGAGGATAGTGAAGAGGAGAGCAACCTGGAAGACTGGATTTTCCCTACTGTTGACGGAGGACTGAACAACTAGGAGGCAAAAGACTTTGTTCCCATTACTTTCATAAATCAGTAATTTATCTTTCAAACATTTTTGTTGGTTTGTAATAATTCTTGAACAATTCTTACACTTTTAACCTTGTGCCTTACCCGAGGTACATAGGTCAATTTGTAAGGGTTTGATTTTTCATCTTCATATGCCATTTTAATGAATCATGGACGTTTTCACATATAAACTTTTGTGTTCATTGTCTTTATTTTTTACATTTTATTTGTTTAAAGGTGGCTATCCCTTACACACACCCACACTCACAAATGCAGGTACCCTTCCATTCCGGATTCCATAGGTAACAATTCTGATATGGCCTTCAGTAACTCTGAAGATCTGGTCTACCATGCCGAATACGAAGGTGATGAAGACTGTGAAGTGCCGAGAGAATTGGCTAGACTGCTACAACAGGAAGAAAGGGCTATTCTACCTCATGAGGAGCTGTTAGAGACAATCAACTTGGGTACTGAGGAAGACAGAAAAGAAGTTAGAGTGGGTGCCAACCTAGAGCCAAGTGTCAAGGAGCGCCTAGTTCAGCTGTTGAATGAATATGTTGAGATCTTCGCCTGGTCAAATGAAGACATGTTGGGACTCGATACAGACATTGTGGTTCACTGTCTCCCTACAAGAGAAGACTGTCCACCAGTTAAACAGAAAGTCTGCCGCATGAGGCCCGACATGTCTGAAAATATCAAAGTCGAAGTTATGAAGCAGTTCAATGCTGGATTTCTTGTTGTTACTTCCTATCCACAATGGGTATTGTGCCCGTGCCTAAAAAGGACGGCAAAGTGAGAATGTGTGTGGATTACAGAGACTTAAACAGGGCCATCCCCAAAGATGACTTTCCACTTCTGCACATTAACATCTTGGTTGACAATACAGCTCATCACAAGGTATTTTCTTTCATGGATGGATTCTTAGGCTATAACCAGATCAAAATGTCCCCTGAGGATATGGAGAAAACTACTTTTGTTACACAGTGGGGTACGTTATGCTATAAAGTGATGCCATTCAGACAGAAGAATATCGGGGCAACCTATCAACGCGCCATGGTGGATTTGTTTCATGATATGATACATCATGAGATAGAGGTCTACGTAGACGAGATGATAGCCCGTTCACAAACTGAAGAAGAACACATCGACCATCTGCAAAAGCTGTTTGTCAGGTTGAAGGAGTATAAGCTCAGACTGAACCCTAACAAGTGCACTTTCGGAGTCAAGTCCGGTAAACTCTTGGGTTTCATTGTCAACAACAAAGGCATCAAGGTTGATCCTGCCAAAGTCAAAGCTATACAAGAAATGCCTGCCCCTCGCACTGAGAAGGAGGTCAAAGGTTTCTTGGGGCACCTAAACTACATTGTGAGGTTCATTTCTCACCTAACATCTACCTGTGAGCCAATCTTCAAGCTGTTGAAGAAGGATCAGGTGGTTAAATGGAATGATAACTGTCAAGTTACTTTCGATAAAATCAAGGAGTATTTTCTAGAACCTCCTATCTTGATGCCTCCCGTTGAAGGAACACCGCTAATCATGTATCTGACTGTCCTGGATAATTCAATAGGGTGCGTACTGGGCCAACATGACGAGTCTGGCCGAAAAGAGCATGCCATTTATTACCTTAGCAAAAAGTTTACCGACTGTGAGACCCGATACTCACTGCTCGAGAAAACTTGCTGCGCTTTGGTATGGGCTGCTCACCGGCTAAGGCAGTATATGTTGATTCATACCACTTTGCTGATATCTAAGATGGATCCGATCAAGTACATCTTTGAGAAGCCTGCTTTGTTCGGAAGAATCGCTAGATGGCAGATGATCTTGACCGAATACGATATACAGTACACGACCCAAAAAGTTATAAAGGGGAGTGTGCTAGCTGTCCATATGGCCCATCAAGTTGTCTAAGATTACCAATCCATGAGGTTTGACTTCCCCGACGAGGATATCATGACATTGGACAACATTGAAGAGAACAGACCGTATGACAGACCTGAACAAGGATCCCGATGGACCCTGTACTTTGATGGTGCCTCCAATGCACTTGGCAATGGTATCGGTGATGTGCTTATCTCTCCAGAAGGTTGCCATACACCTTTCACTGCTAGACTCTGCTTCAACTGCACCAACAACATGGCCGAGTATGAAGCTTGTATCTTTGGTCTCAAGGTTGCAATAGACTTGGGAATCAAATCTTTGGTTGTGTTTGGAGACTCAGTTTTGTTCATCAGTCAGATCAAAGGAGAGTGGGACACTAAACATCCCAACCTCATCCCTTACAAAGAACATGTCCTAACATTGTTACCACATTTCGAGCAGATCACCTTCGAGCACTTCCCGCAAGAAGAAAATCAGCTAGCGGATGCTCTAGCTACAATGTCATCCATGTTTAAACTTAACTGGGATAATGAGGCTCCCCAAATCACCATTGAGCGGATGGACGAACCTGTACATTATCACGAGATTAATACCAAAGAAGTAGTGGACCGACCTTGGTTTCACGAATTCAAAAGGTATCTCGACGCTCAAGAATACCCTGAAGGAGCTTCAGCCAACGACAAAAAGTTCTTAAGGAGATTCTCAGCTAAGTTATTCCTGAGTAATGGTATCTTATAAAAGCGCAATCATGATTGCATTCTGCTCCATTGTGTGGACAAGATTGAAGCTGAACAGATCATGGCTGAACTACATAATGGTACCTTTGGCACTCACTCTAGCGGACATATGATGGCTAAGAAGATTCTACGGGCAGGCTATTACTGGTCTACCATGGAAGCTGACTGCCATCAACATTCTAGAACTTGTCACAAATGTAAAATCTATGCGGACAAGGTACATATACCTCCAATTCCTCTCAATGTCTTAACAGCTCCTTGGCCATTCGCTATGTGGGGAATCGACATGATTGGAGAGATCAAGCCTACAATATCCAATGGACACCGCTTCATCCTGGTGGCCATTGACTACTTCACCAAATGGGTCGAAGCAGCTTCCTTCACATCAGTTACAAAGAATGTGGTTGCCCGCTTCATCAAGAAGAACCTCATTTTTCGGTACGATATCCCCGACGGGATCATCACTGACAATGGTACAAACCTTAACAACACTATGATCACCACTTTGTGCGAGCAGTTCCAGATTCAACATCATAATTCATCTCCCTATCGGCCAAAGATGAACGGTGTTGTCGAAGCTGCAAACAAAAATATCAAGAAGATCATTCAAAAGATGACAGTCACCTACAAGGACTGGCATGAGATGTTACTGTTTGCTCTTCACGTGTACCGTACCACGGCACGAACATCAACTGGGGCAACACCTTATTCTTTGGTATACAGCATGGAAGCTATTTTGCCTATCGAGGTTCAGATTCCCTCCTTGAGAATCATGAAGGATACTGGTTTGAGTGAAGACAATTGGATTCAAACCCGGCTTGATCAACTTAATTTGATTGATGAAAAGCGACTTATTGTTGTTAGTCATGGTCAGACGTATCAAAAACGAATGATCAAGGCATTCAACAAGAAAGTCAGACGCCAGGTATATCAAGTCGGGGATCTTGTAATCAAGCATATCATCTTACCGCAAAGTGATCCCAGGGGAAAATGGACTCCTACTTACGAAGGACCATTTATGATCAAGAACATCTTTTCTGGTGGGGCAATGATATTAACCACCATGGACGGCGACGACCTACCGCACCCTGCGAACGCAGACATAGTCAAAAGATATTACGCATAAATGACCTGGTAAGTTGAAAACCAGAAAGGGCGACTTGGGCAAAAAAGGGCATCCTGGTGAATCGAAAACCCGAAAGGGCGGTTCAGGAAAAAATTAGGGATAAACAAAAAAAATCTGTACACCCGGCAAGTTGAAAACCCGAAAGGGCGCCTTGGGCAAAAAAGGGTTTCCCGGTGGATCGAAAACCCGAAAGGGCGGTCCAGGCAAAAGTTAGGGAATTAAAGCGTATGACTATGTCTCTTCGGATCACTTTAAGGATAATCTCTTTGTAGACAAGCTCTGGGCTTCTGATCAACTCAATCATCTTCAGACGAAGCAACGAATGGACAAGATATCTAGAGTTACGAAGGCTATAGCAGAATGGGAACCCCATGGAATTTTCACACATAGCCATCTTTCTTTGTATAAATTTTTCTCATTTTTAATGACAACATTCTCTTACTAGGATGTCTGTCTCCTTTGTACAAAATACTTACACAAAGTTAATACAAAGATACTTCAAAGTGCAGAAAACTATTTGCCTTTTCTTCTTTTTTTATACTTGTGTTTTATTTGAAAACGTCCAATGATTTATTAACTAAGCATATGCATTTGGATATAATCATTGTTTACAAAAAAACAAAATGCGAAAGAATAATTATTGACAGGTTGAAAGTATAGGAAAACGTCTTTAGGCTATTCCAAGAGAAATCCCCTGCAGTATATCATCTAGACCCCCCCCCCCAGTGGAGCTAAAACCTTGAAATACATATCCCCAGCGGAGATAAATTTCAAAAATCCCCATCAGAGTTAGAGATTAAAACTCCCAATTCCCAGCGGAGCAAAACTTTAAACTACGGACCCTCAGCGGAGTTGAAACCTTCTTCCCCAACGGAGTCAAATTTCCAACTATCAATCTACAGCGCAAACCATTCAGTTTTCCTCAGATTCCCCAGTAAGTTGTCTTAAAGTCTGAGAATCAACCAGATAATAGTTAACTTTTATCTTATCCCCAACCTAGGGTAATTCCCCAGTAGATTGGCATACAACCCAAACTCCTGAACGTCTTCCAAACAGGAATAAGCTTTTCCCCCAGAGTCCTGAATTTACTCTCCAGCAGGATAGCTTACTCCCCAACAGTATAACTATTTCCCCACAGAGTTTTTACTCCCCAACAGAATGAAGATTCTCATTCTTGATTCCTCAGTGAAGTTGCCCGAGTCTTTATTACTCCCCAGCATGAATTTATCAGAATTTTTAATCCCCTGCAGATCAAAGATTCTCATTCTTGACATCCTTAGCATGAGCTCCCCAAGGATTCAAATTCCCCTAGCAGATTGAAGATTATCATTCTTAATTCCCCGCAGAAGCCATCAGAGCTTTCCTTATTCTCCAGCAGATCAAGGTTGTCCTTTATTCGATCCCCGGTAGAGATCACCAGAGTTTTCCTTATTCCCCAGCCGAGTAAGGATTCCTATTGTGTAATTCCCAGCCATGGTCATCAAAGTTCTCGGGATCCCCCAAGAAGGTTTCTCAAACAACACTTGGCATTTACTCTCACAACAGAATGTTTATCATCTTCCAACTTCAAAGACTTGAAGGATCTCTATATCCCCAGGAAAGTCGTGAAGGATTCTCACATCCCCATAGAAGTTGTCAAAGTTTTTGATAATCCCCGCGAGTTGCCAAGGATTTTTTCTATCCCCAACAGTAGTCAGCAAGGATTTCTCATCCTCAGCAATCAAAGATTTTGAATTTCCAGCAGTGGCCAGGGATTTATTTTCCCCGGCAGCAGTCAAGGATTTCATTATCTCCAGCTATCAAGGATTTATTTTCCTCAGCAAGACAGCGAATTAGCTTACATGCGCATACATTACATTCATATATCATAAACATTGATAAAACACATATATCGCATCATACATTTCATGCAACATAACTTTGTGTTTCAGCTAACATTTTACCTTTTTCAGGATAAGATTAACAAGCTACCAATATAGAGTTCAGAAAACAGCTTAGAGATGCTCCAGACACAGATGTTATTCTATTGCTTATTCAGATTCAAAGTTCAGAAAACAACTTAGAGATGCTCCAGACACTGATGATATTCTATTGCTTATTCATATTTAAAGTTCAGAAAACAACTTAGAGATGCTCTAGACACGGATGCTATTCTATTGCTTATTCAGATTCAAAGTTCAGAAAACAGCTTAGAGATGCTCCAAACATGGATGTTATTTTATTGCTTATTCAGATACAAAGTTCAGAAAATAGCTTAGAGATGCTCCAGACACGGATGCTATTCTATTGCTTATTCAGATTCAAAGTTCAGAAAACATCTTAGAGATGCTCCAGACACGGATGTTATTCTATTGCTTATTCAGATTCAAAGTTCAGAAAACAGCTTAGAGATGCTCTAGACACGGATGCTATTCTATTGCTTATTCAGATTCAAAGTTCAGAAAACAGCTTAGAGATGCTCCAGACACAGATTCTATTCTATTGCTTATTCAGATACAAAGCTCAGAAAACAGCTTAGAGATGCTCCAGACACGGATGTTATTCTATTGCTTATTCAGATACAGCTCGGAGATGCTCCAGACACGGATGTTATTCCGTCGCTTATTCAAATACAAGATACAGATACAGTCCAGATACGCTCCAGACACGATAGCCATGTTGTCACTTATTCTGAATTTTTCCCCAAGCTCAGAGATGCTCCAGACACGGATGTTATTATGTCGCCTATTCAGATTTCAGATTCTGACCCAATACAGATACACTCTAGACACGGAAGTCATTTTGTTATTCATTCAGATTCAAATACAGTTACAACTTAGATACGTTCCAGATACGGATACCATTCTGATGTTCATTCCCCTGATTTTCAACAAACAGTCTTGGATGGCATCTTGAAGCCCATCTCTAACAAGATTCTGTCACCTCTTATAAATGGCATCTTTAAGCCCATTCCCTCAACTATATTTTGATGAGTGCAAATTTACGAGCACTCTAGTGTCCAATCATCTTTTACCTTCGAGTCACGAACGACAAACTCGCCAATCAAACTCTTCAGGTTCAAGAATATTGAACAGGGGCAGCTGTTGTACCCCAAAATTTTCCCTCTCATTTTATCAAGATTTTCCTCACAAGACTTCTTGGACTCCAGATCAGATTAGGGTTTGCTCAACTCAAGACATCTCCTTGCACTGATGACCTGAAATTAAGGTTTGAGTTTGCACAAGGATTTTTGGGCTTTCAATGCTCAATGTGACTTTAATGCTTCATGTTGGACCTCTAAGATTGCTCATACCAAGTTTCAAGTCTTGAATCAAATTTTTGCCCAGTCAATTGGACAGTTGACCTAAAAATCAACTGTATTGGGGAAAAAGTCAACTGTGGCCAATTCAAAGTCAAAACTCATAATTTTTTATCCACACCAACATTATAGACTCATATGAACCATTTAATCAAGTTTGGACCACAACTTCTCAAGAAATTTGATCAGATCATCAAAAGGGCAAAATGGTCACTTTTAGGATTTTGATTGTAAAAGGGCAATTTCTGATTTTTTTTTTACCTACCCAATGGCTAATTGGATTCAAGGACTCAATGGCATCATCTTGACCTAATCACAAGGTTCAAAAGATCTCAAATGCATTGGATTGACAGATGAATTTTCCAGTCAACTGATCAAAAATCAACTATACACTGAAAAGTCAAACTTTGACTTTTTGGTCAAAATCAAGTGCCAAGGGTCATTTTTAATCAATATGTGTAAAAACATGAAACTTGTTCACCAAGAAACCTAATTTTGAAAATTATGGTTTAAGATTGAAAATTTTCATAACTTAGAAATTTTCTAAGTTATGAAAATTTCTTATTTTTTCCCAACTTTTCCCAATTTTTTCACCATGATGCAATTGGATTCAAAGAAAACTTCCAACATGAAAGTTGTAGTCCTCCATAAAATCTACAACTTTTATTCACAAAGTTTTTCCAAAAGATTCTTGGATATCAAGTTATGATTTTGTGAATAAGGGTCCATGAAACTTTTAACTTAGTGAAATTTTGCCCTAGTTTAGGCACGATTTTGACCTATCTTCATGGCAACTTTTCACATAGTTCCAAGTGGAATCTCAAAATTCATTTCAAATATGGATTGTAGAGAATGTTACAAGATTTCCAAAATGTCCAAAAACTCTCCAAGATCATTCATGGTTAGGGAGAATCGAAAGTTTGAAAATGGAAAATCATCACTATTGTCCAAGGCATTTTGCACATTGCTACAACTTGCAATTCTGTCCAAAGCATGCTTGTACTTGGTTTATAGGTTCTAATATCTTCTACACTCAAAAATTGAATGCAAATACAATGGTTAATGGCATTGTTTTTGTCTTGGAAGCTTTGTACAAAGGTTTAATCCAAAAATGGCATAAAGGTAACATTGCCACTTTGATAAAGCTTGCTTTATGTCAAATTGTTTATCTTGAGCATTGGACCTAGCCTTTTGCTACAAACAAAGTTCACTAATATCAGGCAAAGTTCACCAACTATGTGCAGCTAGAATACAGGCCTGTACAGGCCTTGGCATTGTCAACTTCAACTTTTGCTTAAAAAGCAAGTAACTTGCAAAAGTCCACATAACTTTGTAATCTGATAAGAGCAAGTCTAAGTCTCATTTCAAGCAGGTTTTACATATTGCCTAAGGCCAGAAACACGAGCTCATAGCCTCTCAAACACCCTTAAGCACAAAAACTCCAACTTCTGCCCAAAATAGAGCATTTTCTGCAAACACCAAGCCAAAACAAATTCCACTCGTGTGTTTTGTACCAAACCACTTCAAACACACTCCATACAACATACCTAAACTGTCCAAGCACCTATCCAGCCACTGTAACTCCATTTTCACACTTCACCATTTTTACTTTGAAGCTTTGCAGGTTGAGTTCTACAAGCACATTCAGGAAAGTTCAAGGCAAACCAAGCATTGGGAAAGGTTGAGTGAACTTCAGGCAAGCTAACACGACCTTCAGGCCTCATCCAAAACCCCTACATTGCCATATTCGAACTTGGCTGAAACAGGTATTTGTCAAACTTCTATCTCCTTATTTAGGAATCATTAGGCTTAGGTTTGTGAAGAAAAAATGTAGCCCTTAATGTCCTTGAATTGTACATATGCATAGAATTCATTTATGTTAACTGAGCTAGGAGAATTTGGATGTTGAAGTTGTTGAATTTTTTAGGTCAGAAATTGGGGGTGATAAAATTCTCCCTGGTTTCTTAGAGTTAGATCAAGTTTTTTATATGGTTAGAATCGTGGTTTAAAGCTCTATAATTTTCATGTTATGAGTTTTTGATTTCATGCAAGAACAAGAGAGAACAGGTTGAAGATGCAGAACGCACGTTTTTTTTTGTCACAAGGTCAGGGACGAAGTGCAGCTTGGGCTGGGCCTGGCTTGTTTTTGCTTTTGACACCCCCTACTTGCTTTCTACACCCCTTTGGCCCATTTCTTTATTTTTGCATATTTTTCATTTTCTTTTATATTTTCTGACTTTTATTATTTTTTCTAAATATTAAAAACCATCAAAAATATTTTCTTAATTTTTGCATTTTTTCTATTATTATTTTTTTTAATATAAAAATAGTTTATTAAATAACAATACTTTTATTTTCTTAAATAAACTTATAAATAATATAGAAAATATTATACATTTTATTTTTATACTTAAAATATTATTTTCTCACAAATATTATTTTTTAACATTTTTATATATATTTTTATTTTTTATCTTGTACATAAAAATGAATAAATAAATAATATAATATATTTTCTTTAAAACCAAAAATTAGGGTTTCTTCACCCTTTCAAAAATAATTAATATTTTTTTCTTATATTTTAAGACATAAACAAATCCATTTTTACATACATAAAAAATAAACACAAAAACATTTTGCATATTTATATTTAATTGTATATTTAAATATTTGCTTATTTATTTATTTGTACAAATAAATTCAATATGGTTGTAATAGTTTCAGGGCTTTATTTTTTAGCAATATCCCCCTATTTAAACTTGTATCCCCCTTCCCATAATAATGTTGTAATAGTCTTAGATTTACTTTTACGCATTTTATTGCTTTATATGCATGATTAGTAAGATTAGGGTTTGTATGCAAAGAACCAAAATCAAACAAATAGCATGACTAAACACAAGACAAAAATGCATGAAAAATGACAACACAATGCACACAAGCACCGTAGGGTTTCATCCACTTGTTGCCTTAAAAATGGACATGGTATGCATGTTAGCTATCTTGGCAAAATCAAAACAAAAACAAAAAGATCATAGTCCCTCGATGACGCTATCTTGGTTGCCTATACAAAAATGATCTAGACCCTCAACAAACTTGCTAATGTACTTAGCACCATTGCTATCATGGTCATACGATGACCCACGTTCGTCCCGTTTAACATCCAAATACAAGGTTGTTTACCAAATACAATGGTAAAACAACAATGTCAAAGGGTTAAAAATGTGTAGGAAAGATCTTTGAGTAGGGTAGACAACTCCTAGTTACTTGATCAATTTGCAAACATCCTTGCTATTTTCAAACAAACACACACACAATTTCAAAACATTTCCCAAAACAAACTTTCAAACATTGAAACATTTTTCAAAAGACAAACACCTTTGTATATATTCAAACAAGAATCATTACAAAGGTTGCCTAAACAAAGGCCTCTTTTCTAAAAATTTTAAAACGACACACAAAAGCACCATTTCAAACAATTGAAAAGCAAAAGCAAATGATCTAAACAAGTAACTAAGAGCCCATGGAAAACCATGGATGAAAAGGGTGTTAGCTCCTTCCCTTTTCATAATCTACCCCTCGAACCCAAGAAAACATCTCAAAGGTCTTTCCTGTGCTTTTTGACCTTTCCTTTAGATAAAATAAAAAGTCGGTGGCGACTCTTGCTAAACTGAAACATTTGCAAACACAAACACAAAACCTCAAGTCAGTTCTCCCACCGTATCACACACATCTACAAAAGAATCTGGATTCGAGAAGAGGACCAACCCATGGATAAGGAGAGCCAAGATATCTTCAAAAGCCTTAAAATCCAAATTATCCCAAAATAGCTGAGCCTGGTCTATCAGAAATTTGGCTAAGAAACCTCCGACCCGGCTTCGTGTTTCCCAATTGGATACTACATCAGCCTGTTTCAGATGCAGAACTGAGGCAATGTCTTCTGGTCTAGGAACCTCTTCCATACCTATGAAGGGTACCTGCTCAAGGATGGATATGCCCAATAAGTGAGAGAACTCTTCCAAAGTGGGAACCAGCTGGTAATCTGGAAAGGTGAAGCAATGATGCACAGGATCGAAGAACTGGAAAAGTACACTCATCATCTGCTCATCAAGCTTTGAGGTGACCAGGCTAAGAAGCTGACCATGTCTTTTAATGAACATAGAAGTCTCAGAGACTCTTGATGCTAACTCTCTAAGTTGAGCAGGTATTTGCACAAAGTTAACTCGTATGGTATTTTTGTGCACAGAAGCCATAATCTGCAAAACAGAACAAAGATAAATTCCCTTGGTCTTTGAAATGGTTAGCGTAATGAAGTATGAATGCCATGTTATGATGCATGATGTCATGACAAAAAAAACATTAGGTATAGCAGATAACAGGCATGGCAAAGGCAAACAAGTCACACAAAAGCCCTTAAGTTTAAGGCTTGCATGGGGTCAAAGGTATTACCCTCTTGAAGTTCAGTTGGTTTCAACCTGTCCTAGTGAAAGTAACCGGGTTCTAGAGGATCTCAATATCACTGACCATCCTCCATCGGTCATGGTTTCATCTCACGCAATCTTTTCTTGCGGCCGAAACTATCTCGAGAATATGGTCTCAATGAGTGTAGTATCGAGTATCAACCAGTTCTCAGCTTTACACCGAGGCCGGCTATCTCACTACTTTCTAATGGCCAAGTTAGTCGATTAAGGGTTCTAAAGTCAGTTGATGCTTAACGACACATGTAGCGGCCCCGTATTCTCCTCGTTTCTCCACAAGGGATACCGGTACTAACCAATGTGCCACATCAATGTAGCTACTGCTTCAACCGTATCGGTCTACGCCCTACAGTTCCCTCACAGTTTATTGCTACTTACCTAAAAGGTGTCCCCAGATCCGGGTTAGGATCTATATTAACTCCCAAACAAAAACCCTTAAAAGTAAAGAAACCAAAACAAACAAGAGAAGCAATTATAATGAACTAAATACTAAGGTATACCCCCACTTAAATTCCCAGCAGAGTCGCCAGTTCTGTGATACGGTGGCAGAACCGACTATTTTAAAAATGCTGGTTTGCATTTTGCATTTTGTATTTGCAAAATGTCGCGGTAAGCAAGAGTCGTCACCGACTTTTATTTCATCCAACCGGAAAGGAAAAAAGCACTGAAAAAATCCTTTTTCGAGATGTTTCTGAGTACGGGGGGTAGATTATAGAAAGGGAAGGTGTTAGCACCCTTTCTATCCATGGTTTTCCACGGGCTCTTAGGTACTTGCTCATCTTTTAAAATTTCTTGTGTGTGCTTGTTTTGAAAAGTTTTATTTTACTTCATTTTAACCCTTGTTTATGTCCTCAAGAGTGTTACGAAGTTGTTTTTGAAAACTTTGTTTGAAAAGTGTAAGTGTGAAAAGTTTTGATTTGAGCAAGTACCTACTAGCATCTACCTACTCGAAAAAAAGATCATTTATGTTCTCATTTCCTTTAGACAGTGCTATCCTACTATTGAGAAATAGGTAGCACCGTCGTTGGAGTTGTAAGGGTCAATTCGAAAGGCACGTATGATCACTAAAGCAATGTTAGGACGTCTTATAATAACCCTAGAGTCTTAAGATCATATTCGAGGCAACATTTCCGAGGCGATGTTTCCGAGGCAACATTTCTGAACGGGACTTTTGATCTTTGTTAGACAGGAGGGAAAGCACTAAGACACCATATACTTAATGATCGTTTACCGAAGGCAACCGAAGTGAGAGTATACCCTAGGAGTGCCCATGTGTGAGTGATTTGATTTCAGTTATTATCTTTGCACATTAGGGTTTTCTAGCCGTTTTAAATCATCATGCAATCTTGTCATACAGTCCTATCAACATACATCTAAACAGTTAATATTTGCGAGAATTAAAATGCGGGAAAGTAAAACTACGTTATTACAAGACTTCGGGGTAGGGATTAATTACATAGCCAAAAAAACCCGTAAAAGTCGATAAATAAAAGAAACTCCTAGATTATATTACTACATACCGTGGACAGTTACATCAATATTGCAAAAAATAATAAACACGCGTGATGAATCGGATACAAGATGATTAGGGTTTTGACCCCAACTAAGCCTAATTGCAATTAAAAAGGGAAAATCATTTTTTTGTTATTTTTGTGTTATTTGAGAAAATAAAGCTTAATTGCAATAAAAAAACCTAATTACTAATTAATTTTAATTAAGAAAAATAATTAAATTAACCTATTTTTGTATTTTTCATTTTTTGAGAAAGAAATAAAAATTAAATCACAAGTTTAACCCTAATCTTTTCTAATTGGTTTTAATTGAAAAAAAGTTAGAATTTCCCTAAATTAAATCAAACTAAATTATATTAAATTTGGTAAAATAAAAAACCTAATTCTAATTTTTTTGTGAAACTCTTGATTTTATGATTTTGTGAAAAAGAAATTATTTTGGTTAAAAATAATTAAGCAAAATAAATTAATTAAAAGAAATAAATTAGAGAAAAGAAAAAAAGAATGGACATGATAGCATTAGCAAAGAGGGGGGTGTTGCTTGGAAATTCTTGGCCAAACAAACTCAGGCCCCTTTGACTTTGTCCAATCCCATGCATATGCTTGACTGGGGCGCATGGTGGTCCTTCATGGAGGAGGCCTTAGATCTGAAGCCTTGGTGATCTGATGGTTGGATGCTGATGATGCATGGTGGACACATGGGATACTAGCGCACCTGATCATGTAAAGAAAAATAATATGAAGCAAATGTTGGGACCTGGGGATCGAACCCAGGTCCTTGAGCATTCTCCCCTTGCCACGCTGCCAGCTGAGCCAGGATGATTAGTTGTAATTATAACAATAATATAATATAATATGGGAAAACTAAAAGAACATATTTCAAAACGCGCGAAATTCAAACGGACGAGTCACATGCTGCCACGCCATCGTCTCCTTCACTGGCCTGTCATTTTAGAAATCAAAGCTTTTACCTACGGACGTTCACCGTAGGTATAACCCTGCGTATTTCCAAAATCTTGTACATGCATGATAAATGAAAACCAATGGTACCAATCAACTCGTTTCAACCTCACGAGCATCATGGTACCATTATTAATGTCCAATTTTCCCTGTACAAGAAACCCCTAAAAGCAAAGCACGAACCCTAGCCATGGAAGTTTCATATTCAGTCAATAAAAATGCAATTGAATATAGTCATTTGCTTGCAAACATCTCAAGGATTATAAATATGCCAATTAATCATTTTAAATATGCCAAAATCAATGTATTCGAATTCAAGAAAATATGCAAACCGTGTGACTGCTACGATGCGTTTCAAGGCGTGGGGAAGCTTGCTAACGATTGAAACACGATCCTGGGGAGTCCAGCAATTGATTGGTACAGGTAGAATGGCTTGAGACGGCCTGAAACTTGGAAATTGGTTTGCACTTTTTTCTTGAGTTTTTTGCAATTTGTTCTCTGCCTTTGCACGCCTCTAGCCTCCTCTTTTTGGTCTGCATTTATTCCTTATGTATACTAGAGTGTATTAGGGTTACAATGTGTATCAAATCTTTTCCAATTATGAAGATTGATCCATGATTTCATCCTTGCACCAAATCTTTCTAAAACAAGCAATTTCAATATTTTTGTGTCCATATGAAGCTTTGCACGATTTGATCTTGTCTCCAGCTGTATAATGGACCTAACATGCACAAAATCTCAAGGTTTTAATGATTTTTGATATTTTCACTATTTTATATAGATTTTATTTTATTTAAATGAAATAAAATCAAAATAAATAACAAAAATAAAAGAATGACAAGTGGAAGGGCTCATGGGTCGTGGGTCACATTACAAACTCATTGCAAGCATAAAAAGTTGGGCCAATTTAGCAAAAAATGCAATTTTTGACATATTTGACTTTTGACAATTTTGCAAAAAGGGTCAACTTGGACAATGCAAAACTCCCTCAATTTTTCCCCTAGATATGTGTTCTTTGACTTTTTAGAAAGCTTAAGATGTCCTATAAGCAACCCTTTTAGTCTCATCTCAATTGAGTCTTCCATGTTCATGTATCAAGCTTTGACCCAAAAGGTGTTTTTTGTTGACCTTTCAAAATGACCTATAATGTCCAAATTCATATCTTCTTGTGAGTGCATATTTTGAACTTGGGAGATGAAGATGAATTATAGGTAATTACATCCTATTAAAAATGAGCTCTGGATGGGTCATTTTTGATAAAGTATGAGAAAGTTATGCTTGGTCAAAGTTGAGTTGACTTTTCCTACAAAACCCTAATTTAGCAACTTTTGGGTTTTGATGAATTGTGAGAAATCCTTAAGGAATCATGATCAACCCCTGATCAAATGATAAATAATACTTCAAAATGATAATTTTGACCAAAAATCTTGAAGTTTGACTGTATGTGGGCCACAGTTGACTTTTGCCCTAGCACAGTCGATTTTCAGGCCTTTGAGCAATTGACTGGGCAAATTTTCTCTGCAAGGCTTGAAACTTGACATGGATGATATTGAGAACATATTAGGACAATGGTGAGAATTTGGGATTCTTTGGACTCAAGCATCTTGATGCAAAATGAAACCCTAATTTGAGGTATACTGCCTTAGGAGAGAGTTTGTCTGGTAAACTCTTGGACTTCCTTGAGCAATTTGAGGACCTTACTTGAAATGTATTGATAAACATGGGAGGGAAAATTTTGGGGTACAACAAACCTTCTACCCATGTTTAGTAGAGCTTTCTTCTTTGTCTTTTTCTTAACGGCCAGCAGAGCCATCATATCTTGCTGCACTTTAGCTAGGGCTAGTAGAGCTTCCTGAAACTGAGAAATATGGGCTTGGAGATCCATCACAGTTTTCTCTAGATCCATCTTGCTGAAATAAACAGCAGAAAGATAAGGAAACCTGTTATGCGAAAACATGTCATGGCATGATGCATGGAATATGTTCATGCAAATGATTTCAAGGATTAATGAAATTTAAATTTGTATAGATAAAAGAATGAACAAACGTTAATTTTCATTAGTCAAAACAAGAAAGGTTACATCATGCCCCTTGGGCTTACAAAATAATTTTCTAAGATGAAAAGGCCGAACGCACCCTCTTTGGCGCGAGATAAGCGTTCACATTTTTCTCTTCTTGCAGCTGCTTCGTAAGCTCCATGACCCTCTTCTAACTAGCATAGAACTGAGACTCGAAAATATCTTGTTCTTCCTTCAGCTGGATCCAACCCTTTTGTAAGTTTCGAGAGAGGTAGGCATGTCGGGATGGAGGATAGTGTAGGGAACATCTCCTTTGACCACAGGCTCCATGGTGACTGGTAAAATGGAAGGATAAGGCATCACAAGTTTTTGAGCACGAGCCCGTACCCATTTAAGATAAGGCTCGAGGGGAATAGAATTCTTGTGTCCTAGTGTCTTGCTATCCACCTTGTTCAACATTCTCCAAGCTCGGATAAACCTCTGGCGGTAACCTTGATCGTCATTCTCGTAGTCAAATACCAAACCTTGAATAAACATCTCGTGTGGACCATCCCTTCGGGCGTAACCAAATTTTCTTAAGGCTAAGAAAGGGTTGTAGGTGATACCTCCTCTAATGCCAAGTAAAGGGACATTAGGGAATTCTCCATAACGGTTAACGATAGTAACATTCTCCAAAGAACGGGACACCAGTGAATATCAGAATGTCTGAGCGTCATCAACCTTTGTGACCACCTTGAACCTTGCTCGTTCTTTAATACAGATTGGGGAAGATGTGAAATAAACCATCTTTCTAAGAGAGGAGTACAACACATAAGGATACCTCTTTTCCTCATTGTGCGAGTGTGAAAGGAATGTAGGATGTCTCCTAGAAAAGTAGGCACCGGGTTACGAGACATGAGGATTTTGACGGTGTTCACATCTATGAGTTGGTCAGGATTTGGAAACAAAACCATCCCATAGATGAGGAGAGCCATAATTTCCTCAAAGGCTTGCAAATCCAAAGATTTCCAACAGTTTTGGGCTTTCTCAAACAAGAAATTTTCTAGGAAACCTTTGACACCACTCCTTGTTTCCCAAATAGTAGTGATATCAGATGGTTGCAAATGTAGAGCTTGACCAATCTCTTCTGGTTTTGGATCTCTTTCGGAACCGTTGAAAGGTAGTTGATTGAGAATGGGAGTCCTCAAGAATTGGGAGAATTATTCCAAATTTGGCACAAGTTGATAATCGAGAAATGTGAAGCAATAGTGTAGAGGATCAAAGAACTGAAAGAGCACCTTCATCATGTCTTCATCAGTGTTGGAGGTGACCAAGTTTAGTAGGCGACCGTGTCTTTCGGTAAATAGAGAATTTTCAGGAATCCTTGATGCTAGCTCTTTGAGTTAAGGAGGCACCCTTACAAGGTTGACTTGAATGGTTTTCCTGCGAATAGAATCCATGTCCTACAAAATAGAACAAAGATAAATTCCAAAAAATCCTTGAAATGGTTAGTGAGTATGAGTATGATGTTATGATGTTTATGATGTTATGTACAAGTAAACATATACAAACAAAGAAAACAGGTCCTTAGGTTTAGGCTTGCATGGAGTCTCATAGGTAAGTACCCTTATAAAGTTTAGTTGGCTCAAACATGTCCTAGTAATAGTAACCGGGTTCTAAGGAGCTCAATATCACTGGTTTGTTTCCTTGGGCATTGTTTCAGTGCAAGCCTATTTAATAGCGACCGAAATATCCCAAAAAACCAAACCTCAATGAGTGTAGTATCGAGTATCTACCAACTTCGGACTGTACCAAATTCAGTCATCTCACTACATCCTAATGGCCAAGTTGGTCAAATGAAGGTTCTAAAAGTTCATTAGTGCTTCATGACATCACTCAGCGGCCCCGTATTCTCTTTGACTACTCAAGGGCTACCGGTATCCACTAATATGTAGCACTAACATAGCTATTGCTTAGACCGTGTCGGTATACTCCGCACAGCCTCCACAATGTATTGCTACTTACCTATAAGGTATCCCAAATCCGATTAGAGGATTCAAATCCAAACAAAGAACCAAAATGCAAAGCATACAAGTCAAACAATGAAAGCAAGTAAATGTGATCTACCCCTAAGGTAACCCCACTTTTAGAATTTTCCCCAGCAGAGTCGCCAGTTCTGTGATACAGTTGGAGAACTGACTTGTGTGTTTTGCGTTTTATTGCAAATGTTGCGGTTAGCAAGAGTCGCCACCGACTTTTCTTTTATCCAAAAGGAAAGGTGAAAAAGCACAGGAAAGACCTTTGAGATTGTTTCTTGAGTTAGGGGGGTAGATTATGAAAAGGGAAGGTATTAGCACCCTTTTCATCCATGGTTTTCCATGGGCTCTTAGTTACTTGCTAGATCACTTGCTTTTGTTTGAAAAATGTTCTTTGTGTGCTTTTTGAAAGTATTTTGAAAAGGCGTCGTCGTTTAGGCAAACTTTGTAATGATTCTCGTCCGTAAGAATGTATACAAAGTGTTGATCTTTTGGAAATGTTTTCAAGTTTGAAAGATGTTTTGAAAGTGTTGGTGTTTGTTTTGAAAATAGAAAGGATGTTTTGTTTCGAAAGTGAGCAAGTAACTAGGAGCATTCTACCTACTCAAAAGTCTTTCATGTTCATTTTCCCTTTCCTTTTACATTGTTATCTTACCATTGATTCGGTAAGTAACCCTATCTTTGGATGTAAATGGGACGGGCGTGAGTCATCGTATAACCATGATTAGCAATATTGCAAAGTATCCTAGCATCTTTCTTTAGGGACTAAGATCATTTAAAGGCAACATGGATAGCGTCATCGAGGGACTATGATCTTGTGTTCGTTTGTTTTTGCTAAGATACCTCACATGCATAACATGGCCATTTTGTAAGGCAACCAAGTGGATTTTACCCTAGGGATGCTTGTGTGCAAGTGTATTGTTTTTCATGCTTGGTTTTATCTTTGATTAGGGTTTTCTAATTGATTGGTTTTAGTCTTTCCATTCAAAACCCTAATTACTAGCATTTGTATATAAAACGATAAGTTGCGGAAATTAAAATTACTATGCTATTACAATACTTGTGGGAGGGGGTGTACAAGTTAGAAATGGGGATTGCAAGAATTTAAACCTAAATAATCTATTACAACCATATTGAATTTGGATGAATAATGCACAAAAATGAATAAATATACAAGAATGTAAAATGGAAAGAAAATGGATTTTTGTTTGGATTTCTTTTAGGAAAAAAGGGTTTTGTTTTAACCTAATTAACTAAAAGAAAATAATTAATTAAATTAGTAAAAAAAATAAAACCTAAATTTATTAGGAAAAGAATTTAAGTAAAACCCTAATCTAAATATTAAGTGATTAAAAAAAGAAATTAAGTTTGTAAGAAGAATATTTTTGGTATTTTTGTCTTAAAAATAATTTATAGTATTATAAAATATTTTTGGTCTTTTTTGGTTTTAAAATGATATATTTTAATTGTGTAAAAGAAAATAACTAAAACCCTAGTTTTTTAATTAAATTTACAAACCAATTAGTAAAATAAATAAAGTATGATTAAAAAGAAATAACTTTTATTGTAAAAATAAATAAATAAACTATATCAAAATATAAATCTAATGTTTTTTATATTTTTTCTGATTTTTTAATATTAGGTAAAATATTAGAGAAAATAAATAAATGAAAAATGAGAAAAAGAAAATAAAATGGGCCAGGGGTGTGAATAGTCCAGGGGAGTCAGAATAAGCAAAAATGAATAGGCCCAAAGGAGTGAAGCCCAACGCTACAAAAAAAGTCAAAAAGTGTGAAAAATGTGAAAAAATCACAAAAGCTCACGCTGGGACTTGAACCCAGGATCTCATAGTAACTGGCGCGCGCTTTAACCACTGGGGTGGTGATACATCTGTTAACTTATTCAAAACCATAAAATGCGCCCTGATTACACTTCATCTTCAACCTCCAGCCAGACCATTTGTAACTTGTTCGTTTCTCAACCATTTGCAACAAAGTAAACATGAAACTTGTGTAAAATCTTACCACGATTCCAGAAATGTAAACAACTTAAAATAGTTCTCAAGAATGAACATGAATTTTGAATGGTACCAAATTCTGACCTAATTTTTTCAGGATGTTCAGATTCAAAATTCTAACTACTCAAGCAATATAAATGAAATCTAAAGATATGGTTAGCTTCAGAACAATGATGTCTACATTTTTCATTCACAAATTAAACATTAATGATGCTTGTATGAAGAGTTCAAAGTTAAGATAACTTACCTCAAAACTGGAAGTCGTGTTCTGCAAATGAGCACTCCTCAAAGTGTTGTGATGATCAGAATAGCTCCACTGAGGTCTCAGGAAGCTAATGCAATGGTTACTTTGAGTTGTAAGTGCTTGAACTGGCCTGGAGAAGTCAATATGCAGACCTCTATTTTTGGAAATGGAGGATGGTGATGGAGGTGTTACAGAACTGTAACAGGATGAGGGATGACTTCTAAATGATGTTTAGAAGCTTTGGGAACAAAGAGGCTTGAAAATGCACGAGGGAGTTATGATTTTCAAACTTTTGGTCAAGTTATGTTAAAATGGAGGTATGAGATGCAAATATGAGTTCTTGGTGTTTTCAGGGCTCAAGCGTGCGTGTGTTTTGTGACAAATTACATGTGTATGTATAAGCAAAAGACTTGAGTGCTTGAGAGGATCAGAAGTACAAGTTCTAGACTGATTGCTATGTTACTTCATTTTGAAGAAAAGTGGGAAATATGGTTTCAAGAGGAAGTACAAGCATGGGCTGAGTGATTGTAAGTGTTTAGATAAACTTCTCTTGAGTTATGGGACATGTATGATCAGAAGAAAACAATTGCAAGGCTCAAGAACAAGTTGTGTGCAAAAAGCTACTTTATCAAAATGACATTGTGCAGTTTCTTCCCAAAATGGATATAAAGTATGGCCTTGCATTGAATGCTTAAATTGAGACCTCTAACAGTTGTGCAAGCAATTAATTATGGAGTTCCTAACAATTTTTAGGCCTGTAAAGTATAGATTATGCAGTATAGGTTTGAAATTTGAATCTTGTTTATCACAAAATGACTTGTATTTCAAGTATGAAAACCCTAACTTCATCTCTTCGATTCTCCATACTCAAGAATGATCTCAAGGATTTCTTGGACATTTTGGAAAGATTGTAATGTGCTCTAAAACCCCTCTTTAAATAACTTTTGAAAATTCCCCTTGGAACTATATGAAAAAGTGCCATGAAGTTAGGTCAAAATCCTGACCAAAACTAGGGCAAAATTTCACTAAGTGTCCAATTTCATGACCATGACTTTAGGAATTAATAACTTGAGATCCAAGCATTTTTAGGAGAAGTTGTGTAAGAAATGTTGTATATATCATGGAGATCTACAACTTTTATTTTGAAAGTTTCTTCTGAATCCTCTTGCATCATGGTGAAAAATTGGCCCAAAGTTATGAAAAAAACATGAAGTTTAAACACTTAGAAAAATTTCTAAGTTTGAAAACTTTGACTTTTCAAAATGAAATCTTGACTTTTTGATTTCTTGATGAATAAGTTTCATATTTTTACATGTTATGATGAATTGTGATCTTTGACATTGAACTTTGACCAAAAAGTCAAAGTTTGACTTTTCAGTGTACAGTTGACTTTTTGATCAGTTGATTGAAAATTCACTATCAATCCAATTGATCTTGAGCAATATTTTAGGTCATTCCATTAGGTCAAAATGATGCAATTGAACTATTGAAATCATGCTTCAAACTAATTTACCATTTGCTAGGTCAAAAATCAGAAATTGCCTTTTCTCAATCAAAACCCTAATTTTGACCATTTTGCCCTTTTGATGATTTGATCAGATTTCTTGAGGAATTGTGGTCCTAACTTGATAAAATGATACATGTTGTACACCAAAATTTTCCCTCTCTTTTTATCAACATTTCTCATCACAAGGCTCTTGGAACTCAAGATCAAGCTAGGGTTTGCTCTGCTCAAGACATCTCCTTGCACTGATGACCTAAATTAGGGTTTGAGTTTGCACAGGGATTTTTGGACCTTCAATGCTCAAATTGACTTTCATACTTCATATTGGACTCATAAGTTTGTCCATACCAAGTTTCAACTCTTGAATCAAATTTTTGCCCAGTCAATTGGACAGTTGACCTAGAAATCAGTTGTATTGGGGGAAAAGTCAACTGTGGCCAATTTACAGTCAAACCTCATGAATTTAGACCCACATCAACATTATGAACTCATATGAACCATTTGATCAAGTTTGGACCACAACTCCACAAGAAATTTGATCAGATCACCAAAAGGGCAAAATGGTCATTTTTAGGGTTTTGACTGTACAAAGGCAATTTCTGACTTTTTGACCTAGACAAGGGAAATTCAAGCTCAACCAAGGACTCAAGGGCTCAATGGCATCATCTTGACCTATTAAAAAAGTTCAAAAGATCTTAAATGCATGGGATTGACAGATGAATTTTTCAATCAACTTATCAAAATTTGACTGTACACTGAAAAGTCAAACTTTGACTTTTTGGTCAAAATCAAGTGCCAAGGGTCATTTTTCATCAATGTGTGTAAAATTATGAAACTTGTTCATCAAGAAACCCAAAATTGCAAATTAGGGTTTGAAATTGAAAATTTTCATAACTTAGAATTTTTCCAAGTTATGAAATTTTCTTAATTTTTCCTAACTTTGTCCCACATTTTCACCATGATGCAAATGGATTCAAACAAAACTTATAACATGAAAGATCTATTCCTCCACAAAGTCTAAAACTTTGATTCACAAAGGTTTCTCAAAAGAAGCTTGGATCTTAAGTTATGATTTTTGGAACAAGGGTCCCTAAAACTTTTAACTTAGTGAAATTTTGCCCTAGTTTAGGCAGGATTTTGACCCATCTTCTTGGACATTTTTCACATAGTTCCACTTGGAATCTCAAGTTGCATTTCAAATATAGATTATATATCATGTTACAAGCTTTCCAAATTGTCCAAGATCTCCTCAAACACATTTGTGGTTAGGGAGAATCAAAGGCTTGAAGTTAGCAAAAACTCACTTTTCATCCATGGCAAATTCATGTTCATACAAGTTGCATTTTCAAACCAGCATGCCTTACACTAGTTTGCAGGCCTCTAAACCACTTGACACTCCATAATTTAATGCAAATACATTGTTTTAATAAATTTTTTTGGTCATTAAGGCATTGTACACAAGTTTAATCCCTAAATGGTAAAAGGCACATTTCCATTTTTGCAAAAGTTTGCTTTATGTCAAAACCATAATCCTTGAGCATAGAGCCAAATCTCTGGCAGCTAAAAAAATACACTGATTAGGGTGTCCAAGAGCAGATGTTAGAGGATGTTGTATAGCCTGCATAAGCCTGTTACATATCACTTCCACTTTCTTACTTCAAAAACAAGAAACTTGTCCAAATGCTTAGAACTTGAAAACCAGCAAAGATCAACTTACACAAACATTCAAAACATCTTTCTCACAACCCTTTGAGCTAGAAACACGAGTGCTTGAGCCCCAAAACACCCTATAGCCAGAAATCACACTTCTTTGGAAAAACAGGGCGGGTGCTGCAACTTGAGTTCCCCGGCTCATTTGGCTCGTGCGTTTTGCCTCAGGTTGCTTCAAACACCTTCCATTCAACTCACTCAAGCTATCCCAAACCTCAAAAGCCAATTATAACTCCATTTACAGTGTTCACCATTTTCATTTCAAGCTTGTGCAGGTTGAGTTCTATAGGCTGATTCAAGGACATTCAAGGCAAGCTAGCTATTGGAAATGGTCAAGTGAATTTCAATCAAGCTACCAGACATCTCAAAACTTGTTGAGAAGCATTGTATTGCCCTACACGAATCCAACTGAAACAGGTTTTTCTTCATTTTCTATCTCTCTATTTAGGAACATTTAGCCTTAGGTTTGTGAATAAAAAATGTAGTGTTCATTGCCATGAAGTTGTACATATGCTCAGTTTTCATTTAGATTAAGTGTGCTAGGAGAATTTCATCCATGAACATGCTGAAAAAACTAGGTCAGATTTTAGGGCCAGAGAAATTCTCTGTGGTCTTTGAGAGTTAGGATTAGTTGTTTATATGGTTGGAATCGTCTTGAAATTCTCTACAAGTTTGATGTTGTTAGTTTTTGCAAAAGATCACGTATACAGGATCTAGTGTTTGAACAGGGAACGCGCGCGTTTTTCAGTCTGAAGGTTGAAGATGAAGCTGGCTTGGGCTGGGCTTGGCCTGGCTTGCTTTTGACACCTCCCACTTTCATTTTTGCACCCCCTGGCCCAATTTCTTATATTTTTACATTTTTGTAGTTTTGTTTTCTTTTCTGATTTTGTTTATTTATTTCCAAATATAAAAAATGCTCCAAAATTATTTTCATAATTTTTTACATTTATTTAGCATTTTATTTTTTTTAATTTTTTCTAACATTAAAGGCATTTAAATATTCTTTTATATTATTAAGACTTGAAAAATATTTACAATTTATATTTTTATTTTTGTTCTTTATTTTTATTCATACTAAAAATATTTTCCTAAACATATTTTATTTTTTGTACATATTTTATTTTACATATTTAATACATTTAATATACATATATATACATATATACTTTTATTTTATTAAATACTTTAGATTAAAAATATAAAATATTACATTTTCACTTTTATTATTATTTATACTAAAAAATATTTTTTTCTAAATATATTTCATTTTGTATATATTAATATATTTTATTGTATATAAATAATATAATATGTTTATTTTCTTAAAGAAATTAGGGTTTTACCCTTAAACAATTAAAATAAATCTTTTATTTATTTTTTGCATTAAAAACTTTTACATACATAAACAAACAAAAACTTTTCTTTGCATAATTCATATTATTTGATAAATTTATTTATTTTGTTTATTTAAATATTGACCATTTAATATTTATGCTCTGGGAATTCAATTTGGATGTAATAGTAAATTAGGGTTTATATTTCTTGCCAAATACCCCCATTCAAAGATTGTACCCCCATACCCATAATCATGTTGTAATAGCCTAGAATTTTAAATTCTCGCACTTTACGCTTTCAATTATGCCATGATTAGAGAATTAGGGTTTGTATGCAAAAATCCAAATCAACAAATAGCTTGACCTAATCAAAGACAAATATGCATGAAAATCAAACACAATACACACTTGCACCCCTAGGGTTACAATCCACTTGTTGCCTTCAAAAATGGGCCATGGTATGCATGTTGGGTACTTTGGCAAAACAAAAACAAAACAAAAGATCATAGTCCCTCGATGACGCTATCTTGGTTGCCTAAACAAAAAATGATCAAGTCCCTCAAAAATTTGCCAAAGATACTTGACACAATTGCTATCATGGTCTATACGATGACCTGCGCATGTCCCATTTAACATCCTAACACAAGGTTGTTCACCAAATGCAATGGTGAAACAACACTGTCAAAAGGTTTAAAATCATTAGGAAGGATCTTTGAGTAAATTAGGGTAGATAGTTCTTAGTTACTTGATCAAAAAGTTTGCAAAAATATCCTTGCTATTTTCAAACACACTTCACAATTTCAAAACATTTCCCAAACCAAACTTTCAAACATTGAAATATTTTAAAAAGACAAAAACACCTTTGTATACATTCAAACAAGAATCATTACAAAGGTCACCACAACAATGGCCTCTTTTCAAAACATCTTTCAAAACCACACACAAAGCACCATTTTAAACAATTGGAAAAGCAAAGCAAGTGATCTAAACAAGTAACTAAGAGCCCATGGATATCCATGGATGAAAAGGGTGCTTGCACCTTCCCTTTTTATAATCTACGTAGACGACATGATAGCCTATTCACAGACAGAAGAAGAGCACCCCGACCATCTGCAAAAGCTGTTTGTCAGATTGAAGGAGTATAAGCTCAGACTGAACCCAAGCAAGTGCACGTTTGGAGTCAGGTCTGGTAAACTTTTGGGATTTATCGTCAGTAACAAAGGCATTGAGGTTGATCCTGCTAAAGTCAAAGCTATACAAGAAATGCATGCCCCCCGCACTGAAAAGGAGGTTAGAGGTTTCTTGGGATGCTTAAACTATATCGCAAGGTTCATCTCTCACCTAACATCTACCTGTGAGCCAATCATCAAGCTGTTGAAGAAAGATCAGGTGGTTGAATGGAACGATGATTGTCAAGTTGCTTTTGATAAGATCAAGGAGTATTTGCTGGAACCTCCTATCTTGATGCCACCCGTCGAAGGAAGACCTTTAATTATGTATTTGACTGTTTTGGATAATTCAATGGGGTGCGTACTGGGCCAACATGACGAGTCTGGCCGAAAAAAGTATGCCATTTATTACCTTAGCAAAAAGTTTACCGACTGTGAGACTCGCTACTCGTTGCTCGAGGAAACTTGATGCACTTTGGTATGGGTTGCTCACCGGCTAAGGTAGTATATGTTGACACATACCACTTTGATGATTTCTAAAATGGATCTGATTAAGTATATCTTCGAGAAGCCTGCTTTATCTGGAAGAATCGCTAGATGGCAAATGATCCTGACAGAGTATGATATACAGTACACAACCCAAAAAGCTATAAAGGGGAGTGTACTAGCTGACCATCTAGCTCATCAAGCCGTCGAAGATTACCAATCTATGAGGTTTGACTTCCCTGACGAAGACATCATGACATTGAACACCATTGAAGGTAACGGACCGTATGGCGGACCTGAACAAGGATCCCGATGGACCCTGTACTTCGATGGTGCTTCAAATGCACTTGGCAATGGTATCGGTGCAGTACTTATTTCTCCGGAAGGTTGCCATACACCTTTCACGGCTAGACTCTGCTTCAGCTGCACCAACAACATGGCCGAGTATGAAGCTTGTATCTTTGGTCTCAAGGCTGCTATTGACTTAGGAATCAAATCTTTGGTCGTATTTGGGGACTCAGCTTTGGTTATCAGTCAAATCAAAGGAGAGTGGGACATTAGACATCCTAATCTTATCCCATACAAAGAACATGTCCTGACATTGTTGCCTCATTTCGAGCAGATTACCTTTGAGCACTTCCCGCGAGAAGAAAATCAGCTAGCGGATGCTCTGGCTACAATGTCTTCCATGTTTAAACTCAACTGGGATAATGAGGCTCCCCAAATCACCATCGAGCGAATGGAGGAACATGCACACTGTCATGAGATTAATACCGAAGAAGTAGTGGAACAACCCTGGTTTCATGAAATCAAAAGGTATCTCCAGACTCGAGAATACCCTTTAAGGAGCTTCAGTCAATGACAAAAAGTTCTTAAGGAGATTTGCTGCCAAGTTCTTCCTGAGCAATGGTATCTTATATAAGTGCAGCCATGATTGTGTTCTACTTTGTTGTGTGGACAAGGTTGAAGCAGAGTTGATCATGACCGAAATACATAGTGGCATGTTTGGCACCCACTTGAGCGGACATACGATGGCTAAGAAGATTCTACGGGCAGGCTACTACTGGTCTACCATGGAAGCTGACTGTCATCAACATTCCCGTACTTGTCACAAATGCCAAGTCTATGCTGACAAGGTATATATTCCTCCTGTTACTCTCAACGTTCTAATAGCTCCTTGGCCATTCGCGATGTGGGGTATTGACATGATTGGAGAGATCAATCCTACGGCATCCAATGGACATCGCTTCATCCTGGTGGCAATTGATTAATTTACCAAGTGGGTCGAAGCAGCTTCCTTTGCCTCAGTTACAAAGAATGTGGTTTCGCGCTTCATTAAGCATAATCTCATATGCCGGTATGGTATCCCCGACAGGATTATCACGGACAACGGTACAAACCTGAATAACATTGTGATCACCGCTCTTTGCGAGCAGTTCAAGATTCAACATCACAATTCATCTCCCTACCGACCAAAGATGAACGGTGATGTTGAAGATGTGAACAAAAATATCAAGAAGATCATTCAAAAGATGACAGTCACCTACAAGGACTGGCATGAGATGTTACCGTTTTCTCTGCACGGATATTGTACCACGTCGCGTACTTCAATTGGGGAAACCCCCTTTTCTTTGGTATATGTCATTGAAGTTGTTTTACCTATGGAAGTTCAGATTCCTTCCTTGAGGATTATGAAGGATGTGGGTTTAAGTGAAGACGATTGGATTCAGACTCGGCTTGATCAACTTAATTTGATCAACGAGAAGCGACTTACTGTTGTTTGTCATGGTCAGACGTATCAAAAACGGATGGTCAAGGCTTTCAACAAGAAAGTCAAGCGTCAGGTATATCAAGTCGGAGATCTTGTAATCAAGCGGATCATCTTGTCGCAAAGTGATCCCAGGGGCAAGTGGACTCCTACTTACGAAGGACCATTTATGATCAAGAACATCTTTTCTGGTGGAGCAATGATGCTGACCACCATGGACGGCGATGACTTGCCGCACCCTGCGAACGCAGACATAGTCAAAAGATACTACGCATAAACGACCCGACAAGTTGAAAACCCGAAAGGGCGACTTGGGCAAAAATGGGCATCCCGGTGAATCGAAAACCCGAAAGGGCGGTTCAGGCAAAAATTAGGGATAAATAAAAAAAATATGTACACCCGGCAAGTTGAAAACCCGAAGGGGCGACTTGGGTAAAAAAAAGGTTTCCCGGTGGATCGAAAACCCGAAAGGGCGGTCCAGGCAAAAGTTAGGGAATTAAAGCGTATGACTATGTCTCGTCGGATCACTTTAAGGACAATCTCTTCACTAACAAGCTCCAAGCTTATGATCTATCCAATCATCTGCGGAAGAAGTAACGAATGGACAAGATACTCAGAGTTGTGAAGGCTATAATAGAATGGGAACCCCATGGAATTATTACACATAGCCATCTTTCTTTTTGTATAAATTTTTTCTCAATTTTACGACAACATTCTCTTACTAGGATGTCTGTCTCCTCTGTACAAAAATACTTACAAAGTTAATACAAATTGTTGTACCCCAAAATTTGCCCTCTCATTTCATCAACATTTATCATCACAAGACTCTTGGAACTCAAGATCAAGCTAGGGTTTGCTCTACTCAAGACACCTCCTTGCACTGTTTACCCAAATTAGGGTTTGAGTTTGCACAAGGATGTTTTTACCTACAATTCCCAAAGTTAATTTCATACTTCATGTTGGACTCACAAGTTTGTCCATACCAAGTTTCAAGCCTTGATCCAAATTTTTACCCAGTCAATTGGACAGTTGACCTAGAAATCAACTATATTGGGGAAAAAGTCAACTATGGCCAATTGACAGTCAAACCTCATGAAATTTGACCCACATCAACATTATGAACTCATATGAACCATTTTATCAAGTTTGGATCATAATTCCACAAGAAATTTGATCAGATCATCAAAAGGGCAAAATGGTCATTTTTAGGGTTTTGATTGTACAAAGGTAATTTTTGATTGTTTGACCTAGCCAATGACAAATCAAGCTCAAACATGGACTCAAGGACTCAATGACATTGTCTTGTCCCATTCAAAAAGTTCAAAAGATCTCAAGTGCATAGGATTGACAGATGAATTTTTCAGTCAACTGATCAAAATTTGACTGTATACTGAAAAGTCAAACTTTGACTTTTTGGTCAAAATCAAGTGCCAAGGGTCATTTTTCATCAAGACATGTCAAATTATGAAACTTGTTCATCAAGAAACCCAAAAATGCAAATTAGGGTTTAAAATGGAAAAAATTTCATAACTTTGAATTTTTCTAAGTTATAAAATTTTCTTATTTTTTCCTAACTTTGTCCCATTTTTTCACCAAGATTCAAATGGATTCAAACAAAACTTGCAAAATGAAAGTTGTAGTCCATCACAAAGTATACAACTTTGGTTCACAAAGTTTTCTCAAAAGAAGCATGTATCTCAAGTTATGATTTTTGGAACAAAGGTACCTAAAACTTTTAACTTAGAGAAATTTTGCCCTAGTTTAGGCAGGATTTTGACCCATCTTCTTGGCCATTTTTCACATAGTTCCACTTGGAGTTTCAAGTTTAATTTCAAAGATGGATTGTAGTACATGTTGCAAGATTTCCAAATTGTCCAAGAACTCCTCAAACACCTTTGTGGTTAGGGAGAATCGAATGCTTGAAGTTGGCAAAAACTCACTTTGATCCATGGCCAATACATGTTCATACCACTTGCCAAATCTGATCTAGCTAGCTTGGTTCACAATTACAGGCCTCTAAACCGGTTTGTGTTCCATAATTTAATGCAAATCCATTGAGCCAAGGCATTGTCTTGGTCATTAGGGTATTGTACATTAGATTAAGCCTTAAATGGAAAAAGTAACAATGCCATTTTTGCTTGAACTTTGCTTTATGTCAAAACAACATCCTAGAGCATTGAACTAGATCTTATGCTGCAAACAAAATCCACTAATTAGAGGGGCCAAGAGGGTTGTGTGCAGGGTGATAGGATGGCATGTACAAGTCTATAACCTCACTTCCACTCTTTTGCTTCAAGAAGAAGAAAACTTGCAAAACACAAGGCATCTCTCACATCTGAGGAAACCAACTAAAACAAAGTTGTCAAACAAGTTTGATACACCCTAGCAAGCCAGAAACACGAGTCCTGGACCTTTCAAAACTCCTTATGCACAAAATCCCCATTTTCTTGCAAAACAGGGCCAGTTCTGCATTTTTCTAGCCATCATCAAATTATATCGTGTGTTTTGCCCAAAGATACTTCAAACACCTTCCAACCAACACACCTGAACTATTCCAGACCTCCATTTATAGCTGTAACACCATTAACACACATTGCCATTTTTGTTTCAAAGCTTTGCAGGTTGAGTTCTGTAGCACGATTCAAGCTGTTTCAAAACAAACTAAGCATTGGGAAAGCTTCATTGGACATCAGGCAAGCTCAAAAGAACCTCAAGCACCCTTGGAAGTTGCTGCATTGTCCAGTTCGAAGTCAACTGAAACAGGTATTTCATGAACTTCTATCTCTCTATTTAGGAATAGTTAGACTTAGGTTTGTGAATGAAAAATGTTATATTCATAGCCCTGAAACCATACATGTGCTTAGTTTTCATTTATATTAATCGTGCTAGGAGAATTTTGTCCATGAACTTTATGAAAAAACTAGGTTAAGAATTAGGGCCAGAGAAATTCTCTCTGGTCTTTGAGAGTTAGATTAAGTTTTTTATATGGTTAGATTCGTTGTTTGATGCTCTACAAGTTTCATGTTATGAGTTTTGTCAAAAAAGCAAGGAATCAGGAGATAGCATCTTGTGTACAGAACGCGCGTATTTCAGTTCAAAGGAAGAAGATGAAGTTGTTTCTGAGCTGGGCCTGTACAGGCTTGCTTTTGGCACCCTCCTCTTTTCTTTTTACACCCCCTGGCCCATTTCTTATATATTTGTCATTTTTGCATTTTTTTTATTCTGACTTTATTATTTTATGTCCAAATATAAAAAATGCCAAAAATTATTTTTATATTATTTTTACATTATTTGGTTTTTATTTTTATTTTTTACTAGTATAAAATTGTTTAAATACTTTATATTCCTTTTTATTAAAACTTAAAAATAATGTAAAAAAATATGTTTATTTTCATTTATTATTTTATACACATTTGAAAACATTTTCTTGAAAAATATACCTTTTTGTAAATAATTTATTTTATTTTTATACACACTTAATATATTTAATATATTTAATACATATATATACATATATATACATATTTTATTAATTAATTAGGACAAAAAACACAAAAATAATACATTTTTATTTTTATTAATATTTTATACTAAAAATACCATTTTTTTCAATATACTTATATTTTTGTACAAATTAATACATTATTGTATATAAATAATAAATAATACTATTTATTTAAGAAATTAGGGTTTTGCCCTAAAAAACAAAATAATTGAAATTAACTTTTTATTTATTTACATTTCACATTAAAAATACTTTTTCATACATAAAAAACATTTTTTGCATAATACACTTTATTTAATATTTATTTTTTGTATTTATTTAAATATTGTATATTTAATATTATGCCTTACCCATTCAATATGGTTGTAATAATTTAGGATTTAATTTCTTGCAAAAATAATCCCCAATTCAAATTTGTACCCCCCTCCCTATATCATGTTGTAATAGTGTAGAATTTAAATTCTCGCACCTTTAAGCTTTCAATTATGCCATGATTAGACTTAAGGTTTTGTATGCAAAAAATCAAATTAACAAATAGTTTGACCTAATCAAAGACAAAAATGCATGAAAGCAAACACAATGCACACTTGCACCCCTAGGGTTACAATCCACTTGTTGCCTTCAAAAATGGGCCATGGTATGCATATCAAGTACTTTGGCAAAACTGTGATACGGTGGGAGAACTGACTTGAGGTTTTGCGTTTGTTTTTGCAAATGTTTCGGTTGAGCAAGAGTCGCCACCGACTTTTTATTTTATCCTAAGGAAAGGTTAAAAAGCACAGCAAAAACCTTTGAGATGTTTTCTTGGATTCGGGGAGTAGATTATAGAAAGGGAAGGTATTAGCACCCTTTCTATCCATGGTTATCCATGGGCTCTTAGTTACTTGCTTAGATCAACTTGCCTTGATTTTCAATTGTTTGAAATGGTGCTTTCAATTGTTTGAAATGGTGCTTTGTGTGTGGGTTTGAAAAATGTTTTGAAAAGAGGCCAATGTGGTGGCAACCTTTGTAATGATCCATGTTTTAATGTATACAAAGGTGTATGTCTTTTGAAAAGTTTTCAATGTTTTTGAAAGTGGTTTTGAAAGTGTGTTGTGATGTATGGTTTTGAAAAATAGGCAAGTGTTTTTGTTTTGCAAGTTGGCAAGTAACCAAGAGCTATCTACCCTAAATTTCTCAAAGATCTTTGCTATGTTTTAACCCTTTTAACAATTTTGTTCCACCATTGTATTTGGTGGACAATCTTGTGTTAGGATGTGAACGGGACGGGCGAGGGTCATCGTTTAGACCATGATTGCAATGGTGTTAAGTATCTTTGGCATTTTCTTGAGGGACTTGATCATTTTTGTTTAAGCAACTTGATAGCGTCATCGAGGGACTATGATCATTTGAATTTGTTTTGTTTTGCCAAAGATACCCAACATGCAATATGGCCCATTATTGAAGGCAACAAGTGGAGTAACCCTAGGGGTGCAAGTGTGATTGGTGTTGTCCATTTTCATGCTTTGTTATCTTTGAATTAGGTCAAGCTATTTGTTTGGTTGATTTTTGCATACAAAACCCTAAGTCTATCATGGCGTATTTAGAAAGCTTTAAAATAAGAAAATTAAAAGTTCTAAATTATTACAACACAAATTATGGGATGGGGGGTACAAATGTTCAAATTGGGATATATAGCAAGAAAATCAAACCTAAACTATTACATCCAAATTGAATTATACAAATTATTTAATTGCACAATAATTAAATAAAATACAATAAATATGCAAGATGCAAAAAAAATGATTTTTATATGTATGTAAAAAGTATTTTTTATGTGACAAATAAACAAAAATAAAAATGAATAATTTTGGGTATTTTTCATGTTTAGGGCAAAACCCTAATTTTATAAATAAAAAGGTATTTATTATATATTATATGCAATATTTATTAATTATGTACAAAAAATAAATAAAAAAGAAGTATATTGTAAAAAAAGTATTTTTGAGGTTAAATTTTAATAAAAATAAAAATGTATTATTTTTTGTATTTTTCTCCTAAATATTCTAATAAATATATGAGTATTTATATTATTTACTAAATATATTAAATATGTACAAAAAATAAAATATTTATTATTTACAAAAAAAAAAGTATATTTTTTATAAAATATTTTCAAAAGATAAAATAAAATAAAATCAGAAAATAAATGTATTTGTATTATTTTTTAGTTATTTTAAACAAAAATATTATGCATATTTATTTACATATAGAACCAAATGAAACAAATAAATGCCTAAAAAATACAAAAAGAAGGTGAAAAATATTTTTTAATGTTTTTTATAACTTAACAAAAAATAAGAAGTCAGAAACAAAAAGAAAAAGTCAAAAAATGATAAAAATAAACACAATGGGCCAAGGGGGTGCATGTGTAAAAAGATGGTGCAAATAGAAAAAAGAAACAAGCCCAGCCCAAAGCAAGCTTGTCTTCAACCTCTAGACAGTTTCAAATGAAAAAATGCGCGCTTCCTTCCATCCCTGTTATCTCTTGATTCCTTGACTTTTAACAAAAACTTACAACACAAACATTATAGAGCATCATATCACGAGTCCATACATATAAAAAACTTGATCTAACTCTCAGAAATGAGAGAGAATTTCTTCTCCCCCAATTTCTGACCTAAGTTTTTGTCAATGTTCAGGTCTTAAATTCTCTCAGCATATGCAATATAAATGGAAAGTGAGGATATGGGTGGCTTCAGGGACATGAGTATGACATTTTTCATTCATAAACCTAAACCTAACTCTTCCTAGATTGAGAGATAGAAGTCCATGAACTTACATGTTCAGCTTGGATCGTGTATGACAATGGAGGCACTTTCAAGGCAATGTGAGGACTTGTACAGCTTGCTTGAAGTTCAGGGATGCTTCTCCAATGCTTGGTGTGCTTTGAATCTTGCTGAATCACTCCATGGAAGTCAACCTGCAAGAGAGAAAAATGAAAATGGCAAACTATGCTATGGCTGTTACAGTTCCAGTTCAATGCTTGGAATAGTTTGTATGGATGTTATGGAAGGTGTATGAAGTGGTTTGGATGAAAATGCACGATGGAAATGAGCTGGCCAAGTCAAAGTGCAGAATGCCCTGTTTTTGTGCAGCAAGATGGTGTTTATGTGCTTGAGGAGGTTTTGGAAGTGGTTGGCTCGTGTTTCAGGTCCGGCTTGATGTTTGGAATGTGTTCAACAAGTTTGTTTTGGCTTGTGTTGACAGGAATGAGAGATGATGTTAGTTATGCAATGTTTCTTCTCTCTTAAGCAAAGTTTGTCAACTTGGTTTCTAGGCTACCACAGGCCCCTCAAGTATGCTGCACAAATCACCCTTGATCAGTGGACTTTTCTCATGAATTTGTGCCTCACAGATCTGCATTGTACCTCATAGATTGTAAACTTGACATAAAGTTCACCTTTTCAAAAATGGCTAAGTTACTTTTTCTAATTATGGATTAAATTGGCATGTAATGGTTAAACACATAAGATAAGGCTTGAACACAAAGGATTTGCATTAAATTATTGAGTGTGGATGAGATAAAAGTCCTGTAATGTAGCTTGCACATGCTGAGTTCAAAAATGTCTAAGTTATGAACATGAAAATGGCCATGAACAAAGTGACTTTTGCCCATATTGACAAATTCGATTCTCCCTAACCACAAGGTTGTTTGATGAGTTCTTGGACAATTTGGAAAGCTTGGAATGTGTACTATAATCCATCTTTGTAATGAAAGTTGAAATTCCAAGTGTAAGCATGTGAAAAGTGGCCATGAAGTTAGGCAAAAATCCTGCCTAAAATAGGTCAAAAATTTTCTAAGTTAAAAATGTTTTGCACCCCTATTCCAAAAATCATAACTTGAGCTACAAGCTTCTTTTGAGGAAACTTTGTGAATCAAAGTTGTAGATTTTGCAATGGACTATAACTTTCATGTTTTGATTTTTCCTTGAATCCAAATGTATCTTGATGAAATAATGGGACAAAGTTAGGAAAAAATTAGGAATTTTCATAACTTAGAAAAATTCTAAGTTATGAAAATTCTTCATTTTAAACCCTAATTTGTGATTTTTGATTTCTTGATGAACAAGTTTCATAATTTGACATGTCTTGATGAAAAATAAATCTTGGCACTTGATTTTGACCAAAAAGTCAAAGTTTGACTTTTCAGTATACAGTCAAATTTGGCTCAGTTGACTGGAAAATTCATCTGTCAATCTTGTGCATTTGGGATCTTTTGAATTTGTTGAACATGTCAAGACAATGCCATTGAGTCCTTGAGTCCATATGTGAGCTTGGTTTGCCATTGGCTAGGTCAAACAGCCAAAAATTTCCTTTGTGCAGTCAAAACCCTAAAAATGACCATTTTGCCCTTTTGGTGATCTGATCAAATTTCTTGTGGATTTGTGATCCAAACTTGATAAAATGGTTCATATGAGTTCATAATGTTGATGAGGGTCAAAAATCATGAGGTTTGACTGTCAATTGACCACAGTTGACTTTTTCCCCAATACAGCTGATTTCTAGGTCAATTGTCCAATTGACTGGGCAAAGATTGGAATCAAGGCTTGAAACTTGGTATGGATGAACTTGTGAGTCCAACATGAAGCATGAAAGTCACTTTGGGCCTTTTGGGTCAGAACATCTTTGTGCAAACTCAAACCCTAATTTGGGTCAACAGTGCAAGGAGGAGTCTTGAGCAGGGCAAACCCTAGCTTGATCTTGAGCTCCAAGGGTCTTGTGGTGAGAAAATGTTGAGGAAATGGGAGGGCAAATTTTGGGGTACAACAGTTGCCCCTGTTCAATCTTCTTGAAACTGGAGAGTTAGATTGGCAGGTTTGCCTTTCGCGACTCGAAGGTAAAAGGAGATTGGACACTAGAGTGCCCGGAAATTTGCACTCGCATGCTGGAGCATCAGCAATGTGATGTCGGGAATGGGCTTATAGATGCCATTTGGAGAGATGGTGGATAGGGGTATGGGCTTATATATTCCATCTGGAGACGTGACAGAACCTTGTCGGGAATGGGCTTATAGATGCCATTTGGAAGTGTTGATCGCGTAAGAGATTCCTTAGCGAAAACTTGTGTATTTTGAGAAAGGAAGATGGTTTCCTGGCCTGTTACAGGTGTTGATCTTCAAACTCTTCATGTAGACATGCCCTGGCTAGATACAGGAGTCGAATCCACAATTAGTTGCTCACAGATGTGCCTTGGCTAGATACAGGAATCGAATCTGGAACTTCAAAAAGGTTGCTTACAGACGTGCCCTGGCTGGATACAGGTATCGAATCTCTAAACTGTTTATGCAGATATGCCCTGGCTGGATACAGGTATCGAATCTACAATCAATCACTCACAGATATGCCCTGGCTAGATACAGGAATCGAATCTGGAATTGGTCGTCTACAGATATGCCCTGGCTGGATACAGGAACCGAATCTGGAAATTGCAAAAGGTTGGTAGAGATAGCTTTCCTGGCTAGATACAGGTGTAAACCTCTGACCTGAGAATGAAATATAATTTCCTGGCCTGTTACAGGGGTTGATCTTCAAACTCTTCATGCAGATATGCCCTGGCTAGATACAGGTATCGAATCTACAATCAATCACTCACAAATGTGCCCTGGCTAGATGCAGGAATCGAATCTGGAATTGCGATAGTTGATAGTAATCATCTTTGGATTGACCTTTTCCTGAAAAGGCAAGTCATTAGTTGCATGCAATGTCATGATGTATGAAATGCATGATGTCATGATGCTCAAAATGAGATAGTGTTGTATGCACTTTATCATGTATGTAAGAAAGATGTATGAAATGTGAAATGTCTATGAATGTATTTTCGTCTGAGAAAATAAATCCTTGACGAATGTCGGGAGCTTGTTAAATCCTGGGCTGATGTTGAAGAGTAGAGTTCTTCGTTTCCGCTGGGGATGATGGTTGCAAGAATAAACCGGTAGGAGAAGATGACTCCGTTGGGGAATAAACTTGTTGGAGAGATTACTCTGCGGGGAATAAATCTGAGGGGAATAAAACAGGTGAAGAGATTACTCTGCGGGGTATTACTCTGTGGGAAGAGATACTTCGCTGAGGTTTTGATGAAAGCTCCGCTGGGGATTCCACTGATAAGTTATGTTGGGGAATTTGATGAACTCCGCTGGGGAATAGGAAGAACTTTGCCGAGGACGATCTTTCCGTGGTAATTAGCTGAGGGTAACCCAGTTATACCCTGGTGGGGAACTAATCTCTGAATAAAGCCGGGGAGACGCATTTGTTCTCTGCGGGGGATAAGCTTCCAGAATCTACTGGGGATAAGGATTCCACTCTCCTGGGGAAACTTTTCAGACTGTACTGGGGTGTTGGTATTCCTCCGGGGAACAATCTTATATTAAGACTGCCGGGAATGCTTGCCGAGGAATGCCTATACTCCGTTGGGAAATGTTGAGATCTTCTGGGGATGCCCAACTTCCTTTAGGCTGACAGACTAACTCTGCTTAAGGAGAGTACCACTGACTTGTTAGGGGAATATTATGCCTTTTCGGGGCTGACGGGAGACCAACTCTGCCTGGGGAGAGTATTGCTGAATCTTGTCTTACTCTGTGGGGAGTCGAGGTGACTTGGTTGCGCTCTTCAGCCGAACCTACCTTGGTACCTTGATGCACAGAGCAACTAGACCACTTGGACAATTCTAAATTGCCCCTGTTTCTGATGTCATCTGTAATTAGTCCTTTGTTTCGCATGCAACTATTCATGATTAGCAATTAATTCCAAATGCATATATCAAAAATGAACATTGGACATTCTTCGCAAAACAAAATAGAAAAAAGGAAAAACAATGGATAATTTGTCTGAAAAATTGAACTTGTATTGATTTTGAAATTTGCCTGTAAATAGGCGTTTTTGTACAAGAGGCTGACGTCCTAGTAAGAGAATGCCGCCGAGTAAAATAGAGTTTATACATTTTTGAAAAGGAAACAAAACAGCTATTTGAAAAATAATCCCACTGGGTTCCAACTCTGCTATCGCCTTTATGTCTTCAAGCGTCTCATCACTTTGCTGTTTAGTTGAAGATGAAGCTGATTGATCGATGCCGAAGTCTGATAGTTGATGTCGAATTCTGGATGCAAGGTGATCCAATGAGACATAGTATTACGCTTTATCCCTAACTTTTGCCTGGACCTCCCTTTCGGGTTTTCAGTCCACCGGGATACCCATTTTTGCCCAAGCCTCCTTTTCAGGTTTTCGACTTGCCGGGTGTACAGATTTTTTTCATTTTCATCCCTTATTTTTGCCCGAACCCTTTTGGTTCACCGGGAAGCCCTTATTTTTGCCTAGGTGTGTCAACCTAGCGGGTCTTTAATTCATGCGTAGTATCTTTTTACTATGTCTGCATTGGCGGGGTGAGGAAGGTCGTCACCATCCATGGTGGTTAGGATCATAGCTCCTCTTGAGAAGATATGTTTAACCACAAATGGCCCTTCGTACGTAGGGGTCCATTTTCCCCTGGGATCACTTTGAGGAAGAATGATGCGCTTGATTACCAGGTCTCCGACTTGATACTCTTGTCGTCTGACCTTCTTGTTAAATGCTCTGATCATCCGTTTTTGGTACATCTGACCATGACAAATAGCAGTGAGTCTCTTTTCGTTAATTAGGTTTAATTGATCAAGTCGGGTCTGGATCTAGTCATCTTTGCTCAAACCTGCATCCTTCATTATCCGGAGAGAGGGTATCTGGACTTCAATAGGCAAGACTGCCTCTATGCCATAGACCAAGGAAAAGGGAGTTGCCCCTATTGACGTCCGTGCTGAGGTACGGTACCCATGAAGAGCAAACGGTAACATTTCGTGCCAATCTTTGTAGGTCACTGTCATCTTCTGCACAATCTTCTTGATATTCTTATTTGCTGCTTCTACAGCCCCGTTCATCTTCGGCCGGTAGGGAGAAGAGTTGTGGTGATGTATCTTGAATTACTCGCAGAGCTCAGTGATCATCTTGTTGTTGAGATTGGTACCATTATCCGTAATGATCCTCTCAGGTACACCGTATCGACAGATCAGGTTATGCCGAATGAACCGTGCCACGACGTTCTTGGTTACGGTAGCGTCAGAAGCTGCTTCATTTTTCATTCATAAACCTAAACCTAACTCTTCCTAGATTGAGAGGTAGAAGTCCATGAACTTACCTATTCATCTTGGATCGTGTATGACAATGGAGGCACTTTCAAGGCAATGTGAGGACTTGTACAGCTTGCTTGAAGTTCAGGGATGCTTCTCCAATACTTGGTGTGCTTTGAATCTTGCTGAATCACTCCATGGAATTCAACCTGCAAGAGAGAAAAATGAAAATGGCAAACTATGTTATGGCTGTTACAGTTCCAGTTCAATGCTAGGAATAGTTTGTATGGATGTTATGGAAGGTGTATGAAGTGGTTTGGATGAAAATGCACGATGGAAATGAGCTGGCTAAGTCAAAGTGCAGAATGCCCTGTTTTTGTGCAGCAAGATGGTGTTTCTGTGCTTGAGGAGGTTTTGGAAGTGGTTGGCTCGTGTTTCAGATCCGGCTTGATGTTTAGAATGTGTTCAACAAGTTTGTTTTGGCTTGTGTTGACAGGAATGAGAGATGATGTTAGTTATGCAATGTTTCTTCTCTCTTAAGAAAAGTTTGTCAACTTGGTTTCTAGGCTACCACAGGCCCCTCAAGTATGCTGCACAAATCACCCTTGATCAGTGGACTTTGCTCATGAATTTGTGCCTCAAAGATCTGCATTGTACCTCATAGATTGTAAACTTGACATAAAGTTCACCTTTTCAAAAATGGCTAAGTTACTTTTTCTAATTATGGATTAAATTGGCATGTAATGGTTAAACACATAAGATAAGGCTTGAAAACAAAGGATTTGCATTAAATTATTGAGTGTGGATGAGATAAAAGGCCTGTAATGTAGCTTGCACATGCTGAGTTCAAAAATGCCTAAGTTATGAACATGAAAATGGCCATGAACAAAGTGACTTTTGCCCATATTGACAAATTCGATTCTCCCTGACCACAAGGTTGTTTGATGAGTTCTTGGACAATTTGGAAAGCTTGGAATGTGTACTACAATCCATATTTGTAATGAAAGTTGAAATTCCAAGTGTAAGCATGTGAAAAGTGGCCATGAAGTTAGGCAAAAATCCTGCCTAAAATAGGTCAAAAATTTTCTAAGTTAAAAATGTTTTGCACCCCTATTCCAAAAATCCTAACATGAGCTACAAGCTTCTTTTGAGGAAACTTTGTGAATCAAAGTTGTAGATTTTGCAATGGACTATAACTTTCATGTTTTGAGTTTTCCTTGAACCCAAATGTATCTTGACGAAATAATGGGACAAAGTTAGGAAAAAATTAGGAATTTTCATAACTTAGAAAAATTCTAAGTTATGAAAATTCTTCATTTTAAACCCTAATTTGTGATTTTTGATTTCTTGATGAACAAGTTTCATAATTTGACATGTCTTGATGAAAAATAAATCTTGGCACTTGATTTTGACCAAAAAGTCAAAGTTTGACTTTTTAGTATACAGTCAAATTTGGCTCAGTTGACTGGAAAATTCATCTGTCAATCTTGTGCATTTGGGATCTTTTGAATTTGTTGAACATGTCAAGACAATGCCATTGAGTCCTTGAGTCCATATGTGAGCTTGGTTTGCCATTGGCTAGGTCAAACAGTCAAAAATTGCCTTTGTGTAGTCAAAACCCTAAAAATGACCATTTTGCCCTTTTGGTGATCTGATCAAATTTCTTGTGGATTTGTGATCCAAACTTGATCAAATGGTTCATATGAGTTCATAATGTTGATGAGGGTCAAAAATCATGAGGTTTGACTGTCAATTGACCACAGTTGACTTTTTCCCCAATACAGTTGATTTCTAGGTCAACTGTCCAATTGACTGGGCAAAGATTGGAATCAAGGCTTGAAACTTGGTATGGATGAACTTGTGAGTCCAACATGAAGCATGAAAGTCACTTTGGGCCTTTTGGGTCAAAACATCTTTGTGCAAACTCAAACCCTAATTTGGGTCAACAATGCAAGGAGGAGTCTTGAGCAGGGCAAACCCTAGCTTGATCTTGAGCTCCAAGGGTCTTGTGGTGAGAAAATGTTGAGGAAATGGGAGGGCAAATTTTGGGGTACAACAAAAACAAAAACAAAACAAAAGATCATAGTCCCTCGATGACGCTATCTAGGTTGCCTAAGCAAAAATGATCAAGTCCCTTAAGAAAATTGCCAAAAAAAATACTTGACACCATTGCTATCATGGTCTGTACGATGACCCGCGCCTGTCCCGTTTAACATCCTAACACAAGGCTGTTCACCAAATACAATGGTGAAACAACACTGTTAAAAGGGTTAAAAACATAAGAAAGATCTTTGAGTAAAATAGGGTAGACAACTCTTGGTCACTTGATCAAAGCTTGCAAAAACATCCTTTCTATCTTCAAAACACACTTCACAACACAATTTCAAAACCCTACTTTCAAACATTGAAAACTTTTCAAAAGACTAAAACACCTTTGTATACATTCAAACAAGAATCATTACAACGGTTGCCACAACGATGGCCTCTTTTCAAAACATCTTTCAAAACCACACACAAAGCACCATTTCAAACAATTGAAGAGCACAATTTCAAACAATTGAAAAGCAAAGCAAGTGATCTAAGCAAGTAACTAAGAGCCCATGGATAACCATGGATAGAAAGGGTGCTAACACCTTCCCTTTCTATAATCTACTCCCCAAACTCAAGAAAACATTTCAAAGGTCTTTCCTGTGCTTTTTGACCTTTCCTTAGGATAAAATAAAAAGTCGGTGGCGACTCTTGCTAAACCGAAACATTTGCGAACACAAACGCAAAATCCCAAGTCAGTTCTCCCACCGTATCACAGAACTGGCGACTCTGCTGGGGAAATACTTTAAAAGTGGAGTAACCTTAGGGCTTAGATCACCCTTTTCATGATTGTTGTTTGCTTTGATTGTTTTACATTTTCTTGTACCCCAAAATTTGCCCTCCCTTTTTCATAAGAAATCACAACTTCAGGGTTTTCCCTGATCTTTCAAGATTGGCCCAAGAATCGGTCAAACAGACTTATCTTTGGCAGTAAATCCAGAATTAGGGTTTTCACTGATTTTTGTTGAGATTGGCTCAAGAATCGGTCAAACAGACTTTTCTTTGACAGTAAATCCAGAATTAGGGTTTCCACTGATTTTTGTTGAGATTGGCTCAAGAATTGATCAAGCAGACGTTTCTTTGACAATAATCCAGGATTAGGGTTTGCGCATGCATTTCTCAGAAAAAATTGAATCCACAGTATTTCAATTGACTGTTACATTATTTTTACGCTTGTTCAAGATTGTTGTTTGTTTCTCAAGAACCTAAACATCTGGGATAGGAGCTGAGGCTTTTGTTTGAAACATTGAGGCATTGGTTTGATCAGTGAAGTGAAAGGTGTGTGGAATGTTTGTTTGTTTAACTGTACAAAGCATATGATTAGTTGGAATGCCAGACGTATTATGATTAATGCGAGATTGCGAGACGGCAAAGTTTGTTGATCATTTATTTCATCTGGATTAAAGTTATTGGGATACATTTCCATTTATTTTAATTCAAGAGATTAAAATAATTAAATAGACAGTGCAAAAGAAAGAATGAAATATTTGACAAAGACTTTTATTTATTTATTTCAAATATCGTTACAAATGTTATTCGAATATTGTAAATTTATAATACAATGTTTACAATAATGTTTATTACAATAAATGAAAAGAAAATAAATCTAAAAGCCTAAAATCTCTTGGAATCTTTGATCTTCTACTGCTTCTTCCATTATCCAACTGGTATTTACCTGCAAAGACAGAAAAAGAAATCAGTGCAGTTAAATTGAAAAGCATTTTCAAGCAGATAAATATAAAGTCATCCTTAAAGCTTGTTGCCCGGAATCAGATTGTTTTTTGGTTTCATCATGTTTTACTCGTCCTCTTTGCAAATCACAAGAAGATTTCTCTTCTTGGTTCACAAAGAGGAAAGTAAAATAATTTGCAAAGCATACAATCAATTAAATGCAAAGATACAAGGCACAAGGCTGCACACAAAGAACGCACAAGGCTGCACAATGTCAAACTGAACAACGAATTGCATTAGTAAACCAAAAGCAAACCAAGTTGCACAAAAGCAAACTAAGTACACAAAGCTGTCCAAACCAAGTACACTAAGCTGTCAAACCACAAGCTATCAAAAAGAACAATGCAGGAAATCTGGAAGAAAGTACATAATGCAGGAGAAGAACCAAAATACAAGCAAACGGGCTTGTCAAAAACATCTCATCATATTCTGGCCAAAACAAGCTTTTCAGAATAAAAAAGTACATTAAGCAATTTACAAATGCTTTATGGAGAGAGAAAGAGGGAGTGAAGTAGGTTTTGCAGTTTGGCGGGCTGTACAAAAGCAATGAGAAAGAAAATAAATATAACAGTTTTAATAGTTCAGAGGGAGGGGGCCACAAACTGCAACTGAAAGCAAAACAGAAGCAAAAACTGCCTCAGAACCATACAAACTTGCACAACGAAAACACAACCTGCAAGTTATCAAACTGCTTGTAAACACAAGCATAACAAGACAGCCTGCTTTCAAAACCATTCAAACAGGTTTAACAAAAGTCTCAAACCTGCCTTCCAAATCCAGAAGTAAGACAGCCTGCCTTACCAAAAGATAAAAACACTATAGACAAACAAACTGCATAAGCTTGCTTCCAACAAACAAACTGCATAAGCTTGCTTCCAACAAACAAAACACTAAAACCATCAAAAAAATCAAAAATCACATGAGCCTGTCAAGCAAGCACAACAAGCCTGTCTAAAGTTCATCAAACTGCCAAATCACAAACTTACAGCCTGCATATCAAACTCAAATCCAAGCTAACAACAAGTCCTTTTTCAGAATACACATGTTTATCACAGAATAAACAAGGTATTCAAAGAATAAGAAGAAAGATGCAGAAGCGATAAACGAAACAGAAACAAATAAGCAAGTCTCAGAACATACATTCCTCACCAACAAGTTTCAACAGCAACATGAAGAGAACAACAAACAATCTTCAGAATAAAATTCATCATCAGAATCAACAAAGCCCACAAAGAGGAAGAAAAAGCGAAACAACCAAGAAGTCTCAGAACATGAGTTTCATCATCAACAGTCAGTAGCCAATAACCAAAAAAACAAACAGAGTTCATCATTAAGATTCAAATCATCAAGCCAACAAAGAAAAACATATCAAAAGCAATGTTTCAGACTTGATCATCACTAACATAGAAAAAGAGAAGAAGAAGAGAAGATTCAGAAGCAGATTGATATAGAGTTTTCAGAGTATACATCATCATCAAACGATTCAAAGAGAAAGATATAGAGATACCGGAAAGGTGAGCTAGCATCATCATCACGCTCCTCCTCTTCCAGCCACCGAGAGCACCACCATTCCGACCCTTCGTCCATTCCCCAGAGACGAAGCCACCAAGGTATCAGTTTCCCTCTTTCTTTTTCTACATCACCATATCATAAACATCAAAGGTTAAAGCTTTGTAAAATGATAACATGCAAGAGTAAAACCTAAACCCTAAAACGCGCTTAGAACGAATTTGTTACCTTTCAAATCGCCGCCCTGTGTAGTCACGGAGGGGAGAGGGTGGAGGTAGTGCTCTGGCGACTGGAAGCTTGGAGAGAGGAATCAAAAGCCCCATGGTTTGAGAGAGACGAAGAGGACGAAGACGAGAGGAGAGGAGCGCCGATGTACAAAGCAAACCCTAGTTCTGAAAACGTGAGGCGCAAACCCTAGACAAACTTGTTCAAACATCATGGGCCTCTGCCCAAGCCACAAAACCCCTAAGCCCAGATGCTTTCTAACGCGTACCCCCCCCCCTTATTCTCCTTCATTCTTGTTTTCATTTGGGCCAAGCCACAAAACATAAGGCCCATCATCTTTCCCTTTCATTTCTTCTTAATTAATATTCAAGCTTTCTAATAAATTTACTTTTGTTTAGAAAAATTAATACTTTTCTTTCTATGTATTCTAAAAAAAACTTTTGTTTTGTTAATAGTAAAACAGAAATAATAAATAAAAGTTTGTTTTGATACATTTTCTTTAATATTTATATAATAAATTTTAAATATAAAAGAATACTTGGTTTAATTAATCTTTTTATATAAATTTATAAAAACATTAACAAAAATACAAGAAAATAATAATTATACTTAATCTTTTTAGGTTAATATTTTATTTGATCATTTGTAAATAAATACACGCATCTCATACTTCTTTGATTTCCATCATCTTACACTTTGTCATATTTTTTATATTTGAATTGCGTCGATTCAATCTGGTTGGAACATAATACTTGGACATTATTATTCTGATAAGACTCATCCCCATTTGTAAACATTTGTACCCCCATCCCCGGATACTTATTTGTAATAACTTAGACTTTAAATTCCCGCAATTTATCGCTTTCCATATACTATATAGTAATTAGGGTTTGTATGAGAAGATTCAAAATCAACCGCTAGATGACCTAACACAAGATAAATACATGATAATCAATACACAATTCACACTTGCACCTCTAGGGTAACCTCTCTTGTTGCCTCGGAAATGCAATCATGTCCCTCGAGTATGAGACACTCTAGCTAATGTCCCTTCGATAAACAAATATCGTAGTACCTCGATGACCCTCGATGTTTCCTTCGATAAAACGATCTCGTCCCTTACAAAATTACTAGAGCATCTCACAAGTTGCCTTCAATGATTGTATACGATGACCCGCGCCTGTCCCGTTTAACATCCTAACGCAAGGTTGTTCACCAAATACAATGGTGAAACAACACTGTTAAAAGGGTTAAAACATAAGAAAGATTTTTGAGTAAAATAGGGTAGACAACTCTTAGTTACTTGATCAAAAATCTTGCAAAACATCCTTTCCATTTTCAAACACACTTCACAACACAACTTCAAAATAATTTCAAAACAAACTTTCAAAACATTGAGTTATCTTTTCAAAAAGACACACACCTTTGTATATATTCAAACAAGAATCATTACAAAGGTTGCCTAGACAAGGCATATTTTTCAAGACATTTTCAAAACCACACACACAAAGCACCATTTCGAACAATTGAAAAGCAAAGGCAAGTGATCTGAAACGAGTAACTAAGAGCCCATGGATAACCATGGATGAAAAGGGTGCTAGCACCTTCCCTTTTCATAATCTACCCCCCGAACCCAAGAAAACATCTCAAAGGTCTTTCCTGTGCTTTTTGACCTTTCCTTAGGATAAAATAAAAAGTCGGTGGCGACTCTTGCTAAACCGAACAAGTGCGAACACAAACGCAAAATCCCAAGTCAGTTCTCCCACCGTATCACAGAACTGGCGACTCTGTTGGGGAAATATTTTTAAAGTGGGGTTACCTTAGGGTTTTAGATCACCTTTACATGCTTACCTTGATTGCTTTTTATTGCTTTACTTTTTTTTTGGTTCCTTGTTTGGGTTTGTTTTAAATCCTACACCCGGATTTGGGGGCACCTTTTAGGTAAGTAGCAATAAACTGTGAGGGAACTGTGCGGGGTATACCGACATGGTTGAAGCAGTAGCTACGTTAGTGTGACATATTTGTGGGTACCGGTAGCCTTTGAGTTAATCAAAGAGAATACGGGGCCGCTGAGTGATGTCGTGAAGCACTAACGAACTCTTAGAACCTTACTTGACCATCTTGGCCTTTTTAGGGGTAGTGAGATGACCGACTTTGGTGCAGTCCGAAGTTGGTAGATACTCGATACTACACTCATTGAGGATTGTTTTCTTGGAATATTTTGGTCTCCAGTTAAGTGGCTAAACCAAAACAATGAACCTAGAAAATAATCCAGTGATATTGAGCTCCTTAGAACCTGGTTTCTATCTTAGGACAGGTTGAGCCAACTAACTTCAAGAGGGTACTTACCTACAAACCCCATGAAAGCCTAAGCCTAAGGAGTTGTTTGCTTTGTGTGAATATAATTACTTGTATATACATATACATAACATCATAACATCATACCATAGCATTTTCAATAACCATTTCAAGGATCTCGAGGGTCTTTTGATGCAGGGTCACGTTGAATCAGACGTCTACCAAAGGGCAAGAAGTTTCATTTTCCTCTAAACAAACACCGTCAAAGATCAAGTACAACAACTTGAATAAGGGGCTATGACCCACTCGACATGGTGAGCTTGATTCTCGTGGAGAGACATCCACCGATACAAAGCTCTCCAATCAAAGATGTTGATCGAAGTTCAATCTCTAACATTTCTCTTGTGTTTACCCCGAGAGATTCTTGAAAACATGCATCCACATATCATGCATTATAACAGGTTTTCCTTTTCAGGTTTCCTTATTCTCCTACTGTTTATTTCAGTAGAGATGGATCTAGAGAGGACTGTCAAAGATATCCAGGATCAAAATGCTCAACTTCAAGAAATGTTCTTAAACCTGTCCCAGGGGCAAGAAGAAGTGAAAGCTCTCCTCACATGGGGCATGGTCCTAGGGGATTCAGGCAGTGTCAGGAATGATCAGTTGGAAGAACTACAGTTTGAGCTGGCCACAATGAAGATCCAGATGATGGGACAACTGGTGGGCCAGATGGCTCTCATTCAAGACCTGGCTCAAAGAAAAGAGGAGCTCAGGGTTCTCGTCAACAAACTGCTTCGAGATAACCAAGTGGGACAAACAACTAGGGTTGAAGATCAAGTCATCATTCAACCTCCTTTGAGACAAGAAGACAAGGGAAAAGCTCCCCAACTTGCCTCGGAGTCACAATCCCATCAACAACCTCGCCAGCGTCAACGGGGTAATCGGTGTAAGCAAAATACGTCTGGAAGACAGTTCACTGAGACCGACATACCATCATCTCTAATACTGAAACGCTTGTTGGAGGTCAATCTGCTTGCTTTAAGGGATCCTATTCGGAATCCCAATACCTCTACTCCTAGCTATCACCCCGACGCGTTTTACGTATACCACTCCCATAGTCCTGGACATGACACCGATGACTGTTGGGCTTTGAAAAACAAGATCCAAGACTTGATTGACGACGGAGTGCTGGAATTCATGCCGGATGGCGAGATGAAAATCTTCCGCTAAGGGTTCTCCACATGAAATGACAAAGCTCGAACTGAGAGACTTTCATTCCATTTGAATTTTCAAGTTGTAATTTCTTTTGTTATTCAAACAATTATCTGTTGATGTCAAACTTTGTTTCATTAATGCATTGCATATGTTTGTCTTGAATTCATCCTTTCGTTTTCACTATTCTTATGCTTCTTACTTTCTTTATGATATTTAACTCTTGATAAAAAAAAGCTACAAGCCTTTAGATGGAGGATGACGAAACAATACCATAATCTCATACAGTATGCTTTTGAACAGACCTTGCTGACGATGTACAGGCGTTTCTTTCAAACCCTAAACATCGGAGTTATAAGGAAGATAATCCCTAGTCAACCCCCTTCGAGCCAAAGAAGTAGGAGTTTTCTGTTTTAAACACAAATTGAAACCTTTGATTAAAACCTGGGGCAGGATAGTCTCTCAGTTAACTCAAAAGATGCGCATGGAAGTCGCAAACTCTCAGTTCATAATACAACGAATGATATCAAAAAAGTTCCTTTGTAATCAAAAGACAGTGATGGTTCCTTATCTCATAGGCAGTCATTACCTCTCAAAAGAGAAAATCCCACTAAGCCAAAACCTATAAAAAAGGCTTAAGAAAGCTGGGGCATCCCGCTGACTGTAATCTCGAAAACAGGAATAGTCAGGAAAAAATTAGGGATAACGAATCAAAAAAAAGGTCATTACAAATCCTCAACAACATAAAAAAAATGTTGCAAAAATGATGACTGCCTTCCATAAAATTCAACTTGTGTGGACCATCACCGAAATGTCGTTCCAAATTCGAATAGAGTTCGACGCACAATTAACTAGGTATAGGATTGAAGGACATCACGAAGAGAGGGTGGGTACAAATATACTTTGAGCCTTTATCCTTTGTTTCTTAAATCGTGAACCAAGCCACATTACAACCCTTCGAAAGTCCTAATTGAAGCATGGGTTAGTTCGAAAGCATACTGTTACAAAAGGTATCCTGACTCCTGTAAGGCTTTGCCCTAAATCTTGTGTTGAATTTGTCTTATAAAAAGTTTTCTGCTAAGAAACGCATTTTTCAAAACTTCAAGACAAGCATAAACTTTGCATTATTTGAATATCATTGTTTGCACATGTTTATTTGTTTGACAGCGAAGAAATTCACAACAGTGAATGTTCGGAGGAACGAAAGCTCTCTCGGTGAATAAAATCACTTCAAGTGGGATGACACTTCCGTTACAAAAATCTCCTATCAACAAAAGGGGATTTGATATGGTATTGTCCAGTAAACCTGGGGCAGTCCAGTCAAGATTTCAACAAATCTTTCAAAGTTCAGTGAACCTGGGGCAGTCCGGTCAAGATTTCAAGAAATCTCTCAATTGCAGGATAACCTGGGGCAAGTCTCCCTCACCATCACTTGGGGCATTTAAACGTCAATCTCATCAAAGGGTTATGTACAGTCCAAGTTTCCTGGAAATACCACAAACATCTGATACTAGGGGCAGTGACGAATCTCTCCAAGATCTTTCTGAAAAGAAATTTAAGCGTCCTCGAGAAGTTCATCACCTCTCTAGCAGACCAACAATCATGGGTTTATTTCCCCAACATTTATCAAGGATTTATTCTCCAAAACAAATTACATTCCAAGTTGCACAATCGTTAAAAATTTCCTTCATCACCTGCTGGAAGTTACGGTCGTCATCAAAAATTCCTTCATCACCTGTTGGAAGCCACGGTCATTCAAAATTTCCTTCATCACCTGTTGGAAGTTACGGTCGTCATCAAAAATTCATTCATCACCTGTTGGAATTCACGGTCGTTAAAAATTTCCGTCATCACCTGTTGGAAGTTACGGTCGTCATCAAAAATTCCTTCATCACATGTTGGAAGTTACAGCCACCAACAGAATAACGGATAACTGAAGCTCCCAAAAAATCTGTTTCTCTCAAGAATGAAGATTCTCATCCTTGAAACCTCAGAAGATTGGTATACTCCCAACTTCCTGACCCTTAACAGAATGAATATTCTCATCCTTAAAACTTCAGAAGATTGGTATACTCCCAACCTCCTGACCCTTAATAGAATGAAGATTCTCATCCTTAAAACCTCAGAAGATTGGTATACTCCCAACCTCCTGACCCTTAACAGAATGAAGATTCTCATCCTTGAAACCTCAAGAGATTGTATACTCCCAACCTCCTGACCCTTAACAGAATGAAGATTCTCATCCTTGAAACCTCAAGAGATTGGTATACTCCCAACCTCCTGACCCTTAACAGAATGAAGATTCTCATCCTTGAAACCTCAGAAGATTGATATACTCCCAACCTCCTGACCCTTAACAGAATGAAGATTCTCATCCTTGAAACCTCAAGAGATTGGTATACTCCCAACCTCCTGACCCTTAACAGAATGAAGACTCTCATTCTTGAAACCTCAGAAGATTGGTATACACCCAATCTTATGACCCAAGACCTGAATGAAGATTCTCATTTTGGCTTCCCCAGTAGATTGGCATACACCCAACCTCCTGATATTCCCGACAGAATGAAGATTCTCATTTCTCAAAGTGGTATAACATCTGAATTGCTGATATTCCCGACAGAATGAAATTTCTCATTCTTAAAGCGGCATACAACCTAAACCTGAACTTCTTCCAGACAGGAATAAGCTTTCTCCATAATCCTGAGTTTTACTCTCCAACAGGATAACTACTTTTTATCAGAGTGGCTATTCCCCACAGATTTCTTATTCCCCAAGCAGAATGAAGACTCTCATTCTCAGTACCTCATAGAGTATTCACCATCCCCAGTGAAGATCTCCTCAAAACAGGAATCCCCAGTAGATTGGCATACAACCCAAACTCCTGATTTCCCCAACAGTGGTCCAAGGACTTCTCATTTTCAACGATCAAAGGATTTTCAATCCCCAGCAGCAGTCAAGGATTTACTTTCCCCGGTAGCAGTCAAAGATTTCATTATCCAGGATTTATTTTCCTCAGCAAGACAGTTACTCAGCTTATATGCGCATCCATTACATCCATATCATAAACATTTATGAAGTACAGTTCACTGCATCATACATATCATGCAACATAACTTCGTGTTTTAGCTAACATTTTACCCTTTTCAGGATAAGATTAAAAGGCTATCATTAAAAATTATTCGGATACAATATGGATACACCCCAGACACGGCGGTCATTCTATTACTCATTCAAGAACTTCAAGTCAAAATACAGTACGGATACACCCCAGACATGGCGGTCATTCTACTACTCATTCAGACTTCAGCAATCAGATACAGACTAGATACGCTCCAGACACGGCAGCCATTCTATCTCTCATTCAGATTCAACTATCAACTACAAGTTCAGATACGCTCCAAACACGGATGTTGTTCTGGACTTTACACCAGCAGTTTGATTCCCCCAGTGCAGTCGCCACGGAAGTTATTCTATCACTTATTCAGATCCCAGTTACAGTACGGATACACTCCAGATGCGGCAGTCATTCTGATATTCATTCAAAATTCAAATACAGTTACAGCTCGGAAACGCGCCAGACACGGCGGCCATTCTATCTCTCATTCAGATTCAACCCTCAGATCTCAGTTACAGTCTCAGATACACTCCAAACACGGAAGTCATTCTGCTACTCATGCAGACCTCAACTTCTGAAAACAGTTTACAGATTCTCCAAACACGGATGTTAATCTATCAGATTCAACTTTTGAAAACTGTTTATGGATGCTTCCCAACATGGATGTCAATCTATCACTTATTCAGATCCCAGTTACAGTCTCAGATACACTCCAAACACAGAAGTCATTATGCTACTCATACAGATCTCAAATTCAGATACAATACAGATACACTCCAGACACGGCAGTCATTCTGATATTCATTCAAAATTCTAATACAGTTACAGTCTCAGATACGCTCCAAACACGAAAGTCATTCTGCTACTCATACAGACCTCAACTTCTGAAAACAGTTTACGGATTCTCCAAACACGGATGTTAATCTATCGCTTGTTCAGACTCAACTTCTGAAAACAGTTTACAGATTCTCCAAACACGGATGTTAATATATCGCTTGTTCAGATTCAACTTCTGAAAACAGTTTACGGATTCTCCAAACACGGATGTCAATCTATCGCTTGTTCAGACCCCTAGCTCAGAGATGTTCCAAACATGGATACCTTTCTGATACTCACCCACTCACCTACGACATACAGTTCAACAAACATTCTTGGATGGCATCTTTAAGCCCATCACCGACAAGATTCTGTCACATCTCCAAATGGATTCTTTAAGCCCATTCCTCAACTATGCTTTGACGAGTGCAAATTTTTGGGCACTCTAGTGTCCAATCATCTTTTACCTTCGAGTTGCAAAAGGCAAACTCGCCAATCTAACTCTTCAAGTTCAAGAAAATTGAACAGGGGCAACTGTTGTACCCCAAAATTTGCCCTCCCTTTTTCACAAGAAATCACAACTTCAGGTTTTTCCCTGATCTTTCAAGATTGGCCCAAGAATCGGTCAAATAGACTTATCTTTGGCAGTAAATCCAGAATTAGGGTTTTCACTGATTTTTGTTGAGATTTGCTCAAGAATCGGTCAAACAGACTTTTCTTTGACAGTAAATCTAGAATTAGGGTTTCCACTGATTTTTGTTGAGATTGGCTCAGGAATTGATCAAGCAGACGTTTCTTTGACAGTAATCCAGGATTAGGGTTTGCGCACGCATTTCTCAGAAAAAATTGAATCCACAGTATTTCAATTGACTGTTACATTATTTTTACGCTTGTTTAAGATTTATGTTTGTTTCTCACAAACCTAAACATCTGGGATAGGAGCTGCGGCTTTTGTTTGAAACTTTGAGGCATTGGTTTGATCAGTGAAGTGAAAGGTGTATGGAATGTTTGTTTGTTTAACTGTACAAAGCATATGATTAGTTGGAATGCCAGACGTATTGTGATTAATGCGAGATTGCGAGACAGCAAAGTTTGCTGATTATTTATTTCATCTGGATTAAAGTTATTGGGATACATTTCCATTTATTTTAATTCAAGAGATTTAAATAATTAAATAGACAGTGCAAAAGAAAGAATGAAATATTTGACAAAGACTTTTATTTATTTATTTCAAATATCGTTACAAATGTTATTCGAATATTGTAAATTTATAATTTACAATGTTTACAATAATGTTTATTACAATAAATGAAAAGAAAATAAATCTAAAAGCCTAAAATCTCTTGGAATCTTTGATCTTCTACTGCTTCGTCCATTATCCAACTGGTATTTACCTACAAAGACAGAAAAAGAAATCAGTGCAGTTAAATTGAAAAGCATTTTCAAGCAGATAAATATAAAGTCATCATTAAAGCTTGTTGGCCGGAATCAGATTGTTTTTTGGTTTCATCATGTTTTACTCGTCCTCTTTGCAAATCACAAGAAGATTTCTCTTCTTGGTTCACAAAGAGGAAAGTAAAATAATTTGCAAAGCATACAATCAATTAAATGCAAAGATACAAGGCACAAGGCTGCACACAAAGAACGCACAAGGCTGCACAATGTCAAACTGAACAACAAATTGCATTAGTCAACCAAAAGCAAACCAAGTTGCACAAAAGCAAACTAAGTATACAAAGCTGTCCAAACCAAGTACACTAAGCTGTCAAAGCACAAGCTATCAAAAAGAACAATGCAGGAAATCTGGAAGAAAGTACAGAATGCAGGAGAAGAACCAAAATACAAGCAAACGGGCTTGTCAAAAACATCTCATCATATTCTGGCCAAAACAAGCTTTTCAGAATAAAAAAGTACATTAAGCAATTTAAAAATGCTTTATGGAGAGAGAAAGAGGGAGTGAAGTAGGTTTTGCAGTTTGGCAGGCTGGAAAAAAGCAATGAGAAAGAAAATAAATATAACAGTTTTAATAGTTCAGAGGGAGGGGGCCACAAACTGCAACTGAAAGCAAACCAGAAGCAAAAACTGCCTCAGAACCATACAAACTTGCACAACGAAAACACAACCTGCAAGTTATCAAACTGCTTGTAAACACAAGCATAACAAGACAGCCTGCTTTCAAAACCATTCAAACAGGCTTAACAAAAGTCTCAAACCTGCCTTCCAAAGCCAGAAGTAAGACAACATGCCTTACCAAAAGATCAAAAACACTATAGACAAACAAACTGCATAAGCTTGCTTCCAACAAACAAACTGCATAAGCTTGCTTCCAACAAACAAAACACTAAAACCATCAAAAAAATCATAAATCACATGAGCCTGTCAAGCAAGCACAACAAGCCTGTCTAAAGTTCATCAAACTGCCAAATCACAAACTTACAGCCTGCATATCAAACTCAAATCCAAGCTAACAACAAGTCCTTTTTCAGAATACACATGTTTATCACAGAATAAACAAGGTATTCAAAGAAGAAGAAAGATGCAGAAGCGATAAACGAAACAGAAACAAATAAGCAAGTCTCAGAACATACATTCCTCACCAACAAGTTTCAACATCAACATAAAGAGAACAACAAACAATCTTCAGAATAAAATTCATCATCAGAATCAACAAAGCCCACAAAGAGGAAGAAAAAGCGAAACAACCAAGAAGTCTCAGAACATGAGTTTCATCATCAACAGTCAGTAGCCAATAACCAAAAAAACAAACAGAGTTCATCATTAAGATTCAAATCATCAAGCCAACAAAGAAAAACATATCAAAAGCAATGTTTCAGACTTGATCATCACTAACATAGAAAAAGAGAAGAAGAAGAAGAGAAGATTCAGAAGCAGATTGATATAGAGTTTTCAGAGTATACATCATCATCAAACGATTCAAAGAGAAAGATATAGAGATACCGGAAAGGTGAGCTAGCATCATCATCACGCTCCTCCTCTTCCAGCCACCGAGAGCACCGCCATTCCGACTCTTCGTCCATTCCCTATAGACAAAGCCACCAAGGTATCAGTTTCCCTCTTTCTTTTTCTACATCACCATATCATAAACATCAAAGGTTAAAGCTTTGTAAAATGATAACATGCAAGAGTAAAACCTAAACCCTAAAACGCGCTTAGAACGAATTTGTTACCTTTCAAATCGCCGCCCTGTTTAGTCACGGAGGGGAGAGGGTGGAGGTAGTGCTCTGGCGACTGGAAGCTTGGAGAGAGGAATCAAAAGCCCCATGGTTTGAGAGAGACGAAGAGGACGAAGACGAGAGGAGAGGAGCGCCGATGTACAAAGCAAACCCTAGTTCTGAAAATGTGAGGCGCAAACCCTAGACAAACTTGTTCAAACATCATGGGCCTCTGCCCAAGCCACAAAACCCCTAAGCCCAGATGCTTTCTAACGTGCACCCCCCCTTATTCTCCTTCATTCTTGTTTTCATTCGGGCCAAGCCACAAAACATAAGGCCCATCATCTTTCCCTTTCATTTCTTCTTAATTAATATTCAAGCTTTCTAATTAATTTACTTTTGTTTAGAAAAATTAATACTTTTCTTTCTATTTATTCTAAAAAAAACTTTTGTTTTATTAATAGTAAAAAAGAAATAATAAATAAAAGTTTGTTTTGATACATTTTCTTTAATATTTATATAATAAATTTTAAATATAAAAGAATACTTGGTTTAATTAATCTTTTTATATAAATTTCTAAAAACATTAACAAAAATACAAGAAAATAATAATTATACTTAATCTTTTTAGGTTAATATTTTATTTGATCATTTGTAAATAAATACACGCATCTCATACTTCTTTGATTTCCATCATCTTACACTTTGTCATATTTTTTATATTTGAATTGCGTCTGTTCAATCTGGTTGTAACATAATACTTGGACATTATTATTCTGATAAGACTCATCCCCATTTGTAAACATTTGTACCCCCATCCCCGGATACTTATTTGTATTAACTTAGACTTTAAATTCCCGCAATTTATCGCTTTCCATATACTGTATAGTAATTAGGGTTTTTATGCGAAGATTCAAAATCAACCGCTAGATGACCTAATACAAGATAAATACATGATAATCAATACACAATTCACACTTGCACCTCTAGGGTAACCTCGCTTGTTGCCTCGGAAATGCAATCATATCCCTCGAGTATGAGACACTCTAGCAAATGTCCCTTCGATAAACACAGATCATAGTCCCTCGATGACCCTCGATGTTGCCTTCGATAAAATGATCTCGTCCCTTACAAAATTGCTAGAGCGTCTCACAAGTTGCCTTCAATTATTGTATACGATGACCCGCGCCTGTCCCGTTTAACATCCTAACGCAAGGTTGTTCACCAAATATAATGGTGAAACAACACTGTTAAAAGGGTTAAAACATAAGAAAGATTTTTGAGTAAAATAGGGTAGACAACTCTTAGTTACTTGATCAAAAATCTTGCAAAACATCCTTGCCATTTTCAAACACACTTCACAACACAACTTCAAAATAATTTCAAAACAAACTTTCAAAACATTGAATTATCTTTTCAAAAAGACACACACCTTTGTATATATTCAAACAAGAATCATTACAAAGGTTGCCTAGACAAGGCATCTTTTTCAAGACATTTTCAAAACCACACACACAAAGCACCATTTCGAACAATTGAAAAGCAAAGGCAAGTGATCTGAAACGAGTAACTAAGAGCCCATGGATAACCATGGATGAAAAGGGTGCTAGCACCTTCCCTTTTCATAATCTACCCCCCGAACCCAAGAAAATATCAAAAAAGGTCTTTCCTGTGCTTTTTGACCTTTCCTTAGGATAAAATAAAAAGTCGGTGGCGACTCTTGCTAAACCGAACAAGTGCGAACACAAACGCAAAATCCCAAGTCAGTTCTCCCACCATATCACACATTTGTTTCTCTTGTTTGGGCTTGAAATCCTCCACCCGGATTTGGGAAACATTCATAGGTAAATAGCAATACGTTGTGGAAACTATGCGGGGAATACCAACATGGTTGAAGCAATAGCTATATTAGTGCGACATATTTGTGAGTATCGGTAGCCTTTGAGTCAATCAAAGAGAATACGGGGCCGCTGAGTGATGTCATGAAGCACTAATGAACTCTTAGAACCTTAATTAACCATCTTGGCCTTTTGTTAGGGGTAGTGAGATGACCGGCTTTGGTGCAGTCCAAAGTTGGTTGATACTCGATACTACACTCATTGAGGGTTGTTTTCTTGGGATATTTTGGTCGCTAGTTAAGTGGATAAACCAAAACAACGAACATGGAAAACAATCCAGTGATATTGAGCTCCTTAGAATCCGGTTACTATTTGTAGGACAGGTTTTGAGCCAACTAAACTCAAGAGGGTATTTACCTATGAAACCTCAGGCAAGCCTGAAACTAGGGTTTGGTGTGACTTGCTTGTACATGTGCTTGCGCATACATCATGAACATCATAAAGCATCATATGCATCCACTAACCATTTCAAGGGTTTGGATCTTCATCTTTGTTCTTGTTTTGTAGGTCATGGAATCTCTTCACAGGAAAACAATTCAAGTCAACCTTGTGAGAATCCCTCCTCAACTCAAGGAGCTTACTTCTAGGATTCCAGAGAATTCTCTCTTCAGTGAAAGACATGGTAGACTCCTCAACTTGGTCAACACCAACATTGAAGAAGACATGGTGAAAGTCCTCTTCCAGTTCTTTGACCCCCTACACCACTGTTTCACATTCCCTGATTACCAGTTGGTGCCTACTTTGGAGGAATTTTCTCAACTCTTGAGAATTCCTATTCTTAATCAACTACCCTACAACGGTACGGAAAAAGAACCAATGCCTCAAGATGTTGCTCAAGCATTACATTTTCAACCATCTGACATCAAGGGACATTGGGAAACCAGAAGTGGTGTCAAAGGTTTCTTGGCAAAGTTTGTGTTTGAGAAGGCACAAGATTGTTGGAATTCTCTGGATCTACAAGCCTTTTAAGAGATTGTGGCACTCCTTATCTATGGGTTGGTCTTGTTCCCAAACCCTGATCAGCTTATAGATGTGAATGCTGTCAAGATTTTCATGTCCAGGAATCCTATACCCACATTGCTTGGGGACATCCTACACTCATTTTACACACGAACAATGAGGAAAAGAGGTGTTCTCATGTGTTGTACTCCTCTCCTAGCAAGGTGGTTTATTTCTCACCTTCCACAATCAGTTTTGAGGAATGAGCAGGGTCTAAGGTGGTCACAACGATTGATGACCCTCACACAATCTGATGTACATTGGTGTTCTCGGTCTAGAGAAAATGTCATCATCATTGATTGTTGTGGGGAATTCCCTAATGTCCCACTACTTGGTATTAGGGGAGGCATTACCTACAACCCATGTCTAGCTTTGAGACAATTTGGATATGCTCGGAGGGATGGCCCGCATGACATGCTAATTCCTGACCTAGTTTTTGACTTCGACAACGATGCGCAAGGACTTCGACAAAGGTTCATTAGAGCTTGGAGGATGCCCAACAAGGTGGATAGTAAGACACTGGGGCACAAAAATTCCATCCCCCTTGAGCCTTACCTCAAGTGGGTACGAACCCGCGCCCAGAATCTTATGATGCCATACCATCACATTCTCCCCTTGATCAAAGAGCCTGTTATGGAAGGAGAGGTTCCATACACCATCCTACATCCTGACATGCCAACATCATGGGAAGAAATGCAAAAGAGTTGGATCCAACTCAAGGAAGAGCAGAATACTTTTGAAGCCAGCTTCTATGCCAGTGAGAAGAAGGTTTTGGAGCTTACCCGCCGACTTCATGAGGAGGAAACTCTCAACACTTACATCGCACCAAAGAGGATGCGCAATGTCTTTTTACATTAAGAATTTTGTAATATTTTGCCCATGGGGCACTTATGTACTAACAATTTCTTCTTAATATGACGTGCGTTCTTTTTGTTTGCAACAAATTTGAATTTCTGAATCCTTGAATGCATTACATGAATAACATACCATTCATCATATGCATAAACAGGTCTTCACACTAGGTTTCCTTATCTTTCTGCTGTTTATTTCAGCAAGATGGATTTGGAGCAGATGGTAAAGGATCTGCAGGCACAAAATTCACAATTCTAGCAACTCCTCATGACCTTGGCAAAGGGTCAAGAGGACCTCAAAGCTCTGTTGGAGAAGAATAAAGAGAAAAATAAAAAGAGATCTGGGGTAGCCGCTTTTGGAAGAAGGTTTGAAAGCAATGCTAGGAAAGTTCTTGAGTTCCCCTCAACGTCTGACGAAGGGGACGGTAAAGGGAAAGGGACTGTTGTACCTTCTGAGTCTGAGGTTGAAGAGGAGGAAGAGGAAGAAGACGAAGACTACTCCGAACAACGGTATCCTCCAGCGGATGATAAATATAAGAATCTTGAAGATAGACTGGCAGCCATGGAGTTGCAGAGGGTACCCGGTTTGGATTTTGAAGAATTAGGGTTGGTAGCTGGGATTGTTATCCCTCCCAGGTTCAAGGTGTCAACATTCGCCAAGTACGACGGCCTGTCTTGCCCAAAGATGCACCTGAGATCGTATGTCAGAAAAATCCAACCCCACTCATCTGATAAAGACCTCTGGGTACACTTTTTCTAAGACAGTTTGTTTGGCACGCAGTTGGATTGGTTCTATCAACTCGAGAGATCAAAGGTTCACAATTGGGAAGACTTAACAGCTGCTTTTTATCGTCAATATCAATGCAATGCTGATGTGGCGCCCACTCGTACTCAGTTACAAAGTATGGGGATGGCTTCCAATGAAGGGTTTAAAGAGTACGCCCAGAAGTGGTGTGATCTGGCTGGAAGGGTGCAGCCACCGTTATCAGATAGGGAGTTAGTTGACATGTTTTTGGGGAACCTGTCTGGCCCCTTTTTCAATCATCTAATCAGGAGTTCTTCCGCGGGATTTACTGAACTAATTTTGACCGGCGAAAGGGTCGAAGCCGGTATTAACAGTGGAAAGATTCAAAAGGATGCTTCTGCATCCACAGCTGTTAAGAAACCCTTCCCAGCTAAGAAGGAAGCATCTGCTGTGTATTCTCAGAAGGGTCAGGGAAGAACCGAGCGCCGGCCAACTGTAGGGGCTGTGATGATTCAAAACTCGTCAAATGATCAACCTCGTAACAATCAGTCAAGACCAAATCAACAACGGGTGGAAAGGCCACAATGACAGTTCACCCGAATCAACATGACGCCAGCTCAAGTACTCCCTCACTTGTTGAAGCTGAATCTTACCAGTTTGAAGGAAGCGCCAAAGAACCCTAACACCTCCTCTCTGTACTACCACTCCAATGCCAAATGTGCTTACCATTCTGACAGTGTTGGGCACGATACCAATAATTGTTGGGCGCTTAAGAACAAAATCTAGGATCTGATTGATTCCAAAGAAGTAGAATTTGATGCTCCTGAGAAGCCAAATGTTATATCTGCTCCGATGCCCAAGCACGTCCACAATGTTCATGCCGTTTTAGAAGACCTCCATGTTACTGATGTTGCCAATCTTTTGACTCCGTTGTTAGTAATTAAAGAGAAGTTGATAAGAGTCAGGATATTCCCAGGCTGCGGGAAGGACTGTTATTTTTGTTTGAACATACAAGGTGATTGCCCAATGTTGAAGTCAGGTGTCCAACGCCTGATGGATACCCAAGAGATACTTTTCCAAAAAACCCCTGTTGATACCTTCAATCCTGTTACTCCTACTACTTTTGCTACTTCAACCAACGATATTGCAATCATAACCATTTCTGACAATCCTCCCAAGGCTTGCAAAAGGCCTGTCAGAATTACACCCAACTCTAAATGTGTACCATTAAAGATCACCATGCCGGGACCTGTCCCGTACCAATCCAGCAAAATGATACCATGGAACTATGGAGGAGAAATCTTCTACCATGGTATCAAACAAATTGAGGCAGTCCAAGAAAATTCTGAAGAAGAAAACCCTTATATAGGGAACATTGCGGGTACAAGCAAGATAACCCGCAGCGGCCGGATCTTTTCACTGGAGATTACTCCCCCTCGAGCAGTTTTCGGACCCTTGAAAGCTTCTGTACCTGTTGGACCATCTGTGCAAGGCCCGGTGATTGAAGAATTGGATACTCCTGAAGTAAGACCATATGTTGATACTACCAATAAGGGTAAGGGGATACTAGAAGTGTCTGTCAGGACGAAGGCTCATGTTGTGGTTATCCCCGAAACCACTCAGAAAGAAATGGATGAAATCTTGAAAATAATCAGAAAAAGTGACTACGACGTTGTGGAACAGCTAGGGCAGACCCCTTCTAAAATTTCAATGTTGTCTCTTCTACTCTGTTCTGAGGCCCATGATAAGGCCCTAATCAAATTCTTGAAGGCGGCATATGTACCCCAAGAGACTTCGGCTGACCAGTTTCAGGAATGTGTGGCCAGTCTTACTGCTGATAATGGCCTGGGCTTTTCCGATGCTGACTTGACTCCCAAAGGAAGAAAACACAATGACGTGCTACATGTCTCAGTTGAATGCAGGGGAACCACCCTCGCCCATGTCTTAGTTGATACTGGTTCTTCCTTGAATGTGCTGCCGAAGAAAGCTTTAGACCGTTTGGATTGTGAATGATTGACCCTCAAACCTAGTAACATCGTTGTTAGGGATTTTGATGGTTCCAAAAGAATGGTTCATGGAGAGGTTGATATTCCCATCAAAGTAGGCACAGAAGTTTTCAAATCCACCTTTTACGTGATGGACATCCGTCCGTCATACTCGTGTTTGTTAGGAAGACCGTGGATCCATTATGCTGGGGCAGTTACCTCCTCTTTGCATCAAATGCTGAAATATCCTGTTAAGGGTAAGATTATAACAGTGCACGGCGAGGAAGAGTACATGATAAGTCATCTCAATTCCTTCCGCTATGTGGAGTTGGATGGCGAGTTCATCGAAACACCTTTCCAGCATTTTGAGGAAGTTTCTCCTGAGGTAGCAGTTGCGAAGACAATGGTTGAGGTTCCTGTCGTTCCCAAGCATGTATCTAGGATGGCATCTCTCAAGGATGCAGAGGTTGTAATTAAAGAAGGGAAGAGCACAGTGTGGGGGCAATTTCCTGATTTTCCCCATAAGACAGACAAGTTTGGATTAGGGTACACTGTTGCAAGACAAAAGGCTATGCGTCGCTCCAAGGTTGGAGGACCACCCATCAAGATCTCTCACCATGGAATCAATGTTGTAGAAGATGAAGATGAAGAGGGCCACTTTGAAGATTGGATCTTTCCGACTGTCGAAGGGGGTTTAAGCAACTGGGAAGCAAAGGATTTTATTCCCATCACCTTTATCAACCAGTAATTTTATCTTTGAACAATTTCCCATTTATGGTCTGTAATAACTAAACAATTTGCACACTATTTTCACCTCATGCCTCGCCCGGGGCATGTAGGTCCATTTGTAAGGGCTTGGTTTTCTTCATTATCATATGCCATGTTTTAATGAATCATTGGACGTTTTTCATCTATAAACTGTTGTGTTCATTTTCTTTCCTTTTGCATTTTGTTTGTTTAAGGATGGCTATCCCTTACACACACCCACACTCACAAATGCAGGTACCCATCCACTCCGGATTCCATGGGTGACTATTCTGCTTTCGCCTTTGATAACTCTGAAGATTTGGTCAATCACGCTGAGTACGAAGTTGACGAAGATTGTGAAGTGCCGGGAGAATTAGCCAGACTTCTACAACAAGAAGAGAGGTCCATTCTGCCTCATGAAGAGTTGCTAGAAACCATCAACTTGGGGACAGAGGAAGACAGGAAAGAAGTGAAAATGGGTGCCAACCTGGAACCAAGTGTCAAGGAGCGCTTAGTGCAATTGTTGAACGAATATGTTGAAATCTTCGCCTGGTCTTATGAAGACATGCCGGGATTAGACACAGATATCGTGGTTCATCGTCTCCCTACAAGAGAAGACTGTCCACCGATCAAGCAAAAGGTCCGCCGAATGAGGCCTGACATGTCTGAGAAGATCAAGGCTGAGGTTATGAAGCAATTCAACGCTGGCTTTATGGCTGTTACTTCCTATCCACAATGGGTTGCTAACATTGTGCCCGTGCCTAAGAAGGACGGCAAAGTCAGAATGTGCGTGGACTATCGGGATTTGAACAGAGCTAGCCCCAAGGATGACTTTCCACTGCCACATATCGACATTTGGTTGACAACACAGCTCAACACAAGGTTTTTTCCTTCATGGATGGATTCTCGGGATACAACTAGATCAAAATGGCCCCCGAGGACATGGAGAAAACTACTTTTGTCACGCAATGGGGTACCTTCTGCTACAAAGTGATGCCATTCGGACTGAAGAATGCAGGGGCAACCTATCAACGCGCCATGGTAGCTTTGTTTCATGATATGATACATCATGAGATCGAAGTTTACGTAGACAACATGATAACTCGATCACAGACAGAAGAAGAACACCTTGGTCATTTGCAAAAGTTGTTTGCCAGGTTGAAGGAGTATAAGCTCAGGCTGAACCCAAGCAAGTGCACTTTTGGGGTTAGGTCTGGTAAACTTTTGGGATTTATTATCAGTAACAAAGGCATTGAGGTCGATCCAGCTAAAGTAAAGGCTATACAAGAAATGCCTGCTCCCCGTACTGAAAAGGAGGTTAGAGGATTCTTGGGACGCTTGAACTATATTGCGAGGTTCATCTCTCACCTGACATCTACCTGTGAGCCAATCTTCAAGTTGTTGAAGAAAGATCAGGTAGTTGAATGGAACAACGATTGTCAAGTTGCTTTTGATAAAATCAAGGAGTACTTACTAGAACCTCCTATTCTGATGCCACTCGTCGAAGGAAGGCCGTTAATCATGTATCTGACTGTTTTGGATAACTCAATGGGGTGTGTGCTGGGCCAACATGACGAGTCTAGCCGAAAAGAGCATGCCATTTATTACCTTAGCAAAAAGTTTACCGACTGTGAGACTCACTACTCACTGCTCGAGAAAACTTGATGCGCTTTGGTATGGGCTGCTCGCCAGCTAAGGCAGTATATGTTGACTCATACCACTTTGCTGATTTCCAAAATGGACCCGATCAAGTATATCTTCGAGAAGCCTGCTTTATCTGGAAGAATCGCTAGATGGCAAATGATCCTGACTGAGTATGATATCCAGTATACTACCCAAAAAGCTATAAAAGGGAGTGTACTAGCTGACCATCTAGCTCATCAAGCCGTCGAAGATTACCAATCTATGAGATTCGACTTCCCTGACGAGGACATCATGACATTGGACAACATTGAAGGTAACGGACCGTATGACGGACCTGAACAAGGATCCCGATGGACCCTGTACTTTGATGGTGCTTCAAATGCACTAGGCAACGGTATCAGAGCGGTACTCATTTCTCCAGAAGGTTTCCATACACCCTTCACTGCCCGACTTTGCTTCAGTTGTACCAACAACATGGCTGAATACGAAGCTTGCATCTTTGGTCTCAAGGCTACTATAGACTTGGGAATCAAATCTTTGGTCGTATTTGGGGACTCGGCTTTGGTTATCAGTCAAGTCAAAGGAGAGTGGGACACCAAGCACCCTAATCTTATCCCATACAAAGAACATGTTCTGACGTTGTTGCCTCATTTCGAGCAGATTACCTTCGAACACTTTCCGCGAGAAGAAAATCACCTAGCAGATGCTCTGGCTACAATGTCCTCCATGTTTAAACCCAACTGGTATAACGAGGCTCCCCAGATTACCATCGAGCGAATGGATGAACCTGCGCACTGTCATGAGATTAATACCAAAGAAGTAGTGGAACAACCCTGGTTTCATGAAATCAAAAGGTATCTCCAGACTAGAGAATACCCTGAAGGAGCTTCTGTCATTGACAAAAAGTTCTTAAGGAGATTTGCTGCCAAATTCTTCCTAAGCAATGGCATCCTTTATAAGCGCAGCCATGATTGTGTTCTACTTCGTTGTATGGACAAAGCTGAAGCAGAGTTGATCATGACCGAAATACATAGTGGCACATTTGGCACCCACTTGTGTAACACCCCGTTTTTTGATTAAATGTTATTTAAGTTTTTTTTTTTCGAAATTATCAAATTAAATCTATTTTAAGAAATATATTTATTTGATATCAATTAAAATGTTAATTCGGTTATTTGAAATAAAAATATTCATTATGATAAAATACTATTTTAAGTAATTTTTTTTTGGTGTGTATTTGGCTTCGTTTGATTTATCGGTATAATCTAGTTTTTATGGAATAAATATTAATTAAATGTAATATGGTTTTAATAGAATTATATGATATAATTTGAATTAAATAGATTGGGACAAATTAGAATTTTAGAAAGTTAGGGGGAGGAAAGTAAGTAGTAGTGAAATTGGTTTTATAAGATAGAAAGTAGGATAGTTGGTAAGGGGGGAAATAGAAAGAAGAAAGAAAAGAAGAGAGAAAGAGGAGAAGAGAAGAAAGGAAGCTAGGTTTGGAGTTGCAACATCATCATCATCTTGTTTCAAGAAAACCCACACCAAGGTAAGGGGTTTGATTCTTCATCTCATATTGTTAGGTTTTGATAGATATATTTTGGATTTGGGGGTAAAATTGATAGTTGATTTATAGGGTTTTGTTGGTTGATTGTTGGAATGATTTAGAAAAGTTGGATTAGGAGTATGGTTTATGGGTGTATTAGGTGCTAGCTTGTAGAAATTAAGAGTATTGAAATGGGAAAGAAAACCATGGTAGTAGAATGAGAAAAACTCAAAAGAATGAAGTTTTCACGCAGGCCCTTCAACACGGCCGTGTTGATTAACACGGGTGCCCGTGTTGATGCTTCTGTAGCCTCCAAAATTCTGATTTTTCGCACTTCCTTTGGAACCCGATTGTGTTCCGATTTTCCGATTTGGAATTGTTTAATAGTTGATGGTTTATGTTTTGGTTGAGTAAGTAACTTGTTTGTATACATTTTACTTGACGTTGTGATTGTTAAATTATATGTATGCATGCATGTACGATAGTTGATGTTCCATTGGTTGGATTTGATGGTATGTGTATGTTAAGATTATTGTGAATATTAATTGCATGCATTGGTTATATTGTACATTGTATGGCATGATGGGTCTTGAAACAGAAACGGTGAAACTGTGGGTTCACATGATTTTATAGACGGTGACCCTAGTGTGGGAATAGACGTAGTGACCTTGATCCGGAAGGGAAACATAGGTGGTGGAACATTGGGTCCACAATATCTAGACGGTGACCCTATTGTGGGAAAAGACGTAGTGACCTTGATCCGGAAGGGAAATATAGGTGGTGGAACATTGGGTCCACAATATCTAGACGGTGACCCTATTGTGGGAAAAGACGTAGTGACCTTGATCCGGAAGGGAAACATAGGTGGTGGAACCTTGGGTCCACGAGTCGGTACCGCATTCGCATACGTTGAGTCGTGTTGTGAGTCACATGTATATTTGTGCATGTTATGTATGTGTGTTGATGTGTTTGATTATGTGCCAATATTGTTGTTGTTTGAATTATGGTTATGTGCCAAGGATGTGAGTATTCGGATAATCGGTTTACATGGTTAATGTGTTGGAAATGGATTCCTTGAGTAAGGATACTACAGGTGATAAAATGAACATGATCATTATGTATTGCTTTATTTATTGCCATTTCATTTACTTAAAATTACATGTTATATGATTACTGGAATTCTTACCCTTCTGTTGGACAATGCTTTTGATGGCATTGTGCAGGTACTGAGGACGGTAGCGCGAGGTGCTAGCTAACGGATGCATTGGATTGCAATCTGTTTTATTTTGATTAGAGTCGAGTCGATGCTCTGGTAGTAACACATGGGGGGGGGAATTTATTTAGTGTCGAACTCGATTATTTTGTATTTGGATTATGATGTATATAATCCTTATTCGTGTATATGATGTTTTGTATATGTGAGACTTGATAACATATGCTTATGTGAATCATGATGGCTTGATGCCTTGAATTATGTTTTGATTCCTCCATAAATGGAGATGATGTGAAATTATGAAAATCCGTTGCGTTTGCACGAGAGAGTGAAGTAAATATTTATTGTATGTTTGCTTTGTGTTGGAATGCTTATACTTTCAAACATACCCTGTCCGTTTTTCTTTAAAAACTTTGGAATGTGATGTGTGTTGTGGCATCCCTTCCGTGCAATTTTATTTCTCTGATTTTAATCTTTACCTTTAATTGGGGTATTTAGAAGGGGTGTTACAATAGTGGTATCAGAGCATAGTCGGTCAGTTGTCAGGTCTTATTTTGTTAATCCCTTGTATTTGATTGTGTGGCTAACGCGATCAATACCTTGTGTTGTTCAGAAGATGGCTGGTAGAAGGAATGATGATGCTTTAGCTGAGGCATTGAGGTTGCTTGCGGGGTCAATAAATCAGATGCCGCAAACGAATCAAGCGCCACATGATGGTACTGAAGATGCTTTCTGTGCTCTTGGGAAGTTCCAAAAGAACAACCCGCCTACTTTCAAGGGAGAGCATGCTCCGGTGGAGGCTCAAGAATGGTTAAAAGCAATTGAGAAAATCTTTCGTGTGATGAATTGCACCGACGCTCAGAAAGTGCAATTCGGAACACACATGCTGATTAAAGAGGCCGAAGACTGGTGGATCAACGCTAGTCAGAGGTATGAGGAGGAGCAGGTTGTGGTGACTTAGGAAATTTTCCGAGATGCATTCTTGGAGAATTATTTTCCGGAGGATGTTCGTGGTAAAAAGGAAGTTGAATTCCTGGAATTGAAACAAGGTAGTGGTTCGGTAGCTGACTATGCGGCTAAATTTCAAGATTTGATCAAATACTGTCCTCACTACAACACTGCTAATGCTGAGAGGTCGAAGTGCCTTAAGTTTGTTAATGGTTTGAGGCCGGACATAAAGAAGGCGATTGGGTATCAGCAGATTACAAGATTCTCTGAGTTGGTTAATAAGAGTCGTATCTACGACGAAGACAGTCGGGATAGCACTGCTTATTACAAGAGCTTGAGTGAGAAAAGAGGTAAGGGATAGATGCGTCCTAAACCTTATGATGGAAGAGGAAAGAGACCAATAAGTAGTGGAAAGAGTCCGAGTGGGGGAGTGACTACTCCAATCAAATGTTTTAAATGTGGTAAAGAGGGACATCATGCTATGGAATGTCGCCAGGGGATAGTTAAGTGTTTCAAGTGTGACAGGGTGGGTCACAAAGCGGTGGATTGTAGAGTTGGTGTGAGTGTAACTTGCTTTAATTGTGGTGAGCAAGGCCACATAAGTACCAAATGTCCAAAGCCAAAGAAAGAAGTTGGAAAAGTATTCGCTTTATCTGGAGCAGAGACTTCTGCTGAGGAACGTCTAATCAGAGGTACATGCTTTATCTCTAATGTGTCTTTGGTTGCTATTATTGATACGGGTGCGACGCATTCGTTTGTTGCTTTAGATTGTGCCAAGAGATTGGGCCTTGTCTTGTCTACTTTGGATCGAAGTATGGAGGTAGGTACACCTGCGATGGGTTCAGTTTCTACTTCGATTGTTTGTTTGAAGTGTCCTTTGCGCATGTGCGGAAGAGATTTCGAAGTTGATCTCGTGTGTCTTCCTTTGCATCAGATAGATGTGATTCTGGGTATGGACTGGTTGAAAGCCAACCATGTCTATATCAACTGTTTTGCTAAGGCTGTTCTTTTTCTCGAGTCCGAGAAAGATGGTGTGGTTTTCTTGTCTACACAGCAAGTTGAGAAGAGTGTGAAGAATGGAGATGGGTTGTTTATGCTTATGGCGAGTATGGTTTTGGAAGATGGTAGAGTAAGAAAGGATTATCCTATGGTATGCGAATTTCCTGAAGTGTTTCCTGAAGAGATTACAGATTTACCTCCTGAGCGCGAGGTAGAGTTTTCCATCGACTTAATTCCTGGTACTAGTCCTGTTTCGATGGCTCCTTATAGGATGTCACCGTCGGAACTAGTGGAACTGAAGAGTCAGCTGGAAGAGTTGCTTGACAAAAGGTTTATTCGTCCTAGTGTGAGTCCGTGGGGTGCTCCAGTTTTACTTGTGAAGAAGAAAGAAGGAACAATGAGACTTTGTGTGGATTATAGGCAGCTAAACAAAGTGACCATTAAGAACAAGTATCCTTTGCCAAGGATTGATGATTTAATGGATCAGCTGGTGGGTGCGTGTGTGTTTAGCAAGATCGACTTGAGGTCAGGCTATCATCAGATTCGCATGAAAGCGGGTGATATTCAGAAAACTGTGTTCAGAACTCGTTATGGACACTATGAGTATTCGGTGATGCCTTTTGGTGTTACGAATGCACCTGGTGTGTTCATGGAGTATATGAACAGAATCTTTCATGAGTTTCTGGATAAGTTTGTGGTGGTGTTCATCGATGACATTTTGATTTATTCCAAGAGTGAAGCAGAGCATGCCGAACACTTGAGAATTGTTTTGTCAATTCTGAAGGAAAATCATTTGTTTGCTAAACTTTCGAAGTGCGAATTCTGGTTAGAACAAGTGAGTTTCCTTGGTCACGTGATATCTCGTGGAGGTATTATTGTGGATCCTTCGAAGATAGAAGCCGTGTCAGAATGGGAATCTCCAAAGTCAGTTTTTGAGATTCGAAGCTTTCTTGGTTTAGCGGATTATTACCGTAAGTTCATTGAAGGCTTTTCCAAGCTAGCTTTACCGTTGACACAATTGACTAGGAAGAGTCAAGCGTTCGTGTGGACTCCGCAATGTGAAGATAGTTTCCAAGAGTTGAAGAGAAGGTTGACAACTGCGCCAGTTTTGATTTTACCTAAACCATCTGAACCGTTTACGGTCTATTGCGATGCTTCCTTGATGGGTTTAGGAGGTGTGTTAATGCAAAATGGGCAGGTTGTGGCGTATGCTTCGAGGCAACTCAAGGTGCATGAGAGGAATTATCCAACTCATGACTTGGAGTTGGCAGCGGTGGTTTTTGTGTTAAAGATGTGGAGGCATTATTTTTTTGGGTCGAGATTCGACGTCTTTAGCGATCATAAGAGTTTGAAATATCTGTTTGATCAAAAAGAGTTGAATATGAGGCAAAGAAGGTGGCTAGAGTTTCTTAAAGATTATGAATTCAGTTTGAATTATCATCCTGGTAAGGCAAACGTGGTTGCAGATGCTTTGAGCAGAAAGTCTTTACACATGTCTATGTTGATGGTTAAAGAATGGGAATTGTTGGAGCAATTTCGAGATTTGAGTTTGGTGTGTGAAGAGACTTATTTTGGCGTGAAGCTTGGTATGATGAGGCTTACTAGTGGTGTCTCGGAAGAGATTAGAGATGGGCAAAAGTCAGATTTGGTTTTGGTTGACAAGTTTACTTTGGTGAATCAAGGTCAAGGTGGAGAGTTCAGAATTGATGAGAATGGAATTTTGAGATGTCATGATAGAATTTGCATTCCCGATGTGGGGGATGTGAAAAAGAGGATTCTAGAGGAAGGACACCGAAGCGGATTGAGTATTCATTCGGGTGCTACGAAAATGTACCAAGACTTAAGAAAGTTGTTTTGGTGGCCAAGCATGAAAAAGGAAATTGCTGAGTTTGTATATTCTTGTTTGGTTTGCCAAAAGTCTAAGATTGAGCACCAGAAGCCTTCGGGTTTGTTGCAACCGTTGTCTATTCCCGAGTGGAAGTGGGATAGTATCTCGATGGATTTTGTTTCTGGTTTGCTGAGGACTCCGAGTAACCATGAGGCTATTTGGGTCATAGTGGATAGATTGACTAAATTTGCACACTTTATTCCGATTAGGATGGATTACACTATGGAGAAGCTTGCTAAGTTGTATGTGGAACGGATTGTTTGTTTACATGGTATTCCTACATGTATTGTTTCAGATAGAGATCCGCGTTTCACTTCAAGATTTTGGGAAGGTTTACAAAGAGCCTTGGGTACTAAGCTGAGATTGAGTTCCGCTTATCATCCTCACACGGATGGTCAAACGGAGAGAACAATTCAGTCACTTGAGGATTTGTTGCGTGCTTGTGTTTTGGATCAAGGAGGTTCATGGGAGAGTCATTTGCCTTTGATTGAGTTTACTTATAATAATAGTTTTCATTCTAGCATTGGTATGGCTCCTTTTGAGGCATTGTATGGAAGACGGTGTAGGACACCTTTGTGTTGGTACGAGACGGGAGAAAGTGCTATAGTTGGTCCGGAATTGGTTCAAGAGGCTACGGATAAGATCAGATTGATAAGAGAGAAGATGAAAGTATCTCAGAATCGCCAAAAGAGTTACTATGACAAGAGGAGGAAACTTCTTGAGTTCAAGAAGGATGAACATGTGTTTTTGAGGGTGAATACAACTACGGGTGTTGGAAGGGCGCTTAAATCGCGGAAGTTAACACCTCGGTTTATTGGTCCTTATCAGATTTCAGAGCGGATTGGAAGAATGGCTTATCGGATTGCATTGCCGCCATCACTTTCAAATTTGCATGATGTGTTTCACGTTTCGCAATTACGAAAGTATATTGCGGATCCGTCTCATGTTATTCAAGCGGATGATTTGGAAGTAAGAGACAATTTGACGGTTGAGGTTTTACCGGTGAGGATTGAAGATAGAAAGGTGAAACAACTAAGAGGAAGAGAGATTGCTTTGGTTAAAGTTGCATGGGGTGGTTCGGCGAATGGTAATGTGACGTGGGAGCTTGAAAGTCGGATGCGGGATTCCTATCCCGAGTTGTTCGTTTAGAGGTAATTTTCGAGGCCGAAAATCTTGTAAGTGGGGGAGAGTTGTAACACCCCGTTTTTTGATTAAATGTTATTTAAGTTATTTTTTTTCGAAATTATCAAATTAAATCTATTTTAAGAAATATATTTATTTTATATCAATTAAAATGTTAATTCGGTTATTTGAAATAAAAATATTCATTATGATAAAATACTATTTTAAGTAATATTTTTTTTGGTGTGTATTTGGCTTCGTTTGATTTATCGGTATAATCTAGTTTTTATGGAATAAATATTAATTAAATGTAATATGGTTTTAATAGAATTATATGATATAATTTGAATTAAATAGATTGGGCCAAATTAGAATTTTAGAAAGTTAGGGGGAGGAAAGTAAGTAGTAGTGAAATTGGTTTTATAAGATAGAAAGTAGGATAGTTGGTAAGGGGGGGAAATAGAAAGAAGAAAGAAAAGAAGAGAGAAAGAGGAGAAGAGAAGAAAGGAAGCTAGGTTTGGAGTTGCAACATCATCATCATCTTGTTTCAAGAAAACCCACACCAAGGTAAGGGGTTTGATTCTCCATCTCATATTGTTAGGTTTTGATAGATATATTTTGGATTTGGGGGTAAAATTGATAGTTGATTTATAGGGTTTTGTTGGTTGATTGTTGGAATGATTTATAAAAGTTGGATTAGGAGTATGGTTTATGGGTGTATTAGGTGCTAGCTTGTAGAAATTAAGAGTATTGAAATGGGAAAGAAAACCATGGTAGTAGAATGAGAAAAACTCAAAAGAATGAAGTTTTCACGCAGGCCCTTCAACACGGCCGTGTTGATTAACACGGGTGCCCGTGTTGATGCTTCTGTAGCCTCCAAAATTCTAATTTTTCGCACTTCCTTTGGAACCCGATTGTGTTCCGATTTTCCGATTTGGAATTGTTTGATAGTTGATGGTTTATGTTTTGGTTGAGTAAGTAACTTGTTTGTATACATTTTACTTGACGTTGTGATTGTTAAATTATATGTATGCATGCATGTACGATAGTTGATGTTCCATTGGTTGGATTTGATGGTATGTGTATGTTAAGATTATTGTGAATATTAATTGCATGCATTGGTTATATTGTACATTGTATGGCATGATGGGTCTTGAAACAGAGACAGTGAAACTGTGGGTTCACATGATTTTATAGACGGTGACCCTAGTGTGGGAATAGACGTAGTGACCTTGATCCGGAAGGGAAACATAGGTGGTGGAACATTGGGTCCACAATATCTAGACGGTGACCCTATTGTGGGAAAAGACGTAGTGACCTTGATCCGGAAGGGAAATATAGGTGGTGGAACATTGGGTCCACAATATCTAGACGGTGACCATATTGTGGGAAAAGACGTAGTGACCTTGATCTGGAAGGGAAACATAGGTGGTGGAACCTTGGGTCCACGAGTCGGTACCGCATTCGCATACGTTGAGTCGTGTTATGAGTCACATGTATATTTGTGCATGTTATGCATGTGTGTTGATGTGTTTGATTATGTGCCAATATTGTTGTTGTTTGAATTATGGTTATGTGCCAAGGATGTGAGTATTCGGATAATCGGTTTACATGGTTAATGTGTTGGAAATGGATTCCTTGAGTAAGGATACTACAGGTGATAAAATGAACATGATCATTATGTATTGCTTTATTTATTGCCATTTCATTTACTTAAAATTACATGTTATATGATTACTGGAATTCTTACCCTTCTGTTGGACAATGCTTTTGATGGCATTGTGCAGGTACCGAGGACGGTAGCGCGAGGCGCTAGCTAACGGATGCATTGGATTGCAATCTGTTTTATTTTGATTAGAGTCGAGTCGATGCTCTGGTAGTAAAACATGGGGGGGGGGATTTATTTAGTGTCGAACTCGATTATTTTGTATTTGGATTATGATGTATATAATCCTTATTCGTGTATATGATGTTTTGTATATGTGAGACTTGATAACATATGCTTATGTGAATCATGATGGCTTGATGCCTTGAATTATGTTTTGATTCCTCCATAAATGGAGATGATGTGAAATTATGAAAATCCGTTGCGTTTGCACGAGAGAGTGAAGTAAATATTTATTGTATGTTTGTTTTGTGTTGGAATGCTTATACTTTCAAACATACCCTATCCGTTTTTCTTTAAAAACTTTGGAATGTGATGTGTGTTGTGGCATCCCTTCCGTGCAATTTTATTTCTCTGATTTTAATCTTTACCTTTAATTGGGGTATTTAGAAGGGGTGTTACAACTTGAGCGTACATATGATGGCTAAGAAGATTCTAAGGGCAGACTACTACTAGTCTACCATGGAAGATGATTGTCATCAACATTCTCGTACCTGCCACAAATTCCAAGTCTACACCGACAAAGTACATATTCCTCCTGTTCCTCTCAATGTTCTGACAGCTCCTTGGTCATTCGCAATGTGGGGCATTGACATGATTGGAGAGATCAAGCCTACGGCATCCAATGGGCATCGCTTCATCTTGGTCGCTATTAATTACTTCACCAAGTGGGTCGAAGCAGCTTCCTATGCCTCAGTTACAAAGAATGTGGTTACCCGGTTTATCAAGCAGAACCTCATATGCCAGTATGGTGTCCCCGACAGGATCATCACAGACAATGGTACAAATTTGAACAACACTATGATCACCGCTCTATGCGAGTAGTTCAAGATTTATCATCACAATTCATCTCCCTATCGGCCAAAGATGAACGGTGTTGTTGAAGCCGCAAACAAAAATATCAAGAAGATCATTCAAAAGATGACAGTCACTTATAAGGACTGGCATGAGATGTTACCGTTTGCTCTGCATGGATATCGTACCACGGCACGTACTTCAATAGGGGCAACCCCATTTTCTTTGGTATATGGCATGGAAGCTATTTTGCCTATGGAAGTTCAGATTCCTTCTTTGAGGATTATGAAGGATATCGGTTTGAGTGAAGACGATTGGATTCAGACCCGGCTTGACCAACTCAATTTGATCGACGAGAAGTGACTTACTGCTGTTTGTCATGGTCAGACATATCAAAAACGGATGATCAAGGCTTTCAACATGAAAGTCAGGCGTCAGGTATATCAAGTCGGAGATCTTGTAATCAAGCGGATCATCTTACCGCAAAGTGATCCCAGGGGCAAGTGGACTCCTACTTACGAAGGACCATTTGTGATTAAGAGCATCTTTTCTAGTGGGGCAATGATTCTTACCACCATGGACGGCAACGATTTGCCGCACCCTGCGAACGCAGACATAGTTAAAAGATACTACGCATAAAACGACCCGGCAAGTTGAAAACCCGAAAGGGCGACTTGGGAAAAAATGGGCATCCCGGTGAATCGAAAACCCGAAAGGGCGGTTCAGGCAAAAATTAGGGATAAAACAAAAAAAAATCCGTACACCCGGCAAGTTGAAAACCCGAAAGGGCGACTTGGGAAAAAAAGGGTTTCCCGGTGGATCGAAAACCCGAAAGGGCGGTCCAGGAAAAAGTTAGGGAATTAAAGCGTATGACTATGTCTCGTTGGATCACTTTAAGGACAATCTCTTCACCAACAAGCTCCAAGCTTATGATCAATCCAGTCATCGGCGGACGAAGCAGCGAATGGACAAGATATTCAGAGTTTTGAAGGCTATAGCAGAATAGGAATCCCATGGAATTGTTACACATAGCCATCTTTCTTTTGTATAAAATTTTTCAATTTTTACGACAACATTCTCTTACTAGGATGTTTGTCTCCTTTGTACAAAGATACTCACGAAAATTAAATACAAAGATACTTCAAAGTGCAGAAATTTTCTTGCCTTTCTTTTCTTTTTACACTTATATTTTATTTGAAAACGTCCAATGTTTTGTTAAATAGGCATATGCATTTGAATATAATCACTGCTTACAAATAAAACGAAATTGAAAAAGGATAATTACTGATAGGTTGAAGGTGTAGGAAGAAATCTTTTTGCCATTTCAGAAGAAATCCCCTACGATACATCATTCAGATCCTCAACAAAGCTAAAATTTGGAGTATATTTCCCCAGCGGAGTTAAGCTTCAAGATCCTCAGCAAAGCCAGTGCTTTCTAAAACTTGATTCCCCGGCTGAGTTAAGTTTCAAAATTCCCATCAGAGTTAAGCTTTAAGATCCCCAGTGGAGCCCGAAAACCCTGAAAATCCTATCCCCAGCGGAGCCAGAATAGTGAACATTTCCCCCACAGAGTTATCTCCCAGCAAGATCAAAGATTCTCGGTCTCATTTCTCCAAGCAGAAGCCTCCTAGGTTTTAACTCCCCAGTAGAGATTTTCAGTGTTTTCCTTATTTCCCAGGAAATTCATAAAGGATTCTCATTCCCCGCAGAAATTGTCAAAGACCTTGTTAATCCCCACAAATCACCAAGGATTTTCAATCTCCAGCAATGGACCCAGGATTTCTCATTCTCAACAATCAAAGATCTTTAATCACCAAGCAGTCAGCAAGGATTTCTCATCTTCAACAATCAAAGATTTTTGGAATCCCCAGCATCGGTCAAGGATTTACTTTCCCCGACAACAGTCAAAGATTTCATTATCTCCAGTTGTCAAGGATTTATTTTCCTCAGCAAGACAGTTACTCAGCTTACATGCGCATCCATTTCATTCATATGTCATAAACATTGATGAAATACAGTTCATTTCATCATACATATCATGCAACATAACTTTGTGTTTTAGCTAACATTTTACTCTTTTCAGGATAAGATTAAAAGGCTATTGTTAACAATTATTCAGATACAGTATGGATACACCCCAGACACGGTGGTCATCCTATTACTCATTCACAATTTCAAGTCAAAATACAGTACAGATACACCCCAGACACGGTGGTCATTCTACTATTCATTCAGACTTCAGCAATCTGATACAGACTAGATACGCTCCAGACACGGCAGCCACTCTATCTCTCATTCAGACTCAACTATCAACCACAAGTTCAGATATGCTCCAGACACGGACGCCACTCTGGCCTTTACACCAGCAGTTTGATTCTCCCCAGTGCAGTCGCCACGGAAGTCCTCCTATCACTTGTTTAACTCCCAGTTACAGTCTCAGATACACTCCAGACACGGAAGTTATTCTGCTACTCATATAGATCTCAACTTCAGATACAGTCCAGATACGCTCTAGACACGGTTGCCATTCCGTCACTCATTCGGAATTGATCCCCGGCACAGAGATGCTCCATACACAGATGTTTCTCTGTCGCCCATTCAGAATTCAGATACAATACAGATACACTCCAGACATGGCAGTAATTCTGATATTCATTCAAAGTTCAAATACAGTTACAGCTCATATACGCTCCAGACACAGACGCCATTCTTTTGCTCGTATAGACTCAGTCTCCAGATACAGTTCAAATGCATTCCAGACACGGATACCATTTTAATGCTCATTCTTCTGACCTACCACATTGCAATTCAACAAACATTCTTGGATGGCATCTTTAAGCCCATCTCCAGCAAGATTCTACCATCTCCAAATGGCATCTTTAAGCCCATTCCTGCATCTATGTTTTGACGAGTGCAAATTTACGGGCGCTCTAGTGTTCAATCCTCTCTTACCTTTGAGTCGCGAAAGGCAAACTTGCCAATCTAACTCTTCAGGTTCAAGAAGATTGAACAGGGGCAACTGTTGTACCCCAAAATTTTCCCTCTCATTTCATCAACATTTCTCATCACAAGACTCTTGGAACTCAAGATCAAGCTAGGGTTTGCTCTGCTCAAGACACCTTCTTGCACTGTTGACCCAAATTAGGGTTTGAGTTTGCACAAGGATGTTTTGACCTACAATTCCCAAAGTGACTTTCATACTTCATGTTGGACTCACAAGTTTGTCCATACCAAGTTTCAATCCTTGATCCAAATTTTTGCCCAGTCAATTGGACAGTTGACCTATAAATCAATTGTATTGGGGAAAAAGTCAACTATGGCCAATTGACAATCAAACCTCATGAAATTTGACCCAAATCAACATTATGAACTCATATGAACCATTTGATCAAGTTTGGATCACAATTCCACAAGAAATTTGATCAGATCATCAAAAGGGCAAAATGGTCATTTTTAGGGTTTTGATAGTACAAAGGCAATTTTTGATTGTTTACCTAGCCAATGACAAATCAAGCTCAACCATGGACTCAAGGACTCAATTACATTGTCTTGACCCATTCAACAAGTTCAAAAGATCTCAAATGCATAGGATTGACTGATGAATTTTTCAGTCAACTGATCAAAATTTGACTGTATACTGAAAAGTCAAATTTTGACTTTTTGGTCAAAATCAAGTGCCAAGGGTCATTTTTCATTAAGACATGTCAAATTATGAAACTTTTTCATCAAGAAACCCAAAAATGCAAATTAGGGTTTAAAATGGAAAATTTTCATAACTTAGAATTTTTCTAAGTTATAAAATTTTCTTATTTTTTCCTAACTTTGTCCCATTTTTTCACCAAGATGCAAATGGATTCAAACAAAACTTGCAACATGAAAGTTGTAGTCCATAACAAAGTCTACAACTTTTATTCACAAAGTTTTCTCAAAAGAAGCTTGTATCTCAAGTTATGATTTTTGGAACAAGGGTACCTAAAACTTTTAACTTAGAGAAATTTTGCCCTAGTTTAGGCAGGATTTTGACCCATCTTCTTGGCCATTTTTCACATAGTTCCACTTGGAGTTTCAAGTTTAATTTCAAAGATGGATTGTATTACATGTTGAAAGCTTTCCAAATTGTCCAAGAACTCCTCAAACACCTTTGTGGTTATGGAGAATCGAATGCTTGAAGTTGGCAAAAACTCACTTTGATCCATGGCCAATACATGTTCATACCACTTGCCAAATCTGATCTAGCTAGCTTGGTTCACAATTACAGGCCTCTAAACCAGTTTGTGTTCCATAATTTAATGCAAATCCATTGAGCCAAGGCATTGTCTTGGTCATTAGGGTATTGTACACTAGATTAAGCCTTAAATGGAAAAAATAACAATGCCATTTTTGCTTGAACTTTGCTTTATGTCAAAACAACATCCTAGAGCATTGAACTAGATCTTATGATGCAAATAAAATACACTAATTAGAGGGGCCAAGAGGGTTGTGTGCAGGGTGATAGGATGGCCTGTACAAGTCTATAACCTCACTTCCACTCTTTTGCTTCAAGAAGAAGAAAACTTGCAAAACACAAGGCATCTCTCGCATCTGAGAAAACCAACTAAAACAAAGTTGTCAAACAAGTTTGATACACCCTAGAAAGCTAGAAACACGACTCCTGGACCTCTCAAAACTCCTTATGCACAAAATCCCCATTTTCTTATAAAACAGGGCCAGTTCTGCATTTTGCTAGCCATCATCAAATTCCATCGTGCATTTTGCCCAAATATACTTCAAACACCTTCCAACCAACACACCTGAACTATTCCAGACCTCCATTTCTAGTTGTAACACCATTAACACACATTGCCATTTTTGTTCCAAAGCTTTGCAGGTTGAGTTCTGTAGCACGATTCAAGCTATTTCAAAACAAACTAAGCATTGGGAAATCTTCATTGGACATCAGGCAAGCTCAAAAGAACCTCAAACACCCTTGGAAGTTGCTGCATTGTCCAGTTCGAAGTCAACTGAAATAGGTATTTGATGAACTTCTATCTCTCTATTTAGGAGTAGTTAGACTTAGGTTTGTGAATGAAAAATGTTGTATTCATAGCCCTGAAACCATACATGTGCTTAGTTTTCATTTATATTAATCGTGCTAGGAGAATTTTGTCCATGAAATTTTTGAAAAAACTAGGTTAAGAATTAGGGCCAGAGAAATTCGCTCTGGTCTTTGAGAGTTAGCTTAAGTTTTTTATATGGTTAGATTCGTTGTTTGATGCTCTACAAGTTTCATGTTATAAGTTTTGTCAAAAAAGCAAGGAATCAGGAGATAGCATCTTGTGTACAGAACGCGCGTATTTCAGTTCAAAGGAAGAAGATGAAGTTGTTTCTGGGTTGGGCTTGTACAGGCTTGCTTTTCGCAACCCCCCCCCCCCCCCCCCCTCTTTTCTTTTTACACCCCCCTGGCCCATTTCTTATATATTTGTCATTTTTGAATTTTTATTTTTATTCTGACTTTATTATTTTATGTCCAAATATAAAAAATGCCAAAAATTATTTTTATATTATTTTTACATTATTTGGTTTTTATTTTAATTTTTTACTAGTATAAAATTGTTTAAATACTTTATATTCCTTTTTATTAAAACTTAAAAATAATGTAAAAAATATGTTTATTTTCATTTATTATTTTATACACATTTGAAAACATTTTCTTGAAAAATATACCTTTTTGTAAATAATTTATTTTATTTTTATACACACTTAATATATTTAATATATTTAATACATATATATACATATTTTATTAATTAATTAGGACAAAAAACACAAAAATAATACATTTTTATTTTTATTAATATTTTATACTAAAAATTCCATTTTTTTCAATATACTTATATTTTTGTACAAATTAATACATTATTGTATATAAATAATAAATAATACTATTTATTTAAGAAATTAGGGTTTTGCCCTAAAAAACAAAATAATTGAAATTAACTTTTTATTTATTTACATTTCACATTAAAAATACTTTTTCATACATAAAAAACATTTTTTGCATAATACACTTTATTTAATATTTATTTTTTGTATTTATTTAAATATTGTATATTTAATATTATGCCTTACCCATTCAATATGGTTGTAATAATTTAGGATTTAATTTCTTGCAAAAATAATCCCCAATTTAAATTTGTACCCCCCTCCCTATATCATGTTTTAATAGTGTAGGATTTAAATTCTCGCACCTTTAAGCTTTCAATTATGCCATGATTAGACTTAGGGTTTTGTATGCAAAAAATCAAATTAACAAATAGTTTGACCTAATCAAAGACAAAAATGCATGAAATCAAACACAATGCACACTTACACCCCTAGGGTTACAATCCACTTGTTGCCTTCAAAAATGGGCCATGGTATGCATGTCAAGTACTTTGGCAAAACAAAAACAAAACAAAAGATCATAGTCCCTCGATGACGCTATCTAGGTTGCCTAAACAAAAATGATCAAGTCCCTTAAGAAAATTGCCAAAAAATACTTGACACCATTGCTATCATGGTCTATACGATGACCCGCACCTGTCCCGTTTAACATCCTAACATAAGGTTGTTCACCAAATACAATGGTGAAACAACATTGTTAAAAGGGTTAAAAACATAAGAAAGATCTTTGAGTAAAATAGGGTAGACAACTCTTAGTCACTTGATCAAAGCTTGCAAAAACATCCTTGCTATCTTCAAAACACACTTCACAACACAATTTCAAAACCCTTCTTTCAAACATTGAAAACTTTTCAAAAGACTAAAACACCTTTGTATACATTCAAACAAGAATCATTACAAAGGTTGCCACAACGATGGCCTCTTTTTAAAACATCTTTCAAAACCACACACAAAGCACCATTTCAAACAATTGAAGAGCACCATTTCAAACAATTGAAAAGCAAAGCAAGTGATCTAAGCAAGTAACTAAGAGCCCATGGATAACCATGGATAGAAAGGGTGCTAATACCTTCCCTTTCTATAATCTACTCCCTGAACTCAAGAAAACATCTCAAAGGTCTTTCCTGTGCTTTTTGACCTTTCCTTAGGATAAAATAAAAAGTCGGTGGCGACTCTTGCTAAACCGAAACATTTGCGAACACAAACGCAAAATCCCAAGTCAGTTCTCCCACTGTATCACACAAAGATACTTCAAAGTGCAGAAATTCGCTTGCCTTTTCTTTCTTTTTACAATTATGTTTTATTTGAAAACGTCCAATGATTTGTTAAATGAGCATATACATTTGAATATAATCACTGCTTACAAATAAAATGAAATGAGAAAATATAATTATTGATAGGTTGAAGGTATAGGAAAACGTCTTTAGGCTATTCCAAAGGAAATCCCCTACAGTATGTAATTCAGATCCTCAATAAAGCTAAAACCTTGAAGTACATATCCCCAGCGGAGTTAAGTTTCAAAATTCCCAGCAGAGTTAAGTCTCTAAACTCCCGATCCCCAGTGGAGCCCAAAAACTTTGAACTACAGACCCTCAGCGAAGATGAAACCTTCTTCCCCAGCGGAGTCAAATTTCCAACTATCAATCCCCAGCGGGAACCATTCAGTTTTCCCCAATTTCCCCAGCAGGTTATCTTAAAAGTCTGAGAATCAACCAGATATCAGTTAACTTTTTGTCTTATCCCCAACTAGGATAATTCCCCAATAGATTGGCATACAACCCAAGCTCCTGATTTCCCCGGTAAAATAAACACTCTCCCCACAGAGTTATTTCCCGACAGAACGAAGATACTAGTTCCCGTTTCTCCATTTGAAGCCTCCCAGGTTTTAATTCCCCAGTTGAGGTCGTCGGATTTTTTCTTATTTCCCCAGGAAAGTCATGAAGGATTCTCACATCCCCACAGAAGTTGTCAAAATTTTGATAATCCCCGCAGGTTGCCAAGGATTTTCTATCCCCAACAGTAATCAGCAAGGTTTTCTCATCTTCAACAATCAAGGATTTTTGGGATCCCCGGCATCGGTCAAGGATTTACTTTCCCCGGCAGCAGTCAAAGATTTCATTATCTCCAGTTATCAAGGATTTATTTTCCTCAGCAAGACAGCAAATCAGCTTACATGCACATCCATTACATTCATATATCATAAACATTGATGGAACACATTTTATTGCATCATACATATCATGCAATATAACTTTGTGCTTCAGCTAACATTCTACCCTTTTCAGGATAAGATTAAAAAGCTATCGTTAACAACTATTCAGAGATTTCATATACAGTATGGATACACCCCCAGACCCGGCGATCATTCTATTACTCATTCAAAATTTCAAGTCAAAATACAGTATGGATACACCCTCATACACGGCGGTCATTCTACTACTCATTCAGACTTCAGCAATCAGATACAGACTAGATACGCTCCAGACGCGGAAGCCATTCTATCTCTCATTAAGATTCAACTATCAACTTCAAGTTCAGATGCACTCCAGACACGGAAGTCATTCTGTCACTTGTCCGGATCCCAGTTTCAGTACGGATACACTCCAAAAACGGGAGTCATTCTGCTACTCATACAGATCTCAACTTCAGATACAGTCCAGATACGCTCCAGACACAGTTGCCATTCTGTCACTCATTCAGAATTTATCCCTAACATATAGATGCTCCATACACAGATGTTTCTATTACCCATTCAGAATACATATACACTCCAGACACAGTAGTCATTCTGATATTCATTCAAGAATCAAATATAGTTACAGCTCGGATACGCTCTAGACATGGACGCCATTCCCTTGCTCATACGAACCCAGTCTCCAGATACAACTCAGATACGTTCCAGACACGGATACCATTCTGACGTTCATTCTCCTGATTTTCAACAAACAAAGTTTTGGATGGCATCTTTAAGCCCACCTCCAGCAAGATTCTACCATCTCCAAATGGAATCTTTGAGCCCATTCCCTCAGCTACATTTTGACGAGTGCAAATTTACGGGCACTCTAGTGTCCAATCCTCTTTTACCTTCGAGTCACGAAAGGCAAACTTGCCAATCTAACTTTTCAGGTTCAAGAAGATTGAACAGGGGCAACTGTTGTACCCCAAAATTTTCCCTCTCTTTTTATCAACATTTCTCATCACAAGGCTCTTGGAACTCAAGATCAAGCTAGGGTTTGCTCTGCTCAAGACATCTCCTTGCACTGATGACCTAAATTAGGGTTTGAGTTTGCACAGGGATTTTTGGACCTTCAATGCTCAAATTTACTTTCATACTTCATATTGGACTCATAAGTTTGTCCATACCAAGTTTCAATCCTTGAATCAAATTTTTGCCCAGTCAATTGGACAGTTGACCTAGAAATCAGTTGTATTGGGGAAAAAGTCAATTGTGGCCAATTTACAGTCAAACCTCATGAATTTTGATCCACATAAACATTATGAACTCATATGAACCATTTGATCAAGTTTGGACCACAACTCCACAAGAAATTTGATCAGATCACCAAAAGGGCAAAATGGTCATTTTTAGGGTTTTGACTGTACAAAGGCAATTTCTGACATTTTGACCTAGACAAGGGCAATTCAAGATCAACCAAGGACTCAAGGGCTCAATGGCATCATCTTTACCTATTCAACAAGTTCAAAAGATCTCAAATACATGGGATTGACAGATGAATTTTTCAGTCAACTTATCAAAATTTGACTGTACACTGAAAAGTCAAACTTTGACTTTTTGGTCAAAATCAAGTCCCAAGGGTCATTTTTAATCAATATGTGTCAAATTATGAAACTTGTTCATCAAGAAACCCAAAATTGCAAATTAGGGTTTGAAATTGAAAAATTTTCATAACTTAGAATTTTTCTAAGTTATGAAATTTTCTTAATTTTTCCTAACTTTGTCCCACATTTTCACCATGATGCAAATGGATTCAAACAAAACTTATAACATGAAAGTTGTAGTCTTACACAAAGTCTACAACTTCTTATTCACAAAGTTTTCTCAAAAGAAGCTTGGATCTCAAGTTATGATTTTTGGAACAAGGGTCCCTAAAACTTTTAACTTTGAAATTTTGCCCTAGTTTAGGCAGGATTTTGACCCATCTTCTTGGCCATTTTTCACATAGTTCCACTAGGAATATCAAGTTTCATTTTAAAAATGGATTATAGATCATGTTGCAAGCTTTCCAAATTGTCCAAGAACTCCTCAAACACATTTGTGGTTAGGGAGAATCGAAGGCTTGAAGTTGGCAAAAACTCACTTTTCATCCATGGCAAATTCATGTTCATACAAGTTGCATTTTCAAACCAGCATGCCTTACACTAGTTTGCAAGCCCCTAAACCACTTCACACTCCATAATTTAATGCAAATCCATTGGGTTAATACATTGTTTTGGTCATTAAGGCATTGTACACAAGTTTAATCCCTAAATGGTAAAAGGCACATTTCAATTTTTGCAAAAGTTTGCTTTATGTCAAAACCATAATCCTTGAGCATAGAGCCAAATCTCTGGCAGCTAAACAAATCCACTAATTAGGGGGACAAGAGCAGAGGTTATAGGATGTTGTATAACCTGCATAAGCCTGTTACATATCACTTCCACTTTCTTACTTCAAAAACAAGAAACTTGTCCAAATGCTTAGAACTTGAAAACCAGCAAAGATCAACTTACACAAACATTCAAAACATCTTTCTCACAACCCTTTGAGCTAGAAACACGAGTGTTTGAGCCCCAAAACACCCCATAGCCAGAAATCACACTTCTTTGGCAAAACAGGGCAGGTGCTGCAACTTGATTTCCCCAGCTCATTTGGCTCGTGCGTTTTGCCCCAAGTTGCTTCAAACACCTTCCATTCAACTCACTCAAGCTGTCCCAAACCTCAAAAGCCAATTGTAACTCCATTTACAGTGTTCACCATTTTCATTTCAAGCTTGTGTAGGTTGAGTTCTATAGGCTGATTCAAGGACATTCAAGGCAAGCTAGCTATTGGAAAAGGTCAAGTGAAGTTCAAGCAAGCTACCAGACATCTCAAACTTGTTGAGAAGCACTGCATTTCCCTACACGAATCCAACTGAAACAGGTTTTTCTTCACTTTCTATCTCTCTATTTAGGAACATTTAGCCTTAGGTTTGTGAATAAAAAATGTAGTGTTCATTGCCATGAAGTTGTACATATGCTCAGTTTTCATTTATATTAAGTGTGCTAAGAGAATTGCATCCATGAACATGCTGAAAAAACTAGGTCATATTTTAGGGCCAGAGAAATTCTCACTGGTCTTTGAGAGTTAGGATTAGTTGTTTATATGGTTGGAATCATCTTGAAATTCTCTACAAGTTTGATGTTGTGAGTTTTTGCAAAAGATCACGTATACAGGATCTAGTGTTTGAACAGGGCACGCGCGCGTTTTTTAGTCTGAAGGTTGAAGATGAAGCTGGCTTGGGTTGGGCTTGGCCTGGCTTGCTTTTGACACCACCCACTTTCATTTTTGCACCCCCTGGCCCAATTTCTTATATTTTTACATTTTTGCATTTTTGTTTTCTTTTCTGATTTTGTTTATTTATTTCCAAATATAAAAAATGCTCCAAAATTTTTTTCATAATTTTTTTCATTTATTTAGCATTTTTTTTTAAAATTTTTCTAACATTAAAGGCGTTTAAATATTCTTTTATATTATTAAGACTTGAAAAATATTTACAATTTTTATTTTTGTTCTTTATTTTTATTCATACTAAAAATATTTTCCTAAACATATTTTATTTTTTGTACATATTTTATTTTACATATTTAATACATTTAATATACATATATATATATATATATATATATATATATATATATATATATATATATATATATATATATATATATATATATATATATATATATATATATATATATATATATATATATATATATATATATATATATATATATATATATATATATATATATATATATATATATATATATATATATATATATATATATATATATATATATATATATATATATATATATATATATATACACATATATACTTTTATTTTATTAAATACTTTAGAATAAAAATATAAAATATTACATTTTCACTTTTATTATTATTTATACTAAAAAATACTTTTTTCTAAATATATTTCATTTTGTATATATTAATATATTTTATTGTATATAAATAATATAATATGATTATTTTCTTAAAGAAATTAGGGTTTTACCCTTAAACAATTAAAATAAATCTTTTATTTATTTTTTTCATTAAAAACTTTTACATACATAAACAAACAAAAACTTTTCTTTGCATAATTCATATTATTTGATATATTTATTTATTTTGTTTATTTAAATATTGACCATTTAATATTTATGCTTTGGGAATTCAATTTGGATGTAATAGTAAATTAGGATATATATTTTTTGTCAAATACCCCCATTCAAATATTGTACCCCCATCCCCATAATCATGTTGTAATAGCCTAGAATTTTAAATTCTCGCACTTTACGCTTTCAATTATGCCATGATTAGAGAATTAGGGTTTGTATGCAAAAATCCAAATCAACAAATAGCTTGACCAAATCAAAGACAAATATGCATGAAAATCAAACACAATACACACTTGCACCCCTAGGGTTACAATCCACTTGTTGCCTTCAAAAATGGGCCATGGTATGCATGTTGGGTACTTTGGCAAAACAAAAACAAAACAAAAGATCATAGTCCCTCGATGACGCTATCTTGGTTGCCTAAACAAAAAATGATCAAGTCCCTCAAAAATTTGCCAAAGATACTTGACACAATTGTTATCATGGTCTATACGATGACCCGCGCCTGTACCGTTTAACATCCTAACACAAGGTTGTTCACCAAAGCAATGGTGAAACAACACTGTCAAAAGGGTTAAAATCATTAGGAAGGATCTTTGAGTAAATTAGGGTAGATAGTTCTTAGTTACTTGATCAAAAGTTTGCAAAAACATCCTTGCTATTTTCAAACACACTTCACAATTTCAAAACATTTCCCAAACCAAACTTTCAAACATTGAAATCTTTTCAAAAGACAAAAACACCTTTGTATACATTCAAACAAGAATCATTACAAAGGTCGCCACAACAATGGCCTCTTTTCAAAACATCTTTCAAAACCACACACAAAGCACCATTTCAAACAATTGGAAAAGCAAAGCAAGTGATCTAAACAAGTAACTAAGAGCCCATGGATATCCATGGATGAAAAGGGTGCTTGCACCTTCCCTATTCATAATCTACTCCCCGAACCCAAGAAAACATCTCAAAGGTCTTTCCTGTGCTTTTTGACCTTTCCTTAGGATAAAATAAAAAGTCGGTGGCAACTCTTGCTAAACCGAAAAATTTGCGAACACAAAATGCAAAACCTCAAGTCAGTTCTCCCACCATATCACAATACATATGAGTTTATATGTTAATGTGGATCAAAAATTATGAAGTTTGAGTGTAAATTGGCCATAGTTGACTTTCCCCAATATAGCTGATTTTAGGTCAACTGCTCAATTGATTGAGCAAAAGTATGTTCCAAGGCTTGAAACTTGACATGAGCAATCTTGGGGGTCCATAATGACCCATGAAAGTTATATGAAGCATTGGAAGCACAAATATCCTTGTGCAATCTCAAACCCTAATTTTGGTCATCAGTGCTTGAGGAGATGTCTTGAGCTGATCAACCCTAGTGCAGTCTTGAACCAAGAGAGGTCTTTGTGAAGAAATATTTGATAAATGAGAGGAAAAATTTTGGGGTACAACAATCCAGCATCATAATTCTTCCCCTTATCGGCCGAAGATGAATGGCATTGTGGAGGCTGCTAACAAAAACATTAAGAAAATCATACAGAAGATGACGGTGACATACAAAGACTGGCATGAGATGTTTCCATTTGCTCTTCATGGTTACCGCACCTCAGCGTGTACATCAACAAGGGAAACACCTTATTCTCTGGTATTTGGTATGGAGATTGTCCTACCTATTGAAGTCCAGATCCCTTCTCTGAGGATCATGAAGGATGCGAGTTTGAACAAAGACGATTGGATCCAGACTCGACTTGATCAACTGAATCTGATTAATGAGAAAAGGCTTACTGCTGTCTGTCATTGTCAAATGTATCAAAAACGGATGATCAGGGCTTTCAACAAAAAGGTCAGGCGTCAAGTGTATCAAGTGGGTGATCTGGTAGTCAAGCGTATCATACTGCCACAAGGTGATCCCATGGGAAAATGGACTCCCACGTACGAAGGGTCGTTTGTAATCAAAAGCATATTTTCCGGTGGAGCCGTCATTCTGACCACCAGGGATGGTGACGACCTTCCTCACCCTGTTAATGCAGACATAGTGAAAAGATATTACGCGTAAATAATGACCCACTAGTTTGACTAGCCTAGGCAAAAATAAGGGCATCCCGGCAAACCAAAAGGGTTCGGGCAAAAATTAGGGATAAATACAAAAAAAATTGTACACACGGCAAGTCGAAAACCTGAAAAGGCGACTTGGACAAAAAAGGGTATCCCGGTGGACTGAGAACCCGAAAGGGCGTTCCAGGCAAAAATTAGGGATTTGAAGTGTATCACTATGTCCCATTGGATCACCTTGCGACCAGACTTCAGTATCAACTATCAAACTCAAACGGTATCGATCAATCCAGTCAGCTTTGGACAAGTAGCAAAGTGATGAGACGCTCGAAGACATAGGGGCAATAGCAGAATTGAAACTTAATGGGATTATTACACGTAGTTGTTTTCTCTTTGTACACCATTTTGTGTAGTTTTCATTTCTTACGACGGAGTTCTCCTACTAGAACGTCAGTCTCTTTGTACAAAATACCTGTTATAGGCGAACTTCAAAAATCAATACAAATCATTTAAAGTACAAAACTGTTTGCTTTTCTTTTTTCTGTTTTATTTTGAAAAAAAAAACGTCCAATGACTTATTTTTTACATATGTATTTAAATAAGATCACTGTTCACAAATACTTGCATAAAAGATAGAAAGGAAGTTGCTAATGACTTTAAGAAATGGGGTAAAGTCTAAAAAACAATTTGCATTCTCGACAGTTACTCTTTCCAGTATGGTACAGGGGAAGAGACAGTTTGAGATGAAGTTGCAATTACAATGCAACCTCACGATGTCTTTGTTCCCCATAGAGCAGAAACAACCAAGTTCTGGTCTCCTCCTTCCCCAAGCAGGAATTACCTGCTTCCGCTGAAATCTGTATCCCCTAGCCGAGCTTTATAATTTCAAACAGTTCATAAAACCTCCCCCTGGGTAGAGTTTATTTCTCTAACCGTGGAAGCTTATTCCCCAACATAGTTTAAGTCTCTACAGTGGAGAAACCTTCCAACAAAGCATCATTTCCCTCCATAGAGTTATTCTCAAGCAGAGTCAATCCCCGACAGAATATTCTCAAATAGAAAGAGGGAATCCCCGGAAAATCATATCCATTCATCATCCCCATCAGAAATGAAGGATTCAGCTTCCTTATACTCTCCAGCAGCAGTCCGGGATTTACTTTCCCAGACTAAGAAATATCTCAATAGCATCCCATGTTCATACATCATGGCATGCGCATACACATCACATACAGTATAATCTCATTTATTTTGAGAACATCATCACAATGCATTTCATACATCATGACATTGCATATGACTAACTCTTTACCTTTTTCAGGAAAAGATCAAATCAACAAACACCGTTGACTACTTATGTAACATGGTAGTATTCTCAAAAGCTACGTATAACAAAGGGTTATCTCGGGATCTTCCTCAGAAAGATGCCCTCACAAGACCTTCTCTGGTCCAGTCAGATCGCCACTAAGATCTATCTGATTTCTATTCCAGATGAAGATATTCCAAGACTTTTGTCTGGTTTAGTTGAATCGATCCTAAGATTCTTCTGATTTCCATTCCAGTCAAAGTTAATTCAAGACCTCCTTTGGTTCAGTTAGATCGATACTAAGATCTCTTTGATTTTTATCCCAGTTAAAGATGATCCAAGACTTTTGTTTGGTTCAGTCAAATCGATACTAAGATTTTTCTGGTGTTTAATCCAGTCAAAGTTAATTCAAGACCTTCTCTGGTTCAGTTAGATCGATACTAAGATCTCTCTGATTTCTATTCCAGTTGAAGATGATCCAAGACTTTTGTCTGGTTCAGTTAAATCAATACTAAGATTTTTCTGATTTTTATTCCAGTCAAAGTTAATTCAAGATTTTTCTCTGGTTCAGTTAGATCGACACTAAGATCTCTCGGATTCCTATTCCAGTTGAAGATATTCCAAGACTTTTTTCTGGTTCAGTTGAATCGACACTAAGATTTTTCTGATTCTTATCCAGTCAAAGTTAATTCAAGATTTTCCTCTGGTTCAGTCAGATCGACACTAAGATCTCTCTGATTCCTATTCCATTTGAAGATAATCCAAGACCTTTTTATGGTTCAATTAAATTGACACTAAAAAATTTCTGATTCTTATCCATTCAAAGATAAACCAAGACCTCTGCTGGTTCAGCTTGAATCGACCATTGATTTGTTACTGATTCTTTTCCGGTAGAACTTTTTCTGGTTCAGTTAAATCGACACTAAGATTTTTCTGATTCTTATCCAGTAAAAGATAAACCAAGACCTCTGCTGGTTCAGTTTGAATCGACCATTGATTTGTTACTGATTCTTTTATGGTAGACCTTTTTCTGGTTCAGTTAAATCGAAACTAAAAAATTTCTGATTCTTATCCAATCAAAGATAAACTAAGACCTTTGTTGGTTCAGTTCAAATCGACCATTGATTTGTTACTGATTCTTTTCTGATAGATCCTTTCTCTAGTTCAGTTAAATCGACACTAAGATTTTTCTGATTTCTATTCCAGTTGGGGAAACTGCAAAGCCTAGAGTATGACCAGACAACAGTTTAATCTCATTTCCCCAGTAAGTCGCTGTGAATCCTGTAATACGACTAGATAGCAGTCAGCCTTATCATCCTCAGCAAGTCATTGTGAAGCCTGGATCCTGACTAGATAGTAGTTCACTTTCGTCTCTTCAGTCAAGAGATGACTCCCCCGTAGAGTAATGGACAACCGAAGCTCTTAGACTATACTCCCCTATAAAATATTCCCCAGCGGACTCCTCCTCAGACAGCAGGAACAGGAATCCCCATAAAGATAATTCTTATGAAGTCATCATCTATTTTGGATGGAATCTTTAAGCCCGTCTTCGACGACTCTCCGTCATACTCCTTAGATGGAATCTTTAAGCCCATCTCCGACAGTTTTCTGTTATCTTTTCCAAATGGCATCTGTAAGTCCATTCCCAACATTATCTACACAGTCAAGTATCATTTCATACGAGTGCAAATTTCTGGGCACTCTAGTGTTTAATCATCTTCCACCTTCAGAACACGAAAGGCAGGCCAGCCAATCTAAATCTTCAGGTTTAAGAATATTGAACAGGGGAAGTTGTTGCACCCTAAAATTTTCCCTCCCATTTTCACTCAATACATGCCCATTGAGGTCCCTAACTTGTCCTAGGATGACTAAGAATTGACCAGACAAATTCTCCTCCTAAGGCAATGAACCCCCAACTAGGGTTTTAATTTTCATCAACATGGTTGAGCTCTAAGGATCCTAAATATTCTCCATTGTCCTAATATATCTTCAAGATTATCCATGCCAAATTTCATGCCTTGCACAATAAGTTTGCTCAGTCAATTGCTCAAGTATTGGAAAATTAACTATGTTAGGTCAAAAGTCAACTGTGGCCCATGTACAGTCAAACTTTAAGATTTTTGGTCAACATCAACATTTTGAAGTGATATCCATCCTTTTATCAAGGGTTGATCATGATTCCTCAATAAATTCTCCTAATTCATCAAAAGTCAAAAATGGAAAATTAGGGTTTTTATAGGAAAAGTCAACTGAACTTTGACCAAGCATAACTTTCTCATACTTTATCAAAACTTTTCCAAACAAATCTTATTTTGAATAGAATACAATTCCCTACAACTTCTATTCATCCCTCAAGTTCAATAAATTCACCATTTGAAAGATACAAGTTCATACATTACATGTCATTTTCAGAAAGTCAACAAAAGCCACTCTTTTCCAAGACCTTTTACATCAAGATAAAATCTTCAAATGCAAAATTGATAAAAATAGGGATTGAAGTAGACATCTTGGGATTTCCAAAAATTCAAATACCGTCATCATGAAATAAATATTGAGCAAGTTATGGCTTACCCAAGTTGGGAAAATTTGGGAATTTTCAAGAATTATGCATTGAGCAAATTTGAAGTTTTAAGGCAAGGGCTCAATTTCTTGGAATTCAAGCATCTTCCTAAGTTTATATAGGACCTCTAAAATTATTCTTGACATGCCTTACATTTGCTAACTATTTTATTCATATTTATTTTAATTTATTTCAAATAAGTATAAAATAAAATGTATAAAATAATTGGAAATGGGCTTTGAGCTTTGGGTTGATGTTTTGGACAGCCTAGGCCCATAAAATTTCGTGTAAAGGTTTCCACATTCATTCAAATTCAAAAAATGACAAGTTTCCTTGTTTTTGGCCAAAGTTACAAATTTCATTGATGGCTTTGAAACGTTTGCTTTAAGGTTGTTTAAACATTTGTTTTCTTGTCTCCTCATTCCTATGTATATAAACAAGCATCTAGAAAGCATTTCAAGACGCCTACACAGCCTAGAGAGAGCTCTACCACTTTTGCAAAATTATCAAAAGTGGTAAAAATTCGAAACTCACTCTGTAGATACTTTTGGTCCGAACTAGTAATCATATATTGCTCTTGAGGTTCTTAGTGACTTATTCCAACCATCCTCAAAGCTTGCAAGGTCCCATATCACCGAATCCAAGCTATCACCGTTTTGGTATAATCTCAAATTTGAATCTCTATTTTTATTAATTTGTTGAATGTTCTAATGTGTGTATATGAGTTCCTGGATATCCTTAGAGCGGGTTAGGGGAATTACATGGAATGCATGACGTCTAGAACATGAGATACCATGTACCATCAAGTACTTCTCGCACTGGATCCAAGGATGGACCTGGGCTTCACAATCTGGGCTTAGCGAAATTTCAATTGCAACCCCCATTCTACTTCAGCCGTCAAGCCCAATCTCCTTTCTTTTTGTTTTATTTAGTTATTTCATTTCCTAATCTTTTTTAATAATAATAATAAAAATCTCACAAAAAAATTAGGCATAGATTTTTTTAATTAAATAATTAATTTCTTTAATTAATTAATTAATTAAAACTTTAACCTTTTTCTTAATTAAAAATGAATTAGAATTTAAGTCTAATTACTTTCTTTTCATAATTAAAAAAAACCACAAAAAAGGCTTAGTTTATTTTTCTTAATTTAATTTTCTAAGTAGACTTTAGGATAATTAATTTAATTATTTTTCTTAATCTAACTTTTTTTTAAATAGAAACCAACAACAAAAAGATTTTCTTTTATGTTTTCAGGTGTACTTACAATTTTTCGCGCGTTTATTTCCTTTCGCATTGTTTATATTATTGTAATTGTTGTATGGGATGTAATATATGATAAGTAGACTCTTTTTATTGCTTTATTTTATTTTCCCCAATTGCTTTGGAATGTAAATCCCCCTTCCCGAAGCCATGTAATAGTCTATATTTATACTTTCCGCATTTTATTTTTCTGTATATATTATTGTTAGTAACTAGGCGTGTATGGAAAGACTAATAATCAAACGTTAGATAACCTAACAAAAAGAAAAAAAATAACTGAATCTCAACACACTTGCACATGCGCACCTCTAAGGTATCTCCCGCTTTGGTTGCCTTTAAATAAAACAGTCATGAGGCAGGAACGCTTTAGTAAAGACCCGTAAATTAAAAAAGATCATAGTCCCTCGATGACCCTACAGTTGTCTTTCGGTAAATGATCTAGTCCCTAAAATAAAAATTGCTAAAGCGTCTCCATAAATTGCCTTCCTGATTGTAAAACATCCCTTCGATTGTCCCTCAATATCTGATGATAGGGCTACCTACTCACTAATAGTAGAATAGCACTATCTAAAGGAAAGGAGGATAAGAACATCCTTTTTTGAGTAGGTAGATTGTTCTTAAGTACTTGCTCAAATCTGAATTTTTCACACTTACACACTTTTCAAAAACTATTTTCAAAAATGCTTTATCACACTCTTGAGGACTGATACAAGAGTTACCATAAAGCAAACAAAAACTTTCAAAACACACAAACACACAAACAGTTTTCAAAATGAGCAAGTACCTAAGAGCCCGTGGAAAACCACGGATGGAAAGAGTGTTAACACCTTCCCTTTCCATAATCTATCCCCCTTACTCAGAAAATCTCGAAAAAGGTCTTTTTATGTTCTTTTCACCCTTTCCTTTGTTGGATAAAAGAAAAGTCGATGGTCACTCTAGCTTACCGCGACATTTGCAAACAAAAAACTCAAACCAGTATATAACAGTCGGCTCTGCCACCGTATCACACCATGCCTTGATGTATCAATTCCTTATCATGTGCACGCTTGCCACTGGGTGGCTATGTCATCCGATAACATTGTGAAATCAATTAAATAAAATATAAAACTAATGGACTGGGCCAGAGATACGTCGGAGCCCTAGCTCCGATCGTCTTCTCCGGAGAGCTCGTTTTTCATTCCTGCAAAATAGAAAACGTCAGTGGTTCAATGGTACCCTACCCCCTAATTTGGGTCTTGTAAATTCAATGGTGGACTTTGTTTTGGCTAAATCACACTTTATGATGAGATACGAATAAATCAAGGTCGATCGGTTCAAACATGGAAAAGCATGATTCAGTTATAATTGGACTCATGCGATGGGTTTATCTTTGCTATTGACATCTCAGAAGCACATTAGTGAAGTTAGTATGCATCAAAACATAATGAAAACGACAATATGAACTTCATGAAAAAAACCAAAATTGGTGATGCATAGTACGAGTCCCAGTATATTTGGATCATCACAATCGTAGCATACTTACTCTATAGCACTTCTGGAATTGATTGGGATTGTTGGTTGATCTTGAGGAAGGCTAGAAATAGGGTTTGAAGTTTGCTCTAGTTTTTTGAGAATTTTGAAGTTTGGAAGGTGGTGGTTTCTTGCAATATTTTATGTTCTCTTTTTTGTATGAATGAGGAATATATAGGTTGTGAATTAGGTCAAAAGAAGTGGGTTTGGACCTTTGTATGAAAGCCTTGATTTTATTTAATTTATTTTGAATTTAAATAAATAAAATAAAAAATAAATGGAATAAAGATGAAAGGGATGTATGAATAGGTTTGAGGTTCACTATGAGGCCTAATACACGTTTGGACCTTCAAACATAAGCCCACTATTCCAAAGATTCAAGTTTGATCAATTTGGGTTTCATGCATTTTCTCAAAATGGTCCAACTTGCATCAATTATAACTCTCTCAATTTTTATCATATGAAGGTGATCTTGAACTTTTTGGAAAGCTCAAGATGTCCTCTATAATATCTATGTTTGTCATTTTTTTCATTTGAAGACTTTATCTTGATTTAAGTTGCCTTGACAAAAAGTGTCTTTTTGTTGACTTTTGAAATGACTTATAATATATTGGCTCATATCTCTCAAATGAAGCATTTTTTGGACTTGAGCTTAAAGAGACAAAGTTGTAGAGAATTAAATTTCCTTCAAAATGAGATTTGATTGAGAAAAATATGATGAAGCATGTAGAAGTTATGTTTGGTCAAAGTTCAGTTGACTACCCCTTGAGAAAATCCTAATTTAGTAACTTTTGACTTTTGATGAATTGAGAGTTTCCTTTATGAATCATGATCAACCCTTTATCAAATGATGAATGTGACTTTAAAATCTTGATGTTGACCAAAAATCTTAAAGTTTGACTATATGTTGACCACAGTTGACTTTTTGTCCAATACAGTTGATTTTCAATCATTTGAGCAATTGACTGAGAAAACTTGTGATGCAAGGCTTGAAACTTGGCATGAGCAATACTTGGGTCATATGGGGAACTATGAAATCCATTTGAGGAATTAGAAGTCCAATTTCCTCTGAGAAAACCAAAATCCTAATTGTAGGTCATTGCTTAGGAGAGGTGCTTGTATGCTCAAACTCTTGAGTAGTCTTGAGCAATTGAAAACCCAAGAAGTATAAGGATACAACAAGGACCAAGAAATTCTACCTCAAAATCTAGTTCAAAAAATCACCAAAAAGTCAAGAATTAGGGCATATTTGAATTCCATTGTTCAGTGGTTTTCAGTCCAAACCAAGGACTGAACCATCATCCTGACATTCCCAGGAACACGCCCAGATCAAGAACTAAGAAATTCCACGCCCAAGATCATCATAATCACACTCACCATTTGGGTAGGATTTTGAAAATTAAAATCCATTAATTTATGCATGCTTAATTGTTTTTGTGTGTCCAAACATATTATATAGGATGATTAGAACAAGTTTTTGTGTGTCCACTTAAATTAATTAATTTGTAATTAAAATTAGAAATTAGGTTTTTTTATTATTATTAACATATAAAGTCAAACAAAAAATACAAAAAAAATATCTTTTAACACCTAGAATTTTTAGGACTTTACAAAATCTTTCTAACTTTTTTATTTATCTTTTGCATTTAAATTCCTAGAAACAATTGTATAGGTCGTACGGGTTATTTTTTTTGTAATAGCTTAGTTTTAATTTCTCGCAAAGTCTTAATTATTATGTAACTCTCCCGAGGATATGTAATAGTGTTAGGTTTTATCTTCCGCACTTTATTTTTTTCGCACTTATACTTTATGCTTTGTATATATAGATAACCTTAAACATTTCCAAGATAAATATAACTGAACTGAATCACTTTTGCACACTTTGCACCTTTAGGATAACCTCTCTCTGTTGCCTTTGGAAAACATTGGTCATGTCCCTCGAAAGTAAGGGTACTTTAGCAAAGACCCTCGTTTAAATCATCATAGTCTCTTTGAATAAAGATCATAATCCCTCGATGACCCTTCAAGTTGCCTGCAAAATGATCTAGTCCCTTCGAAGACACTACGAGCAAAATAATGATAGTATCTTTGATAAAATTGCTAAATTATCCTTATATGTTGTTTTCTATGATCATACGACGACCCTACACTTGTCCCTTCATATCCAATAGATATGGCTACCTACCAACTAATGGTGTGGATAGTACTATCTCTAACGGAGAAGGAAAATAACAAGAACGACCTTTAGTGGGTAAGACTCAACAAATTGCTTGCTAATAATAGTTTCAAACAAAAAAATTCATTTTTACACACCACCTTTTCAAAACAAACATTTTCAAACACTTTGTACGCGTTCTTGAGGACTGATACAAGAATCACTATAAAGTTAGTCGTACTTTGGCTCTTCAAAAATATTTTCAAACAAATCACACACACAAAGAAAATTTTCAAAAGTGAGCTAGAGATTAAGAGCCCATAGATAACTACGGATGAAAAGGGTGTTAACACCTTCCCTTTTCATAACTTACCCCCCGAACTCAAAATCTATCAAGGTATTTCCTGTTCTTTTCACCCTTTCCTTGTTAGATAAAAGAAAAGTCGGTGGCGACTCTTGCTAACCGAAACATTTCTGATAAAACGTTAAACAAGTTAGTTCTTCCATCGTATTACAATGACCTTGGACTCTTCTTGGGCATACCAATTATGTTGATAGGGAAATTGTTCTCGATGTAGAGGAATCACCGGTAGTAGTGGCATTTGAGGCGATGTGTAGGTCTGTAATTGTCATGGTGAAGGGCCACCTTTTCTCCATGATAATATTTATAGGACCAAGATCCATTGAATATCCAATGCTTAATATCCTCCTTCCATAATTTTATACTTTCTTAAGTTCGTTTGCGGGTACCAATTAATCAGCTAGCATATGGGTAATAGTTGGATAAGGGCGAAGGTGGAAATGCATGAGATGTAAATGTATGAATGTATGTGAATGCATGGGTATGCAAAAATATTTTTTGGCTTTTAAGGGTATGCAAAAAAGTTTCATGGATATGTGACGCGAACGTAGTATGAAGGTAAACATAAGGGTACCTTATACAAGTTTAATGATAGATATGGAAATGATGATATCCTACATTGACTCAGATATTGAGATAGGCAGGAACTCCTTAAGGACAAAGATAATGATAGACATGGAAATGAGGATACCCTATACTGACTCAAAAATTGAGACAAACAATAACTCCTTAAGGATAAAGGACCATGAAAGACGAAGAAAAATCCCTACAAACTAGGGATTGTAATAAAGGAACGAGAATTCCCACAGGCTAGGAATTATGATAGACCAATGGACAGTTTAGGTGAAGGTCGGACTTGAGGGAATAGAATGGAAGAGAGAAAATGGTGACCAATCAATAGTCACCAGATCCCATGGCCTGATATAGGCTACATAGCATGCGTTAGCGAGGACATCCTTTGTGGGAAGGTTCCCTATCAACTTATGGAGATCAAAATCCTAAGATTCTAATGACAGTGATAGACAAAAGAGGATCCCTACAGGCTAGGGATTATAACAAATAAAGTAAATCCTTATAAGCTAGGGATTGTAATAGACAGACGGAAGCCTTACGGGCTAAAGACGGTAATAAATGTAAAGATAACCCTTACAGGTTTAAGGATTGTAGCGGGATGTGAAAGGTATCCTTAGCATGTAGGTTCCTAGTTTTGACCTACGAATATTTTACACTTCCCATAAGGTGGCTTCCTTAAGGGTATCATGGATAACACTAGAGGGAAAGTCACAAGGGCCTCCCTTAAGTGGAGTCTCTTTACAGACCGAAACTTCCGTCTCTAGGTCATGAAAGGTCTCACCATGAGATTTTGGTTCAGGGGTTATACAAAGAGTCATAGGTTTAATTCCAAAGTCCTACCTCCCAAGAGGATGTCTCTTGAGACGTATTACTTTTACGGAATTCCACCGACTCTAGGTGATTTCGTCAAATTAACGCATATGGTTGATGTATCCCCTTGGCTAATAGACGAACCTTCTTTCTAAGGGTTTTGAAAAGAAAAAAAATTTTAAATAATAAAATCCCATCATAAATAAATAAAACGTGATAGAAAAGTAAAAAAAATAAACTAATAATAAATAAATGTAAAGAAAATAACAAAAAAAAATTAAAACTCTAGAAACCCTAAATCCAAAAGAGAGGCTTCTAAACCCTAGGGTTGAGGTCCCTAGCAGAGTCGCTGGCTGTTATAATCGATTTTAAATTGAGAGTCACCATCCTTAATTTTTATCTTTGGGAAGGGAATATAAAGGATAACCCTAATGTGGTCAGAGATTCTAAGTTATTGGACTCGTTCTTAGACGAAGGGAAGGTGTTATACACCCTCCATCTACTTTGTTTACAAGGATACTAGGGTTTATAAACGCGATCTTTGAGAAATAGAGTTTTAGTTTTAATTAGGGGAACTCACCATGATTTTAGTCGTATGCCTACGTATCCTCTTATAAGGAATCGGAGTCTCAATTCGTAGTTCGTAGTTGGTTGGTGTTTTTTATGGATTACAAAGATATTTCGAATTCTCCTTGAACAAAGTCTGAGTGTATGAATAGCGGAGTTGTTAGACGAAGTTCGCAGTCGATTTAAAGTATCTCCATAATCCTTTTTGAAAATTATCTTGGATTTAATTAGTATAAAAAATATTTGGTGTTGGTTAGGTATTTTTTAAATATATTAATATATATAAAATATTTTTAATGCATGACAAAAAAAAATTTATTACTATTTTTTAAAAATAATTAAATTATGAATTAGTAGAAAAAAATAAATGTTTGCATTTTATAATAATAAAATAGATTCAGAAATTATAAATATATTAAATATAGGATCATAATAATAATAATATAAAAATAGAATAATTTTAATAAAAAACACAGGGGTGTATTTTATTTGGGTTAATTAAATCAGGGGGCATGGAAAGTATGGCCTTGAATTTAGATATTGAATTCAGGTCCAGATAATAAGGGGGTTTGTTCAGCAAGGATGAGATTATGGCCCAAGAGTCCATAAGACCAACTAATACCCTAGTTATATCTTAACTTGAATTAATAATTAAAAAAGAAAAATGTGAAATAGAAAGAGCTTGGGGCGGTACCTTTACTAAAGAGGATATCAATTTTAAATTTTCTAATGTTTACCAATTGACCAATGAGCCACTAACAAGTGGCGAATTTATCATTAAATAAAGAGAAAAAAACTATCTCATAACCTTGCAATCAGATCTCGTGAAGACATATCTCAATTTTTCTTCAAGTATTTCATCTTCTTCTCTCTTCTTTCATTTTCCTGAAAAGGAAGAAAACAAACAAAAAACGAACACATGAATCTGATCAAACTAAAAAAGAGGACTTGACGGCGATGATTCAGATTTGTGGGCGGTGGTCGACAGCCTGTGAGGAGGCGGAATCACGGAAGGAGATCTGTTGAAATCTGGGCATGCGTGACCGTGGATTTGGGAGCTTGTGGTAGTTTTGCATGTAGAAGGATTTGCCTGTTGAAAGTAGTCGTCGTGAGTGGTGAACGTGAGCCTCAGAACTCTTCCTTCTATTTCACTGTTTTTCTGCACAACAAACAAAGACAAAAAAATACAACAAACAACAAAATTCATCAAATAAAAAAATTAAATAACATACATGGTGGAGGTAGAGGTTGCCGGTAATGGTTGCGGTTTGGTGAAGCTTTTGAGGTATTGAAAGAAAATATGTTAAAATACGTACAGGTTGTGAATATGCAGTGTGAGAACAAAAAGAAATTTTTGTATTAGTGTAGTGGGTGAGAAAATTGTGTGAAAATTGTTGATAATAGAATTGGCCTCTTAATGTAAGAATAGATGTGAGAAGTGGTTTCCTCTTGTTGATAAAATATCATCTATTTATATAGCATGAAAAAATTAGGTTAAAAACTAATTAAATAAATAAAATTTAAAATCTGAAATTAATCAATGATAATTACAATTTAAAAAAAATTGATTTGATTTCTAAAATTTAACTATTTTGATCAATCTCATAAAAACTATCCTAAAATAAAATGGAACAAAGTCAATAAAAATATTTTGTGTATTTTATAATTTTTTTTCCTATTTTAAATTACAAAGTGCATAAAACAAAAAATTTAATTTTTTTAAAATTAATTAATTAATAAATACGAAAATAGTATTTTAATAATTAAAAAAATGATTTTTTGTGATTTTTGAATATAATTTAAAAATGGAAATAAAATTAGTAACTATTAAAAAAAAGGTTAAAAGTGCAATATACGAGATTTGAACCTCTGACATTATGCTTACAAACTTTATTTTTTACCAATTGTGTTATCTTATTTATTCGAAATAAAAATTCACTTGAGAGCATACGAAGGTTAAACAAATATAGAAAATAATCAAGATAAAAATCAATAATAAAAACAAAATTAACATAAAATATATTTGTTTTAATTTTTCCTAAAAATAGAACAAATTAAATCCAAAATTTTAATGTTAATTGCCTTGGTCCCAAAGATAAATGAAAACTTACCTTATATATTTTGTTATTGGTTTTGACTCTTTTTAACTAAGAAATACGCAAAATAAAATAAAATATTATTATTTAAAAAATGCTTTAAATAAAAAACGAAAAATTAGAAACAAAAATATAAAAATACCATTTTTGATGATTTTTTAGAATAAAAAAAATTAAAATAAACTTAGAATTCTATAAAACTAAAAAACGCAAAAAAGTGAAGATAGCGTGATTTGAACTTAGAACCTCGTACTTGCAAGCTTCATTCTTTACTAATTGTGTTATATTTCTCATTTGAAATTAAAATTCCAATTAAACGCATATGAAAGCGAACAAGTACTCACTATTTAAAATACAAATAATTTAAAATAAATTATTATATTTTTAAATAAGTTTGGAAGCGAATATTTATAAAAATCAAAGAATATTATAAAACCAATGTTGAAAACATTTTTGACCGTAGAAAATAAAGGACAAACAAATTTGGGGTATGACAGAATCAGAGGGATAATATGGACTTGGTCCATCAGCACTGGGATCATGTGATAACTATTAGAGGGTAATTTAGTATTTGTCATTTATGGATATTCTCTTTAGGACCTATGTGGCATTCTTATCTTTACTACTTTTGTGTATAAATAGGTGTACTAGGTTTCAGTTAATACAATCAATCATCTTCCAATCATTTGTGGCAGCTTTATAGCATTTAGCTTGTCTCTCTTCTTCCTCAATTTCATCACCTTGCACCAACAAATTGGTATCTAGAGCTATTGGTTTATTCTGAAATTCTGGGAAACACGAGTGATAGTGAGCTGTGTGTTTGATTTTTGGTTCTTGATTTCTGTTGAATCTTGAATAAAAATCTGAACAGAATCACACTGATTCTGTGGGTTTGAGAAACACTGAGTGAGAATTTGAGATCTGAGTTTTTGTGCAAGGTTTAAGATGAGTGGAGGCAGTAGTTTGAACATTAAACTTCCAGTTTTTGATGGCAAAAGCTGGAACAGATGGATGATACAGATGCGTGTGTTGTTTGGTGCTCAGGATGTTCTGGATCTTGTTACTGAAGGTTATGTTCCCGTTGCAGCAGATACTACTGAAGAACAAAGATTTGCAGAAAGATCTACAAGGAAGAGGGATCAGAAAGCTCTGTTTTATATCCATCAGTGTGTGGATGAAAGTGTGTTTGAGAAGATTGTTAATTCGACGACGTCGAAAGAGGCATCAGATATACTGGTCAGATATTATGGTGGTGACGCGTCAGTAAAGAAGGTAAAGCTTCAGTCCCTGTGAAAGCAATATGAGAATCTCAACATGAAGAATAATGAGAAAGTTTTTGAGTACATCTCCAGAATAATTCTGATCACTAATGAGATGAAAGCTTGTGGAGAAACACTTTCTGAACAGGTAATCATAGAGAAGATTCTGAGGTCACTTACTCCTCAGTTTGATTACATTGTTGTTTCTATTGAACATTCTAAAAATATGGAAACCATATGAATAGAAGAGTTGCAAAGCAGTCTAGAAGTGCAAGAGTTGCATCTGACTGAAAGAACTTCTGAGAGGGAAGTGGAAGCAAGCTCTGAAGGATTCTTTTGTCAAGAAGGACCAGAAGCAGAATAGGCGTGGTGATAAATTCTAGAAGTCAGAAACCTCAACTTCTGATGAAAGGAAATATCAAAAGGGAAAGGAAAGGTATGACAAGAAGAAGGTTTAATGTTACTGTTGTAAACAGTTTGGCCATTTTGCCAGAGATTGTAGAAACAGAGGAAGGAAATCAGAAGAAGAAAATATAGCCAGAGGAGATTCTGATGATGAACCTGTGCTACTGATGGCTTCTGATTCTGATGGAAACTGTTCAGAAGATTGGTGGTATATGGACACTGGCTGTTCAAACCACGTGGCTGGGAACAAACAATGGCTAATAGACTTTGACTCCAGAAAGAGAACAAAGATCAGATGTGATGATGATAAGTATCTTAATGCAGAAGGTATGGGAAATGTCAGAGTCAGAGTGAAGAATGGAAAAAACATTCTGATCAAAGATGTTTGGTATACTCTTGGAATTAAAAGCAATCTGATGAGTGTGGGTCAACTCATTGAGAAAGGTTTCTCAGTGGTTATGAAGGACAACCTCTTGACATTGTATGATTCTAATCAGAAGCTGATTATGAAGTCTGAGCAGGGAAGCAACAGAACATTCAAAGTGAATGTAGAAACAACTGAAGCAGAGTGTCTTAGTGCAGAAGGCATTGAATGTGACAGTAAGCTGTGGCATAAGAGGTTGGGGCCACTTGAACTATAGAAGCTTAGGGCATCTAAGTTCTAAGAAGCTTGTACATGGAATTTCGAAGATTGTGAAGCCTCAAAAGTCATGTGAGATATGCATGAAAGGCAAGCAACCCAGATTGCCATTTGCATCAAAAGTAGCGCCCAGAGCAAAGCATGCTTTGGGACTAGTACATTCTGATGTGTGTGGACCATTTCCAGTATCTTCACTTGAAAGAAACAAATATTTTATGTATTTTGTGGATGAGTTCACAAGAATGACATGGGTAACACTCATCAAGTTCAAGCACGAAGTGTTTACTGATTTCCAGAAGTTCAAGGTGAAGGCTGAGAAGCAGAGTGGTCGAAAGCTAAAGATTCTCAGAACGGATGGTGGAGGTGAGTATAACTCTACAGAGTTCCAGAAGTTCTATGAGGAGAACGGAATAGAACATGAGGTTACTGCTCCATATACTCCTCTGCACAATGGTCTTGCTGAAAGAAGAAACAAAACTTTTCTTGATATGACCAGAAGTATGCTGAAAGAGAAGAAGCTACCTCACATGTTATGGGGAGAAGTTGTTGCCACGTCAGCTTATGTTCTGCATAGGTGTCCAACGAAGAAGATGAAGGAAATTTTTCCTTTAGAAAAGTGGACTGGAGACAAACAAAGTGTTAGCCATCTGAGGGTGTTTGGTTCTGTATGCTACAAACACGTTCCAGAAGTTAGAAGACAGAAATTGGATGATAAAAGCAAAGTAATGTTACTGGTGGGGTACCATAGTACAGGTGCCTATAAGCTTTATTGTCCATAAAACAACAAAGTTGAAATAAACAGAGACGTTATTGTGAAAGAGTCAGAAACATGGGATTGGAACAAGCTTCAATCAGATTCTGGTGTAGCGCCAACACCAGAGTTAGTTTCTAAAGATTCTTCAGAAAGTTCTGAAGACGAGTCAGAGTCAGAAGATTAATCTGAAGACTCTGAAGATGATTCAGAATCTCAAGGAGATTCTGATAGTGGATCTGATTATGATCCAGATTCTGATGATGATCCAGAATCTGGTGGTGATTATTTTTATGGAAGGAAAAACTCTGAAGACATAGGGTCTGGAGGACAAGCTTCCATAAGTAACTCTGAAGGTGGTAATTCTGAAGGAAGTAGTTCTGGACAAGGTCTAGAAGCTAGCATTATTCTGAGTTTTGGAGAAGCTTTAGAACAAGTTCAGAGGCCACAGAGAATCAGATGATATCAAGTAGGTTTGCATATTTTAGCATGTTGTGTGATACTGAATTAGATTCTAAAGGAGAAGTCGTTCAGTGTTCTATGTTAGTAGATTTTGAACCAGTGGGTATTGAAGAAGCTCTCAAGAAGAAAGTATGGTTGAATGCCATGAAGGAAGAACTTGGGGCTATTGAAAGAAACAAAACTTGGAAGCTGATGCAGCTTCCAGAAAAGAAGAAAGCCATCAGCGTCAGATGGGTTTTCAAGGTGAAGCTTAAGCCAGATGGGTCAATTGGCAAACACAAAGCGAGACTAGTGGCTAGAGGTTTTCTTCAGAAACCTGGGCTAGATTACTTTGAGGTGTTTGCGTTTGTAGCTAAACACGAAACAATCAGACTGGTGATTGCTTTAGCTGCAAACAAAAATTGGCCTTTGATACATCTGGATGTGAAGTCTGCATTTCTGAATGGTCCATTACAAGAAGAGGTATATGTGTCACAACCTCCTGGATTTGTGAAAAAGAATCAGGAAGGGATGGTATACAAGTTACATAAAGCCTTGTATGGACTGAAACAAGCGCCCAGAGCTTGGAATCTGAAAATTGATTCGTTTTTTCAAGAGGCAGAAGTTTCAGAAATGTGAGATGGAATATAGCGTATATGTGCAGCATTCTGGTGGCAATATGATTCTGGTGTGTCTATATGTTGATGAGATATTGCTAACAGAAAGTTGTCCAGAAGATATAATCAAGTTCAAAGAAGTTCTGATGAATGAATTTGAGATGACAGATCTGGGAAATATGGTATATTTTTTAGGAATGGAGATTCTATACTCAAATAAGGGTATCATTCTACATCAGCTGAAGTATGAACTTGAACTTCTGAAGAGATTTAAGCTGCAGAATTGCAAAGTTGTTGTGACACCATCAAAAACCAATCATAAATTAGATTCTGATTCTAGTGGTGATTCTGTGGATGCTACAACCTTCAAGAAGTTGGTTGGTTCTCTTAGGTACTTGTGCAATACCAGACCTGGAATTTGTTATGCAGTTGGAATAGTTAGCAGATTCATGAGTAAACCAAAGTGGTCTCATTACCAAGCTGTTGTCAGGATTCTGAGGTATATCAAAGGAACTCTGAAATATTGAGTGTTATTTCCTTCTGGAAGACAGACAGAACCAGAATTAGTGAGTTATTCTGATTCGGACTAGTGTGGAGACAGAGTTGACAGAAGAAGTACTTCTGGTTACTTGTTCAAGTTTCTGGGAGGTCCAATTTCTTGGAGTTCCAAGAAATGGCTTGTTGTGGCTCAGTCAACATGTGAAGTTGAATACATTGCAGGTGTTGTAGCTGCATGTCAAGTTGTTTGGCTTCTGAATCTTCTGGAGGATTTGAAGATTAAGATAGAGAAACCTCTGAAGTTGTTGATTGATAATAAGTCTGCAATCAATCTTGCCAAGAATCCAATGCTGCATGGAAGAAGCAAGCATATTGAGACGAAGTATCATTTTCTGAGAAATCAAGTGCAGAAAAGAGTGTTAGAAGTTCTGCACTGTAGCACTCAGAAGAAGCTGGCAGATGTTTTAACGAAGGCAATAAAAATAGACCAATTTCTTCATTTGAGAAATGAAATTGGTGTTGTTAGTTTCTGATAATTACTAAATTACGGGATGGTATTAGAGGGTAATTTAGTATTTGCCATTTGTGGATATTCTCTTTAGGGTCTATGTGGAATTCTTATCTTTATTACTTTTGTGTATAAATAGGTGTACTAGGTTTCATTTAATACAATCAATCCTCTTCCAATCATTTGTGGCAACTTTATAGCATTTATCTTTTCTCTCTTCTTCCTCAATTTCATCACCTTGCACCAACAATAACCTGCCAGAAATTCCCCATGAAATTATTTTACTTTATGCTGAATGAGGATCACAATAGAGTCCTTGACCAAACTGTTCTACTGCAACAAGGCTAGATCTAGGGCATCGGTGTGTAAATGGCTAGCTTGTCACAAAAAGCTAGCAACAAAAGATAAATTGAAAAGGCACGATATCCTGCAAGATGGCATCTGCAGTTTATGCAAAAAGACAAAAGAATCAATGGTGCATTTGTTTTTTGGCTACAATATAACTAAAGTATTTATGACAAAATTCTTACTTGGCTGGAAGTGAAGCATATTCCAAAAGAGTGGGATGAATAGCTTAGTTGAGTTATAAGTGTCACCAGAGATAAAGATTGGAGAATTGCTCTCTTGAAAATGCCTGTGTATAGTATTCGGCAGTATAGAAATTCTATCCACTTTAAAAAAAGCAGTGGATATTACTAAAATAGATAAGAAAATTATAGATAACATTGTGTATAGAGGTTGGCAAAATACCGAACTTAAAGGTCATATTATTAAAATGATGATGTAGGCTTGGATTTTGGTTTGCTTTGTTTTATTAGATGATCGGACCATATGGATTACCTTGTAATCAACTGTTTTTATTTTTTTGAATTAATATATATATATATATATATATATATATATATATATATATATATATATATATATATATATATATATATATATATATATATATATATATATATATATATATATATATATATATATATATATATATATATATATATATATATATATATATATATATATATATATTTGCGTTTGATTAAAAAATAATTAAAATATGTAAATTAATGTAGAATATTTAGAAAAGAAGAAAAATCCTAAAGTAAATTATTTTATTATTTTGTTAGAATAACCGTATAACTATTTCTGGTATACGACAATTATACCATAAAAATATAATTTTTAATGTAACATGTTTGTGTCAGTAAATCAATGTATTCAGTGGCTAACCAGTGAGGTGAATCATATAAAAATAAATAATAAAATAATGAGTTGAAGATCTCTAACCCTTCTTTTCACGAGGGATCAAAATCCATAATTGAAGCATTCAATCAACAAAAACAGTACCTGTAATCTTGTTGTGAAGAAAAAAGCAAAGATATTTTTTACTACAGTGTGATGGGTATTGTTGTGGCCATTGCAGTGTTATCGCCATTTCCATTCTACTATTACCTCTGGAATTGGCCTCAATCATGGGTACACCTATGCGGTAAAGGAAGAGACCCTTCAAAGATTATGGCTTACGTTTCCCATTTCTTGAAGCTGATTCAGTTTGTTGCGCTCTTTTCTGTCTCTTCTTTTTGTTGGCCTGCTTTTTACTTTTGGCCCCTTTTTGCATTTGGACAGTTTCTTAACTTCAGGTATGTTCCTTTTTTTCATTTTTTTTGTAGTTTTTGGTTTCTGGGTATGGTTTGAATTTGAGGATCTGTTAATGGGGTTTTGTAAAGTCTGTTCCTTTGATTTTATACATGATATATGATATACTATGAGATGTTGAAATGGAGGGTTTTGGTTCTGGTTTGAAAAATATGTTTATTTGATGAATAATGTTAGGTTAGTTTTACGATCCTTACTGGTTTTTTAGGATAAGGAAAGGAGATTAAATGTATGTTAAAATTGACTCGAAAGATGTAGAATTGATTTTGCCATGTTTGGAGGATATTGAGTAGAACTGAGTTTACATGGATTGATTCTAACTTGAAGCTAGAATTGATTCTAGAGGTGTAGAATTGATTTTGGATGATTAAGAGGTGTTTGATTCTTCTTAAGTAGGATTGATTCTGTCTCCAGAATTGATTCTACTTAAAAGCTAGAATTTGTAGCTTTAAATGGATCTATACAAATATGTATCTCCTTACCATTCAAATGGATCGAAGATGTTTTTGAAAGGTTTTTGTATCTTTTGTTAATTGAGGAATATGACATTAGTGCCTTTTTTAAAACTAGGGATACAATTGTTTGACGGATAATATTGTCATATGACAGGGTTTATCAGCTGCTTGGTGAAGCCGGGACATACTATGGCGTGCGCTTTGGAAAAACTATTCCGTGGGTAACTGAATTCCCTTTCGGGGTGATCAGTGATCCTCAGTATGTTGGTAGCATCTTGAGTCTTGTTGCATGCCTTTCATGGGTTCCTTATCAGTACATTCTCCTGTGGGTTTTAGGATACGTGTTTATGATTCGCATTGAATCGAAGGAAGATCAATCTACTCGTGCGAAGCCGCTCAATTGATTTAATTTCAGTAGTTAGATATATATCATCTAAAGTTAGGTGTTGTTAAATAATGGAACTCTCTCTATATCTTTCTATCTAGCTAGTAGTTATTCTACAAATTCAATGATGGTGGATTTGGATTTGGATTTGGATTTGGTGTTCTTGTTTTTTGTTTGTGTCATATGTGAATGTCTGAATTATAATAAGAGCACCATGGTGATGCAATGATGCGGTCTGTTTTTCTATTTACTGGTATTCTATTAACTATAATTGATAAACTGAATTAATTGTTCTTACGAACCACACACAATTGACCTTTTAATCTGACACAAAAATAGTAAGTCATAGTCTTGGATTAAAATGAAAGTGTGTAGGTTAATATTTTATGTTCATCGATGAAGTTCACACTCTTTTACATATTGAACATTGTAATCCTAAGACTAATTAAATCATATTGAGTTGCTCGGGCCTATTAGGAAAACTTACAAGATCAAACTTCACTAACAACATGCCAATGAGATCAAGTAATAATGCTGATGATAATGTCAAATTACATCGTTTATCAGCTGCTCGGTGAAGCTTGCACATACTAGGACATACGATTTGGAAAAACAATTTTATGGGTAACTGAATTCCCTTTTGGGGCCATTAACGATCCTCAATATGCTACAAACATCATGAGTTACCTTATCTAATATTAGCAAGACAATTGCATAGATTATTACAAAGCAGTCTATTATAGCTCTATTAAATGTTAAGCTAAGTATGTGTCACGATCTTTAGCAGCTTTTCCAAACAAACTGATTGCAATCTCCAATGAATGAATTGAAGATCAGTAACAACATTAGTATCAAATTGAAAATACACAACAAGTCAACTATCAATCAAGAAAAAAACTCCACTTGTCAGGAGAAAAACAAACACATTAAACAAAATTTCACTACCTAAGAGGTCAGGTGTATAAAGAGAAGCTAATAATGGTATATTGTCGTACTCGAGAGTAATTTGTAGATTTCTTCACCAAAAGCGTCAAAAGAGATCAATTTCTATGACTTGGGAAATAAATTTAAATTGTGATTTTTTTTATTATAATTTTACGACTAGTCAAATCATCTTGGGTTGAGTGACTTGACTAACATACTTTGTTAGTATGTTGCTAATTTGCTCATCAAGTAAACCAATTAGAATGTAATTATTTGTGTTATGAAACCATGTCTTGTATTAGCTATCATCAATTCAATTTAAAATGTTTCATAATCCTTCTCCCTTAAACTCTTTCTCTTTCACTCATTACTTAAACTGCAAGACAAATAGATATTTTTGTTTTAATTCAACTGTTAAGAGTTCCGCATCGAATCCTAAACATGTTCATATAAGATAGTTTTGTAGGATTGATTTAGGCTCAATCAAATTTCTTAACATAGTATCTAGAGCTTCGTTTAAGATCTGGTGTGTCACTTGTTGTCAGATTTTTGCTATCGGGCCATCCACCATTTATTTTCACGCTTCAGATGTCCAGTCATGGGCACGAGGGAGAGTGTTAAGAGTTGAACATCGAAAATTTTATCACATGAACATGTTCTTATAAGTGGGGAAAATTCTCACCCTACAAATCAACTTTGTAGGTTTGATTTAGACCCAATCACATTATAAATTGTGACATTCTTTCTTGATTATGGTGATAGTTTTTCTTCGGTGGCCAAGATCAGTTCAATCCGCCGCTTTATTGTAATGGCTGACATTCATCATTGGCCGCTTCATTAGTTGGACATTAAAAATGTATTTTTACACAGAGAATTGGAGAAGGAAGTTTATATGGATCAGCCTCCAGGTTTTACTATTTCTGACAATTCTAGACATGTTTATTTGTTTCGTTGTTCTCTTTATGGGTTGAAACAGTCCCTCATGCTTGGTGTTAACCCACATTTTGTGAGTTAATACATGCCTTTAATTTTTATTAACTTATATTTTTATTAGTTTAATAGTTGTAATTTCCTGCATTTTAGTTATTTTTATTTGTGTAGCTTGGAGTACAATAGGTGCTCCCTTTTTATTATTAATGTGTACTTTTGTGTAAGTAAATGTTAGCAAAATCAAGTCAAGACAAGATTGCATGGTATACTGCATGAAGCATGAATTGAAGGAACTTGAAGGACTTAGGCCAAAGAGGAAGAGTAAAATTGGAGGGAACACTTTGATGTGCTGAAAAAGAGGAAGAAACAATTCTAATTCAAAGCACAAAGATGTAGGCGCTAGAGGACAAAATCGGGTATAATAGTACACTGCGCAAAGGACAATGTGCTGCTTGCACCTGTTGTGACAGTCTGTCGCAATGCACATTGTCTCCCACCATGGTCTCCTTGTACCAGATTCATTGTTTGCTAAGCAACTGATTTTGTATGTTGGTGCTACTTTTTGTATGGGCTTGATGTGATTTCCTCATATTAGGCTCATGATCAAATACAACACAAACCCTAATCCTTGGTATATAAATAGAGTTATGATGAGCATTGAGCATAGATTTCAGTTGTTCCAAAAGAAAATACAAAGAGTCTAAGTGCATGGATAGTGGAGTGTGAAAGAGTTTTCCCTCCTCACCTAATTATGTATTAGCTGATGAGCAATGGCGCGCTGGAGACATCTCTTGAAGACTAATCATCTCAAGTCATTTTTCAAGTCTTTCTTAGGTTTATATTTTTCATTTTTTGTTAAAGTGATGTTCCTATTAAGAACCATGTTTGTAGTTTGTACTTATCTCACTATGAACTAAACCTTTTGTAATTGATCAATGTGAAGTTAATATTAAAGTGCTTTTATTTTATATTATGTGTGGTTAAGTGACCCATTTTATTATATGTTAATATTTTACAAATTTACTTCTTTTCTTAATCAACTTAGGAGTAGATAGCAATTTGTTGTTGTGAGAGATCAAACAACAAGTGATTTTCTTAATAAAAATAGTTGAATGAGTAGAATAGAGATATTCACTTGCTTAGCTTACTTAGAGATAAGAGACTACAACTATTGAGGATTTCAGACTACTAATATACGCATATTAGGGTTATAAGTGACGCTTAGAGATTTGTTTTCTTGCCCTTGTTATGCATGCTTTGATGTTGTAAAAATATATCACAAGATCATTCTGACCTCACCTGTCGTGACACCACACGTCATAAACACATGATTTCACTAATGATATTAATAGAACAAAGCTCAACTCAATCACTCTTGATATACTTCCACTTCTTTGCATACTATTTTGACATTTGTATTAAGTGGACTTGAACTCAAAAACACCAAACAATATTTCTCTCTTCTCATGCTTAAATCAAAAAAATAGTTTCTATATGAAAATCAAATCTAAGTAACAACACTCCATGTGGGTACGATACTCTTATACTTATTACTTGCGAAAATCACAACATATATACTTGCATGTAACACTCACTAAATAATTGCGAACACTTGGTTTGGTTGCTTCAGCTCTTCCTTAATAAAGTTTGGTATAACTAGATGTGAAGTATATTACTCTATTTTCTTCCTTCGTTCCTCCATTGATCGTTGCATCTTTTTGTGGTCTATGTTGCTGACATTGTTATCACTGGAGATGATACAGAGGGTATCCAACGTCTCAAAAATCATCTTTTCAAAAAATTCCAGACAAAAGACTTGGTTCACTTATATACTTCTTAGGTATGGAAGTTGTCTAATTTTCACCAGGCATTACAATCAACCAACACGAGTATACATTAAATATCCTCAGTTAAACTGGTATGTTTGATTGTCGTCCTATTGATTCCAACGCCAAGCTTCTTCCAGGTCAGGTGGAGCCATTGAAAGACCCGAGAAGATATTGACGGCTTGTGGGTAGACTCAACTATCTTACAGTCACTACATCATATATTACATTTGCGGTAAGTATTGTGAGTCAGTTTCTGAATGCTCCTTGTAATAGTCATTGAGATGCAGTCATTCGAATTCTTAGATATACAACGAATGCACTAGAAAGAGGATTATTATATGAAGATAAAGGTGATGTTAAAATCATTTGTTATTAATGGAGAAGTAATATACGGTGTAGTGACTGTAAGATAGTTGAGTCTACCCACGTCAGATAGGAGATCTAAATCTGAATATTATGTTCTTATTAGAGGTGATATAATTTCATGGAGAAGTAAAAAACAAAATACAATTGCATTATCTAGTTTTGAAGCTAAATATCATGTTATGGTAGCAGTCTCAAAGGAGCTTGCATGGTTTAAAAATTTACTCTTAGAGCTTAGGTTGGGAGATCTTCAAGCCACAAAACTTGTATGCGACAATCAAGCGACACTCCACATTACATCTAATTTGGTTTTCCATTAACGGATCAAGCTAGCACATAGAAATAGTTTGTCATTATGCAAGGGACAGTGTACTTTCAAGAGAAATCACCATATATTTTGTCAAATCTAAAATCAATTGATTGGTATGTTCACTAAGTCTCTTAGAGATTTTCGAATAAATTATTTTTGTAACAAACTCAGCTCATATGCTATATGAGATTCAGCTTGAAGGGGAGTATTAAGAATCAATTATGTTAATATTTATATATAGAATATTCTTTAACCTATCTAAAATAGAATAGAATATAGAGTAATATATTTCTTATGTAATTAATACAATAAACTATAAATCTCCCTATATAATACAATCTCACTAGTATTATTCAAATACATTGTTTAAAATGTTTCACACTTTCTCATATTTCAACACGAACATTACATAGAAGTGTCTACACTTGTTCAAGAAAAGGTTTTAGTTCTCTTCTATTTGTCACTTTTGAAGAATTTTAGTTCCACTTCAATATATTTTAATATACTGTAACTATCACTACAAAAAAAAAACTCTCATTTGTGACGTGAAAAATCACGTCACCACAACTAATTTGCGACGTGAACAATCACTTGGTTGGGGAGCGGGTGGTAAATTTTTTGCGACGTAATTTTTCATGTCACAAAATTGTGACGTGAAAATCATATCACTAATTTATTATAATACACGTGTTCATTCAGCTTTTGTTTTTTTATTGAATAAATTAAGTTGCGACGTGATTTACATGTCACAACTTTGTGACATAGAAATCACGTCACTAATGTTTTTCTTTTTCTTTTTTTTTTAATTTAATTGCTGAAATTTATTTTTATTTTATAATTAATTAAATAAATAAAATTAATTAATAAATTTAATATAGAATAAACTAAATTAATAAATTCAATATATAATAAATTAAATATATTAAATTTAATATAATAAAATTAATAAACTAATATCCTAAATTTAAGAATTTTTAATTTAATATACTAAATTGGTTTAATTAATTAGTATGTTACACAAATTCAAATTTGAAAGCAAAATTAAAAAAAAAAAATTAATTCTACGGGTCATCTTGGTTGGTATAGTTGTCAATGTCAAAATTATCTTCGTTCATCCTCCGGCTCTTGATCACGAACGTTTTATTTTCCACCAAACCCTTGTATAAATTATCACATTTGCTGCTCCATATTAGCTTGCCTCTTCGCCATGACCCCCATTTGTCTTTATT